>CM062811.1:764491611-765091611 GCA_031772625.1 Pinus tabuliformis | reverse complement strand
TGCCAAGAACTAGGCAAAATTGAAAATTACAGCTGGAGGCTTGCCTTGGAAAAAAATAGAGAGGAAAGCAAGTATAGGGTCATCTACATGCTCATCAGTTGTGTATCCTAGAATACAAGAGAGCATGGTTACAATTTTTCTGGCCCTCTCAGACAAAATGGTGGCAGAGTATGAAAGACTGTTTGTGGGAGTATGAGACTCTTCTAGGATGAAAGTCTGAAAGATTTGAGACCTCTTGGGAAGGTCCAACTTCAAGTAGAGTTCGAGTACATTTTCAAAGGAAAATGGGGATTCATTTGGGTTTGGATGGATCTCCAGCATTTGGTTTATTGACTTTGCAGTGATTGTAAATAAAATCTATTGGTTGGGAGAGACTATGTCTCTTTGGCTTAGGATATAGCAGAGTTGGCATAGGTGGATGATTTCAGGGAACTAGTATACCTATGGGAACAATTATTTGGTAAAATTTGATTCCCATAATTGAATATCATCACTGCGGTTGAGGAATTTTTCTTTACTCCAACAATGGAGTTTCAATAGATGGCTAGTGTAAACTATGTCTTTGATTTGGAAATATCTGTCGGCCAATGGGAGGTGGTCAATGTCCAAGTGAGGGGTTTGCAGGGGTTTTTCATTTAGAATGATTTTGGAAGCCATAATTTGGTTTATTCTATTGAATTATTGTTTCTTTGGCTTAAGGAGTAAGCTCAGGACTTCAGGAAGAGTGGTAAGAGTGAATATAGTTTGCAAAAAGGGTTTCTTCGGATGCACAATGTGTTTCTTTAGTTTGGCAAGGTTTTTAATTAATTCAATTAATTAACCTTTTATAATTACTGTGCAGAGCTTAAGTAGAGGGATTTTCTAGTTCTTTCAAGAATACCTGGAAAATCAATGATTAGGTGTGCAGACAGGGTTCTGTGGGAGCAGCAGAGGCTTTCTAAGGCTTCAATTGCCTTTGTGCTACTTTAAATTGCAGGTTGTCGTGCCTTCTATTTGTAAGTGTGGTTAAAACGGTTAAGCATAGCTTCGGGGTTTAGACTTGGTCATCATAGGTTGCATGGTAATAGAATAACAGTGAAAAGGGTAAAAGGGTGGATTTTTGGCTTTTAACCAACAACGGTTAAGATTTGGGCGTGGGATTAATGAATGAACAGTGGGTGGTTTCATCATATGTGGGGAGGCAGTTTTATGGCATATCGCACTGCTTTTGACTGGAGGGTGGTATTTTTTGAGAGCACGCGACATAACGTGGGGCTGCCACATAGCAAAAAGGTGATCAGGAAAAACCATGAACCTCGCTTGCTTTTGGAATTTTAACAGTCGGACGATGAGAGAACGTGATATGGATATGGGCCGTTGGATCTGGAAGTGGGTGATCGGAGGGCTATCGCGTGGTGGAGTTGCAAGGGATAAGTCGAGGAGTGGGGTTGGATCTAATTAATATGAAATTTAATTAATTAAAAGTAGTTACAATATTTAATATATGGGATTAGGGTTAATAAAATGCGGGACCTAGGAAGAAATGTACTAGGGATATAAGTTTAAAGGGTATCGGGGAGAGTTATTCCATGGGGTCCGATGCATTATTCAAACTTAGGATAAGGGGGTTTTAGTGGGTTTATAATGGAAAACGAGATGAAATAGGGGGAAAGCTAAAATGAAGGGGTAGGGATATTTTTACAAGGGGAAATGAAGAGGGAAGGGTCAAAAAAAGGGAAAGGGTTTTTACAATGGAAATGTGTTCGAATAAGAGGAAGTGAAAGGGAAAGGTCCTTTGGAATCAAGAAGGGGAAATTAGTGAATGAAAAGTAATGAAGGGGTAAAAAAGGGAAATTAATAATTTATACATGTAATGGGTTTAATGAAATGAGAGGAACTTAGTGAATGAGCTTTAGTGAATGTCCTTTCTCTTTGATAATTCCTCCTACACATGAAACATAGGATCAAGCATGATGAAGGTGCATTTGAGTTAGCAACCTTGTGCACTCCAAAACCTCTTTTACCTACCCTTTATTTACCCTAGCATTTTCTCTTCTTTCATTGGGTGCATTTGAGCTTTCTAACCCTTTATTTCTTCTTCTTTGATAATAAAACTATCTAATTCTAATCTTATAACTTCCAATGGCTCAGATTAAATTGTTGAGCTCATTATTATTCTCTAACTAACTATTGATCTACCAAGATTAAACAATTTGGCTAGATCTTTCTTCTCTATCTATTAACACGAAATTTAAAGCATGAATGAATCAAGATTAAACATTTGACCATCATGGATTGTGGCATTTTTGACAAGCTGCACACAATCTTATTTTTGCAAGGCAAAGTAAAAAGTAGTGGCATTTGAATTTGCATACTTTTAGAATCTAGTTTTTATCTCTTTTGGTGGGGTTCATATTTTTTTTCCTTTTGTTTTAGTCCTTTTATTTTAGGACTCACCCTCTTTACATTTTTTATTTTTAATATGGGAAAACATTTTGCAGAAATAAAAAGTATGTATAATATTACAAGACTAATCATAGCCAATTCAAAATTATGAATCCTATTATTATAGGACCCTAACACGTACCTTTCAAAAGCTTCACGAAGCTCCTTAACAAGTTGTTCGAATGAATGAATAAGAGTAGCTAGTAATGTATGACACCATTGCTTGACATGAACTTCAAGGGTGAGGATAAAAAACCTTCCCTAAACATCCTTACAATTAATTCCATTAAAAAGAAGAAAATGAAGAAATTGACTCATATGTCTAAGGAAAGTTAGTTCACCCTCACCATCAAACTTAAATTGAGAAAAGTTATGAATAAATTTTATGGGGATTTTTAGATCTACTCTTTTAGAAAAACAACCCAAGATTAAGCTTTGAGTATGAGAAATTTCAAGACAAATATTCAGAACAAAGTTAATAAGCTCATCTTGTCATCTGGGCCTCCTTCTAGTGCCAAATTTGTTGAAAATGTTGGATAATGCCAACAATAGGGGGTCTCACTGATATGAAGTCCCAGCTAGACCTCACACCATTTGGAGTAGGAGCCCTATCTGAATAATAGGCTTGGCTGCCATAACTTAAATATTTTCCTTGGTTGTAATAAACAACATAAGAGAGTATGAAAACAACCTTTGAAACAAGAAAGAAAGTTTACACTGTGAATCATACAATTTCAATTTATATGTTATTTCCTATATTGACCTCAGGTTAAAGGGAGGCAATTCTAGGGTAACCACAAACCACACTTAACCTAGTAGCTAGCCCTACTAGGTATGGAGAGGGCTCTCTCCTTACGGATCTCAGTCAAGATGTCTGGATTAGGAACAAGATTGTATGCTAGGTATAGTAGCTCAAGGGTTTTGATTGAATTTGTTGGTGTTTTTGCCAGATCAGGAGGAGCTAGGCAATTTAGGTTTGGGAAACTAAGTCAAAATTGCAGGGGATTCTATGGGGCAAGGTAGGTATGATATTCAGCAACTTAAGCTTGATGGGGTGAAAGGCTAGATTGGTGAGGAGCTAAGAAGGGCCTAAGCAAGTCAAGAATCCTTCCTAAATAGTAGAAAACATAAAATACTGGTGTTTTCCCAAGGCAGAGCATTAAAACCTAATGTATTCCACCTATCTGACTTGAAAACAACCAATCAGAAGCAATTTTATGAAAGATGCTTACATAAATAACATGAGAATATATTAAAAAAAGAAGAAACACATGCTAAAGGCCATACCAAAGGAATCCCATAAAAATCGCTGCAACTTTATTAGTTTCCTGCCAAAACTGCTACAAAATGATAAGTGTTCAGTACATGAGCATCCAGTTGAATCCAACCTCACCAAATGACCAAGAAAAAACATCATATAGACATCTAAACTACTCATCCTGACCTTCAGGGGTCGAATCCATGAGAAGAAGGGTTGTTTCAACCATTTCCCAACAAAGAATTGGAATATAAGCAATCAAACAACTTGCCTCTAAAAGAGGGGAAACTGATTCATTTGCCTCAAAACCACCTCTAACTAATGAATCTACCCTCTAACATTGTTTTACCATTACATTTACATGCCATTTCATCAATTACATCAGTGAAATCATCAATGAGGAGAGAGAAATCAAATTCATAGTCGAAATAGGCGAATTTTGGCTTCCTAAGCAAAATGGCCCTAAGCGTAGTGCCGCTTTCCACCTGATTTTGGAGGCCTTCCCCTTAGCAAAATTAAGCCCATGATAGCTCATTTTACCCCTCAAAAACTGTTTCTCCCAAGGCTGCTTCTGCGTGTCCAAAAACTGGCAGAGAGGTCAAATTTTGGGTGTTTTTGGACCTTTTGGTGGACTAAATCTGCTCCAAAAATTCTGAAAATTGGTATGGTTCCTATCCTTGATGCCTTGAATCCAAAAATGCCAACCTTTTCTCCATCTGATGTTCCAGGAAAAAGCGCAGCGCTGGTGGTGTTGCGCTTCTGGACAAATTTTCTGTGTTGTGAATTTCAAAATTTCAAAAATACAAAAACTTCTCAATTTTTGCCCAAATTTGGCATGTAGCACCACCATCAAGTGCTTTGATGGGCTAGGGAGGCTTCAACCAACATCTTCAATCTATCTTGCTCCTTTTTTCCTTCTAAAGCTCTCCTTAGCCTAGTCTTTAACTTTCTAATCCTTATGTTACAAATTTTGTTGCGGTCCATGTAATGGTATGCCATGTGTCTGAGCATTTTCTTATCCCTGTTGGCCTTCTCAATGAGCCCTTCTAGATGTATGTTGACTCTCTCAAGCCAAGTTTCCCTATCATTTTCAATCTCTTGCTCAATAGAAGTCAATGTGACATGAGCCTCTTTGGCAATTTGCCTATTTTCTTTGATTATTTCCAACTCCATGAGGACTTGTTTGTTACTCAACTGTTTGTTTTCCTGTTCCAAGTATTTGATGATGAACTTGGCTCTCTCTAAGTTGTCTACCAAAGCTTGTATTTGAGCTTCCCTTTCCTGTATGATAATGTCTTTGATGGTTTCTTCATCCTGAGCCTCCAAGTCAATGATATTAACTCCATGAAGAGTATAGCGCTATTGTGGCTCCTCATGCTCAATCAAGTCAAAATCTCTTTCCTCCTCATCACCAAGGTTCTCCTCCTACACTTTTTCCTAGACTTTGTGTTATAGACATTTTTGTGCCTTACAGCATTGAGCATGAAATGTCCATAATCTAAGGGATCCAAAGTCCCTAAACATGTTGTTCCTACCCCTAGAGGAACAAGGCTAACAAACCACAGCAATTCACAGAAGTTCTCCACCAGAAACTACTCAAAAACAAGTCAATTCAGGATCATTTCAGTGGCTCCACTAGCTATTTGCGCTGAATGTCAAAGCCAACACTGGCTACCTGTGTTGAATGTCAAAGGCAACACTGGCTACCTGCGCTGAGCGAGAATGGACATGTGGCAAGTTCATTTCTCAAGGTGTCAGAACCCAGGAAGCTTCCAAAATGACACTTGCCTCAGGGAATTCGACTGGTGATGAGTAAGAGGTTCCAAATCTCCAAGTGGAAGCAAGAACTTCCAAGTGGAATCAAGAACTGACAGAGGGAGAGGACACTAGTCAAATCTCAAGCTGACTCATCCTCTCTCCAAACATCTATATATGGATCTCTCCTCCATGAGATCTAGAGGCTGGAATTTTGTTATTGCAAAGAATTGCTGTTGGTTTGAGACTGGAACTATTGGGTGCTTAATGCTTTGAAGGGGGTGAAGATAGGAATTCCATTTGCTGGGAAGGAGATGCTGGATTGGAGCCCTCTAGGTTGTATCTCTTCCTGAACCTTGTTATTCATCAATAAAGCTATCTTGGTTTCTCCTATATATTGATGTATCTTTGATGTATGATTGCATTAGTATGTTTAGTTTATTTCTAATCTTGAACTAGTTATGAATATGAATCCATGTCTTGTGTAGTGTTCTCTTCTTGTGATCTTGCAGAAACCTCTTGAAGTTGGGCGAGCGAGAAGGCAAGTAGCAGGGAACTCTCCAAGAGAAGAGAAGCCGGATCGAGGGACAAACGGAAGACACCGGTTAGTCCATCCATCTCTCTCTTCATTCTTAATTCATAAAGGAAGAATACTAGAATAGCTGTCTCTGTTTGTTGCTAAGGCACTGTCACACCTTAGGTGGATAGGATCGTCCTGCATAGGCATTTTTCCCCACAACAAATTGGTGACTCCGCTGGGGAGATTTGTTTAGTCATTTTATTTGTGTTTCTATCATTGTTTGTTTCATAGACTCGACAACAACAATCGAACTGCATCTGCTATTCCCAGATGCAAAGTAGACAGTTGCTGCTTTGATCCAATTACTGGACTTGTCTATGATCTGAACAATGGACTCACAAATGATTTGATGATCCTTTGTGATATATCTTAGTACTCCCTCAAAACATCCCTTTAGTTGTACCTTGCTTGTTTCTTTTATTTGGCCTGAAACAATAGATTAAATAGCAATCTGTGACCCAGAACCAGTGAGAAACGAGAGTTTCTCCTTCAGCGCAGATCCAGTGAAGGGATTCTACATTTCAACGCAGGTCCCGTGAAGGCTACCTACGCTGAATGTCAAAACCCCTGTGTTGAGGTTGCGCTGAACCAGTTTGGCCTTGTGCAGCTGGGGTTCTCTGCTCTATTTTGCCTTGTTTTGATCTCTGATTTTTGTAGCCTGTAACCAGCATAGGTACCAGTCTGATAACTCCTTTTCTTTGCTTAGATTCTGCCTCCTTTTGTACAAAAAGATTGTGAGTGTTTTTATGTGTTTGTGGCATCATTTGCAGTCTTCCTTTGCACGAGTGAAATAGTCATCCTGTAGCCTTTGATTCAGATCTGTTGATTGTGATCTTAGGAGAGAGTTCATTGGCTGTTTACAGTTGGTTATACATTCATTCTTGCTTTTGGTTTGAGTTTGTCTCTTTTAAAGTGTCGAAACAAGAGTTTATTTCGAAAATCGTTAAGTGTTGTAATCTCTTCTACCCTTTCTGATTTCGAAAAAGTAAACTTGTTTGTATTTGTCATTTAAAAGCAAATTCAAAGTTGTGCAAAAAGCTTTCTTTGTAGGCATCAATACTAAGAAAGAGGAAAACAAACACCTGCATTGTGCATTTGCATCTTGATAGTTTGCATGTTTGATTTAGGAAAAGTGCATTAGAGTGTGCTGATTGCTCTTTGAGAAAAGATGGTGTATTTCTTTTCCCTTAGTAGCTAGGATTTTCAAAGTTGAAAAGATAAAAAGCTTGCTTATCATCTTTACACTGCATTTAGGAATTTGTATCATACATCTCGTGGTGAACCTTGAAAGGAAAACTTTAAAAAGATCAACCTAAAATAAATTGAATGAACTTAACAACGCTTTGCAACATAACGCACAACATAGAGGTCTAGGCTAGAGACGTGTTCCGGCGTCGTAAAGCCTGGTGACTGTCGATCTCGTTGATGGTGGGTGAATCCTCCTGAGGGACGATAGTGCCAGTACGGATTGTGCTCCCACGTACCGTCACGTATATATTGGGAGACCCCTATAGGCATAAAACCTTTATCCTTAGGAAGTCGTGTCGGCCGCCCTACTGATCGCAATGCACTGAACACAGCATTCAGGAAGATCGACCGCCCGTACCCTAAAAAGTATTCTGCGGTTTTGCGAAAAGTTTGGCACACCCTCTGCCTAGAACTCCAGAGCAGTTCCTTTTGGCCTTTTTCAGACTCTATAACAAAAAAAGTCCATCCAAGCATTTGTCACTTCGGGCTCGTTAAAGCATCGAAGGAGACTAGAGTCATCTTTAGCTTTTTCTCGACTCTTTAAAAGTGAAAAAGCAAGTTGTGTCTAAGCGTCATTAAAATTTTATTTTAAACGGAACAATCACCCCTATTCATGCGCTGATCTTTAGGTTGAAAAAATGGAGCACACCAACCAAGGAATTTCCCTTGGTGGAAATCCTAGTCCCTTCTCCTCTTGGGGAGATGTTGGTGCGCCCCATATGGCCACATTGTCGCTTCCAGGACTGACAATTGGCCTGCCGGTCTGGCTCTTTTCAACCAATGTCGTTCAGAACACCATTATTCCTAAACAGTCGAGTCAACAGTTAGATCAGAACAGAGTTGCCCACCAGCCTTCCACTTCATCTAATTCTTCCTCTCCTCCTTCCTCTTCGCTTGACGGAACTGGTAAAACAAGAAACCAAGTTCCTAAGGAGAAGAAGGAAAAGAAGAAGAAAGAGAAGAAGAAGAAGGAGCCAAAAGCGACTGGGGGCAAACAAGTGTCGTCTGACAAAAATCCACACACAGCACTGACCAGGCCTAAATCGCCATGTGTCATATGCAAGGGAGACCACTTCCACAGAGATTTTCCCTGCATCCCTCGGATACTAAGGGACTGGTCTCCACGTTTGCACAATTCGGTAGCGTCGACCTCTGATAGCCATGTTGACAGCTCACCGTCGACTAGTGAAAGTGAAGTCCCAGGACAGAGAGGGAAAGCTAGATTTCCCTGCAAACTGTGTGAAGGCGATCATGCCATCCACCGTTGTCCCTTCTTAGATGAGGCTAAAAGAGTTTTGGAAGATCGTCTGATTTTACGAACGCAACTTCCTCCTGGATATCAAAAACTCCTGCCAAGTCCTTCACTAGTTGAGAACCCGGCTGGCCCGCCCAGGTGGTCAGCTGAAGCACCTATCATTGAAGATGAACCGTCTGGATCCATGCCTGAAGAAAGTCAAAAGTTTGAGACGGCAGTTGACCCGATTTTGCCTTCAGAGGCTCTATCTTCGAATGATACCATCACAGAGGAGAATAAAGACGACACTGTCCAAATTCTCTTCATCAACACAGACTCCGACGAACAAGGGGGCAATTTGCCCATTCCTTTTTTGCCAGAAGGAACTTCATCAGAGTCATATCCGGCTGTCTATTCGGTCCCACCACCAAGCAACCTAGTTGTCTCATTCGACTGGAACCAACTAGGCAGACCCCGGTTGCCAGCAAGCATACCATTCAGAATTATCGTTCAAATATACAGAATGGTAATGACTGGCACTATCATTGATGAGGGGGCATATGTGAGTATCCTTTCCTCTATTTCTTGGAAAGCGCTTGGTTCGCTAGCGCTTTTGCCTGAAATGAGAAATCTATCAGGCTTTGATAAAGGAACCAGTCGACCTTTAGGGATCCTCCCCAATGTGCCCATAACATTGAAAGGGAAGACCGTTCAAATGAACGTGATGATCGTTCAAGGACCCTTGGATTATAACCTACTCCTTGGACGAGACTATATATATTGCATGGGAGCCATCGTCTCCTCACTCTTTAGAGTAATGTGTTTTCCGCATGAAGGAAGAGTGGTCAAGCTCGTGGACCAACTTTCATTTCCCGGATCACGCATCGCAAATATTCATATACCACCCCTAAATGGTCTCTTCATGCAAGAAGTGTCTCAACCCACGGTCTGTCCTCCTGATGAGAGCGAGTAATCCGAGAGGATATGACTGGAACCCAGGTAGGGAAAATTTTAAGAACCCCCCCTAAATTTATAAATATAATAAATGGGCGAATCTCCATGGTATATAGGAAAAATGGAAGGCGATTTTATCAATAATATAATATGTATATATAATTTTTTGGCGAATCTCTCACTAGGCATGGTGAATATTTTACTCAATTATAAAATCTTGTAAGATCTTGGCGAGTCTTTCACTAAATAATAACTTTCACTAAATAATAAAACTTTGTAAAGTCCTAGTGAATCTTAGCATAGGCTACATGCTGATTTAATTCCCCCATTTAAATAGGCTACATTCGAGGTGAATACCATGGGTCAATACCATGTGCCATTTTGGTGAATACCATGGGTCAATACCATGTGCCAATATTAGGGTTAATAATGGTTTTTTGCATGGTATTAATAACAATATATTATTTGTCCCATAGTATTTTGGCCATAGGTTTCCCCTAAATATAACCCATTTTTTGAGTGTTCTTAAATATAAGGTGACTTATGGAGTAAATATAAAAAAATATTTTCTTTGTTTACCATACCTCTGGTTTATTTATATTTTTATTAATTTACCATACCTCTTTTACAAATATGGTATTTGGCCCATAGGATTCACTTAAATAAAACCTCTTTCTTGAGCCTTCATAAATAGAGGGTTATGAACTAAATATAAAAAGAGGTTTTATTTATTTATGATACGTCTAGTTTATTTATATTTTTATTTATTTACCATGCCTTTTGAGTAAGTATAAAAAGAGGTTTTATTTATTTACCATACCTCCACTTTACTTATATTTTTATTTGTTTACACCCTTACATATATATAAGGTGACTTATGGAGTAAATATAAAAAATGTTATATTTATTTACCATACCTCTTTTATAAATATGGTATTTGGCCCATAGGATTCACTTAAATAAAACCTATTCTTGAAAATGGGCGAATGGAAGGTTGTAAGTCCTAATTTCAAGGGCTAAATTTACCTTTTTTACCCTCTCCCTTAAAATAAGGTGGGCTATTTGAGGTGATTTGTAAAAATGTACTATGATACAAAATATTCGCCCACTAAAAATTTAAAACCCCTTAATTTCGCCAAAGGGCGAACATTCGCCCCTAAAATTATCCTTGAACCCAGGGGGCATGCGTCCTGGTCTGCTTTGGCAGGAAAACTTTGGGTATAGAGTAGGTTTCCGCGGGAGAATATGACTAGTCTGTACCCCGTCCGTCTAGGAAGAGGGTTATTCTAGAATAAGATTCTTTTGTCAAAGTTATGTGAGTTGGCGGGCTTCGTCGCTCACCTTTGTCTATTTTGGTAGACATTGCCGAGGAAGTGTTTTGTTTAAACTATTAACGAGACAATCTTTGGGTAACCTGAAAGAGGTAGGCCTCTCTCGGTGAAACGAATGTTTTGACGGAAATGAAGTAGAGGTAACCTTGAAATCGTACTTTATACTTGGAGGCATGCAAACCTTTTGGAGTGCAAGCAAAGAGCGGTTATTTATCTGTTTTTTGGGTTAGCCGTTTCCTAACTTGCATAAAGAAAGGATGCGGGGCAAAGCTTAGTGAGATGAAGCTCCATAAAAAATAGAATCTCAATGAGACACTCTTATCATATGACTGGGTATTCGAGCAGTTTTAGCACACAGTTCATGCTCGTTAAAAAATAAACGCAAGATCCGAGCAGTTTTAACGCGGACTTCATGCTCGTTAAAAAATAAACATAAGCAATGAGCAAGTGTTTCCACCAGCATTTAAGCTCATTTTAAAATAAAAAATGAACCTACCCGGTAAATAACCACTGTGAATGTAACCTTATCAGCCATTAAAGCCTTGGTCGTGTTTGCACCGTCACCTCCACTTTTCCATTGGCCGATCGTTCACCTCCATATGTTTGTTTACCCATTTTTGAGGAACAGCTGCGAAGAGTGATTTCACTAGCCATCCTTGTGACACTGCCGTGATTGGAAAATTCCAACCTGTACCTGGAATCAGCTGCTAACCCTGTTTATCACTCGTTCCTCAAAAGACGAGTCTTCTTTAAGCTCTTTTCAACTGACTCGTAAAATATGAAAAGATTGCCGAGTTTTGGCCTTCTAGCTCGTTAAAGCGACCGGAAGAGCTATCCCTCCTCTAGATTTTAATCTTTTTGGACCTGAGGGATTATTGCACAAAAAGATCGAGCGCTTGTTTTGTTTGGCTCGTTAAAACTATCGAAAACTAATCCCTTCTGTATTTTTTTATACTTTTTCGGACTTAAGGGATTAGATGACGAAAAAGGACTTTTGGAGTTAACTTTATGTACCTTTTCAGACTCTCTAAAAATGAAAAGGACCGAGTTATCCTTGTCGTTAGACTCGTTAAAATCATTAAATAGCGACAAACTTGTCTTTAGACGAGAAGGAGTTTCACTATCGCTAGGCTCGTTAAAACATAGCGATGGGCTTGCCCGAAGGGCAGGTTATAGAACAAGCATATGTTATCCTCCTCAAGCTTGATAAAAATAAAGAGGTACTGGTCAGCAATGACTGGGGAAAAATCGGGAGAAACTCAAGAAAACTTTGATGGTAGCAAGTCACTCTTGAACATGACACTTTTCCTCCGTACCACAATCGGGTTGGGTTGTTTCATTCACCGGTCACATCCATGGTCTCGCCATACCATCCATATTTGGGGTAATGCTACCGATCCATCGCATCAGTGTCGCCACATGTTCAAGAGAAGTCGTTCAGAAGAGTCAACCGTGTCCCATCCACTGCCATACATTATCCTTCCTCCTTTCATGGCCGCCACCCTGAATCATATGTCACAGATCGTTTTCACCTCCATTAAAATCATTAGCTTCGTTCTGTGTCATTGATGTGGGACTCATTAAGGCCCTCCTTTGACGGATCACTTCTTGTCGACATCAGCTCATTATCCAAGAAGTTGATCTAGGAACAACCCCTTTAGTACTTTGAATCTTGCATGCCTCAATGGCAAGTTTCTCACTTCCGGCGACAGGTATACATCAATGACCTTCGACCGAAATATTTTGCGTGGTGTTCGACGCCAAGTCCTTTATTCACACCACATGAATTGTACTGCAGTACCTTGAGGGTCATTATCATTATTGGTGATTCCTCTCGCGCTTGTTAACGGTTTACATCATTGACTGATAATCAAGCGATTTCTTTCCATGTTCGACTTCAGAACATTTCTCACATGGATCGACTTGTACTTAGAGTGAAGATCGAACGCGTTTTGAAGACCCCAGATCTAGTTTCATCCATCCGGGCTGTGATATATATTCAGGAAAGATAAAGACATTGACATGTACATCATTGCAGCAGATAATCATCCTACTCAAAGGATGATAATTTCATCGAAATTATCAGTCTACCATCAGACGATTGTCTGTTCTATGTACATAAAAATGAATTTATAAAGCTGAGCATGGGAATGCCCGCCTTAGCTAGATCATGAAAGCAATATGAAAAATATTGTATTGTATTGTATCTTATTACAGGTCTCCTCCCAGCATTGGATGAACTTCGGATCCCCCTGATAAAGCATTTCGCCCGATAAACAGCCTCATACTTTAGGGGGCAACTGTTATAGACATTTTTGTGCCTTACAGCATTGAGCATGAAATGTCCATAATCTAAGGGATCCAAAGTCCCTAAACATGTTGTTCCTACCCCTAGAGGAACAAGGCTAACAAACCACAGCAATTCACAGAAGTTCTCCACCAGAAACTGCTCAAAAACAAGTCAATTCAGGATCATTTCAGTGGCTCCACTAGCTGTTTGCGCTGAATGTCAAAGCCAACACTGGCTACCTGCGCTGAATGTCAAAGGCAACACTGGCTACCTGCACTGAGCGAGAATGGACACGTGGCAAGTTCATTTCTCAAGGTGTCAGAACCCAGGAAGCTTCCAAAATGACACTTGCCTCAGGGAATTCGACTGGTGATGAGTAAGAGGTTCCAAATCTCCAAGTGGAAGCAAGAACTTCCAAGTGGAATCAAGAACTGACAGAGGGAGAGGACACTATTCAGATCTCAAGCTGACTCATCCTCTCTCCAAACATCTATATATGGATCTCTCCTCCATGAGATCTAGAGGCTGGAATTTTGTTATTGCAAAGAATTGTTGTTGGTTTGAGACTGGAACTATTGGGTGCTTAATGCTTTGAAGGGGGTGAAGATAGAAATTCCATTTGCTGGGAAGGAGATGCTGGATTGGAGCCCTCTGGGTTGTATCTCTTCCTGAACCTTGTTATTCATCAATAAAGCTATCTTGGTTTCTCCTATATATTGATGTATCTTTGATGTATGATTGCATTAGTATGTTTAGTTTATTTCTAATCCTGAACTAGTTATGAATATGAATCCATGTCTTGTGTAGTGTTCTCTTCTTGTGATCTTGCAGAAACCTCTTGAAGCTGGGCGAGCGAGAAGGCAAGTAGTAGGGAACTCTCCAAGAGAAGAGAAGCCGGATCGAGGGACAAACAGAAGACACCGGTTAGTCCATCCATCTCTCTCTTCATTCTTAATTCATAAAGGAAGAATACTAGAATAGCTGTCTCTGTTTGTTGCTAAGGCACTGTCACACCTTAGGTGGATAGGATCGTCCTGCATAGGCATTTTTCCCCACAACAATTTGCTCAGTTGTTTAACCTGTACCTATTTTATTGATGTAGAAGGCAGATCCCCTTCCACACCTCGTGGAGATAACATTTTCCTGTGGATTGATGAATAAGGCAAGGTCCCTTCCACATCCCATAGAGCAAACACTTGCCTAGCAGCTGCAAAAGGTCTCCTTGTGCCTCTCTGATATGTCAAGTACACTGGCACCTCAGCGGTTTTGGTTTCCTTGACCTCTTCCCTTGTTTCCCCATGGCTAGAAGGCCCACCTTTTTCTTGATGCATTGGTGAAGGGATCTATGGACCTCTGAACATCTCATGAGCAATGAAAGTCTCCCAAGGAATGTTAAGAAGACTGAGATGGTGAAGAACAATGATTTTGATCAAAGAGTAATGATAGATGCTTTTCAACTACAGAGGGTATGGCTTATTCTGTACAAGGTAGGCTATTTTGTCAATGTTTCTAAATAAGAAATATGGGAGATCCATCATCTTTACCCTGGTGAAGTGCATGAGGAGTCTGATATGGTAAGCATACAACTGGGAGAATCTGCCTTCACAAGTGAAATATTTGATGATAATCCTCATCAAAGGAACATACCTGTTCTCCAAAAATTTGAAGGGAAAAAGCCCTTTTCACCCAGTTTCTGTACTGAGGCTTGATGTAAGGTTCATAGTAATACTCATCAAGATCCTGAGCTTTGTACCATTTCTCACCAACCTTTGGAATCTTGGTGGCCCATGAAATAATTGATGGTGACACTGTGAAAGTCACCCCAGCAAGAGTCACTTTGTTGTTATGTAGGTTGGCCACAAAGAGTCTAGCCAATTCATGATGAAACTGAGCTCTTTCCACTAGTTCACAGAATTCAAAACATCCAAGCTGTCTGAAACAAGAGATTGCAAGTGGGCAAGCTTGCATTCTCTTAAACTGGTGGGCTCTTCTCTTATGATTTTTCCTCCCTTCTGAGGCTTTCTCTACCTATGTCTCTCTATATAACTGTCACTGGTTGTCTCTTCATCATACTCAAAATCACTTCCTCTATCCATGGTTTCACTATTTAATTTCACAAAATTTACAATGTAGAGAGACCAATATGAATGGAATGAGTGGTAGGCTCTAAGGTTTATTGAGTGACTGTATGTATTTATAGCTAGGGCACAAACTATGAGAATGAAAGGAGGGTTTATGGGGATGAAAAACAAGTGATGAAAAGTAGGTGAGGATGGAGGAGATGATATGTGGAAGGCTGTAGCTATGAAGATACGTAGTGAAATAAACCAAATGATTTAGGGTTTATGGTGACAATTAGGGTTTTATGTAATGAGTGGAAACTTATGAAAATCTTAACATGTGCAAACCAATTTGGGAGGAGAGGAGTGATACTTACTTTCCAAGTGTGGAATTGGAGGAAATTTGGCGTAAATATGAAGTTGGGAGCATTTTTTGGGTTGGCTAGCCTAAGCACAGCACCACTACCCAGGCATGCAATGCCACCCTCTATTTGTAGCACCCGTTATATTTTGAACTGAGCAAACAGCCCCTAAGGGCAGCGCTTGGCTCTAAGCACAGCGCTCTCCTCCCTAAGCACAGCGTCGGGCCAAAAACTTCAGAAACACAGTGTTTTTCTCTCTAAGTGCAGCGCCCGACTTCCTTGCTCACAAAAACTTGCTCATTTGATGTTTTTCTCTCCTTTAGCTTTTGCAAATATGGCATAATGATTTTGAAATTAGGATGGGAGGGTTTTATATGAATTCCATTTGATTTTTGCTTTTGAAAAATACTCTGTTTTCACCTCAAAACAAGTTTTGAGGTGAGAACTACATTAGGATTTCAAAATGATAAATTATGGCTTTACCAATAATTATTGGGGTCCTCATGTCCTTGCTGATCATTATTGGCATGTAATTATTGGATTTGACCATGGTGGGACCCTAAAACCTAATGAGACCAAACCCTAAGACCTAATGAAATGAATTGCAAAGTGAACATGAGCCATGACTGAAATATATGAAAGAGGATCATTAAGTACAGAGAGTGAAGGAAAAATTTGAAGAAAACCCTACCATCAGTGAATCCATGACCTAATGGAATGCAAAACTCATCAGTATGGGACTCCTACTATGAAATGCAAAAGAGCAGATTTTGATCACTGATGGCAGTGTGAAGACACTGACACTAACATTGGCTCCAATGGGGATGGTAGCTCCTTGGAGGTGCCAAGAACACCGTAGACCTAGTAGCCTTATCCATTGGGCAACGGAGTCAAAACTTTTCAAAAAATGAATACTGACACAATGCAAACTGAAACTGACTCATGACTCAAACTATGACTAGAAACTAAATCAAAACTGGCAAACCTTACACAAATCATTCAAACTTTATAGCCTTCACTTCAGGCCCCAAGCTGGAATGATTGTGTACCTTGAAATCTTGCAATGAAAGGGAAAATGGTATGTACAATGATCATGTTATAATTTCATAAATCACCTCAGAAATAGTAGTGCTTCAGGAGCCTACCATTAACTGGCCCTCCTGGACAATCCTGACCATCCATCTCTTTGAGCAGAAAAGTTTTTTGGAAAACTTCATCCCTTGTTTGCTGTAGATGAATCATCTGATTGATTTTTTGTTGAAAGCCATCCTCCTCACTGCCAGCTTCCTGTAACAGTCTCATAATCGGAACTGCA
The DNA here is from genome assembly GCA_031772625.1 of Pinus tabuliformis. Taxonomy (NCBI): domain Eukaryota; kingdom Viridiplantae; phylum Streptophyta; class Pinopsida; order Pinales; family Pinaceae; genus Pinus; species Pinus tabuliformis. The sequence goes on along the minus strand of CM062811.1, from coordinate 765,074,800 downwards.
AGAGATGTTGGAAAAACTATGTCAATGCCATAAACTAATTCAAATGGAGACATACCTATGGATTTCTTGTGGCTCACTCTGTTAGCCCATAAGGCATTAACCAACTTCCTGTGCCAACTTTTCTTATTTGTTTCCAGCATCTTCTTGATGATGTTCACCAAAGACTTATTTGATGATTCAGCCAAACCATTTCCTTACGAGTAATATGTTGTAGAATGACCCAAAGTAATGTTATACTTGCTGCAAAATTCGATCATCCTATTTGATTTGAATGTGGCTGCATTATCTGTGATGATTTTATTAGGACAACCGAAACAAGATAAAATATTTGACTCTAGAAATTGGATGATCACTGTATCTATGGCTTGTCTGGTCGGAATTGCTTCAATCCACTTGGTAAAATAGTTGGTTGTTGTTAGGATCCATTTATGTTGTGCTGATGATGTTGGATGGATTTCCCTGATGAAATCGAGTCCCCACTGTTGAAATGGTGCATTAACTTCGACAAGTTTCAGAGGAAGAGGCAGTAGTTTTCTTTTCCCTGGAAAGACCTGACATTCATGACAGCTCATGACTATTTTGTAAACATTTGAAAATAGAGTCAGCCAGTAGTAACCTGCTCTCAACACTTTGTTTGCCGTTGTCTTCTAGAACAAATGACCACCACAATCACCTTTATGAAATTCATACATCACCTGCTGAGCTTCGGATCTTTCCGATAAAGGGCATTATTTAAAATGCAGAATTTGGCAGCTTTGAGTTTGAGTGATCTACCTTTGTTCTTTGTCATTCCCAGAGGTGGCGAAAGGTGCTGAAGTACATATACTATGTCTGAATACCATGGTGACTGAAGAAACATTTCAGACACTTGAATGAGAGTGTTTTATTCTTCATCTTCTTACATGGCTGCAATGAGATTGATATCCAAAGCATGCAGATTTGATTCAGCCATTAGTCTCGCCAAGCCTTGTCCCTTGATCAGCTTTGTGGGTTTAATCTCCAGATCGTATTCCAACATCACTGCAATCCACTTTCCTCGCCTTCCTTCCGGATCATTTTGTATCAGCACATCCTTTACTGTTGCATTGGGAACGTATACTATGATGTGGGAGTGCAAAATATACACTCTGAAATCCTTCAACGATTTGATGAGAGCAAGAGCCATTTTTTCAATTATATTGCACCGTAAGGCAGCATCTCGGATAGTCCTACTGAAAAAAGAAATGGGCTTCTCCAGCTGATCTCACTTTTACATCAATACTGCAGCCATGGTATTCTCGGATGCAAATGAAAATATGATGAAATATTGAGTGTAATCAGGACTAATCAAGACTGGGGCTATAGATAAAGCATACTTTACCAGATTAAATGACTTCATGGCATCCTCCATCCATTTTACCATGCTGTCCTTTTTCAACATGTTAGTTATTTCTCTTAAATTCTCAGCTAGATTGGGTATGAATCTGCGTAAGAAATTCATCTTACCATTGAAAGCTTGTATCTCCTTCTTGTTTCGGGGAAAATATATTTGTTGAATTGCCTCCACCCTTGAAGGATCAATGTGAATTCCTTCTTTTGAGATAATATGACCAAGTAGCTTTCCTTCATCCATGGCAAAGAGACTTTTCTTTGGATTAAGAGATATCCTGAACTTCCTACATCTCTGAAACACAATCTTTAAATGGTGTAGATGCTCATCATCGGACCTTGAAAACACTGTCAAATCATCTAAATATACAACCAAAAATACATCCTTTTCATTAGCAAAAGCGATGTCCATTTCTCGCTGAAATGTGGCTCCAACATTCTTCAAACTGAATGGCATTTTAGCATAATGAAAAGTTCCCCAAGGTGTTGTAAATGCAGTTTTGTCCCGATCCTTTTCATTCACCAGGATCTAATTATAACCTGAATACCCGTCGAGTAGTGACATGCGCGATGCTCCAACCACTCTTTGCAAGATATGATCCATCTTCAGAAGTGGGTAATTTTCCTTCAAAGATACCTTGTTAAGGTTCCAGAAATTGATACACAATCTTATTTCTCTGGTCTTCTTTCGTACCGGAACCAGATTCGAAATCCAATCAGAAAATCTAATTGGGACAATTATACCAACTTTAAATAATCTGTTTACCTCTTTTTCAATGGAAGGCAGTAGCTTTGGGTTAATCCTTCTCAACTTCTGCCTGAACAGCTTCTGATTTGGCTTGATGGGAATAGTGTGCTGAATTATATCTTTGTCATACACCTTTAGATCTGAATAATCCCAAGAAAACACATCATAATATTTAGATAAAAATCTAACATATTTATTCTTTACCTCGGGAGACAATGCTTTGGATAATTTCACAAACTTGGGCTTATCTGTTGTTCCAATATTGACATCCTCAACTCCTTTATCTATAGGCACCAAGCCTAGCTTTCTAGCCACATCATCTTGATAAAAAATTTCTTCTAAAGGTATAAGACCTTTAGGAATAATGTTGTCTTTCAACTGCCATACCTCCAACTGGTTCACCTCAATCTCTTGTTCATCAGTATCATAGTCATCATCTATGGAATCATCCTTGTAATTTCCTTCATTCTGCAAAAAGGTATTGATTTCATTATCATTCCAAAACACTTGCCAATACCTTAAATTATCAGGAACAACAGGCTGGTGTTTGACATGAATTTCAAACTTATTGCTGGAGTTCATTGGGATCTTCAAATTTTTTGCAGTAGTGGCGATTTAATCTGTAATAATATTCTGAGTTTGGGGTACAGTTGTCAAAGTATAATCATGAAACATTTGCAAGATGTCTAGGACTACATTTCTGTAGGCTCTCATCCATGGGTGCTTTTCTTGATACTCTCCCTTTACCTGTTTGATTACTAGCTCTGGATCTCCATAGACCGAAATCCTTTTTGCATTTAACTTCTCCAAAATTTTCAGACCTGCAATCAAAGCTTCATATTCCGCTTCATTGTTATAGCAGTGAAAATCCAATTTGTAAGAGCATATTCTAACATTACTAGGAACTTTGTCAAGCTGGAAAGCAGGGCTCCAGATCCAAATTCCTATGCCAGCACCGTCCTTACCCACGGCTCCGTCAAAATCCATGCTCCAAAGACCTACCTCTTCTTCTAGATGATGAAATTCTATTTCCTTCTCTTTCTTACCTTGACTGATCTCTTCATTTTTCTACTGCTCACTGTCCTTTTGTTGCTGGTATGTGGACTACTCAGAAGAACTTGGTATTTTCTGTCTTTCTTGATCAAGGGCTGCTCTAAAATTTTCTGAAATTTCTGGAACATCTTCTACTTCAACTAACTAACTATCAACATCATTCAAACCACTATCTGAATATAGTACAAATGATTCTAAATCTGTATATACAACATTTATTAGATGATTGAGTGGTTTCTCTTTGCTAGTAATCATGTATTTCATTTTCTTCTCCCTATAGAGTTTTCTCAATTGGCCAAACACGAGAATGGTAACATAAGAGAAATCAAGTTGTAAAGTTACTTTAAGTTTTGCACCCCACGATATGGACAAAAGCATACCAAACCGTGGTGGAATGTCAGCAACAACCACATCCATTAGAACATTCTTGGTTGGAATTTGGTCTAGAGATACTACCAAATCTTTGATAAGACCAATACAATGGACCCTACTGGAATCAAAAGAATACAGATCATGATATTTTCGAGTAATGTCAAGGCCCGGTTTCTCCATAATGGCTTTTGGCATTAGATTATGAGAATCTCCAGAGTCGAACATGCCATTATGGAGAACATATTTGTGTAGCCTAAGGCTTATATAAAATGGAGTAACTTCACTATCTTCAGACTGAACTTCTAAGGCAGGGCCAAAAATAAGCTCAGGATGATCGTCTTCAACATTTACCATATCTGACAAAGGGTCTATGTGCAAAATTTTGGACACCTGGTGTTTATAGATGTTGTTCTTAATCAACTTAGTCAAAGGAATTGAAACTTTTAATTTAGCAATTTCATTTTCTAAACTAAAAGCTGAAACTTTCTCTACCTCTTTAACAAGAAGGTCCTTCTTTTCTGCTCTTTCTTTTGGTGCACTTTTCTGATTGTTCTTCTCGTTTGAAACACTATTTGCTGATGGTCCTTTGCTGGAAGTCGGACCAGCAGGCTCTTTCCCTTCCTTTTGAATGTTTGTGGAGTCATTTTTGGATTGTGCTTCCTTTGTTTTTTGAATTGGAATGATTGTTACATCTCTGCTTCTCAATCAATATTGCTTCTGTTGTGCTATCAAGGTGTTCATATGCCCTCGCTGATAATCATTTGAATCATCCTCCAAAACTGCCTCATTTGATAGTATGTAATCTTCATCCCTTTGGGTATTTGGAACCTCTGCATATTCTTCATCTTCCGTCAAAAAAATGGGCAAACCATCGGCAGTGAAGATTTTACTCAACGACCAGATCATCATCATCTTCCTCCTCTATTCCGTGCACATAGTTCTACTGCAAAGGAGTTCTGACTTGCTTTTTTTGTGTTGTCTGATCTTGTGCCTTTTACTCCCTTTGTTTAATCCTGAATTGTGGCTGTTGTTGTCCTCTAAAATTTGGATTCCTAATTGGTGTTTCAAGTTTATCTGCAATAGTCAACCGGTCAAACATATTCTCAATTTTCCGGAGCAAAGTATCTGCCTTAACATTTGAGGTAGATGCTTCTTCCTTTATAGTCACCTTCTTTTCAGATTTCATCCTCGCTCTTTTGGCCAGCAGATTTGCTTCTACACTTACAACGTTCTTCTGCATATCTTCAAGTGTGGTAGGATCTCTTTCTCGTAACTGATATGCCATATCAACATCGAAACCATCTGGAAACTTGAGCAATGCTAACCCCATCGGTGGTTTAATGTCAGCCAGAATAGCATTATAGACTGCATTGAACCTCACACAGTAATCTTGCACACTTTCACCCGCATTCCTTTTGATATTTTCATACTCAGATAAAATTTGGAGTGGGTTCTTCTTTACCTCCCATCGGTCTAAGAATTGTCTATGAAGAATTGGCAAAGTGTTAATAGAGGCTGCTGGTAAAGCTCTGAACCATTTTCGAACCTCGCCTCCAAAACTTTGCACAAACAATCTCATAGTCACATTTTCTGCATCTACCTCATGAAGGTCGAAGAAGTCATTCATTCTGTCAACATGTTGCTGCGCTGTAATGCTTTGAGTGGCATCAAAAAGAGGTATCTTACTTTGGTAATCAGCGGGCATATCATTTGGATTCTGAGGCAGAACATGGGGTGCATATTGGGCAACCATGACTCGAGGTGGATTTGAAACAACGGTTGGACTACTTGGGTTTAATGGAGTGGTTGATGGAGGAGTAGGGGTGATAGGTTTTTGATCAGATATGATAGGTTGAAGGGGAAGGGTATGTATAAACTAAGGTTGAGAATGGACTTCGGAAATTGATGGGAATATTGTTGAACTGACAGTAGTGGATGCCGATTTTGAAAGCTCAGGGATATTGGCAGTTGTCATGGATGATTGAGGAGAATTTAAGATATATTCGTCAATTGATCTATTTGACCTTTCTTTTTCAAGATTTGCAACAAATTCCAAATTTAGAACTGTATTATCAAGTGTAGTTTCAGATTTGGTTTCAAACAGAGAAAGATCAAAATACTCGTCAAAAGGGAGATCTTCAATAAACAACCACTCACTGGGACAAGAATTGGATCTAAAAATAGGTCTAGGGCTTACTGAAATTTCTTGTCTGATTATTCTCAAAATGAGATTGGGATTTTCAAATACAGGGGGAGGATTTGGATCAGGATTGGACCTCGTGTACCTTCTCGAAGTCAGTGTGTTCAAATTTTGAAATTTTTATTTTTCTTTACAATTTTCTGTTTCAGCCTAGCAAATTCTAAAACTCATCATCCAAATTTCAAGAATTTGGTTGAAAGATATTACTGGGGTGATTAATCTTTCATTCCCCAGTATGGTCGCCACTATGTTATCACCTAGATTGACCTTAGGCTGAAGGGAGTCAATTCTAGGGTAGCTACAAACCACGATTAACCTAGTAGCTAGCCCTACTAGGTCGGGAGGGGGCTCTCTCCTTATGGATCTCAGTCAAGATGACTGGATCAAGAACAATATTTTATGCTAGGTATAGTAGCTCAAGGGTTTTGATTGAATTTTTTGGTGTTTTTGCCAAATCAGGAGGAGCTAGGCAATTTAGGTTTGGGAAACTAGGTCAAAATTGCAGGGGATTCTATGGGGCAAGGTAGGTATGATCTTCAGCACCTTAAACTTGATGGGATGAAAGGTTAGACTGGTGAGGAGCTAAGAAGGGCCTGAGCAAGTCAAGAATCCTTCCCAAACAGTAGAAAACATAAAATACTGGTGTTTTCCCGAGGCAAAGCATTAAAACCTAATGTATTCCACCTATCTGACTTGAAAACAACCAATCAGAAGCAATTATATGAAAGGTGCATACATAAATAACATTAGAACATAGTAACATAAGAAGAAACACATGCTAAAGGCCATACCACAAGAATCCCATAAAAATAGTTGTAGCTTTATTAGTTTCCTGCCAAAACTGGTACAAAATGATAAGTGTTCAGTACATGAGCATCCAGCTGAATCCAACTTCACAAAATGACCAAGAAAACACATAATATAGACATCTAAACTACTCATCCTAACCTTCAGGGGTCGAATCCATGAGAAGAGGGGCTGTTTCAACCATTTCCCAACAAAGAACTGGAATATAGGCAGTCAAACAACTTGCCTCTAAAAGAGGGAAAACTGATTCATTTGCCTCAAAACCACCTCTAACTAATGAATCTACCCTCTAACATTGTTTTACCATTACATTTACATGCCATGTCATCAATTACATTAGTGAAATCATCAATGAGGAGAGAGAAATCAAATTCATAGTCGAAACAGGCGAATTTTGGCTTCTTGAGCAAAATGGCCCTAAGTGCAGCGTCGCTTTCCACCTAATTTTGTAGGCCTTCCCCTTATCCAAATTGAGCCCATGATAGCTAATTGGAAAGGTCTTCAAGTCTAGTTTCTGGAACATCTAGAATTTTTGAGTTTGGAGCTCATTTTCCCCCTCAAAAGTGGTTTCTCCCAAGGCTGCTTATGTATGTCCAAAAACTAGCAGAGAGGTCAAATTTTGAGTGTTTTTGGACCTTTTGGTGGACTAAATCTGCTCCAAAAATTCTGAAAATTGGTAGGGTGCCTGTCCTTGATGCCCTAAATCTAAAAATTCCAACCTTTTCTCCATTTGATGCTCCAGGAAATGGACAAATTTTTCGTGTTGTGAATTTCAACATTTCAAAAATACAAAAACTTCTCAAAATTTTCCCAAATTTGGCATGTAGCACCACCATCAAGTGCTTTTATGGGCTAGGGAGGCTTCAGCCAACATCTTCAATCTATCTTGCTCCTTTTTGCCTTCTAAATCTCTCCTTAGCCTATCCTATAACTTTCTAATCCTTATGTTACAAATTTTGTTGCGGGCCATGTAATGATATGCTATGTGTCTGAGCATTTTCTTTTCCCTGTTGGCCTTCTCAATGAGCCCTTCTAGATGTATGTTGACTCTCTCAAGCCAAGTTTGCCTATCATTTTCAATCTCCTACTCAATACAAGTCAATGTGACATGAGCCTATTTAGCAATTTTCCTATTTTCTTTGATCATTTCCAGCTCCATGAGGACTTTTTTGTCACTCAACTTTTTGTTTTCCTATTCCAAGTATTTGATGATGAACTTGGCTCTCTCTAAGTTGTTTTCAAAAGCTTATATTTGAGCTTCCCTTTCCTGTATGATAATGTCTTTGATGGTTTCTTCATCTTGAGCCTCCAAGTCAATGATATTAACTCCATGATGAGTATAGCGTTGCTGCGGCTCCTCATGCTCAATCAAGTCAAAATATCTTTCCTCCTCATCACCAAGGTTCTCCTCCTGCACTTTTTCCTTGCCTTTTCTCAGTTGTTCAACCTGTACCTGTTTTGTCGATGTAGAAGGCAAAGCCCCTTCCACACCTTGTGGAGATAACATTTTCCTGTGGACTGATGAAGAAGGCAAGGTCCCTTCCACATCCCGTGGAGCAAACACTTGCCTAGTAGCTACAAAAAGTCTCCTTGTGCCTCTCTGATATGTCAAGTACACTGGCACCTCAACAGTTTTGGTTTCCTTGACCTCTTCCCTTGTTTCCCCAGGTGCGCAACGCCACCCTCTAAGCGTAGCGCCTATTATATTTTGAACTGAGAAAATGGCCCCTAAGCATAGCACTTGGCTCTAAGAGCGGTGCCCTCCTCCCTAAGCACAATGCCGAGCCAAAAACTTTATAAACGTAGCGTTTTTCTCTCTAAGTGCAGCGCCCAACATCCTTGCTCACAAACACTTGCACATGTGATGTTTTTCTCTCCTTTAGCTTTTGCAAACATGGCAGAATGATTTTGAAATTAGGATGGGAGGGTTTTATATGAACTCCATTTGATTTTTGCTTTTGAAAAACCCACTTTTATAATGTCTATTTGTCCTTTTAATACTCTGTTTTTCATGCTTGTTTTATTTTTCTCTTGCAGGTGGATTGGTGCTCAAGATGACTTGATTTTTGCAGTGGTAGGTGCTTGGCAACATCACAAGATGCTTAGGAGCAGCTGGGAACCAATATTACATATGAAAAGATAAAATTACATCATAAATGAAGATAAAAACAAAATACTTTGTTTTCACCTCAAAAAAAGTTTTGAGGTGAGAACTACATTAGGCTTTCAAAATGATAAATTATGGCTTTACCAATCATTATTGGCCTCCTCATGTCCTTGCTGATCATTATTAGCATGTAATTATTGGATTTGACCATGGTGGGACCCTAAAACCTAATGAGACCAAACCCTAAGACCTAATGAAATGAATTGCAAAGTGAACATGAGCCATGACTAAAATATATGAAAGAGGATCAGCAAGTACAGATCATGAGGGAAAAATTTGAAGAAAACCCTACCATTAGTGAATCCATGACCTAATGGAATGCAAAAATCATCAGTATGGGACTCCTACTATGAAATGTATAGGAGCAGATTTTGATCACTGATGGTAGTGTGAAGACATTGACACTAATAGTATATAAGGTACTTTCACAGAAGGGAAGAGAGAAAGTGTGCCTTTAGAAAAAAAGTAATAGTATTATCCTAATAAAGAAACCCATGATCATAAAATGGGTCCTTAATTAAATGTCAAAATAGTTCACAAGGTAACGACGATCATAAAGGAAAGTAACAACACACAGTTAACAAGATGTATACCAAAGCCAACAAAATAGTTCATTTTCCTTAGTATGTATGAACACAAACATATAAAACAAAAATTAAAATAATAGTCTTATAACATTCATGATACATGCATGAAGGTGCGTTGGCTTTGAGAGCTTCAAATATTAAGCGAAAGTTCTAAGAAACACAATTACAATGATGAACACTAGCCCCAATAGTGGAACATTAAGCCACTACTTTCTCCTCCAAATAATGATCTTCTCTCATATGCCAAGCTAGAGAAGTCAAGGTCAAAAGTCCTTTGCTTGATCTATGATGGTTTATTTATAACAAATGAGGTGAATATCCACCTCCCATGTGACTCTTGATCTCCCCCATGACTCTTGAGCTCCCATACAACTTTTTAGCTTCTATGTACCCTTTGAGCTCCTACATGACTCTAGGATTTCCTAGTGACTTTCCACATTCCATGTGTGACCATTGGGCTTCCACACATTTTACATTTTCTCATTTTTGGAAATACAAAATTAAATTCCACAAATTGTGGAAAAATACATGGAAAACACAAGGCTTTCGTTATGACACTTTGAGAAGCCATAATTTGGTGGTTGTGACATAAGACTTCATTGTAATGTACCAATGCCAAGGTCCTCTCTTTCCTACTATGTAAGTTATTTATTATAGATTTGACTTGTACTTCATATTCACCCTCCAAAAGGTATGGATAAGTATTAGAACCTTCTAAGTCAATGTAGAAATTCCTTGTAGATTCAAACTGCAGATTGTAATATGTTAAAAGAATTGACTTGAATCTACTCTACTCAGTAGCAGAAATGATGATTGATTGATGAAATAACGAACCATAAAAGAGAAAGAATTCAATCACTCATATCACAATAATTTTCTGGGGAAGCCACAACTAAAAACCCCTACTATCTGTATATTGAATTAATGAGAAGATTACAATACTTCGCTCAAGCCTGAGCAACCTCTACACTATATCTATCTATCTCATTGCTTCCCAGATACGCTCAAGCCAATACTTAGCCAATTTTGTTGCCTTCCAAGCTCCTATTTCCTTGCACATTTTCTTAGGGAATTAGCCCACATTTAATTGGGATATTCCACAAATGTGAATTGAGAAATCCTCATAGGCCTTCCTCTAATTGCATGCACCACTTGTACAATTTGATGATTATACAATTGACAGTACATCGTCCCTGAACTCCAACCTCGACTGAGTATTTCTCTTATCTGACATGCATGAGTTAATTATGACTGAATCTTCATTTTACTCGTTGATCAGTGATGGTTACACCCCACTACTGGATCTCCCACTAATTCCTCCATCAGTTGGAACTATTTTAACTACATTTAACTTAGTTAAACTAAATTAAATAATTACAACTCAAAATAAACTCAACCAGGGCTCCCAAAAAGTAGGAGACACTCTACATGACTCTAGTTAGACTCCCAACTCGAATTAACTGATCTAACTAAGTCAAATTAACTTAATTAAATATTACAAGTTGTCATGAGATGTGGAATTACAATTTAATTCTTAATTTGATTCAAGGACAAAATTAAACATTATGGGAATTTTGAGGTCCAAAAGGGGCCTCCTAAGAAAAATGTACAACCAAAATAGACTTTATAAGAACCAATAGGATTCAATATGATGACGTCAACATGGGGGATGATTCACCATTTTTGGAGTAAACAAGTAAAAAGATTAAAAAATAATAAAACTATTTTTCAACTCGTATTTTCAACTTATCTCCCTAAGGTTTTAGTCAAATTTTGAGCAGGATTACTCGTTGGATGCAAAAATGAATTCCTCGTCCAAGGATTACCAATGTTTCATACTTTCGATGAACCATGCTACAAGAAAAATGAGAAATACATGAAAACAAATGATTGCAATCACATTTTTCATGTATTTCTCATTTTTCGTGTGGTAGGGTCCATCAAAAGTACGCAACATGGGTACTCCTTGGATGAGGAATCAAATTCTACATCCAATGAGTGTTTCCACTCTAAATTTGAGTAAATATATAGGGAGATAAGTTGAAAATACAAGTTGAAAAAAATAGTTTTTCTCTTTTTTCCCTCTAAAATTTGATGTTGTAATCTAATCTTATTTTATTATTTCCACCATTATTTTATAATTTCCTTAGGAGGCCCAATTAATATCTCAAAACTCCCCTAATTTTAGGATTTTCTTGTTGCATTTTCAACACTCCCTCTCAACAAGAAAGGGATTATCTACTACCTCGATCCTACCTTTGTCAAACTCAATTTTTCATCTTGACAAAGCCTTTGTCAAAATATCTACATCTTGTTCCTTTGTAGGAATATATTCCAGCAACGTGATTCTCCTCTACACACAATCTTGTAGATGGTGATACTAGATTTCGATATACTTGGACTAATCATGAAAAACTGGATTCTCAAAGAGTCTGATACAACTCTGATTATCATAGTAAATCATTGTAGGATCTATCTGTTGACGAAATAACACAACAACTATATTCCTCATCTGGATAGCCTCACAAGTTTCTTGACCAACAACATGTACTCTGCTTCTACTGAACTATTATGCAACCAACTCACAAAATAGAAGGAAAGATAGATCAACGACTTCAAAATTAGCCTTTTCGAGGGGGAAACCTCCTTCACATTACACAAATGAATAATTCTTGGATGATAAAAATGACAAGACCTCCTTTCTATATATGAGTCTAAGGGGTCCCAATACAATCAAAGCCTACGTAACAATAATATTGTAGGGAACGACAATAACAATAGTAGGCTTCTACGGGGCACAATAATAACAGCATGGGGACTATATGGGAACAATAATACAATAAGGGGTTACACTAGTAATATAGGGACCTAACATGCCCTCTCCTTCAAAAAGTTTTTTCCTCAACGCTTGAGTAGCTCAAGATGCTTCTGTATAAAATTCCCATCCCCCCATGTGGAAACTTCAATGGGTAAGTTCTTCCACTTGATGACATACTCTGAAATTGATCGATTTCATAGTTATCAATTTCTTGTTTCTTTGACTACTTTAGGTTCCGATATTATTTTTCCTTCCTCGTCAAGTTCTGGCAATATTGTTTGAACTGGGATCTTCTCATCTATAACCTTCTTTAAGCATGAAACATGGAAAATTGGGTGCACTTAGGAAGGTGCAGGAAGCTCCAATTTGTATGCCATAGTACCAATCTTTAGTAACACCTTGTACGGACCATAATACTATGGTGATAATTTATCATCCTTCTTAGCTTGCTTGAGGGACATTAGTTTGTATGGTTGTAGTCATAGAAATACCCAATCACCTACATCAAAACTTCTTTCGCTACGATGTTGATCTGCCCGTTGCTTTATTCTATTCTAAGCCAAAGTGAGGTTATCCTTTAAGAGTTTAAGAACTTGTTGTTGATTCTCGATGTGATCTTCCACTGCTTGAACCCTAGAATTTTGTTTTAAAGATGATGTGATGGATGGTGGATGATATCCATAAAGTGCCATAAATGGGGTCATTTTTGCTGCAATATGGAAGGAAGTGTTATACCATCATTCAGCCAAAGGAAACCACTTGACCCATTGTGTATGTTTATCAGATACAAAGAAACGAAGATATCCTTCCAAACATTTGTTCACTATCTCAATTTTCCCATCAGATTGAGGATGATAAGATGAGTTATAAGCTAATTGAGTACCCAGATAAGAAAATAATTCTATACATTAGAATGGAACCAGGCATATCAAGGACTAGACTTGGAACAGGACCCACAACAAGAATTGGAGGTGCAGGACCACCTCAAGCGGTCTCGTGCCAAAGAATCACCTTCTGTCCAGAAAAAGTCAAAAATAGCGAAGGCTCTGGAAAAATAATTCGCAGATAGTAGCCAGCCAACAAGCAATGTTACCACCAGTATGTTGCCCGAACTAATCACCAAACAAACAACTTTGTTATGGGAGATCAGAGCACAATTGCAGGCATTACAAGAGCGACCCCCAGGCTGGACCACCCGACCGATAACAGATGATACAGCCGCCGCTGAACAGCTGGTTAGCACGCACATGCCACACACCCTACCATTACTAGCAGGTGTTGTCCAAGCCGCAGCCACAGGAGAAGAATTCGAATGGGAATTAAACCTAGCCGCCCTATCTAAATAAGTACTATACCTACTCCAAGAGGGAGTAACTCAGGAGTTTCAAACCCGGGAAGGTCATGCTTTCCATATATTAATCGAGCAGAGATAAAAATTAGAACAAGTCACTCTCCAGAACGAGGACCTGGTTGCACAATACCGGGAAGTAGAACAAGTTGTCATGGAGGCGTGTAGCATGGTACTAGAGTTAGCTATCCTTAGGGACCTCCCACCAACTACCAAGATTCAATTCATGGCAACCAGCTTTCGCACGGCCCAAGCAGAGGCCACAAGGAACCGGGAGGAACTAAAACTACAGGTTGCAGAGCTCTGTCTCAAGGCTTGCCCCCCCACACCTCCGGCCGAACGGGAATGCTACCATGACGCAGTTGTGGCTGGACTAGAAATGATGAATAGTGTTGTTCACGAATGCTCGGGATACTCACCTCACTTTAGGAGGACCCCACCATTCAACAAGTTGAAACCAAGGCATGCAAGCTATAGCAGGCCTATCACACCGACCGTAGGGCTGCATAGACGGTCACTATCACACAGCGGTTGGCCAAAATGAGGGATGCCCAGGATCTCAAAACTCAAGTTGACTCTGTGCGGCAACAAGAGGCAGTATTGAAAGAATGTATCCAACCCTGACTCGATGAAGTGTTCGGCGTATCTACAACCATTGAAGGCAAGGTGACACAGATGAAGGCAGTATGTGCAATGGAGCAAGTTGTTGCAAGTGATAGGGATACCTCAGCGGCATACTTGGAAAAGGTATAGAGGCTCGCGACCGAATTTGTTGCAGAAATCGGCAAGATGCAGACGTTTCTGACCGACCTCTATGCAAAGATCCCCACACCAGCTAAGTGACTTGGGACAAGTCACGATGATTGTGTTGGGGGATTGTTGGGTAGTGGAAGCCCTGTGCAACAGTTAGGGGGCTCAAAGCCCACAATTTTGGGTAAAAGTAGGGTAAAGACTCCGCGAGATGCGCGGAGCGCGATTTGTAATGAGTCAAAGTCAGAAGGGTAGTCCTCTTAGATATAATGAAAAGAAATGTATGAAGATTCAGACTGCCCTTGGATCATGGGCCAAAGAAATGTATAAATAGATCGAGGCTATATGGGTAGAGTAGCTAAGTTCTTTTGGGGTATGATTTTGGATCTGAAATGTAAGGGGTTGTTCAGAAGAATAGCAAGAAAGTGTCCGTAAGTCTGAGTCAAGGGTTTGGGGTAGGAGGAAGAGGCTCTACAACTGTGTGCGTAGAGGCCTAGAAGAGTCCGCAACTATGTGCGCGGACCCCTACAACTGAGTGTGCAGGGCGGATTTGGATGTATTGGTGATAAGTGAAAATAAAGATAATTTTCTTCTGCAATTTCTATGTTACAATCTGAATATCGTGAATCTGACTATTAGATAGCATTAATATAACTGTTTAAATTATGCACATATGCTTATGTTGAAAATATGTGTGATTTTAGTTTACTCTAAAGTGCGCGAGCTAGTTAGATCTGTTAAATGTTTGCTTAAAGACCATCCTAAGTAGATCTGAGTTACATAGAGTTGATTTGAAAACCCTGCGGTCATAGAAGGTTAACATCTTTTCAGGTCCGGATCTGTGCAAACATAGAGCAGCGCAAAGCTACAGAATGGTGTGCGATACCTATAGACCACATTCAGACATCCCAAGGGTGTGGAAACCAGGTTCTAGCACCCTCCCCTACTACCTCCAGTGAGACCTCAGTTCACGTCCCGCGGACTGTTGCCGAAAGGGCCGATAGCTATGGGATTTGCTTGGCTAAATAATTCTTTTGAACCTGGGTCAGGCCCATATAAGCCAACAAATGATTTTGTTGCTGGGACCGGGATCTGCCTAAGGAGTGTCTAATGTGGGAACATTGGAATCCTACAAAGAAAGAGCTTGAAGAGTGGTGGGATCGGAAACTTCACAAATTCACAGTTCAGGAAAACAGAAATCCGTGAATATTAGAGGAAGGTTGGTTGGACCACTACATATTCACAGATATACATGAGATCTTCTTCGCAACATTTCCTATAGAATTGTACGAGTGGCTCGCAAAGTTAGCTAATAGTGTGGGGAGGTGTAGATTAGACCAGCCTATTATGTGGACTCCAGAACTGGTGCACAAGCTAGAATCCACAAGAGATAGACTCGCGTACGCAGTAGATCATTGGCTAGATCGGGTAATCGGAGGATTTAGCACTGAGTTCGCGATAGATACTATTGTGAGCTATAGTGAAGCGGAAATGTGGTTTCTTCAAGGACCTCGCAGCAAGTATATCAAATCATTGAATACTTGGATTAAGATGTTATTGTGTGAAAAACAGATTATGCACGTATATTGATGTCTGGAGTGATGCGGAGTGGAAAGGGCTATCGAGGGGTAGGAGAAATACAGGATAGCCCTCTGATTTCTATCTCGCGGGACAGCGAGGAGGATTTCACAAGGTTCTCACCAGGAAGTGTGGTCCAGTTGATTAAGGAGTGCTTCCCACTGATTCCACCTCCGTCCACACCACCACCACCGGCGTCACCTACCTCAACCCCATCCACACCAACACCACCCTCACCCCCCCCCCACCACCAAAAGTTAGAATGGCGAGCGTAGTATAGTTGCCGATATTCAAAGGTGCAGGAAGTGAGGATCCTAGCCGGTTCTAGTTTGTGATAAGATTTGTATGAGAAATTCAGGGAATCACAGATGATAACATCAAGAAGGCTACCTTAGTTAGTGCACTGCAGGACCGTGCATTGACCTGGTACATGAAGTATGCAAGTGATCATCCAAATGAGGGAATAACAATGATCTAGGACACGCTAAATAAGGAATTTGGGCAGCCAAAATCGGAAGCACAGTCGGCCATTGGTTCAAGAAAATAAAAATGTTGTTGGGAGAAACTCCGTGGGACCTGGATCAGAGATTGAAGAGTACCATCCGCGAGGTCAACATGACACTGACGGATGATCATCACCGCACTTGGTTTATCACATCATTAACACCATATCTAAGATCGGCTCTATCGTAGCAGAAGATCTCAACCCAAGCTGAAGCACTAGAGGCAGCAATGCGACTGCACGAAACCCCAATACAGGACCCAGGGTTGGGAGTATAGCAAATCCAAGCAGAAATACAAAAATTATGTCTAGATATGCGCAGCCTCAAACAAGGATAGGCGCCTAGGACCGAGGTACGAGAAGGAGTATAGTGTATCAAATGCAAGGGACCAGACCATGACAAAGACCATAGTCCAATCTTTGCCAACCCTGTGATAGGAGGGGGGCCGATAGCATTGCGACCAGAAGTACAAGTTGGACCAAGCATAGCACCCACATTCTGGTGTGCAATTTGTGAAGTAGGAGGAAAGCATGCCACGAAAAAATTTCACCTATTTCCGAGCCTATGACACCCCCCTCCACAACACTTATTTTGTAACTTTTGCAGAACGGTGGGCCACGAGGAAAAAAATTGCCGCAGTTACCAGATATTGATGGATCGAACACCTGCATATAGGATGCAAACAGAGGCGCACGGACAGGATTCCACTGCATCATTTGTACGGGGAGGGTACCAAGTGCATGGACGGAGTTGTGTAGGCATGGGACCTGGACAAGGACAAGGGCAGTTAATTTGCTACAATTTTGGCGGGCCACGGCATTACGCGCGGGAGTGCATGAACCCAACCAGAGCTTGTTGTCCTTATTGCTACCAATTTGACCACGAAGCAGTTGATTGCCCCACGCTGATCACTCAGATGCGTGAAAAGGGGGTTCTCCCGACCAACCCCACTCAGAACATCCAAATGATGAAGTCTAAACCCCGTGTAGAGGAGCCGAATGTAAATATGATGCTTCGGAGTGGCACAACCACAGGAGAAGACAAGGGGAACTAGCCAGAAATGGATGAATGGGTCCGTAAGGTCCCCCGAAAACAACTAGACTTTGATTTAGAGCGTGCGAAGGAAACCTTTATAGAAGCCAAGAAGAGCTTAGCAGAAGCTTCTACCCCAGGGAGTAAGGATAAATTCGGATCAGAGAAGGATACACATGTGCTCACTACCTTCTTGGAAACATGCATGAACTTACTAAGGATGCCAAAGCGGTAAGGGGGCTGTAGGAATTAATTACCAGGTGCGTGGGAGCGAATGAACCGCAAATAATCTGAAAATTAGGAAAACATGCATTGCGCACGGGGCGTGAAATTGCGACTATCAGTCCAGATTGGGGACTATGATATGGATCAGGTCGTTTTAGATTTGGGATCCGATGCAAATGTCTTACCGAAGCAGACTTAGGAATGTATGGGCAGGCCTACCCTACAATGGTCGCCAATTCAACTAAGGATGGCTAACCAGAAAAAGATTCTGCCTATGAGACGCCTGCACAAAGTTACAGTGGACATCGATGGCACCCACACCCAAACTGATTTTGAGGTTATCGAAATTTTGGATGATAGTAACCCATATCCTACACTGTTAGGGATAGATTGGGCGACAGATATGAATGGAGTCATCAATCTCAAGAAATGCAAAATGATCTTCAAAAAGAATTCTCTCCGCATGGTGGTTCTGTTGGACCCAGTAGAAGGGGCGTGATATACTAAGCCCGTGCACGATGTAGACAGCAATGGTGAGTTGGACTGTATCTACCAGATTACTACGCAAGATCAAGAAAAGGTCAATCCGACAGTGGATGGTTGACTCTCATGGGATTGCGATAGTTCTTGCACGTCGGACTCTGATAAAGAGGTTGAACGATGGAAAAACTGACTACATGAAGTAACCACGCTCAATTGTAATCGGATGGTGATAGTGGGAGTATAGGAACCACCGAAGATATTTGCGAAAAAATTCTGCGCAGTTGCTGCTTCTGAATGGAAGGTCACTCCAAAGATACGACCGATAGGGCACAGATGTTTAAGGAAGGCACACGCACGGTCAAAAGCACAACGCAAAGTACACATTCCTCGCCAACCGATGCTACAAGTGTCTAAGGTGTAGACATCTACCCAGCCTGGAAGTCGTAGCCTGAAGCTCCCTCAACAGACCGGCACCAGGGTTAGCAGAGGCTCAAGGAAGTTGCGAATACCATGGATATGCTGGGCTTGCAATCGACGAAAGAAGGTAGCTTAGAAAAGAATGAGTGGCCACGGATTTTCCAACACCGATAAAAGGGGGTTACGGCTGAAAAAGAAAAGTGCGCTATGAAGAAGTGTAACCCAAGCACGCGCTGCGACCCTGCTATCAGGGTTGCACCTTCACTCAAGGAAGAACATAAACCCCAGACCTATGACCCAGATGCTTCAGAGGTGCTCGTAGCCCAGGCTAGCAGGGACGGTCCGAACTTGCACCAAAGGTGCAAACACTTGACTAGCAGCGGAAACTACAGTCTTAGCGCCTTGCACAGTTGAAAGAAGGCGTGGGACTATAAACCAATCTGTGGACAATCGGCACAGCAAAAAGATTCTTTACGAAGTAAGAGAGTCCCCAACGTCACAGCTGTGCCCCAAGGATAACGTTATCGACTGGAAAAGTCAAAAGATAACTGTTAGCCACATGTGCCCTGACAAGTTAGTAAGATCACGTCAGATAGGAGTGGGCGGTAGGACATTAAGGCAGAAGTTCCAGACAAGATATTCAGAGATTTTCCAACTTGAATTGCAAACGTGTGGAAAAGATTGTTTCATATTTCATAGCGTGTGGCCGGCGCTAGACTTTTAGCACTTTGAACTAGAAAAAAATAGCAAGTACATGACTATCAGGCACTCCATGAGTATTATTAAAAGAACCCGCGCACGAGTCACCAAAGAAATGAAGTTGAGTCAAGAAGAGCCCTCTCAAGTTCCTGAAGTTCATAAATCTCCATGCACCTCGCAACCCAGGAAGAACAAGTAGAAGATGGGTCCAGTTCGGGCCTCCCCAAGATTAACCAACCGCTCGGTAGTGGACAAAGGTAAACAGTGCTCGACTATCCCGTTGAGGAGGAGGATGACCTGCAAGACCTGATCCATAAAATTGATGCATAGGAGGAGGAAGAAGCACTTGCATTCCAGTTCTCGTCGTTACCCCCATGTCTTTCTCCGTGGGCTAGGATGACCAAGCTAGTGAAAGACATAGACACTGCAAAAACTACACTCCAGGGCCTGCTTCTTCCAGATGATATAAGGTTCGAGGGATTGCCAATGGGTCACGTTCCAAGCACCAAATGCAAATATTGGGACCTGGTAGATAGTGACAAGTTCCCTGAGCTAGCCGAAGGCATGCTGTTGCTGCAAAAGTGGTTACTAGGTGTGGAGAGGGTCGGACTACTAAACCTCAGGTGGATACCTCACTATCACCGCATGACCATCACCATCTTTGTGATTTGACAGCTACTAGGTCTCATCCATGATGGATATCTCTGGTTGGAAGAACCAGTCTCGATCACAACCGACTTGATCCACCGGATTACACACCTGCCATATAAAGGGAATAACCCTGCAGACATAGCCGCAACCAGTAGCAAGGGAGGCCTCACCGAAACAGTCAAGGCAAAGTACCATCTGGACAAAGGGAAGCGGGGGTATGTCATAGAAAGCATCAGTGACCATGCAATACGAGTTGCCACTCAAATCCTATCTGGTAAACTTATGAAAAAATGTTGCGCAGATGAGGTGCCCACCATTGTCATTGCATTGGCTGGACAGTGTGCCGCGGGGGTTCAGTTCAATTGGGAACAGTTCTTATGTGACGAATTTCTGACCAATTGTTAAGAAGCACAAGACAAAGGTAAGACCTTTCATTATGCATGGTTTCTTTTATCAATCCTTCTAGTTACAGGTGACTTGCTGCTGGAGAGCCAGTTCCCTAGTATTGAGGATAGTCTACTCGAGGCAGTACAGTATATGCCACTTAGGGCTACAAAGGATGCAGCCAGGGTTTCCACAATTTGGGCATTTTGGACTTCCATGGAAAGAAAGATACGGATGCAGATTGCTCGAATACTGTGCATGTCCCCCACCATTTACAATAATTTTCAAAGCACGACCGAGTTCAAGGCATACATATATCACGTGTATATCTGCACGCAGAAGGATCCAGAGCGATCTTGGGTCACATTTCCGTTCCTTGCAATGGATGATGCCATTCACACAATATTAGCAGCATGGCCCTTGGAATGGCACACCCTAGACAAGACCATTCTTGACAGCCTGAACAATGTAAACTTTGAAATGGGAACTGATACTGTTACCCGTTTCGTAGAGATAGCAAAAAATGACCCGATTTTCAAAAGTGGTGATGTAGAATACACATGTTTTTTTTAGAACATGGTTTTTGGAACTTTAATTTTTTTCATGTGCATTAAGTTTTAGAATGGTAGTGATTTTCATGCTGATTTTAAAAAGTGAGTATTCTGCATCACACCCTTTTTTTTAAAGACCTATTTTTTGACTTTAAATTTTCTAGTGTGTGAAATGTAAATAATTATTTCGTAACCCTTTTTTTAAAAGACCTATTTTTTGACTTTAAATTTTCTAATGTATGAAATGTAAATAATTATTTCGTCAATTTAATAATTTTGGAAGTGATCTTCTTCTTCATATTTTCTAGTTTTATTTTTGTAGTGGGGCTTTTATTGATTTGCATATTTAAAGAAGAAGGTCGATATTTTACATTTTGGATATTCTACATATTTATACATCATTAATTAAATTTTCAATCCACATGAAATAATTGTCTCTAAAAAACAAATATAAAAATATATATAAAAAAGACAAAAACAAAAAATAAAAAATGTTAAAAAAAATTTATATCATAAACCATAAAAGAATTTGGAAAAAAAAAACAATTATATATATATATATATATATATATATATATATATATATATATATATATATATATTTTATTTCTCAATATTTACTTACTTTTATATATATATATATATATATATATATAAAAACTAGGAAAAAAAATAGAAACAAACTAGCTTAAAGAAAAAAATAGAAAAATAACGAAATTTTTTTTAAAAAACTAGTGAAATTAATATTTAAAAAAAAAACAAAAAATGTAAAAAAAAAAAAAAATCTCACAAACCATAAAGAATTTGGAAAAAAGAAACTATATATATATATATATGTATATGTATATATATAGAAATAGAGAAATTAAAAAAAAAACATTAGAAAAAACTAGGAAAAAAAATAAAAATAAAAATAAAAACAAACTAGTTTAAAAAAAAAAAAAAAAAATTAACGAAAAAAAATAAAAAAACTAGTAAAATTAATATTAAAAAAACAAAAATTAAATTAAATTATAAAAAAAATAAACCAAAAAAATGGTTATTTTTTATTAAAAAAACAAAAATACAATTATCTTTTATTAAATATACCTATTTTATTTAAAACTAAATAAATAATTATTTTTTTTTAAACAATCTTGTCTTTTATTGAAAAAAAAAAAAAATTAAACAATTTTTATTATTATTATTTTTTAATTTAAAAATTCAAATTATTAAAACTACATTTTATATTTTCAAAAAAATAAAAAATAATTAAACCTACATTTTATGTTTAAAAAAAAAAAAAATTTAAATTTACATTTTTTTTAAACCATCTTTTTTTAATTAAAAAAAATATATATATAATGTTTTTTAAACAATATATTATTATGTCAAAATATAAATCATGAAAAAAAAATTTAATTTTTTTAAAACTAATTTTAATATATTTTTTTAAAATTAATATATTAAAAAAATTAATTATAATTATGTGTTGTATAAAAAAATTAAAAAATATTATTAAAGTTTTTTATTTTTTATTTATTAATTATTAATTTTTTTTTTAAAACATATTAAAATTTTTTAATCAATATTAATGTTTTATTTAAAAAATAAAAAAAAAACAGCCCCCCGCTGCGCCACCAGCAGGCGGCAAGGAGGGCCGTGGGTCGATTCCGGGAATCGACCCACGGCCCTCCTGCCGCCCGCTAGTGGCGCGGCCGGGGGCCCAAGGGGTTATCGGGAAGTTGAACGTTACATTAACATTTATTGCAAATTGATGGACAACTGAGGAAACATTTTTGCCTCCGCGGTGACCAGTTTGACTGTATTACTCTCTGTGGGCGTGACAGATTAGTTATCCGACCCACGTATCCCGAGTTGATGCAAGTAATTGATATAAGCTCTCAAATCCATAGGCTAATAAAAACAATTCCTGTTTTTCCAATCGGAGAGTCATTCTGTTTGGACAAGAGACGTCACTTCATATGCAAAGCAATAAACCAAGAAAACCGTCAAGGCGAACGTATTAGAAATGTATTGGTGCTACCTGAAACCCCTTTCAAGTGGTCGATACGGCTTATTCCCTAGTCACTTTAGCTTGTGCCTCTGCTACGAGTGAGTAGGTTTAATCCCTTGTCACTTTAGCTTGTGCCTCCACTACGAGTGAGTAGGTTTAATGATTAAAAATATTTGTTTTCCCTTAAGAAAGAACAAGTTTCAAATTGAGAAAAGAATAGAGTATGCATTCCTTTTAAACTTTAAAGTTAAATATTTAATATCTCGTTTAAATTATTATTATTATTAGAGATTTTCTAAGAGAATATCCCATTATAAGAGAGATGTAGTAATGGTAAAATGAATGTAAAATGTATCTCTCAACTTATTCAATTTATATGTTTTAATTAAGTAAGTCAGATTAATTGAAATAAAAACATATATATTAAGCCTTTATGAATACAACTACGATGTATTAATCTCTTTATTTTATTTTGTAGAAGGAAGTTCAGGTTTTGTAACCTCAAGCGTCTTTTCCCAAGGGCTTGAAGTGTTGATCAATGAGGGACTCTTCGGAGTTAGGTATGCACGGTTTAAATGTTTTTTATATTAAATGTGTTTTATGGTGTTGTGTTTTATTACCTTAAAATATTTACCCCAAAGTTTACAACACATATTGAGTGCAATTTACCATAAAGCTTTAATTACCAGCATAATTTGGCAGACACCATGGACTATGTTTGTTCAGAAGAACATGAATGAACCCTTTTATGAACTACCATAAGATTGAGAGTATGTAAAATAAAATGTTAATTTTGTTAAATTGAAAATTGCTTCGTGAGAGGTTTTATTAGCATTGGTAAGTGCATCGGATTTAAATTAGCAATCGTTCAGATGTTTATCGAATTCAACCCAATCGTTTGATTTTAATCACTGCAAAATGCATTTAATGCAATAAACGAAATGAGCTTATTAAGAACAAGACGACCCTGTTGACGGGACAAAATTGTCGAAGACCCTTGGTCCATCCACAAAATGCCCACGCTCTACTTGATTTAGTATGGTCGACTCAAAATTGACGCCATTATACCGTATCAACTTATTTGTTTTGGCAGTGGAGAACCGTTTAGAGGAGGTTACAATTATATACCCTTCAACGTGTTTGAATTCAAAGGAGTGTTTGGATTTCTGAATTTAATTTTTCAGGTAGCACCAATACATTTCTTATACGTTCGCCTTGAAGGTTTGGACAAGAGACGTCACTTCATATGCAAAGAAATAAACCAAGAAAACCGTCAAGGCGAACGTTTGAGATGCAGTGTGGATGTTTTTAATCTTGAAGGTGAGGGTTCTGTCACGTTAAGAGATTTGCCAGACTCTTCTTTGGTCCGTTACATCACAAAGAATGAAGATATCGCTATTTCCGTTTCAAAGCTTCCGCTTAGGATCAATATTCACAGCATCCTTAACGGAAAATCCTTGCTAAGTACCGGACTTCCTGACTTACTTCCTGATATGGCGATGAAGAATATGAAAGTGGAATATTCATGTGGAAGATGAAACATTTTGAAGTGGAATATTTTGATGTGGAATATGCACGCAAGCCCTTGGGCCCGGGTTTGATGTGGAATATGCACGCAAGCCCTTGGGCCCGGGCCGCGGCACCACCGGGCGGCGGGAGGGGCGCGGTCGATTCTAGTGCCGCGGGCGGCGGGAGGGGCGCGGTCGATTCCCTGGAATCAACCGCGCCACCAACGGGCGGCGGGAGGGGCGTGGTCGATTCCGGGAATCAACCGCGCCCTTCGCGCTGGTGCCGCGACCGGGGGCCCAAGGGCCTGCACCGTTGTTTTTTTTTAATTATTTTTTAAATAAAACGTTAATATTAATTAAAAAATTTTAATATGTTTTAAAAATTTTGTTTTGATAAATAAAAAAGGAGTTGTCTATAATGCGACTTTTTGGAGATTCCGGTGACGGAATCCCGCGGAAGAAATTGAGGTTAAATCTTGATTTGTTGCAGTTAAAATGGTTTTTTAACTGCATATTTGGATTCAGCACCCTGAAGAACCCCTATGACACTTTCATTGTGCAGAAACTAGCTATCAAACTTGCGATTCCAATAAATTCCTACCGGATTTCGACCAGAAAAACCCGCAGAAAAGACTTTCAAAAAGTCGGTTATAGACAACTGCAATAAAAAATAAAAAAACTTTAATAATATTTTTTAATTTTTTATATAACACATAATTATAATTAATTTTTTTAATATATTAATTTAAAAAAAAAATTATTAATTTTTAAAATTTAAAATTAAAAAATTAAAATTTGTTTTAAAAAAATTAAAATTTGTTTAAATTTTTTTTTTTTTTTTTATGATTTATATTTTGAAATAAATAACATATTGTTTTGAAACAAAAGTTATAAAAAAAAGTAAAATTTAATTTTGATTAAAATATTTAAATAATTTTTTTTATTAATTTTGTTTTTATTAATTTTTTTTAATAAATTAAATTAAAATTTAATAATTTTTATTGCTACGGTTTAATGAATTTTTTCTTTCAAATTAAAAAAAAAAATTACATTTAAAAAAAAAATATCTTTAATTTTTTTTTGTTTGTTTTTAAATAAATAATGAAAATTTAATAATAAATTTTATTTATTTATTTATTCTTAAATCAAAAAGACTTTTTTTTGTAAGTTGAAAATGTTCTTTAATTTTTTTTTTATCGAAAAATACCTATATTTTTAAAATTTCGATATTTTTTTAGTTTTTTTTTTTTTTAATAATTTGAGCTTATTTTTGTCTTTTTATTTTTTTTTACATGTTTTTAATATTAATTTTACTAGTTTTTAATTTTATTTTTTTGTTAATTTTCTATTTTTGTTTAATTTAGTTTGTTTTTTTGGCTAGTTTTTGTTAACGATTTTTTTAATCTTTATATTTTTACTTACTTAAATTTATATATATAAATTTTTTATTTCTTTTTTTCCAAATTCTTTTATGATTAAACAATTTTTTTTTTTAATATTTTTTTATTTATATTTTGTCTCATATATATGTATTTTTACATTTATTTTTTAAGTAATCATCATTTTAATCTTAATTTCACTAATTTTTATTTTTTATTTTTGGTTAATTTTCCATTTTTTTTAAATCTAGTTTGTTTTTAATTTTATTTATTTTTAGTTTTTTTTTTATGTTTTTTTTTTAAATTTTTCTATTGTTACCTATTTAATTTTATAGTTTTTAAAATGTGTTTTTCCTTTTTTTCCCAAATTTTTTTATGGTTTACATATTTGTTTTTTTCCCCAATTTTTTTTAGATATGTTTTTTTTTACTATTTATTTGTTTATAATTTGTAATTTTTTTCTAGTTTTTTAATTCTTATTTTTTATAGGTTAATTTTGTTTTGTTGTTTTTTTTTTTTTTTTACATTTTACATTTTTATGATTGATTTTATTTTTAATGTTGGATTTTTTTTGTTTTGTGTTTTTTATTTTTTGTTTTGTTTTTAGTATATATTTTTATTTATGTTTTGTTATTTTTATTTTTTATTTTTTTGTTTTGTGTTTTTTCATTGTTTTAATTTTAATTTTTATTTTTATTTTTAATTTTTGAAATTTTAATGTTTTTCGAGGTCATGATAAAATATTTTATGCTATTATTTTGAAATGTTGAAATTTCACCTTTGAAAAAAAATTGTTATCCCAGCATCAACAATTTTCATTTTGAGGGTGTTTTTTGCACAAAATTTACCATTGAGAAAAAAAAAATGTTATTCAAACATCAACACTTCGTTTTGAGGGCGTTTTTTGGACAATTTTTGCACCAAAAATTGGTTTTCACCGTCATTTTTAAAACATGTTGAAAATTTAGCTTGGAAAAAAAAAAGTGTTATTCCAGCATCAACACTTTTCGTTTTTAGGACTGTTTTTGATGTTTTTTCGGGGTTTTTTGGCCAGAGTTCCCGTTTTGAGTTTATAGTTCCCGTTTCAAAGTTTACATTGTTCAGGCTGGAAGCACAACAGCAGGGGAAGGAATGCCAGTAGCACCTTACGCAACTAGTAGAGAAGGCATGCTAGGAACAACAAGCCATTGGGCAGCAAGAAGCTACCACGAGCTCGACAACAGAAGGGAACTAGGTTGATTAGGGACTAGATTTGGAATAGGACCCACAATAGGAATTGGAGGTGCATGACCACCTCAAGTGGTCTCACGCCAAATAATCACCGACTGCTCGGAAAAAGTCCAAAACAGTGAAGGCTCTGGAAAAAGAATTCGTGGATAGTAGCCAGCCAACAAGTAATGTTACCACTAGTACGTTGCCTGAAATAATCACCAAACAAAAAACTATGTTGGGGGAGATCAGAGCGCAGTTGCGGGCATTACAAGAGCGACCCCCAGGCTGGACCACCCGACCGATAACAAAGGATACATCCGCCGCCGAATAGCTGGTTAGCACGCACACGCCACACACCCTACCATTGCCAGCAGGTGTTGTCCAAGTCACAGCCACAGGAGAAGAACGTGAATTGGAATTAAACCTAGCCACCCTATCTAGAGAAGTACTATACCTACTCCAAGAGGGAGTAACTCAGGAGTTTCGAGCCTGGGAAGGTCGTGCTTGCCAGATATTGACCGAGCAGAAGGAAAAATTAGAACAAGTCACTCTCTAGAACGAGGACCTGGCCGCACAATACCGGGAAGTAGAACAAGCTGTGACGAAGGCATGTAGCATGGTACTAGAGTTAGCTATCCCCGGGGACCTCCCACCAGCTATCAAGATTCAACACATGGCAACCAGCTTTCGCATGGCCCAAGTAGAGGCCACAAGGAACCACAAGGAACTAACACTATAGGTTGCAGAGCTCCATCTCAATGCCCAGCCCCCCACACCTCCGGCCGAATGGGAATGCTGCCATAGCACAGTTGTGGCTAGACTAGAAATGATGAATTGTGTTGTTCGTGATTCCTCGGGACTACTCGGTCAATCACTCGGGATACTCACCTCACTCCAGGAGGACTCCACCATTCAGTAAGTCGAAACCAAGGCACGCAAGTTACAGCAGGCCTATGACACCGCCCACGGGGCTACACAGACGGTCACTATCACATAGCGGTTGGCCGAAATGAGGGAGGCCCAGGCTCTCAAAGCTCAAGTTGACTCTGTGTGGTAACAAGAGGCAGTATTGAAAGAACGTATCCAGCCCTAGCTCGATGAAGCATTTAGCGTATCTACAACCATTGAAGGCAAGGTGACATAGATGCAGGCAGTCTGTGTGATGGAGCAAGCCGCTGCAAGTGATAGGGATACCTTAGCGGCGTACTTGGAAAAGGTACAGAGGCTCGCAGCCAAATTTGTTGCAGAAACCGGCAAGATGCAGAAGTTGCTGACCGACCTTTGCACAAAGATCCCCACACTAGCTGAGTGATTCGGGATGAGTCACGATGATTCTGTTGGGGGACTATTGGGTAGCGAAAGCCCTGCACAATGGTTAGGGGGCTCATAGCCCGCAATTTTGGGAAAAAGCAGGGTAAAGACTCCGCGAGATGCACAGAGCGCGATTTGTAATGAGTCAAAGTCAAAAGGATAGTCCACCCAGATATAATGAAAATAAATGTATGAAGAGTTGGCTCGCCCTTGGATCGCGGGCCAAAGAAATGTATAAATAGAGCGAGGCTCTATGGGTAGAGTAGCTAAGTTCTTTTGGGGCATGATTTTGGATCTGAAATGCAAAGGGTTGTTAAGAAGAATAGCAAGAAAGCGTCTGTAAGTCCAAGTCGAGGGTTTGGGGTAGGAGGAAGAGGCTCTACAGTTGTGTGCGCAGAGGCCTAGAAGAGTCTACAGTTGTGTGTGCGGACCCCTACAGCTAAGTGCGCAGGGTGGATCTGGATGTATTGGTGATAAGTGAAAATAAAGATAAGTTTCTTCTGCAAGTTCTATGTTACAATCTAAATATCGCAAATCTGACTATGTGAAGGATTAATATAATTGTTTAAATTATGTGCATATGCTTATGTTGAAAATACGTATGATTTGAGTTTACTTTAAAGTGTGCGAACTAGTTAGATCTGTTAAATGTTTGCTTAAAGACGCTTCTAAGTAGATCTGAGTTACATAGAGTAGATTTGTAAACCCTGCGGTCATAGAAGGTTAACATATTTTCGGGTCCGGATCTGCGCGAACATAGAGCAGCTCAAAGCTGCCGAATGGTGTGCGATACCTATAGACCACATCAAGACATCCCAAGGGTGCGGAAACCTGGTTCCAGCACCCTCCCTTGCTACCTCGGGTGAGACCTCAGTTCACGCCCCATGGACTGTTTCTGAAAGGGCTGATAGTTGTGGGATTTGCTTGGCTAAATAATTCTTCTGAACCTAGGTCAGGCCCATATAAGCCAGCAATAGACCATAATACTATGGTGATAATTTATCATCCTTCTTAGCTTGCTTGAGGGACATTTGTTTGTATGGTTGTAGTCATAGAAATACCCAATCACCTACATCAAAACTTCTTTCGCTACAATGTTGATCTGCCTGTTGTTTCATTCTATTTTAAGCCAAAGTGAGGTTATCCTTTAAGAGTTTAAGAACTTGTTGTTCATTCTCGATGTGATCTTCCAATGCTTGAACCTTAGAATTTTCTTTTAAAGATGATGTGATGGGCGGTGGATGATATCCATAAAGTGCCATAAATGTGGACATTTTTGCTGCAATATGGAAGGAAGTGTTATACCATCATTCAGCCAAAGGAAACCACTTGACCCATTGTGTCTATTTATCAAATACAAAGAAACGAAGATATCCTTCCAAACATTTGTTCACTATCTCAGTTTTCCCATCAGATTGAGGATGATAAGATGAGTTATAAGCTAATTGAGTACCCAGATAAGAAAATAATTCTGTCCAAAAATTTCTAGTGAAAATGGGATCTCTGTCGCTTACAATAATATTTGGGTTTCCTTGTGGCTTTTGAATTGTTTCCATAAATGCAGTAGCAACTGTACTAGGTTTAAATGGATGAGATAATGTACAAAAGTGTGCATACCTGGTAAGTCTATTGACTACCACCATGATGACACTCTTTCCTTTGGACTTGGGTAAACCTGTGATAAAATCCATTAAAACCTCCTCCCAACGTTGACTTGCAATGGATAAAATTCGTAACAGACCTGGGGTATTAATTGTCTCAACTTTATTTTGTTGGCAAACTAAACATTCTACCACAAAATTTTGAATATCAGATTTAAGGCCATCCCAAAAAACAATATTTCTTAACCGTGTGGTAAGTTTTTAAAAATCTTGAGTTCTCTCGTAAGGGAGAGGTGTGCAATTCTAGAACAATATTTTGTTTGAGTTGGGAATTCTTACACAGGTATAAGCGATATTTGTACCATAACGAATCATTTTTCCAGCTATATGTATCAGATGTACTGGGATCTTGCTACAACTTTTGAATGAGTGCCCACACTTGTTTGTAATTCTTCCATTCATCCCTTGTTTCATTTATCCAATTTGGTTGGATAATAGAAATGGCACAAAACAATGCTTCCACGTCCTCATCCTTTCTTGATAGTGCATCTATAACAACATTTTTCTTCCCTTTTTTGTAGATGATTTCAAAGTCATAACCCAACATCTTTGTGACCCATTTTTGTTGTTATTCTGAAGATAATATTTGTTCTAAAAACTATTTAAGACTATCATGATCCATTTTTACCTTGAAGTGTATTCCCATTAGGTAAGGTTGCCATTTCTTAAGTGCATGTAGTATTTCCAACATTTCCTTCTCATAAATAACTTTGTGTAAATACTTTCCTTTTCTTGGACAACTTTCGAAAGCAATGGGTCTTTCTTCTTGTACTAAAACATTATCAATTTCATTTCGAGAGGCATCACATTCCACAATAAAGGTTTTCGTGAAGTCTGGCGTAGCTAAGACCAGTGCTTGGAACATTCCCTCTTTAAGATGTTCAATGGCCTTCGTTGCTTCTGGAATCCAAGAAAATGCATCTTTCTTTAGTAATGTTGTTAGAGGTGTTTTTATTCTCCCATAATTCTTAACAAAGTTGCGTTAATACCCTATCAACCTGAGAAATCCTCGTAGTTTCTTTATGGATGTGGGAATTTTCCATTCCTTAATGGATTTAATTTTGCTAGGGTCTACCTGAACACCTTCATGAGATACAATATGACCTAAATATTCCACCTCTTGTACTCAAAAGAAACACTTGGAGCTTTTTTCATATAATTGTTTCTCCTCCAATAGTTTGAGCACCTTGTCAACATGTTGAACATGATCCTTCCAAGACTTCTTGTAGATTAGTACATCATCAAAAAATACTAACACAATTTTTCTAAGGAAGGCTTTGAAAATGGAATTCATCAAATCATGAAATGTAGAAGGTGCATTAGTAAGGCCAAAAGGCATGAGTTATAAATGTTTTTTTTGGAATGTCTTCAATCTTCATTCTGATTTGATGATATCTTGAACGAAGATCCAACTTGGTGAAGTAAAATTCTCCATGTAATTCATCCAATAATTCATCAATGACAGGAATGGGAAATTTGTCTTTAATAGTAAGCTTTTTTAGCTCCCAATAATCTGGACACATATGCCATGATCCATCCTTCTTGTGTACCAATACTACTGGAGTAGAGAAAGAACTTTGAATAGGTTGAATTATACCAAGCTCTAGCATTTTTGCAACCATAAATTCAATTTCACTCTTTTGGGCATATGGATATTTGTAATGCTTGATGTTTGGTGGAACACTTCCTAGAATCAAATGAATAACATGATCATGATCATGAATAGGTGGGAGGCCTTTGGGAGTCTCAAATACGTTGGAATGATTGTCCAAAACTTTTTGGAGATCTGGAGAAATAGATGATTTCGATGTGGGAACCTATAGTGAACATAATTGTGAAATTACGCCATGTTGTTATTTATTTAGAATATTTTTCATGTTGTTAGAGCTTATTATCTTTCCCAGTTTCCCTGCAATGCCCCTTAATTCAACTTCCTTTCCTTCCCAAAAAAAATTCAAGAAAATTTCTTGAAAAACAAAAGCTATCGTACCCAAATATTGTAGTCATTGGACTCCTAGTACAACATCAACACCACCCATTGGAATGGAAAGCATTGAATTATTCATTACATGTCCTCCCATGTATAGCTTGATATTATGGCACTTTCCAGAGCAATTTATTTCCTCCATTTGCAACCATCACTTGACACTCTGGTGCTGGATATAGGAAGCAATTCAATTCCTTGGCTATCTTACAATGAATAAAATTATGGGTACTACCCAAATCAGTCAACACTGTTACCTTTTTCTTCTTGATATGTCCTTCTATCTTGAGAATTTGAGGAGTGGTAGTTCTTGCCAATGCATTACAAGATATGGTCGGATTCATTTCTTCTTTTTTTAGGATTGGTTCCTGGTGTATATCCTCTTATTTTGACATTTCTTGTTCCTTTTCTTCCTCCTATTCACAATCTATGTAAAATAATTTCTTCTCAGCACACTTATGACCTTTAGTGTATTTGATATCACAATTGTAACAAAGCCCATTTTCTCTTTTTCCTTCCAATTTTTGTGCTATCAACCTTGTAGGTTTTGGAAGGCTAGGGGAAGCAACGCTTCCATCTTTATAGTTGTGAGTGGTAGGCTTTCTTGTTTCCATAATTTTGCTTTCAATTTTTCTTGCCAACCTAAATGCCTTCTCCAATGAATCAGGTTCCCAAAGGTGAACCTCATGTTGGATGTTTTCCTTTAAAGTCCCTATGAACACATCAATTCTATGCTCCTTTATAATATCTTTTACCTTTATATTCAATTTTTGGAATTCCTCAATGTGCTCCACTATTGAACCATTTTGTTTGAGATTTATCAATTGGCTAAAGAAGGTGTTTTTTTTGTATTCTCATAATGTGCTATCATTTTCTCCATAAAAATTGACCAAGTGACAATTTGTTATGAGAGAAAATTGATTGATACCATACAAACTGATTGGGTTCTATATATAAATTTTCAATGCGTACCTTTTGTGTGTTTCGCACATTATGGAGATCGAAATATTGCTCCATCTGTAGTATCCATGTTAAGGGATCCTTGCCATCAAACTTCCTCATATCGATCTTTGGAACATGGTGGGTCTTCAATCCAACATTAGATTCTATGGAATCATGATTAACATTTATTTTTTTCTCATCATGAGTCTCCTCTACTACTTTTTTTCCATTAGGAAGCATTGCTTGAAGAAAATTTGCCAAACCTTCTTTCAAATATTCCATGTCTTTCTTCAAACTTTCAATGTTTACTTCTAAACCATCCATCTTAGATTTCACACCATCAATCTTAGATTCCATGTCATTAATCTTAGCTTCCACACCATTCATCTTAGCTTCCACGCCTTTCTTTAAACCATTTATCTTAGCTTCTGTTACTTTTCGTGAGAGTGAAATTTTTTGCACTTGGTCACATAATTTTGATATATCATGTTGCATTTCTTCCTCTTATTCATGAGTCATAGAGCTTTCAGGTTTCTTACTAGGTGTTTCCATTTTCTTTCTTCGAGGAATCAATTAATGATAATTATGCTTCACTATTCCCTTTGAATTACTTCAAACTAATTTTTCAAACCAAACTTATGAAAAATTTTAAAAATACTACACATGTTTTTTCACTTTGTAGGAGCTCGATATTGAATCCTTTTTATCTGTGTAATTTTGGATCTCCAATGTTTGAAATTTGGTCCTATGGTAGCCCTTCATATCCTCTTTCCAACCCCATAAGTCTAATCAAGATTGGATTCTCCAAGAAAGAGTTATTCCAAATAGCCCACGATGGCCTGATTATAGATTGGTTCGGTAGAGAGAACTTGTACGAAGTGTTAGGTGACATTTTTTCAACCTTTAGATCTAGAAACAATACACAAAAAACTAAATTTCGTTCTCTTTCTGTAACTATTTACAAAATTTCAGTTTGATGCTCAGATACAAAGTTATGATGATTTTATGTTTGAGATATAATTCAGGAGCCTACAAAAACCCTATCTTCCTTGGATCATATCTCTGAAAATATAGCAATAAAATATGTGAAATGCAGACCCCGGGTTCATCAATATTTTAGATCAAATGGGTTTTAATTTCATCTTCTGAAACTCCATAGAAAAAAATTATAGCAAAACTGCCACATTGGCCTATTTGAAGTAGTGAAACCCTAGAATCCAAAGCTCATATGCCAAATGTTATGTAACCAGCTCACAAAATAGAAGGAAAGATAGATCAATGACTTCAAAATCAGCCTCTTAGAGGAGGGAACCTCCTTTACATTACACAAATGAACAATTCTTGGATGATACAAATGACAAGAGCTCCTTTCTATATATAGGAGTCTAATGGGTCCCAATACAATCAGAGCCTATATAATAATAATATTGTAGGGGCACAACAATAACAATAGTGGGCTTCTATGGGGCACAATAATAAAAACATGGAGACTATATGGGCACAATATTACAATAATGGGTTTGCATTAATAATAATAAGGGGTTACACTAATAGTATAGGGACCTAACATGAACTGAGTGCAACTAATCTCTGCTTCCTGTTGTACCAAGACATTGTTGCTGACCCAATACTGAAGATTCCCCCTAATGTGCTCTTCTTTTCAAATGAACTCCCTACTCAATCTTCATCTGTGAAGCCTTGAAGCTTCACTCCCTCTGTCCTATTGTACCAAAGACAAAACTAAGTGGTGCCTCTAAGGTATCTCAACACATGTTTAGCTGCCTTCCAGTAAAGTTTGGTTGGCTTAACCATGGCTTGACTGAGTTTGTTAATTGAAAAACACATGTCTGGACGTGTGTTCACCAAATACATAAGTGAGCCCACAAGATGTCTATAAATAGTAGCCTCTACTACTTCACCTGAAGTAACAACTTCCTTCCTCTAATTACATGCTATAGGAGTCTCCATGGGTTTGTTGCTCTCCATGTGGAACTTCTTCAATATCTCATTGTCATACTTTCCATAAGAGACAAATAGTTCCTCATCATCTTGCCATACTTCCATACCAATAAAGTAATGCATAAGCCCCATGTCTTTCATCTTGAATTCTCTTGCAAGATCCTCTTTGCAAGATTTTATCAGCTTCTCATCACGTCTTTTTTTTTTCCCCTAGGAAAAAGTCGTAATTTTATTCATATTGATAAAATTACATTTTGTAGATGCTTGAAGCATATGCATATGGCTGTTCCTGTGATGACAGGCAGCAAACAGAATAAAACACAAAAGGTCAAAAACTGTTCCTGTAAATACAGGAATCCAACAGAAAAGTTGTGTCTACAGGCCTATATTTTCCTTCCTTTTTTCTTTTCTACTTTGCGCCATACTCCCGCGTTGGGAGTGGGTGCAATTAAGGCAAGTTGGTTTTCCCCTGTATACACTGATTGTTCTTTGTCTGAGTCAGATCCTTCGGGGCTGTGTGCTCTTTTGGCTCCGCTTATTTCCAGCTGTAGATCTTGCTGCCGTTCCAAGTTGTTTGGCTCCAATTTGGGTTCTTCGTTGTTTTCCTCCATCGCTTTGTCCTGTGGTCCTTGTGGATCGGTGGGTTCCGTGTTCAGTGCTTCCTCCTCCAGTGGTTCTGTATGCTGCCAACCCTTTGGTTTCTTCTGATGTTTCTTGTTCCCTTTAGGTTCCTTACTGGACAGAGGACATGCATATTGTAGGTGCCCTGTCTGCATGCAGCTGCGGCATCTGAATGCCGTGTTCTCGTAATCAAGTTGTTCTGTCCACAATGAATTGTTGAAGTTTAGTGTGATGTGATCTGGAAGCCCTTGGCTTAGATCCACCTCGACACATATTCTGGCATACGTGAAGATTCCCCGGTTGGCTCTGTCCTCATCTATTTTAAGATGTTTTCCTAAGGAATTCCCAATGGCTGTTAATGCCTTCCGATGCCAGAAGTGCAGCGGGAGGTTATGAAGCCTTACCCAAACTGGCATTGTCGATACAACCATTTTGTTAGCATCAAAGTCCGAGAACCAGGGGGTGATAAAGAGGCCAGCATTGCCCCAAAACCAAGGCCCTTGGTTGATGATACTGTCTCGTTCTAGTTCTGTGTTGAATCTGACTATGAAGAAACCCTTAGGGCATAGATATATTTCACACTTGGGTGTCCATGAAGAAAAAACCCATTGATGTAGTGCATCAGCTTTGGGCCAGTAACCATTGAATCTGCAAATAACGGCATTTTGCATTAAATCTGTATACAGATCTGTTACCTCAGGCAGTGATATAGTGAGCATGGGTGATTTTGGCCTCTGTTCCACGATATAGGGCCCTGGGAGCTCTGTTGTGGGTGTTGGTTTATGTTGCATTGGATCTTTCCCTTTCACTGCATCACGGAAAGAACCTGTGTTTTTTGAGGTAGTTCCCTTGCATCCGCCTCGGAGTCTCAAGTTGAGGATGATAGTTGAATCATTAGCAACTCCATAATGCTGAAGGGTGTGTAGATCCTGCAAGCAATGTCCTGAAAATAAAAGATTTTGGTGTGATATCGGAATGCCCAGTTTATTCTGGATCAGTTTTTTTACCTCCAGAACCTCCATGCCTTCCTTGGATTGAATGCAATAGTGTTTGCCGTCTATGGATCTGATGAATATTTTCAGATCTGTCGGATCTGCCTTACCCAAGCTCTTATTTGTCTGTTTATTGTCCGGATCTGGTGGATCGATAATGGATCTGGGGATTACATACCCGTCTTCCGCGTTGATGGGCTTTGTTTCTACTTCTGGAGGCGTCTGTGGTGGTTTTAGTGGCCGCCATGATAGATCTGGGGCACCCTCACTCATTATCGTCCGGATCTCTGCCGTCGATGATCGATCCACCGTATTTGGAAGCCAGATCCGTGGCACTGTGATCGATTTTGCAGATCTGAGCCTTGCTCTCACTGTTCCTTCGGCGTTATGCACTGATCCGGCGGCGTTGAAGGTTACGTTGGCTCTCACTGTCCAGATCTCTTCGAGCCGCAGGGCCGCAGCCATAACCGCTTTCGGCCCTAACAAAACTCCTTCCGTCAGCGTAACAATTGATTGCTGCCTGGGTTCTAAGATCTGTCGTTTGTATGCGGCCTTCAGACTTTCTTCGCGAGCTGGAGGCAGGTCCTTCGAGCCCCGGTTGACCGCGTTCCTGGTGCGACCTTGCAGCGCCATTCGAAAACCCTCGTTCGCCATTCGAAAACCCTCGTTCGCCGCAGAGCTCCTTCTCATCACGTCTTAGAATCAAATCATCGACATATAATACTATAATCAACAATTTACCTTCAACTACTATATGGTAAATGTTAGCATATATTTCACTTTTGGTGAAGCCCAACCTAGTGAAATAGTTGTCAATCCTGGATACGAAGCACGAGGTGCTTGTTTTAGTCCATATGATTCTTGCTTGAATATGCACACATGTGACTCTTTGTTGAAGGTATCAAATCCTTCTGGCTACTCAATATATGCCTCTTCCTCAACTACACCATTGAGGAATGTTGTATTCATATCCATCTGATGTAACTTCGATCCCATTTATGTTGGCAATGATAAAATAGATATGATTGAAGAGTACCTTGCTACTGGAGCAAAGGACTCATCGTAATCAATTACCTCCACCTGAGAGAACCCTTTGGCCACAAATATGGCCTTTTGTTTCTCCACACTCCCATCTGTTTCTTTATTTACCTTGGAAATCCATCTGGAACTCACCACTAACTTGTCTACTAGTCATGGGAACACTTCCCAAAACTTGTTTCTGATAATGGATTCATACTCCTCAACCATGGCATCAACCCATACTAGTTTCTACACAGCTTCCTTGAATGAGGATGGCTTAATATCTACACTCTCATACATTGGAGTCATGTAGCCAGTGTACTGATCTAGTGAGCTCCTCTACCTGCTCCCACATTCTCTTTAGAATCATGCATCAATATGTCTGCCTCTCTAGTACACTTTTTTCCATCTCTGAAAGTATCTGCATGAGTGGGTGCTTCCACTCTCTGCTCCCCTGCATGTGGTTTCTCCACATCATCCCGAGGTTCCTCCTTAGGAGCTAAAAGCTCCTCATCTGCATGTAATTGAATCTCCCTCTCAAGGGAACACATCATGGCTTTCTCTTCATCAAACATCACATCTCTATGAACCACTGTCATCCTGTTGGATGGCAAGTACACCTTATAGTTGTGAGGTGTATCATTGTACCCCGCAAATATGCCCAACTCAATTGTTGTCTCTAGCTTTTTTCCATGCCTTGGTAACATGATAGTAGACTGATGAACCAAAGATCCTGAAGTGTGCCACATATGGTTTCTTACTTGAAAAATCTTCTTCTGGTGTATTCATCCTAAGAATTCGATGACAGCTTTTGTTATGCAAATAAAAAATTGTGTTGCATGTTTCATCCCAAAAGTGCAATGGTAGGCCCTGATCATGTAACATCACCCGTGCAACTCCCACAATACTTATGTTATTCCTTTCAGCCACCCCATTTTTCTATGGATTATGAAGTGCTATTAACTCTCGTTGAATACCTTCTGCTACACATAAGTTCTTGAATTCATTCGACACATATTCTCCGCCACGCTTCTGAGATCTTTAACTTTCTTGCTAGTATCTTTCTTAACAAGTGCTTTAAATTCACAAAATTTAGTGAACATCTGATCTTTCTTCTACATGAATAAAATCTAGCAATTACAAGAAAAATCATCAACAAATATTACATAATACCCATGCTTGGTCATGGATGTTGTGGAGAATAGTCCACACACATTTGAGTGAGATTTATCACGGATCGCTTGCACTCAACTATCTTAACATGAAAGGAAGCTTTGGTGTACTTCCATGATGTGCACCCTTTGCATGTGTCTCTGATCTAGTGTACCCTATGAGCTTCAAATCTCCATGGTGCAAGTGACCCAATCTTCTATGCCACAACTCATCGATGTCTTGGCTCTGCACCTTCTCTGATTTAGTGCTCAAAGCAACATAAACTTCTACATCGAATTTGTAGAGGTTCTTCACTTGAACCCCGATCTGATTCACCTGTCCTGAGGCTATGTGATGAAGGAAATCCTTTCCCTTGATAAATATCACATCATAGCCACAGTCCTCCAACATGGAAACTGAAACCAAATTCTTCTTCAAACCTAGAACATAAATGGAATCTTTTAATGTGAGGGGAGAACCAGACTCCCTATAAAAGGTAACAATATCGATTTCAGTGGTGTTATACCTCCCATCCTCTCCCATCTCAATGTGCATTTGGAGGCCCTTCTCCTCCAAGTCACTTTAGAACTATTTGTGGTCGGTCATATGGAATGAGGATTCACTACCCAGGTACCCCACACTACCCATCACTAATGTGACCATGCAAGCGATGAGGGTGAAATCTAGCTTGAATTATGAACCAAAAGCTTCACTTGTCACTCCTCCTAAGGGCTTCTTACCAGCCTTCTTGTGCAGACACTTTGTGGCATAGTGTCCCATCTTGTGACAGTGAAAACATTTAATCTTCAACATGTTCATCCTATTTCCACCTTGACTGGAATCTAATTTGGAATTGGATGACTTCCCCTTCCCTTTCTTCGCCTTTCCAGCTAAGGCACGATTCTCCTCATCATCATTCTTGGATGAGGATCTATCTCTCGCGTTTCATCGAATCTCTTCTTATACCAAGTCAGACCACAATCACTCCCAATATGGTAGCTTCTCCCTCCCATTGACTGAGTCCTGGTAGTTTTGTCAACTCTTGGGAAGCCCTAGAAGTGCTAGGCTCACCAAATTGTCTTTAGCAACTATAACACTCACACTTCCAAGCTCATCTCGAGATTGGGTGAACATTGTCAATTACTTCGGTATTGTGTTTCCCTTCTCCATCTTGATCTTTTTAAGTTTGTCCTTCAGTGCCAGCTTCTTGTAGTCATTGTTGTTTTGAGACAGGTATGTCAAGGCCTTCCACATTGCAAACAGATTCTCCTTACTGTGGAGGTTCGAGAAAATATGATCTCGAAATCCTTCTAGGATAATCCTTCTCACCATTTCCATACATTTTCTCCACTCTGCTACGTCTTGAGCATCAATTGTCTTAGGAATACCCTTGTCTATTGTTATAGACATTTTTGGGCCCTACAACCCCAAGCATGAAATGTCCATAAACCAAGGGCTCCTAAGTCCCTAAAAGTATTTTTCTAACCCATAAAGGAACAAGGTCAACAGATTACAGCTTCTCCTAGAGATCAAAATTGGTCAAAACAGGATCATTTCAGCTGCTGCACTGGCTAAGTGCGTTGCATCCCACCTAAATACACTGTGTGGGTGTGTTGCATTTCAAAAATCTCTTCTGTGGGGTGCGATGGGCGAGAAATGACAAATGGCAGTGTCATTCCGCGAGGTGGAGAGGCAATGGAAGCTTCCAGAATCTTCTTCTGTGACACTTGCCTCACTGAATTCGACTAAGGATGAGTAAGAGACCATCAGTCTCCAAGTGGAAGCAAGAACTATCAGAGAGAAGACACTAACCAAAACACAAGCTGACTCATCCCCCTTACAGATATCTATATATGGATCCCTCATCCCAGAGATCCAAAGGCTGGAATTTTACATATTGTAAGGAATTGCTGTTGGTTTCTTGAGACCAACATCAGATTATTGGGTGATCTAAGCTTTGTTTGAGGTGAAGAGGGGCTTCTTTGCTGGGAGGTTGATGCTGGGTCAGAACAACTGGTTGTAACTCCTCTTGGCTCTTTTCTTGTTTATCAATAAAAGCTATTCGAGTTTTCCTCCATGCTTTTGTGTCATTGATGCTTGTTACATTTGTATGGTCAATTTACATCTGATCCTAGATTTTTTATGATTATAGATCCATATCTTTGTATAGTGCTATGCTTCTGTGATACAGGTACTGTGTGAAGCTGGGCATGCAAAGGAGCAGGTAGCTGAGGACTATCAAAGAAGAGAGGAATCAAATCAGGAGATTAGCGCAAGACAGAGGTTGGTCTTTCTGTTCCTCTCTATCTATAATTCACGAAGGAAAAACGAAAATAGTTTTTCTCTGTTTGTTTCTAAGGTAGTGTTGTGCTCTACAACAACCCCCCATTTCATATCATTTCTACTTATAAACATTAACGTATGAAATGGGTCCCTTTAAAATTTGATTTGGTATCAATACTATTATAATCCGAAAAAGTCCAAAAAAATGAATAAAAGCGCTTTATAAAACTTTCTGGGCAAACCCTTAAAAGAAATCATATAATGATTTGTCATTGCGATAAAGCGATCGCAAGATCGCATATCGCAATGACACATGAATTATAATTAGGCACCCCAAAGTTTTCCGCCGATGCGCATTTGGTGCATTCGGCGATCGACGATATTCCATGTACATGTTATAATCCTCCATGCCAATAGTCCCGACGCGATGCGCATTCGACGATCGGCGATCGGTGACACGCTACCACAGTTGTGATGTTCCCAAAGACTTGTCCCAATGCGATGCGCAATCGGGAATCGGGTATCGCGGTAATTTCACCCAAGTCTTATTGCACTCGAAGTTTTTCGCCGATGCGATATCGCATTCGGCGATCGGTGATATCCAATACGCACCATTAAAGCAAACTAATTATATCCCCAATTGCGATCCGATAAAGCGCGGTTTTCGACGAAGAGCCGTTAAGTGATGGGATGGCACAATTCAATTGTGATAAAAGCTTGATCTCTCACGCAATCCTTCATCTATGCTCAACCGCCAAAATGTCCATTGCATGCTTAAATGAATCGTTCACCCGAAAAACGATATAATGGGCATTTAAGAAATGACGGATTGGAAACGGCTAATTAATAAGATCATGTCCTAAAATCTTTTCACGGATTGTATACGCGCCCATTTTAAAAGCTAAATATTTTAGTTACGCATCTATTCATATGTGTTGTATCACTTAAGAGTTTTTCATCGCCATCTCTGTGTATTACGCCCAATTGCCTCCTTGTGCAGAATTCATTCACAGAAGCTAGGCCTGAGAAGATGGGAAAGAAGTCCAAGAAGACTGCAGGCGCTTCCGCAACACCATCTGCGG
The DNA here is from genome assembly GCA_031772625.1 of Pinus tabuliformis. Taxonomy (NCBI): domain Eukaryota; kingdom Viridiplantae; phylum Streptophyta; class Pinopsida; order Pinales; family Pinaceae; genus Pinus; species Pinus tabuliformis. The sequence goes on along the minus strand of CM062811.1, from coordinate 765,032,957 downwards.
GACAAGCGGCCGCAAACAAGAAGAAGGGACTAATATCCGATACCACATGCACGGGGCTCACCAGAGTGACTTGGCAGGGCACTTATAACCTAATTGAAGCTGAGCAACCAGAAAAGATAGTGTCGCAAGCTAGTGTGGACTTACTCAAGAAGTCTGATGCAACTCTCAAAGATTTGGCTGACTCTTTCCTTCACAGGATAGCGGCCAGAGATCAAATTCTTCCTTATACTGACGCTGTGCGATGGGCGATTGAAGAAATCCCCATTTTGGACAGAACTTTTAATACAAGAGATGGGAGGATTTTCGGGTCATTCAAGCCTGAAGACCTAAGGCAAATGTATCATTTGCCTGAACCAGAGAAAATATATAACAAAGATTTCTTGGAGAAGTTCGCAAGTGAGAGTGAGATCGAATCTGAACCTATCAAGGATTGGAGGCAAAACCCCAACAAGCACAAGCATGAATCCTCCGGTAAGTACTCGGTCGATTCTTTGGCTTCTCCTTATTGTTATGCGGGGATTATGATGTGTAGGCTGTGGGGATTGCATGATTCTGCCAATTTTACCATTGAAATGGTTCCTTTAATGGAGGCAGCAGTAAATAGTTGGATTATGGATTGGGCTACTATTCTTTCGGATAAATTAGCAGTAGTTGTTCGTGATTTTAGGTCTCAGTCTATTGTTTCAGAAAAGAAAATGCCCCCGTTCTACTATAGTGCATATATCCTAGACACTCTTTGTTTTAATTCCGAATTTCCTATTCTCGGGTGGAGGTGGACTGCACAGGACCCTTCACCCATTCATATATATCATCAAAAATTGTGGAAGTCTGCTTATAAAGACCACCTGTATCAAATCTGTAATGGTTTCATGGTGCCCATTTACTATTCCATTTTTGATAAACCCATTTCAAAAATTTCCTATCAAGCTTCCTTCGATTTACTAGCAGTAGCAAGTTGGTTTGGAGAAGAAAATTTCACCTATATCAGAGTTTTCGGCAGCAAAGCCGACCCACATGTTCTTCCTCTTTATGTTCCAGATAAGCTGCTAGCAAGGGAGATTGCATATCAGATCATGGCTGAGAGTACTACACAGACTCTCAAAATAGAAAAGAAGAGAGGATGGCCATCTTTTCCCTTCAGATGTGGCGTTTATACTCTGCATGATCTTAAACATGCAGACAAGGAAGCCATGAAGCTCCAGTCTTTAACGCTGGCCACAATCCCAAACAGACCATACGACCCAAAAAAGACTGCTTACAATGCATTAGAGCAGGCCAAATTGACAAGGTTTGAGCATCAGAAGGATATGTTTGATGACCTGTTCATTGCCTCTGAGACAATAGGTCATGTTAAAGAACTCGCTAGGATGCGATATAATGATGAGGGATTAACTGAGTTTAATAAACTCAGAGAACAGAGGTTGCAAACTCTGCCTCTGCATTTACTGGCGACATCCCCAGCAACATCATCAAGCCGACCTGTTCAAGAACAGGAGGAGCAGCAGAGAAAAGAACAGGCAGAAAGGCTAGAGAAAGAACAAGCCGAGAAACAACATAGAACACAAATGGAAGAAGAAGAAAGAAGGAAGAAAGAACTGGCAGATAGGCAGAAAAGGGAGCAAGAAGAACAGCAAAAGAAGGAACAGGAAGAAAAACAGAGGAGAGAAAAAGAGGAGCAGCAGAGGAAAGAGCAGGAGAAAGAGCAGCACAAGCAAACCACCAATGTAGACACTACTATAGACCCCAATTTATTACAAGAATGGCAGCAATTTCACTCCATCATCAGTGGATTGGAATGTTCAAAAAATGGGGATAATTCTAAGACAAATGATACGCAGGATGTTACCTCTCCTCAGGTTCTAAGTGGAACCAGCGGCCCACCAAGTTCAAAAGAAGTTGAAGTTATTCCAAAAGACCCCTTTGACCAGATTATTCTACAGATAGAAGATATTCCGCCATTGGATGTTTTCTACAGCCCAAGACACAGGGCAGTTGTAAAGCGGTCAAGGAAGAGACGAAGGATTGATCAACCTTCTATCTTCCCCGAACAAACGGTCACGGGTAATGTAGTATGGAAGGAGGAATTGGATCCCTCCGATGATTTGACAAAGCTATCATAGTATGCAGGCGCTTATTCGGTGGCAACAATTGACAAAGCATCGGAGGTGAGCCTCCTATTGAAGAAGAAGGACTAAGAAATCCTTATGTTACAGGCAGAATTGGCGGAAGCAAGGCAAAAAGCAGCACAAGCTGAAGAACAGTTGCTGGCGCAACAGCAAGAGAACAATCAGTTGACTCAGCAATTGCAAGCGGAAAGGCAAAGGATCGATCAGGGTAAGCAAAAAGAATTGTCGGAGGCGTTGGAGAATTTGAGGGTGGCGAATGAGAAAATGATGAAGACCAAAGACGAGCAGATTGCTCAAATGTCATCGCAGCTGGAAAAGATGAAAGGTGCATCGCAGGTAAAAAAGTTTAAAAACAGAGGCATTATTGATAAACAATGCGTTGATAGCTCAGGTCAGACTCTTATGTCAACAGATGGATCAAGCTGAGTCCCTATGTGAGCTGACTACAGCGATAAATCAACAGGTAGAAAAGGCCAGGACTGAACTAGATCAAGCGGACGAGGCCATTACTGCACATCTTGACTGGCAAGATACTGATTTGGGAAAAGTAGCAAACTTGCCCAGGATTAATGAAACACAGAAATATATACTTTTCACAGAATGGCACACCCAAGTGATGAAAGCAGAAAGGGCGGCTTCAATATGTAAAACAACCGCCAGCAATCTAGTGGATCTAGTCAATAACACTCTTTACCTGGCTAATATGATTTCTCAATGTACACCGGGAAAGATAACAACTCCAAATGCATTAGAGCTAACATGCTACCCTGAATTAGAAGAAAAAGGAAGATTAGTCGCTGGAGTTAAAAGCTTATCCTTAGACGCATATTGGCTCTTTTTAATCAAGCCACATACACATAGATCTGCCCTAAAGTGCCTTACAGACGCAATCGGGTGTATAATTCCCGATATCCAAGATGCCACCTATGCTGCATAGCTCAGTTCGCGCCTCAAAAAACCTCCAGAAGTTGAGCCAATGCTTGCAATTAATCAACTCATATTCAAAGGAAAGCAGCCGACTTAATGAGTCACCCTCCCGCTTGCCAGATTGCCAGCCAAAACAGGATCAAGAGTTATTGATACCAGCTTAGTAGGATTTCTGTTTAAAGTAGATATTTAAATTAGATTAGTATTTATAGACCCTTTCATTGTTTTGGAAAGGGTCGTAAAATTTTGTAACACACTTAAAGGCTGAAGTTTGCACTACTGTGCTTCAGCCTATATTCTTTTGTGAAACTCGACCAATGGTTCTTAATTTAATGGGAAAACTGTTTTAGACAATTGCGCACTATTGTCTGTTGTTTGGAATGCTTTCTGAGTTGAAGGAAGGACTGCGACGTAGCGATTAATATATGGGAGAGTTAAGCAGCTTACATGGTACTTTTATCTGCATCTGTATTCATTCCTCTTATATGAATTGTTGTGTTATTACTTCTTGCTATTATTGAATACATGCATGCGCTATAACAACAAATCTCTATCTCAGCCCACTATTGGATGTTTTGTGATTTGCATTTCTTTTAATCATGTATGTAACAATGATATAAATGATAGTGTAGTAATTTCGTTGTTATCGCTTTGTGTAACTATTTATGCACAACAATCTTGAACAATTTAATATTTATGTTTTAAGACAGAGTCATCTATATGCCTGTCTAAAAGCCCAGATCATCAAACGCTACACTTTAGAGATCGATAAAACCCCGGGGTAGATTATAGTTATTATATTCATGCCGATAGTTGTATTTATTCGCTTATCATTAGCATAATCTATAAGTCGCTCATCCATCCCATTTTATCCATTTTTTGGGAAACTGGTCCCATTATCCCCAGTTGGAGCCACTATTCCAAACGGAAAAGGAGTTATACTAAGGTACGGACCGGGTGGTTTCCCCTATGTTGTTGCAACGATTTTCGAGGCCTCAACATAATTGGCGCTAGAAGGAGGGCCTCAACTGTGAATGGCACATACGTCCAAACCTATAAGCCCTTCCAAGAGTAATTCTTCTTCCGAATCCCCTCGACCTTCCCATTTGCATACTGGTTCACCGGTATCCAAACAAGGAGAAGGGGAATCAACCACCACTGCTCAAACCCATCATACCACAGAACAATTAAGTTTTGAATCACCTGAAGTCCAGTCTCTAATCCATAAACTTCAGAGCTTCTCGATTTCACCACAGAAATCTGAGGTATCAGAAAGCAGTGTGACTTCGCAGTTCAATCTCACTCATCCTCTCACCAGACTTCAGAGCGAAAAACTCAGTATTGAACCCACTGAGTTCCCTTTACCCAAAAGGAAAAAGGCGAAGAAAATTACTGAAGGTTCTGATAGTGAAAAGCTCTCATCCACGTCCTCCATTGCATTTTCCCCTCTGCGAGGTCAACCATCCACTCCTCCATTACAAATTGTCGTTCATCAGGGATTAAAAGCCTCAATATCCCAACCTGTTCACTCCTCATCTTTGATCCCTTCCTATACATCTGGAATTCCAACAGTAGTGTCAACCACTGTAGCTATCACAATGGAAGACCCATGGACTAGGCCAGGTGCAGTCAACATGCCTGCGCCATTGCATGATCTACCAGATGCTCCCGAAAAATGGCTGCCTAAATTTAACCCAGATGACGGGACCCAGGCTGAAGAACACATTAACAATTTTATGTTAGCAGTTAACTTAAAAGGAGTGACAGAACAAGATGTGGTTGTAAGACTCTTCCCCTACACCTTACAAGGATCAGCAGGATCCTGGTATTTTTCCTTACCCTCTGGTTCAATTACCAGTTGGAACACATGCCAAGAGCAGTTTCTTACCAAATATGGAGATGATAGGTCCTTAGCTACTTTAATAAACGACCTCTCCAATCTGAGAATAGAGCATAGGGAACCAATAAAGGAGTTCAATGCCAGATTTAATAAACTCCTGAATAAAATCCCTACCGCTTCTAAACCAAGTGAACAAATTCGAAGCGAATGGTATATTACTGCCCTACCTGCCAACATAGCCATTTTTGTAGACAGGGCTGGGAAACCTACCTTAGTTGAAAACATGAGAGAAGCACTTGCTGTTGAAAAGCGCATCAATGCTCTAGAAAAAAAAGCTGCTTTGGAAGATAGAAAAGCTAAAAAAGTCTCATTTAAAGAGGATTCCAAGAAGAAAACCCCAAAGGACCCGTATGACATGGAAGGTTTACAAAAGGTCCTTAAAACGTTGTCTAATGAAATGGTTGAAATAAAGAAGCAGGTGGCCGAAACCTCAAACAAAAGACCATTTAGGACTTTTAAGAGAACTGAAACAAAGCCGCCCAATGTTATATCTAACGCAGATTCAGAGCAAGAAGAAGAGGAAGAGGAAACAACCTCACAAACCGATGATGAAGAAGAAGTAGCTGAATGCCACGGAATGTGGGATTTTATACTCCCAAACTCTGATACCGAGAATGAAGAAGAAGCCTTTCCAGTTACTACAAGAAGTAAAAGTACTTCTGAACCTGCTGAGGCAACTTCGAAGAAGAGGAGCGCAGGTGCTGCCACAACAAAGGAAAAAGTTCCCCCAAAGAAGTCGCCTGTAGTAGTTCCCCAAAACCAGCCTTCAACTTCTAATTCTCCTTCAACATCTAAGACATTAGTGGTATCTGATTCAATGGAATATAACATTGTTGATGACATGAAGAAAACTAAGGCAAATATAACCATGTTTGAGCTTAGTAAATTAAAGCATCAACAAAAATTACTTCTTAAAGAATTAAATGCTGTTCCCTCTACTCCCCTTCCCAGTGCAAAAGCTGCCAACGATTCAGGCCAGCCTCCCGCAGGTATGGTTGAAGCTACCGATTCAGTTCTACTTGGAGATAAATCGAATTCTGACACTCCACCCTTCCTGTTGACCTATGAGATTTATAACAGAAACCTGCACAACTGTTTAATTGATTCAGGGGCATCATCTAATATAATGCCAGCTTCAGTTTGCTCTAAACTGAATATTGAACCCCAGAAGTCTGCCATTCATATTGTACAGTTGGACAAGACTAAAGTGCAGGTTGTGGGAGAAATTAATTCTGTAACCATAAGGTTGTCAGCCGATCCCACGATTGTACAGAGGATAGACATCCTAATTGCTGATATACCTGAGTTTTATGGTTTAATTTTGAGCAGAGATTGGTCCGAAAAACTACATGGGTACATTTCCACAGATTGGTCACATATGTGGCTTCCCTACAAGGGAAAGCCAAATCAAATAAGAATCGATCGAGAGAAGCATATGACCCACACAGTTACTGAATTTGAGCAAGAAAACCAACCTGTGGCATTCAACAACAACATTTTGGGGAACTATTCGTAAGAATCATTTTTTGGCAACTTTTTTGCCCAACCATCTCCTTTTTCAGTCAATCATTTTACATCTCAGGTTGAAATTTTTTCACAAACTAATAAGTCCAGATGTTTTAATGATGCTGAGAAAAATGTAAATATTTTTGTTAATACTCCTTTATTTTGGTCTTTATATTTTGATGGCTCTAAGTCCAGCGAGGGCTCAGGAGCAGGTTGCATTTTGGTTAGTCCGCAAGGAGAAAAGACAATGTTGTCTTGTAGGTTAGAATTTGAGTGCACTAATAACACAGTCGAATATGAAGCTTTAGTCCAGGGATTATATAAAGCAATCGGCCTCGAAGTGCAATATCTAAAAGTATTCGGTGATTCGGAAATCATTGTCAAACAGGTGAGGAATGCAATTCATTATCTTTCAAGTCACCTCAAGCATTATCAATCGCTAGTACAAGATCTTACCTCACACTTTTCAGCATTTAACATTTCTTCCATTCCTAGGTCACAAAATTCGGCAGCCGACCTACTAGCCAATGTAGCTTCTAAGCTTCTACCTTCTGAAGACTACAGCCTTGATAGATTTTCTGTAGAATTACTTTTTAGGCATTCAATTCCTGACAATGTCACCAATTGGAGAGTATTTAACCATGACGAAGATATCTTGCAGTTTCTAACTTCGGAAAAATCCTATGACAATCAAGTTATTGAGGAAGATGATCATGATCTACAGATGAAAGAAATGCCTCAAGAAAATTCAATTCCTAAACCAGTAGTGAAGCTTGAAGACCTTTATGATATCAAAGACAGGTTTAAACCTGTAATTAATGCAAAGCTTCAAAGTTCTACCCTTAGGTTTGAATTGATAAATCTAGGCACTGACGATGCTCCTCAAAACATCAACTTAGGAATAGGACTTTCCCAGGAAGAAAAGGAAGCATTTATTAAATTGTTAAGAAAAAACAAACAGGTCTTTGCTTGGAAGTATGATGATTTAAAGACGTATGATACATCTATTATCCAACATACCATTCCTATGCTTCCTGATCAGAAACCAATTCAGCAAAAGTTAAGAAAAATACATCCAAATTTGGAGAGCCAGATAAAGTCGGAGCTTAACAAGCTCTTGAAAGCCAAGATTATTTTTCCGGTCCGACATTCAAACTGGGTCTCTAATATGGTGCCAGTTAGAAAGAAAAATGGCGATATTCGAATCTGTATTGATTTCAGGAACCTGAACAAAGCGAGCTTGAAAGATAACTTCCCATTACCGACTATGGAGCAAATCCTCCAATCAGTAGCAGGCTCTGAATTGATGTCCTTTCTTGATGGATTCTCAGGATATAACCAAGTTCTGGTTCATCCTGATGACCAACTTAAAACCACATTCAGAACAAAATGGGGAACATATGCATATCAGAAAATGCCTTTTGGACTCATAAATGCAGGAGCGACATTCCAGAGAGCCATGGATATAGCCTTTAAAGGGTTGATTAATCGATCAGTAGTTGTCTATCTAGACGATATTACTGTATATTCTAAGAAGAGGTATAATCATTTGCATGACTTAAATCAAATCTTTCAGCGATGCAACAGATATGGTATTTCTCTGAACCCAAAGAAGTCTTTCTTTGCCCTTGATCAAGGAAAACTCTTAGGCTTTATAGTATCCAAAGATGGCATTTATATTGATCCTGATTGGATCAAGGAAATTTCTGAAATCCCTTTTCCACACAATAAAAAGTCGATGCAGTCATTTTTAGGCCAGATTAATTTTGTTGAGCGATTTGTTCCAGACTTTTCTCAAATTGTATTACCACTTCAAACAATGATCAAGAAGAATTCAGTCTTCAAGTGGGGATCAGAAGAAAAGCAAGATTTTGATGTTATCAAGCAATCAATAATTAATGCCCCAGCCTTGAATACTCCAAATTTTTCTAAAAATTTTACATTGTATACCATTGCATCTGATGTATCTTATGCTGCAGTTCTCACTCAGCCAAATGCTCACAATTTAGAAGCACCCATATCATTTTTCAGTTCAAATCTTCAGGGTGCCGAATTAAATTATTCCGATGTATAAAAACAAGCCTTTGCTGTATTCAAAGCGGTCAAACATTATCGACCCTTTCTTTTAAAAACCCATACAAAAATTATAGTTCCTTTCCCGGCAGTTAGGCAACTATTAATCCAGAAAGAGCTGGGTGAAAAAAGGGCAAATTGGGTCACAGCACTTCAAGAATATGACCTAGAAATTAAGCCAGCAAAGATTGTTAGGGGCCAAGGTTTTTGCAGGATATTGGCAGGAGCATCCAACATCCCAGAATCAAGCGATGCAGATCAAGTTCAAGAAATTAATCAGATAAGTGTTATTGATTCTGAATCTCAATATGCCGATTTAATCTTTTATTTAAAGAATGGTTATGCGCCTCCGAATTTGTCTTACAAAAACAAAAGGGCCATTAGATTAAAAGCGAAGAATTTTACAATTATTGATGACGTGCTTTTTAGACAGAATTACGATTCTATCTTGTTAAGATGCCTTGAAAAACCTGAAGCCCAAAAGGTTTTGCAGGAGCTACATGACGGACCAGCAGGAGGACATTTCGGAGCTGACACAACATCTCACAAAATTATTCGTGTTGGTTACTATTGGCCTACTTTGTTTAAAGATGCTCACGAGTACGTAAGGAAATGTCTAAATTGTCAAACTACTAGCGGAAGACAACGTAAATCAGCTTTCCCCCTGCAACCAATCAACATTGAACAGCCATTTGAGCAATGGGGATTGGATATTATTGGGGAGATTACTCCAGCATCTTCCAAACAGCATAAGTATATCCTTACTGCTACCGATTACTTTACAAAATGGGTTGAGGCAATCCCTTTAAAGACAGCAAACTCTGAGGCAATCATTGAATTCATAGATCAATTCATCATTACCAGGTTTGGTGTCCCAAATGCTCTTGTTTTTGATAATGCATCTTACTTTTCAGGCAATGCTATGTTTGATTTCGCTATTAAAAGAGGATTTAAGTTAAAATATTCTGCTAATTATTATCCTCAAGGAAATGGTTTAGCAGAATCTACTAATAAGAATCTGATTAAAATCATTAAGCGAACCATCCAACAAAATCACAGGAATTGGCACAAATCCTTAGTATTCGCATTATGGGCTGATAGGATAACACATAAAGCTTCTATTGGAACTTCTCCATTTAATATTGTTTATGGGAAAGAAGCAATCTTACCCACAAATCTTATTCTTCCTTCTTTAGCCCTAATGCAGTTCATTGAAGAAACTCCTTCCTCTTCTATTCAGTTTAGACATGAACAGATCCTAAAATTAGAAGAGGAAAGAGAAAAAGCCAAGGTTACTCATGCCAAACACCAGCAAGTCATCAAAGCATCTTTTGATTCAGCCTCATCCAGTTCAAAGCAGTTCCAAGTCGGTGATTTAGTTCTGAAATGGGACAAAGCCCATGAGGACAAGGGTAAGCACTCTAAGTTCCAGAAGTTGTGGCTTGGACCATTTCAGATCTGTGAGAAGATAGGCCATTCAACCTTTATATTGCAAGATTTTGCAGGTTTGAGAGACTCTCTCCCTGTTAATGGCCTTGTCTTGAAGAAATTCTTTCACTGAGAACGTAACCCCTTCTCCTTTCATTTCAGTAGGATTTTAATAGTTTGTAGGATTTTAGGAAATAAGGTTGTGAGATGTCTCCCATTGACCTTTTGCTGTATTTAAAAAGTTGTCCCATAGAAGAAATATAAACATTTGCTTTTAAAAAGATAGAATTTTTAACCAAAAAGGATAATTTCTAGGAAATTAGATGTCTTTGTATTCTGAAATCACAATTCAAATTTTTGTCAACCCCTCTCAAATCATAGAAATATTGAAAACCATTTTCAGTTTTTCAAATTGGTCTCTAAAGGTTATCTATACTAAGATAGGAATCAATCCAATCTCAGCATCTTCAACTCTTACTCTGTCATCCATTACTCTTAAGAAGAAGATTGTTCACCCCATTCACTAAAGTTTATGATTTTTTCAGAGTGTAATTCTAAAATATGATATATTTAAGATAAGAGGTCTTATTACAAGCCTGCTTACCACGTTCATAGAGAAACAGTTTATCTGACATTACCAATACTACAAACCAAAACAGGGTAATGGCTTGAAATTTCAAGACAGGGGGTCTCATCACGAGCCAGCTTGTTCAATTAAACTACTATCAGTGAGTGGCATTGTCAAACAGCTGGCCATCAAACCAGGACAATGGCTTTCTATCTTATGACCAAGAAGAAAAAAGGAAATGAAATACAAAATATGTAGAAAATATTTTGAATTCATTCTGTTAATCACACTCTTAATTGGATGGGACAATGGACAATCACATGGTTAAAAGGTATCCCTGTCGAAATTATAGATGTTTGCTGGCAGCAGAGGCTCTACCTATGACAGATGATTTTAATATAAAAGGCTGATTTGGAAAGGTATTCTATTTTATCATTACAAACCAATAAAGACCGATTTCAAAGCTTAGAATGTTTTTATTTTCATAGAAAAGAGGGAGTCAACAAAATAGTTTCATTTTTTCTCAGAATATATTGAAATCTAGTTATATTAGAAATTTCCCCATTGATTGAAACTCTATTTTTTGAAAAAGCATAAGTGTTTCTATTTATGAAAGAGATAACTGGTTCTTCCATCGAATCGCCCATTGTTGTGCTCTACAACAACCCCCCATTTCATATCATTTCTACTTATAAACATTAACTTATGAAATGGGTCCCTTTAAAATTTGATTTGGTATCAATACTATTATAATCCGAAAAAGTCCAAAAAAATGAATAAAAGGGGTTTATAAAACTTTATGGGCAAACCCTTAAAAGAAATCATATAATGATTTGTCATTGCGATAAAGCGATCGCAAGATCGCATATCGCAATGACACATGAATTATAATTAGGCACCCCAAAGTTTTCTGCCGATGCGCATTCGGCGCATTCGGCGATCGGCGATATTCCATGTACATGTTATAATGCTCCATGCCAATAGTCCCGACGCGATGCGCATTCGGCGATCGGCGATCGACGACACGCTACCACAGTTGTGATGTTCCCAAAGACTTGTCCCGACGCGATGCGCAATCGGGAATCGGGTATCGCGGTAATTTCACCCAAGTCTTATTGCACTCGAAGTTTTTCACCGATGCGATATCGCATTCGGCGATCGGTGATATCCAATACGCACCATTAAAGAAAACTAATTATATCCCCAATTGCGATCCGATAAAGCGCGGTTTTCGACGAAGAGCCGTTAAGTGATGGGATGGCACAATTCAATTGTAATAAAAGCTTGATCTCTCACGCAATCCTTCATCTATGCTCAACCGCCAAAACGTCCATTGCATGCTTAAATGAATCGTTCACCCGAAAAATGATATAATGGGCATTTAAGAAATGACGGATTGGAAATGGCTAATTAATAAGATCATGTCCTAAAATCTTTTCACGGATTGTATACGTGCCCATTTTAAAAGCTAAATCTTTTAGTTACGCATCTATTCATATGTGTTGTATCACTTAAGTGTTTTTCATCGCCATCTCTGCGTATTACGCCCAATTGCCTCCTTGTGCAGAATTCATTCACAGAAGCTAGGCCTGAGAAGATGGGAAAGAAGTCCAAGAAGACTGCAGGCGCTTCCGCAACACCATCTGCGGGACAAGCGGCTGCAAACAAGAAGAAGGGACTAATATCCGATACCACATGCACGGGGCTCACCAGAGTGACTTGGCAGGGCACTTATAACCTAATTGAAGCTGAGCAACCAAAAAAGATAGTGTCGCAAGCTAGTGTGGACTTACTCAAGAAGTCTAATGCAACTCTCAAAGATTTGGCTGACTCTTTCCTTCATAGGATAGCGACCAGAGATCAAATTCTTCCTTATACTGACGTTGTGCGATGGGCGATTGAAGAAATCCCCATTTTGGACAGAACTTTTAATACAAGAGATGGGAGGATTTTCGGGTCATTCAAGCCTGAAGACCTAAGGCAAATGTATCATTTGCCTGAACCAGAGAAAATATATAACAAAGATTTCTTGGAGAAGTTCGCAAGCGAGAATGAGATCGAATATGAACCTATCAAGGATTGGAGGCAAAACCCCAACAAGCACAAGCATGAATCCTCCGGTAAGCACTCGGTCGATTCTTTGGCTTCTCCTTATTGTTATGCGGGGATTATGATGTGTAGGCTGTGGGAATTGCATGATTCTGCCAATTTTACCATTGAAATGGTTCCTTTAATGGAGGCAGCAGTAAATAGTTGGATTATGGATTGGGTTACTATTCTTTCGGATAAATTAGCAGTAGCTGTTCGTGATTTTAGGTCTCAGTCTGTTGTTTCAGAAAATAAAATGCCACCGTTCTACTATAGTGCATATATCCTAGACACTCTTTGTTTTAATTCCGAATTTCCTGTTCTCGGGTGGAGGTGGACTGCACAGGACCCTTCACCCATTCATATATATCATCAAAAATTGTGGAAGTCTGCTTATAAAGACCACCTGTATCAAATCTGTAATGGTTTCATGGTGCCCATTTACTATTCCATTTTTGATAAACCCATTTCAAAAATTTCCTATCAAGCTTCCTTCGATTTACCAACAGTAGCAAGTTGGTTTGGAGAAGAAAATTTCACCTATATTAGAGTTTTCGGTAGCAAAGCTGACCCACATGTTCTTCCTCTTTATGTTCCAGATAAGCTGCTAGCAAGGGAGATTGCATATCAGATCATGGCTGAGAGTACTACACAAACTCTCAAAATAGAAAAGAAGAGAGGATGGCCATCTTTTCCCTTCAGATGTGGTGTTTATACTCTGCATGATCTTAAACATGCAGAAAAGGAAGCCACGAAGCTCCAGTCTTTAATGCTGGCCACAATCCCAAACAGACCATACAACCCAAAAAAGACTGCTTACAATGCATTAGAGAAGGCCAAATTGACAAGGTTTGAGCATCATAAGGATATGTTTGATGACCTGTTCATTGCCTCTGAGACAATAGGTCATGTTAAAGAACTCGCTAGGATGCGATATAATGATGAGGGATTAACTGAGTTCAATAAACTCAGAGAACAGAGGTTGCAAACTCTGCCTCTGCATTTACTGGCGACATCCCCAGCAACATCATCAAGCCGACCTGTTCAAGAACAGGAGGAGCAGCAGAGAAAAGAACAGGCAGAAAGGCTAGAGAAAGAACAAGCCGAGAAACAGCATAGAACACAAATGGAACAAGAAGAAAGAAGGAAGAAAGAACTGGCAGATAGGAAGAAAAGGGAGCAAGAACAGCAAAAGAAGGAACAGGAAGAAAAATAGAGGAGAGAAAAAGAGGAGCAGCAGAGGAAAGAGCAGGAGAAAGAGCAGCAGAAGCAAACCACCAATGTAGACACTACTATAGACCCCAATTTATTACAATAATGGCAACAATTTCACTCCATCATCAGTGGATTGGAATGTTCAAAAAATGGGGATAATTCTAAGACAAACGATACACAGGATGTTACCTCTCCTCAGGTTCTAAGTGGAACCAGCGGCCCACCAAGTTCAAAAGAAGTTGAAGTTATTCCAAAAGACCCCTCTGACCAGATTATTCTACAGATAGAAGATATTCCGCCATTGGATGTTTTCTACAGCCCAAGACACAGGGCAGTTGTAAAGCGGTCAAGGAAGAGACGAAGGATTGATCAACCTTCTATCTTCCCCGAACAAACGGTCACGGGTAATGTAGTATGGAAGGAGGAATTGGATCCCTCCGATGATTTGACAAAGCTATCACAGTATGCAGGCGCTTATTCGGCGGCAACAATTGACAAAGCATCGGAGGTGAGCCTCCTATTGAAGAATAAGGACCAAGAAATCCTTATGTTACAGGCAGAATTGGCGGAAGCAAGGCAAAAAGAATCACAAGCTGAAGAACAGTTGCTGGCACAATAGCAAGAGAACAATCAGTTGACTCAGAAATTGCAAGCGGAAAGGCAAAGGATCGACCAGGGTGCGATCCAGAAACAAAAAGAATTGTCAGAGGCGTTGGAGAATTTGAGGGTGGCGAATGAGAAAATGATGAAGACCAAAGACGAGGAGATTGCTCAAATGTCATCGCAGCTGGAAAAGATGAAAGGTGCATCGCAGGTAAAAGAGTTTAAAACAGAGGCATTATTGATAAACAATGCGTTGATAGCTCAGGTCAGACTCTTATGTCAACAGATGGATCAAGCTGAGTCCCTATGTGAGCTGACTACAACGATAAATCAACAGGTAGAAAAGGCCAGGACTGAACTAGATCAAGCGGACGAGGCCATTACTGCACATCTTGACTGGCAAGATACTGATTTGGGAAAAGCAGCAAACTTGCCCAGGATTAATGAAACACAGAAAGATATACTTTTCACAGAATGGCACACCCAAGTGATGAAAGCAGAAAGGGCAGCTTCAAGATGTAAAACAACCGCCAACAATCTAGTGGATCTAGTCAATAACACTCTTTACCTGGCTAATATGATTTCTCAATGTACACCGGGAAAGATAACAACTCCAAATGCATTAGAGCTAACATGCTACCCTGAATTAGAAGAAAAAGGAAGATTAATCGCTGGAGTTAAAAGCTTATCCTTAGACGCATATTGGCTCTTTTTAATCAAGCCACATACACAGAGATCTGCCCTAAAGTGCCTTACAGACGCAATCGGGTGTATAATTCCCGATATCCAAGATGCCACCTATGCTGCACAGCTCATTTCGCGCCTCAACAAACCTCCGGAAGTCGAGCCAATGCTTGCAATTAATCAACTCAGATTCAAAGGAAAGCAGCCGACTTAATGAGTCACCCCCCCGCTTGCCAGATCGCCAGCCAAAACAGGATCAAGAGTTATTGATACCAGCTTAGTAGGATTTCTGTTTAAAGTAGATATTTAAATTAGATTAGTATTTATAGACCCTTTCATTGTTTTGGAAAGGGTCGTAAAATTTTGTAACAGACTTAAAGGTTGAAGTTTGCACTACTGTGCTTCAGCCTATATTCTTTTGTGAAACTCGACCAATGGTTCTTAATTTAATGGGAAAGTTGTTTTAGACAATTGCGCACTATTGTCTGTTGTTTGGAATGCTTTCTGAGTTGAAGGAAGGACTGTGACGTAGTGATTAATATATGGGAGTGTTAAGCAGCTTACATGGTACTTTTATCTGCATCTGTATTCATTCCTCTTATATGAATTGTTGTGTTATTATTTCTTGCTATTATTGAATACATGCATGCGCTATAACAACAAATCTCTATCTCAGCCCACTATTGGATGTTTTGTGATTTGCATTTCTTTTAATCATGTATGTAACAATGATATAAATGATAGTGTAGTAATTTCGTTGTTATCGCTTTGTGTAACTATTTATGCAAAGCAATCTTGAACAATTTAATATCTATGTTTTAAGACAGAGTCATCTATATGCCTGTCTAAAAGCCCATATCATCAAACGCTACACTTTAGAGATCGATAAAACCCCGGGGTAGATTATAGTTATTATATTCATGCCGATAGTTGTATTTATTCGCTTATCATTAGCATAATCTATAAGTCGCTCATCCATCCCATTTTATCCATTTTTTGGGAAACTGGTCCCATTATCCCCAGTCGGAGCCACTATTCCAAACGGAAAAGGAGTTGTACTAAGGTCCGGACCGGGTGGTTTCCCCTATGTTGTTGCAGCGATTTTCGAGGCCTCAACAACTGGGGCTTCTTTGCTGGGAGGTTGATGCTGGGTCAGAACAACTAGTTGTAACTCCTCTTGGCTCTTTTCTTGTTTATCAATAAAAGTTATTCGAGTTTTCCTCCATGCTTTTGTGTCATTGATGCTTGTTACATTTGTATGGTCAATTTACATCTGATCCTAGATTTTTTATGATTATAGATCCATATCTTTGTATAGTGCTATGCTTCTGTGATACAGGTACTTTGTGAAGCTGGGCATGCAAAGGAGCAGGTAGCTGAGGACTATCAAAGAAGAGAGGAATCAAATCAGGAGATTAGAGCAAGACAGAGGTTGGTCTTTCTGTTTCTCTCTATCTATAATTCATGAAGGAAAAACAAAAAAAAAAAATCTCTGTTTGTTTCTAAGGTAGCTGTCACACCTTAGTGGAATAGAGCAGTTCTATATAGACACTTTTCCCTGTAACAAAATGGCAACTCCACTGGGGAGATAATTAGTTTGTTTGTTTATCATTCTTTGTTGTTTGTTTCATAAACTTACAAGTAGCATTCGAACTGCATTTTCCATAACAAATGCAAAGTAGATAGCTGCTACTTCAATCCCTCTACTGGATCTGTTTATAATTTAAACAACTGATTCACAAACTATCTAATTGCCCTTGTGATAGCTCTTAGATCCTCCTTAGATCTACCCCTGATTGTTGCATTACTAATTGCTTTTTGCTCGGCCAAAACCCAAGAACTGAACTGCAAACTATGACCCGGAACCCGAACAGAGTCTCGTTTCTGGCCTAGCGCAGGTACTGTTAAGAGATTCTGAACTTCAGCGCACTTCCCGAGTGGACAAGCTGCGCTGCATTTCAGATTCTCTGTGTTACAGGTGCGTTGATAAGACTAGCTCTATGCAGTTGTGGCTTCTGTGATTCATTCTTTCCAGTTCTATTCCTGAATTTTGCTGCCTGTGATCAGTATATGTCTGTTTGAAACCCCTTTTCCTTGTTGTTATTCCACCTCCTTTGTACAAAATAACTTTAGATGTTTTTGTGTGTTTGTTGAGTCATTGATAGTTCTCCTTTGCGAAAGTAGCGTAATCGTACTGTCGTCCTTTGATTTGAAACTGTCGCAAGTGTCGATTTCAATAGTAGGAAAGAGTTTGGTTGCTGTTGATGGTCGATTATCCTATTACTATTGCTTTTGGTCTGAATTTGTAATTTTCTAGTGTCTAGAACAAGTATTCATTTCAAAATCGTAAGGTGTTGTGATCGTCTCCATTTTTTGATTTCGAAAAGAAACTTGTTGATATTTGTCGCTTGAAAAGAAATTCAGATTTGTGCATCAACTTTATTTTTAGCATTCATATACTAAGAAAGTCGAAAACAAATACATGCATGTGCATTTGCATATAGATAGTCTAATTGGCTTGATTTAGGAAAGTGCATTTAGAGTGTGCTCTTTGATCTTTGTGAAAAGATTTTGTCTTTCTTTTCCTTAGTAGCTAGGATTTTCATTGCACAAAGAAGATAAAAAGTTTGTTTATCATCTTAGATTGCATTTTAGGAATTACATCTACATCTCGTGGTGAACTTGAAAGGAAAACTTCATAAACAAGATCAACTTTAAATAAATTCAATGAATCTAACAACGCTTCGGAACTTAACGCACAACATTTAGAAGTCTAGGCCAGAGACGTATTCTGGCGTCGTAAAGCCTGGTAACTGTTGTTCTCACTGATGGTTGGGTGATTCCTTCACTTTGAGACGATAAGTGCCAGTACAGACTTGTGCTCCCACGTACCATCGAGTATATTTTGGGAAACCCCAATAGGCTTAATCCTTTATCCATAGGAAGCCGTGTCTGCCACCCTATCGATCTCAATGCACTGAACACAACATTCGGGAAGATTGACTGTCGTACATTAAAAAATATTCTGCAGTTTTGCGATTGGTTTGGTAATCCCTCTACCTAGATTTCCAGAGCAGTACCTTTCGTTCCTTTTCAGACTCCTTAACGGAAAAGGTCCATCTGAGCACTTGTCACTTCAGGCTCATTAAAAATCGAAGGAGACTAGAGTCATCTTTTTTTTTTCTCGACTCTTAAAAACTGAAAAAACAAGTTGTGTCAAAGCGTCTAAAATTCATTTAATTCAGAAACATACTTCCCTTTTATTTTAGTTGATCGAGTAATCCGCAATCGTGGAAAAAAAGTCAATTGAAACCCCGTCGTTCGCGGAGGCTTACGAGTCAACCGTCTTTGTCTCCGGAATCGAAGCTAGTACGGATAAAGCGAACTCGTTTAACCGGTTCCAAATCTCCTGTTAAAGTTAGAACAAGTGTTCCAACAACATCAGAGACTCTGGTTACTCCAAACATTTCTGGAATCCCTGCCTCTACAGAAGAAGTTCAGCAGCCACAGAAGGACAGTGATACTGATCCTAGTCTGAGAGTAAACACTTGTGTTACCGAACTAGTTCCATTTTCAACCGGTTCGGAGAGTCTTTCTCTTCAAACATCTGTCACTGCCGATTACATACCTTCTTCAGCACCAGAAATATTCTACGGACCTGACGGTCTTCCCCTTCCACTTGGTCTGATTGCCATAGAAGAGATTGTGGAAGATCCTCCAACTAGTACTCCATCGCAATTTGGAGTCGGAATCACTCTATATCCTTCTTCATTAGAAGTTAGCCTACCGCCAGCAGAAGCTCCTGTAGAATCGCTAGGTAATCTTTTGGATAGACTAGAAATGTCTGAACAACCGTCAACATCTAGGACTGTGTCGTCTGACACAACGATGACAGAACTCCCTGCTATCACTCCAACAATGTTCGCCGGTATACCATCTGTCCCAACTAGATCACAATCACTAGAAGGAGCCCACTCAGGGACCATTTCGACAGCATGGTCTGTTCCTGTTTGTTCATCCGGAATAATATCCGGAAAATCTTATGTTGAGTCTCAACAAATTGATTCATTTGGAGGTCAATTTGGGCAGTCCGGCCCCCAAGGGAAAACCATTCCCTTGAGTTCTGGATTACCACCGTATGGGGGGCAGTATACCCTTTCATTATCCCCTCCGGGAGGATATCCATATGGGAGTTCACAACAACATTCAGGTTATACTGGAATTACCTCAAGCGGTTGGGTACATACACTACCTCAGCAACCAAGAGTTGTATACTCGATGCAACAATGCTTACCTATGTCAAATATACTGACTACGCCAGCTATTGTGATAGTGTTGCAAGTTCAAGCACTGCCTGTTGTATGCCAACCTCAGGTTTCTCAGGTTGTAATGCAACAGCCCCTTGACCCTACGACTCAACCACAATCGCTGACTAGTGGAATGACACAGGTTCAGACGGGTACGATTACCCCTCATCTTGGTCAAACTGTTAGTATCAGGCAACAGCACATGGCTTCACAGCCATGGCCAGTACAATACCAGCAACCGAAATTCCAACAAGTATACCAAGGTTCTAAGCAACAAATCTTTGCAAATAGTGGACAACCGTATATTCAAAACGGTCAAAATCAACCATTTTACAATGGTCATGCCCACCAACCTTACCAAAGTTACCAGCATCAAATGCATTATGCCGGTATGCAAAGACCAACTGCTCAGGCAATCCCATCTTATCCTGGGTATGCTTCACCTAACTTGAATCAACAGTTACCCTTTGTGGCAACTTTAGAGTTACCTGATTTGAATCGGTTAACAAATGATCCAATCGCTTATGCCCCTTGGTGGCCAGCGATTCCACATAAACTTCCATCAGATATTCCTAAATTTAATGGAAATCCGGGTGAAGATCCATCGAATCATGTGATGACCTTTCATCTATGGTGCTCATCAAACACCCTGAATGATTATTCGATAAGGCTTCGCCTCTTTCAGAGGACGTTAACGAGTCCAGCGGCAAAATGGTACATCGAATTGCCTAGAGCTTCATTCGACAACTTTAGTACCTTAGCCACGACCTTTTTAACCCATTTTCAGTTACCAATAAGGTACGAAACAGGAACAAAACTTCTTACCAACTTCAAACAGACAACAGCCACTCACATATCTGATCATATACATGAGTGGCGACGTCATCGTAGAATGGTAAAAACGCATGTTCCCGATCAGCTCTTAGCTGAATGGTTTATCAAGTCATTACTACCTTCCATCACGGAAGATGTGGCAAAGGGGGGAGTCGTAATAGAAGAGCAAGTTATCGCTTGTGCGCAATATTTGGACTTGATTTACACTCAGTCTGGCACGCTCTACGATAAAATACCTGACGCCCCTAGACCAGAATTCTCAATTCCTCCTCCTCCTAAATCAAACAATGACTCTCATGCCAGCGATGGCGTGATTGGCACAACAGACATGAAATCGACAAAGGCTACATCCAAAAAGGCCCGTAAGATTTCAGGTCAAAATGAAAAAGATGAACTTCTTGCCTCGGAAGTAAATTCCGTATCGACAGATAAAGGAAGACAAACCAAACAACCAGGGGGCAAGAATAAAGGAAAATGGAAGAAGAAGAAACAGGAAGAATCATCACCTGAAAAATCTTCTTCAAACCCTCCTGGAGATAGGAAACCCAAAAATCCATGCTTTATATGCAATGAGGATCATTGGACCGCAAATTGTCCACACAGAGCTGAGCTTAAGAAGTTCTTCAAGAATTCAAAAACCTCCACAGTGTTAACTGATCCATTTCCGAATCCAGGAAAAAATCTGGTTGAAAGTGGAAATGCTTCCCCATCTCAAGTGCTAATGTTGTCGGTTTCAAAACAACAAAATGATGCTTTGATATTGACAAGGAACAAAGATTATGGGAATCCACAGCTGTCGAACAACAAGGATAAAGATCAACCTAGTACTTCGACAACGACTTCGACAGAATTTGCGCCACCCATCATTCCTAAATTGACAATAAAACCGCCAAAGGGAGTAGTACACAAGTCGACATTTAATCCCCGTGCTAGAGTGGCACAACATTATAATATAGTGGAAGATTTGGCCCAATCACCATCCGCTATGTCGACTCTTGAAGTACTACAAAATTACCCAACCCAAAGGCAGGATTTATTATTAGCCATTGGTGGGATAGACCCAAAGGATTCCAATATTGTATCCTTCGATCATAAAGGATGCGATCCTCAATTACCAGCTCAACTAGATTTCCTTGTTCAAGTGAAAGCCCTCAACAAAACTATTCATCGAACAATTATTGATGAGGGGCCATCTACATGCATTATGTCGATGAGTTGCTGGAAAACTTTAGGATCTCCAACCTTGTCACGATCTTCGACGACATTAAAAGCATTCTACGGAAGGACATATACCCCATATGGTATTTTAAGTAACTTGAAAGTTGAACTAGGAGGGAAGACAGTAGAAATAGATGTTGAAGTAATCGATGGCAATCTTGATTACAAAATCCTACTAGGAAGACCATGGATATATGCTATGGCTGCTGTTGTGTCGACCTATTTTAGGAAGATTTCATTTCCCTTTCAAGGAGGGATTACAATCATCGATCAACAAAACTTCCTACCCAATGGTTCTCAAGTTACAGGAAGCATCCCTATGATCCATGGAAGCCCTCATTCGCTTCAAAATATCGGAGTAGGCCTACTAAAAGATCCTATATTAATGGGAACTTTCACCCTTCCGCCTCCAATCAATCTGGCGGAAGTAGCATCAGTAGGAACCTGCAATATGATATCTTCTAAAAAGATCTCAGAAAATGATATCAACATGGATCATGCAATGGTTTTGCCCCCAAGCCCAACAGAAATATTGTAGCAATCAATGTTCCTAGCCTAGATGGCAAAACCAAATCAACTCTCATCAAGCGTTTGGATAGATAGGTCTAAAGAATATGGTACCCCTTCAGATCCTTGGTCGCGAGTGCATGTCACCGACGAAGGAATTGTCCAATCAATGGTAATTGAAGAGGCACCATGGAATGATTCCCACCATCATTCCCTTCTTCCGGATTGTGGAGAAGATACTCAAGATGACCTTTATCATCCTTCAGTTTTTGATTTTCTATCAAATACTGTAAACACGGTGGATTCCGATTGAAACTTGTCCAACATTGAAGAGACTATCGCCATAAATATCTCGACCAAGACAAATGTTGTAGAGAATATTTATGTTGGCAAATGTTGTTCTCCTTTAGAACTGGAAATATATGACGCTCTTTTTCACGAATTCAAAGATGTTTTTGCTTGGTCATATAGTGAAATGCCAAGCATTGACTCGAGTATCGTTGAACACGAAATTAAGATGTATCCATATGTCAAACCACTACAACAACGGCTACGGCAGGTGCACCCCAAGAAAGCCGCTGCCATTAAGGCAGAAGTTGAGAAACTTCTCCATGCTGGTTTCATCTACCCGGTTCCTCTAACCGATTGGGTATCGAATATTGTCCCTGCTATGAAAAAACAAGGAACAATTAGAGTGTGCGTCGATTATAGGGATTTAAATCAGGCTTATCCAAAAGACAACTACCCTACACCCTTCATCGACTAGATAATTGATGAGTGCGCCGGATGCAAAATATTTTCATTCATGGATGGATTCTCTGGGTATAATCAAATAAATATCCGCCCACAAGACCAGTCAAAGACTGCATCTATTTGTCTGTGGGGCACATTCGCATATCGAAAATTACCCTTTGGTTTAAAGAACGCAGGGGCGAAATTTCAGAGGGCAATGAATTATGCCTTTCATGACATCAAAAACATCATTCAACCATACCTCGATGACCTTCCGACTCATTCGCGAAAGCGGACTGATCACCCGCAGCACTTGAGAGCGATATTTCTACGTTGCCGACACTACAAGATACGACTCAATCCACACAAATGTGTATTTTGCGTCAGTTTTGGTCATTTGCTTGGCTTTGTGGTCTCCAAGGACGGGATTCGTCTCAACCCATGTAAGGTCCAGGAAATCATAAATTTGCCTCCACCTTCGAATTTGCTTCAGATTCAGAAACTCCAAGGGAAAGCAAACTTTCTGAGGAGGTTCATTCCAAATTACGCCGAACTTGCTAAAGGTTATACAAGTCTTTTGAAAAAGGAAGTACCCTTTGTCTGGGATCAGGTTGTGCAAGCTTCCTTTGATGCTTTAAAAGAATCACTAATGAAAGCATCATTAATGTACGCTCCTGATTATCAAAAAGACTTTAACTTGTATCTGGTTGCAGCGGATACGACCATCGCAATGGTTTTAGTTCAAGAAGTCAACGGAATTGAACATCCTATATATTATTTGAGTAAAAACTTAAATGATACAGAAAGAAAATATTATTATGTTGAAAAGCTAGCACTCGCAGCTGTTCAAGCGATACAAAGATTTCGACACTATGTCCTCTTTTGAAAAACTACCATTCTGTCAGATTGCAACCCCATGACTTATATATTGTCGTGACAGTTGCTGGGGGGCAAATATTCAAAATGGATAGCAATCCTGCAAGAGTTTGATCTGGAATTTGTAAAATCCAAGTCAAAGAAAGCTCTAGTTTTCGCAGAATTATTGTGCGATCTCCCATCGTCATCCAACGATGAAACATCCAATGAAACAATCGAGGACGAAAGTTTGTTTCTGATATATTCAAGCAATGAGTGGTATGGGGATATAATCATTTATCTCCAAACCCAAAAATATAGGCCAAACACCTCCCGCTCCGAACAAAAACATATTCGATACCAAGCAAAAGACTACATGATCGTCGGTGATACACTTTACCATCGTGGTATCGATACAGTTCTGAGAAGGTGTCTCACCCATGAGGAGGCCGAAAAATTCCTGAATGATTGTCATTTAGGCGCGTGTGGGGGGCATCAATCTGGTTATGCTACAGCACATAAAATCTTACGAGCAGGATACTTCTGGCCAACAATATTCAAAGATTGCATAACCGCAGTCAGAAGTTGTCATGCTTGTCAAATTTTCGATAGCAAAACCAGAAGACCACCTGCACCTCTACAGCCAATAGTTTCTATTGGACCATTCGCCAAATGGGGCATCGATTTCATGACATGTAACCCCACCTCAAGTGGGGGAATGGGTATATCATAGTCGCAGTTGACTATTTTACCAAATGGGCCGAGGCGATGCCTACATTAGATAATACTGGCAAAACAACTGCCCTCTTCTTTTTCAATCATGTAGTCGCCAGATTCGGCGTACCACAGGCTATAGTCACAGATCATGGATCGCATTTTCGCAATCACATGATGGTCGAATTAGCTGCCAAACTAGAGTTGTCTCACGACAGCTCTACTCCATATTATCCGCAAGCCAACAGAAAATTTGAAGCAATCAACAAGGTCCTGAAGCGCATGATGCAAAGGATGATTGGAGTTTACAAGAGAAGAGTTAGATCCTGATTTTGGTAAGAAACAGGCAAAATTTCCATCAAAAATTGTGCACAGAATTCCTTCTCTGCACCCAACGCACCTACAGTAGTGTTCTGGGTGCGTTGCATGTCAAATAGCCTTTAGACAGGCCAACATTCAACGCACCTTTCGATACACAGAGGGTGCGCTGAAGGAAGAACGAGTTTTTCAAACCCCAGAGGCTCAGAAAAACTAGGAATCAAGCTCAGAATGTAAAATGGAAACCATGAAATGAAAGAGCTCAGGTTTAGCTCCTACTTGGTCCAGACTGCGCCGAGAATCGTCCACAGAATCTCCTGAAATCGGCTGATGAAAATCGAAGGGGGAAAGCACCTCCAAAGCTCCAGCAAACCAAAGTTCAAATGAAATGGTAAAATGAGAGGTAAAAACACTTTTTCATTACTTTTTACGTAGTTCAAAGTAAAATATTAGTGTTCTAACTCGTTTTCAAACATATATTGTTCATTTCTGACTAGTTTGATGAAGCATTTGAAAATACAGTACAATCTTTCAAAGAACAGAGCTATTTATGGTAAAATCAAAAAGGGACCATTCAATCGAGCAGTGTTACCGCAAGGTTCAAGCTCGTTAAAAAATAAACCCGCATCGAGTAGTTTTAGCACATAGTTCAAGCTCGTTAAAAAATAAACATAAGCCATGAGCAAATGTTTCCCCCCTGTTTAAGCTCGTTAAAAAATGAACTATTCCCCGGTAAATAACCATCGTGAATGTAGTACTTCAGCCATTAAAGCCTTGGTCGTGTTTGCACCGTCACCTCCACTTTTGCATTGGCCGATCATTCACCCCCATTTGATTGTTTACCCATTTTGAGGAATAGCTGCGAAGAGTGATTTCACTAGCCATCCTTGTAACACTTTCGTAATTGGAAAATTCCAAACCTTACCTAGAATCAGCTGCTACCCATTTTATCACTCGTTCCTCAAAAGACGAGTCTCCTTTAAGCTCTTTTCAACTGACTCGTAAAATATGAAAAGATTGCCGAGCCATTGGCCTCTCCAGCTCGTTAAAGGGACAGGAAGTGTTATCCCTCCTCTAGATTTTAATCTTTTTGGACCTGAGGGATTATTACACAAAAAGATCGAGCGCTTGTTTTGTTCGGCTCGTTAAAAGTATCGAAAATTCATCCATTCTGTATTGTTTTATACTTTTTCGAACTTAAGGGATAAGATGACGAAAATGGAATTTTGGAGTTACCTTTATGTTCCTTTTCAGACTCTCTAAAATTGAAAAGGACCGAGTTATCTTTGTCGTTAATCTCGTTAAAATTTTAATAGCGACAAACTTGTCTATAGACGAGAACGAGTTTCACTATCGCTAGGCTCGTTAAACCATAGCGATGGGTTTGCCCGAAGGGAAAATTATAGAACAAGCATATGTTATCCTCCTCAAGCTTGACAAAAATAAAGAGGTACTGGTCAGCAATGACTGGGGAAAATTGGGAAGAAAACTTGAAGAAAATTTGTTGGTAGCAAGTCGCTCTTGAACATGACACTTCCACTTCGTGTCTGAGTCGGGTTGGGTTGTTTCATTCACCGGTCACATCACCATGGTCACATCATACCATCCACATTTGGGGTTAATTCTACCAATCCATCACATCAATGTCGCCGATATGTTCAAGAGAAGTCATTCAGAGAATTCACCTGTGTCTCACCCACTACCATACATTTATGCTCCATTCTTTCATGACTGCCACCCTGAACCTTATATCACCAGATCGGTTTCACCTCCATTAAAATCATTTGCTCCGTTCCGTGTCATTGATGTGGGATTCATTAAAGCCCTCTTGTGACGGATCACTTCTTGTCGACATCAGCTCATTATCCAAGAAGTTGATCTAGGAACACCCCATTCAGTACTTTGAAGCTTGCATGCCTCAATGGCAAGTTTCTCACTTCCGGCGATAGGTTTACATCAATGGCCTTCGACCGAAAGAGTTTGTGTGGTGTTCGACGCCAAGTCCTTTATTCACACCACGTGAATTGTACTGCAGTACCTTGAGGGTCATTATCATTATCGGTGATTCCTCTCGTGCTTGTTAACAGTTTACATCATTGGCTGGTAATCAAGCGATGTCTTTCCATGTTCGACTTCAAAACATTTCTCACATGGATCGACTTGTACTTCGAGTGAAGATAAAACGAGATTGAAGACCCCGGATCTAGTTTCATCCATTCGGGCTGCGATATATATTCAGGGAAATAAAGACATTAAATGTACATCATTGCTGCACAGATAATCATCCACTCAAAAGGATGATGACTCTATCAGAATCATCAGTCTACACTCAGACGATTATCTGTCCTATGTACATGAAAATGAATTTATAAAGCTGAGCATGGGAATGCCCGCCTCAGCTAGATCATGAAAATATTATGAAGATAATGTATTGTATTGTATCTTATTACAGGTCTCCTCCCAGCATTGAAAGAACTTCGGATCCTCATAATAAAGCATTTCACCCGACATCAAAGGATTAATGACCTCATGCTTTAGAGGGCAACTGTTATAGACATTTTTGGGCCCTACAAACCCAAGCATGAAATGTCCATAAACCAAGGGCTCCTAAGTCCCTAAAAGTGTTGTTCTAACCCCTAAAGGAACACAGTCAACAGATTACAGCTTCTCCCAGAAGTTTTCCATGAAAAACTGCTCAAAATTGGTCAAAACAGGATCATTTCAGCTGCTCCACTGGCTAAGTACGTTGCATCCCACCTAAATACACTGTGTGGGTGTGTTGCATTTCAAAAATCCCTTCTGTGGGGTGCGATGGGCGAGAAATGACAAATGGCAGTGTCATTCCGCGAGGTGGAGAGGCAATGGAAGCTTCCAGAATCTTCTTCTGTGACACTTGCCTCACTGAATTTGACCAAGGATGAGTAAGAGACCATCAGTCTCCAAGTGGAAGCAAGAACTATCAGAGAGAAGACACTAATCAAAACACAAGCTGACTCATTCCCCTTACAGATATCTATATATGGATCCCTCATCCCAGAGATCCAGAGGCTGGAATTTTGCATATTGTAAGGAATTACTGTTGGTTTCTTGAGACAAACATCAAATTATTGGGTGATCTAAGCTTTGTTTGAGGTGAAGAGGGGCTTATTTGCTGAGAGGTTGATGCTGGGTCAGAACAACTGGTTGTAACTCCTCTTGGCTCTCTTCTTGTTTATCAATAAAAGCTATTCGAGTTTTCCTCCATGCTTTTGTGTCATTGATGCTTGTTACATTTGTATGGTCAATTTACATCTGATCCTAGATTGTTTATGATTATAGATCCATGTCTTTGTATAGTGCTATGCTTCTTTGATCTTACAGGTACTTTGTGAAGCTGGGCGTGCAAAGGAGCAGGTAGCTGAGGACTATCAAAGGAGGAATCAAATCAGGAGATTAGCGCAAGACAGAGGTTGGTCTTTCTGTTCCTCTCTATCTATAATTCATAAAGGAAAAACAAAAATAGTTTTTCTCTGTTTGTTTCTAAGGTAGCTATCACACCTTAGTGGGATAGAGTAGTTCTATATAGACACTTTTCCCTGTAACATCTATGAATTCCTTAAGCCCATTGTTTTGCAACACTTCCTCCATCCTATCCTTCTAAGCAATATAGTTCGAACTACCCTCAAGGGCATATTTGAGTCTCAATCCGTAGAACGACATCCTGCTGGCTCTGAAGTATAATAATGCAAATTTGATTTCTCCTGCAAAAGAAAAACTTGTATTCTCCTCTTCTATAGTGATTTCAGCTCTGATACCATGTAGAAATTCCTTGCAGATTCAAATTTCATATTGTAATATGCTAAAACAATTGACTTAAATCTACTCTACTCATCAATTGGAACAATAATTTCTCGATGAAATCACGAAGCATAAAAGAGAAAGAATTCAATCACTCATAACACAATCATTTTCTGAGGAAAGCCACAGCTAAAAACCCTTGCTATCTATATATTTCATTAATCGGAAAATGTGAGAATATTACAATGCTTTTCTCAAGACCAGGAAACCTCTGCTCTATCTCTATCTATCTCATTGCTTCCCAGACAAGTTGAATCCAATACTTAGCCAATTCTACTGCCTTCCAAGCTCCTATTTCCTTGCACAATTTCGTAGGTAATTAGCCCATATTTATATGGTAAATTCCATAAATATGAATTGCACAATCCTCATAGGCCTTCCTCTAATTTCATGCACCACCTGTGAAATTTATATGATTATACAACTGATAGTACATTGACCCTGAACTCTAATCTCAACTAGATCTTTCTCTGATCTGACATGCATGAGTTAATTATGAGTGAATCTTCATTTTACTAGTTGATCAGTGCTAGTTACACCCCACTACTATAGGTTAGACCCCAATACTAGATCTCCCACTAATTCCTCCATTAGTTGGAACTAGTTTAACTGAATTTAACTCGGTTAAACTAAATTAAATAATTACAACTCAAAATAAACTCAACCAGGACTCCTAAAAAGTAGGAGACACTCTACATGACTCTAGTTAGACTCCTAACTCAAATTAACTGAGCCAACTAGGTCAAATTAACTTAGCTAACTATTACAAGTTGTCATGAGATGTGGAATTACAATTTAATTCCCAATTTAATTCAAGGACAAAATTAATTTAGGATTTTCTTGTTGCATTTTCAACAGTCAACATAAGTTTCCATCTCTCTGTCATAGTCCAAGATTCCTTTTATCCTACATGATAACATCTTTGTCTCTTATCTCCAAAATTGTCGTTCTTTGGAACCTCTTCATGCTTACCTCCTTGATCATCATCTTTCCATGATATGATGATATCACTTGCAAATGAATTTCACTCATGAAAATAAAACATCAATCCCTAGAATCACCTAGTCTACCTTGTTTTCTTATGCAAAATGTTAGTTGTGATGGGACAATGTGCAATGGTTGAGAGAGAGAGGCATTCTTTGGCTCTATGCATAGGGTTAGGATGAAAGAAGTGAAGGACTACTAACTAGGAGTGTGCAGCGTGTAGTGACAAGGAAGGAATAGGCATGCTTGTGTGCATTGCGCAGGTCCTAGAGGCAGAGATGGAAAGCTTGTTCACTAAAAATGTGAAGTAAAAAGTGATTGAGAAGAAGGGTCTAAGTGTTTTTCAGTTGAGCACTGCAAGGTATGAAATATGAACCTACTACTCACTAAAATTGTGTAATGCACAATGAATGAAAGACTTGGTTAAGGCATTGCATAGTGGATAAGTTCAGGAGACAAGGGTGGCCAGCTTGGGCACTGTGACTGTGCAGTGCATAGTGGTTGAAGCAGAGGATTAAGGGATTGTTCATTTGATCACTATAAGGGTCCAAAGATGGCCCTACTATCCACTGAGAATTCACAATTTGAAATCCAAGATGGGGTTGGTTCAAACTTGCACAGCTGAGCAAGCATAAGCAGTAAGGTTGAGTGACTGTGATTTGAGGTTGCTCAATGTGCATTAAAGGAGGTTTTACATGATAAGGGTGAAATGTGTAGATCTAGAAGATAAGGATATAATCACTGAGGCTTAGGAATGTGTAGTGCATTTTTCACTGGGCTAGAAGTTGAGTGTGTTTCAAGATGTGAGGACATGGAAGAACTCCAAAATTGACTAAGTGCGAGATAAATGAGACAAGGGAGTGAGATCATATATCAGGTCTTAAACATGATCGCACACACATATACAACCATGAACGTAGTAAGAAGATATGCAATACCCAAAACCAACAATCATACAATGAAACAATAGTAAAATAACACTTGTCTCGAAGTGTGACACTTAAGATACATTTTTACGACACAAGTGTCGACTATAACAAAAAGGTGAATTGTGCCATGAGAATGTTTCCAAAACATGTTCTAATAAAAAATAGGATCACTTAACGCAAGAGAGTGTGTTGGAGCTGCCACTAGAAGGTGTGTCAAGGTGCTCTTAGGATGTGTGAAAATAGGCGAAAGTGACACATGCAAAAACAAAAGAAAGCACAACTGATAGATGCAAGAGTGATAGTGGGCAGAAGCAACACTTGAAAAATATAGAGAAAAATAAAGACACATGTAAGAGAAAAATAAATAAAAGAGACACTTGCAAAAGCAAAAGAGAGAGTTAATAAAATTGCCCTAAAGACAGGGCTTTTACAACCACGAGTGAGAGAATGATTCTTGTACTCCAAAAGCTTGCAGAGCTCAAAAGTGAAATATGAATGTGAAATGGAGCTCTAGACTAGACTCTTTATATAGGGAGAGAAGACATGCAACTGTGGTTAAGATCCATGAGTGCGCTTAGTGATGTCGAGAAACTAGGAGTCAAGATTGAATTGACTGCCACTAAGAGGTGTGATAGTACTAACTTGAAGAAGTACACTATCACTGTCAACAAAGAGTGCACAATCACTATCTATGGAGGATTCCCTTACAATGTCACTTGAAATTGTGCAATCATTATGAGTAAGAACTATGTAATCACTATTAGTAGAAACTATGCAATCATTGAGATCAAGAACCGCGCAATCACTATGAGTAGGGACTACACAATCACTGTGAGTAGGGATTGTGTAGTGACTATGAGCAAGGGTTGTGTAGTCACCGTCACTATGAAGTGCGCTTAGACTATCTTGAAAGTATGCTTGCGAAGACATCAATGGTTGGGCATGTGAAAACAAGTAGTTTGACACTTAATATTTGTAAAGGAGGACTTGAAAACTTAAACAACATGTCTGAGCATGACATTAATGGCGTAAAACGAAGGACGACATGATCATAAGGAGGCTCCAAAATTTGAATGTAGGAAAAATTTGGAGAGTGGTGCAGCAACGAAAAAATACATATTATGTTGTTTTTTACCTCAAATTAGGCCAATAGAACTCCTTTCTTAGCATGATTATTAGCTTATGATAACCAAGATGTCTAGGTATACAATTTTATGTAACTCATCAAGGATAAACAATTTTATGTTTTGATCCTGGGTATATAAATTTTTCTCTATGCATCATCAAACCCTCTTCATTAACTGAAAAATTATTTGCTTCCTCATCTTGAGAATCTGATTTTTGAATTTTCTCCTTGATTTTAACATATTCTTCATCAAAATCTACAACTACATTTACCTTTTTATTCAAATCTATTTTCCAAATACTTGCAGAAATAGTACAAATTTGATTTAGTTTCTTGCTAAGAGGAATTTCTATTTTGATTTTTTGCCCTGAATGTGTATTATTTCAAAGTCATACTCACTAAGGAATACCAACCACCATGCTTGCCTAGAATTTAAGTTTGGCGAGTCAAAGATATATTTAAGGCTGATATTATTAGTTTTCAGCTGAAATATCCTCCCTATAACATAGTTCCTCCACATTTTCAAGGCATGAATCATAGTTTCTAATTCCAGATCATGGATTTCATAATTTCTTTCATGGTCTTTAATTTTTTGAGATTCATATTTTATCTTGACCTTCTTACATTAATACTCCTCCCAACCCTTCTTTACAAGCACCAGTATCGACTACAAAGTCTTTTTTGGGGTCAAATATCATTAAAATTAGGGAAAAGTCAATAATTTCTTCAGTTTTTCAAAGTTGTCTTGGCATTTCTTATTCCAATAAAATTTAGTTCCCTTCTTTTGTAAACAAGTAATTAGGTAAGATCATTTGGAATACCCCTCTATGAGCCTCCTATAATAACCTATGATCCCCATGAAAGACTTGATATCAACCACATCCTTACTCACTGAGGACTCCATAATGGCCTTTATCTTGTTTGGATCCACAAAAATCCCCTCTTCAGATATAACATGCACCAAATAATGAATATGTTTGATAAAATGCACATTTGCTAAATTTGGCATACATTTTATTTTCTTTGAGTGTTTGGAGAACCATTGGAAAATGTTGGTCATGTTCCTCCTTGTTCTTTGAATAAACTAAGATGTCATCGATAAACATAACAACAAATTTGTCTAAATAGGGCCTAACTACAATATTCATCAAACACATAAAAATTCTTGGTGCATTAGTGAGTTTGAAAGGAAGTACGATGAACTCATAATGCCCATACCGTATCCTAAAATTTGTCTTATGAATCTCTTCATCTTTGATCATGATTTGATTATAACCCAATATAAAGTAAATATTTGAGAATATAGTAGCTCCTTTGACTTGATCAAATAGGTCATCAATACTAAGTAATTGATACTTATTCTTGATTGCCATTTTGTTAAGATGCCAGTAGTCTATGCAGAGTCTAAGGGTTCCATCCTTCTTCTTCACAAATAAGACCAGTGCACCCCAAGGTGACACATTGGGTCTTATATTTTTTTGTCTAACAACTCTTATAGCTACACTTTTAGTTCCATCAATTCTGGAACACTCATTATGTATGGAGATTTAGATGCTAGGACCGCTCTAGGGATAAAATCTACAGTGAAAGCTATGTCCCTTCCTGGAGGTAGTCCTATGATTTCCTCATGAAAAAAATCCTTATACTTTTATATAAAGGGATAATATTCTATGGAAGTTTTTTTCTTACTATTAGAATGATCTTCAATCTGAACTACATATATGTAGAAATTATGGTGTAGATTTGCAACTTCTCATGAAGTTTTAATCAAAATCACAAGACATAAACCTACTCTGCTGCTCTGTGGAAGTTGATTCATAATTAGAACAAAAATTTTAGACATGCAATAAGAAGTAACACACATGCACACAATAATTTTCCTGGGGAAAGCAATCTGCTAAAAACCCCAATGCTTGCTTGCATTAATCTGATTAATAGAGATGTATTAAAATTGCTTTGCCCAACTGAGCACAACCTGCAAGTGAATAACCTATCTCTCTACTCACTGAGAAGCTCTAACCTAGATTTAATCAATTTTTTCCTTTTCTTGAGCCCCTATTTCCTTGCACAATTCCTAAGAAATTATGCTCCTAATATTTAGGAATTTCTCCAAAACGGATTGCGCAATTCCCAAGGTTGATCATCTGACTGCATGCAACACCTGTTCACTCGAGACTAGTCTACAACTGATGTTACATTTCCTTGGAATCTCCACCACATATGGGGAACTCGAATTCTCTACATGCACTAGCTATTTTTGGTTGATTAGTCAGTAAACTGGATGATCATTGAGTTTGACTAAATTCCCACTACAAAAATGACCTTCCACTAATTCCTCCAATAGTTGGAACTATTTTAACTAAAAACAACTTGAGACAACTGAGTTACATTGCTACAAATTACAAATCACACATGCTTAACTGAACTCTAACTCCTACAACTCAAATTTACTGAGTAAATTGGGTGACACAAGTCATGTCACACAATTTAATTGCATCCAAGTCGTATGTTGATGTGGAAATTCGAATTTTCTCAATTTAATCAAGGCAAAATCAAATTGAGAATTTCTTGTTGCATTTTTCAACACTCCCACTCAGCAAGAAAGGGATTAGAAACCACCCCTATCCTGCACTTGTGGAACTCAAAATTTTCTCTTGACAAGGCCTTTTCTAAAATTTCATCATCTTGTTCCTTTGTCAGAATGTATTGTAGCAACATTATCCACCTTTGCACACAATCTTGTAAATGGTGATAATGAATATCTATATTCTTGGATCAATCGTGAAAAATAGGATTCTCAGAGAGCTTGATGTAACTATGATTATTACAGTAGATCAAAGTTGGATCCATCATCTAACTAAACAACCCAACATGTATCTTTCTCATCGAGATCACTTGAGTCACATGTTGCGTGACTTGTTGCAAGGTATTTTTATTTTGCTGAGCTGAGCACCACAGATATTTTCTTCTTGTTGTATCAAGAAATAGTTACAGACCCAATGCTAAAAATTTCAGCTGATGTACTCTTTAAGCCTGATGGAGTCCCCACCCAATATTCATTTGTGAACCCACACAACTTCACTCCCTTTGTTTGCTTGTACCATAGTCCAAACTGGGTAGTGCCTCTAAGGTACCGTAAAACATGCTTTGTTTCCCTCCAAAATAATTTGGTTGGTGATCTAGGGGATCAAAAAAATGCTCAATGGTGAAAGTGCTCTAAATCTTTTGAAACTAGTGCCAAATTATAGCGCTCATCATCCTAAATCAAACTATTCTTGAATCATTTCAAACCGACATCATATGCTCAAATTATGATGTTATGAAGTTTTGGCCAAATAACTAAAAAACTTGAGTAATAGGGTTAACTAGGTTTCTTACTAGGCAGACAGTACGCTGATGCCAATTGTTGACTGGAAAGGCAAAACAAATAGTATGAACTAACCCAAGCTTGATAAGTGGCAGGTTCGTACTGAGACAAATGGCACAATCTCACTGGTTATTTTGGTTGTGATGTGGGCCAATTATGAGGCACCACGTGGCCTAATGAGAGGGTGCCATGTGGCCCTCTGTGGTTGGACAAATTTTTTGTAAATCGAACCAAGGGCCTTAGTAAGGTTCTACCCCTCGACCTACCATAACATAACTCAATGCTTTACCATCAGGCCATGCCATTAGTTCTTACCCCATATGCAACTCCGGTGACATTTCAATTACAACGGTTGGCGCGCTGGCGGGAGGGGGGCAGGGCACTTAGCCCCAACCCCTGGTTTATTAGCACCCATATGACTACATGGAGGATTTAGCAAAGGGGGAAGGGTCATTAAGCCTTGGCCCCAGTTTTATTGGTGCCATATGACCAATATCACGGCAAAAGGGGCGGACTGGGTGGCACTTGGCCCACGTCGGCCCTCAGTCCCATGAACCACTATATGACCATATTTCGAGACAGAAGGGAGTAGATTGATGGGGGGAGGTGGTTAGCCCCGACCCCTGACCACATGGTGATAATGTGACCTTGACCGATGCTTAAGGGATACTGGCATGGTTAAGTAGGCAACAATTTCACCCTTTTTCGGTTAGAATTTCGCCAATGGCAGGTGAAATTGTCACTCTATGGTTGGCCAGAAAGGAAAATTTCATAGGAAGATTAGCCAGAATTGTAGATTTGTGGAATTTATTCAAGGAGGCATATATTGCTCATTTTTAAACCTTTTTGAGCTTAAGAATAACCTGGATGGGATTTTTTGACCATTCTGAATCCATTGGAAGCACTATTTTTGCAATTTGAGCACTGTAAACTAATGTAATTTCATATTGGAGCATATAATTGAATAGGTCCAACATTGGAAGCTGGACCTAGAGATGTAGCCCAGGAGGGGTGAACTTTGTTATCAAATTATTGTTTTGTGTTGCTGTTCATGGTTCAATTTTCTCTATTATATTTCTGCAAACTGAGTTTTAAAAAACTAAGTTTATGTACTTTTGCAACTTGATCCATTGCCCACAAGACATAAACTTATTTCAAAATTTTTAGTAAACTTTCAAGTTTTTAATTTTAGATAAGTTGGCTTAACCATAGCTTGGCTTAGCTGGTTGATTGCATAGCACATATCTGGTTGTGTGTTCACAAGATACATGAGTGAACCCACTGGTTGCTGATAAATGGTAGCATCCACTTCCTCACCTAAAGTGTCATCATACTTCCTCCCGTTGGTCGCTATAGGTGCCTCCATGGGTTTGCAACTCTCCATGTGGAACTTCGGTAGCATCTCATTTGCATACTTTCCTTGAGAGACAAAAAGCTCCCCATTTCCTTGCCATACTTCCAACCTAAGGAAGTAGTGCAAGATACCCATGTCTTTCATTCCAAACTCCCTTACAAGGTCCTCCTTGCAAGATATGATTAGTTTCTCATCACTAGTTAAAATTAAATCATCAACATATAAGCCAATAACAAGCAATTTACCTTCTACCAAGATGTGATAAAGGTTTACATCGGTTTCACTTTTGGTGAAGCCCAAACTAGTGAGATAGCTATCAATCCTAATGTACCAAGAATGGGGTGCTTTCTTGTTACCATACAACACTTGCTTGAGTCTGCACACATGGGACTCCTAATCAAATGTCTCAAAACCTTCTGGTTGCTCAATGTACACCTCCTCCTCAATAACCCCATTGAGAAATTTTGTTTTTACATCCATTTGGTGGAACTTCCACCCCATTTGCACACCCAAAGAAAGAATTGATCTAATGGATGAGTACCTTACTATGGGGGAAAAGGTATCCTCGTAATCAATTCCCTCAACTTGAGAGTACCCCTTGGCCACAAATCTAACCTTATACTTCTCTATGCTTTTGTATACTGCATGCTTTACCTTGAAGATCCATCTTGAACCCACTATTTATTTATCCGTTGGTCTTGGGACCACTTCCAAAACATTGTTCTTTACAATGATTCGTATTCCTCCACCAATGAATCAACCCATACAAATCTACCTACTTATTTCTTGAAATAGGATGGCTCAGTCTCTACATGTTTAGTCATTAGAGCCATGTAGCCAGTTGTTGGGCGCGAGATCCCCCAAGGAAAGTTGGCTTAGAGCCCAGATTTTGGTCACAAATTGTAACTTCAATGTAAAGACTCCACATTTTGTGGGTGCAGAGCGCGTAGTTTGTAAATAATTCATAGGGTTGTCTACCCTTAATTTTGTAATGTAATGTCAGCTGTAGAGATCTACCCATGGTTCGCAGACCATGGGATTGTATAAATAGAGTTAGGCTCTAAGTGTAAATCAATAATGGAAACCAATCAATTGATGATCATGGAATAGAAGCACAACGAAGTATCTGAAGTGAAAAGTCTAGTTTTGGGTCGTAGGCTAGGGAAGGCTCTACAGTTGAGTGTTCAAAGGCCTAGTAGTCTGCAGCTGAGTGCGCATACCCCTGCAGCTGAGTGCGCAGGACGAGTCGAGTCTGTAACAATTGGAAACATTAATAAAGAGAAGTTTTATGTTATTCCTATGTATTTATTTCCTGTTTTCTGCATTGAATGTATCGGGTATGAATTGCATTTCTATTGTTTATATGTTGCACAAACATATGAGACTATGATAATTAAGTGAATGTGAGATAAAGTATCTATTTACGTGAAGTTAATTGAGATCTTTAAGAAGATTGGTAAGATCTGCAATATAGTTAGGAGAAATAGCGCAGATTGCTGCCATAATAGCGGGAAGGCACCTCAGCCCTTGGTTAGGGCTACACGAAGGCGATTATAAAAGATTGTGAAGGTCTCACAGGTCAGCACAGTGCACAAAGGTAGGCACAACTGGACTAAATTGACACCTAAGACATCTCAGGGGTGCGGAAACTTGGTTCCAGCATCCCCCCATACTGCTTCGGGCAAGACTTTAGTCCGCGCTCCGTGGGCTGATGTCGAAAGGGCCAGTAGTGTAGGGATTTGTTTGGCTAATTAACTCTGAACCTGGGTCAGGCCCCCTCAAGCCAACAAATGGTTCCGTTGTCGGGACCAGAATCTACATAGAGATGTCTAATTTCGTATCATTGGAATCCAACTAAGAAGGAAATTGAAGGCTGACAGAAATATTCATGAGTTTGTGGCGCAAGAGAACAGGAACCCACGACTAACAAAAGAAGAGTGGTTATACTGCTACCTATACACAAAGATCCATGAAATTTTCTTTGTGTCTTTCCCTACTGAGTTGTATGAGTGGATCGCGAAGCTAGCAGATAGCCACGGAAGGTGGATACTCGACAATCCTATTATGTGGACCCCAGAGTTAGTGTGAAGGTTGGAAGCATCGGAGGATAATATCGTGCGCATCACTGATCATTGGCTTGATCAGATTATAGTAGGATTCATTACTGAGTTCGCGGTTGACACCTCAGTTAGCTATAGGGAGGCAGAGTGACGCATTCTCAAGGGACCGTGAGCTAAGTACGTAAAGTCTTTGAATACTTGGATTAAAATGCTATTGTGTGAAAAGAGGGTTATGAAGTTACCTTGATGTTCAGGGCTACGTGTAGTGGAAAAACTTACAAGAATGAAGGAAGTAAGGGACCAGAAACTAGCCCCTTGATTTCACCTCCGCGAGGGGACGAGGAAGAGCTCATGAAGGTTTCGCCAAAAAGTTTGATCCATATGATAAGGAAAATAATTCCACGAATACCACCCCAACCCACACCGTCGCCAGCTTCACCACCATCACCTCCATCTTCACCCGTACCAGCTCCACCACCACCGCAATTCAATATGGAATGCACAGTAAAGTTGCCTGTGTTCAAGGGATTAGGAAATGAGGATCTAGACCAATTTTGGTTCGTTGTAAGAGCCATATAGGAAGAAAAAGGAGTTACAGATGATAATATAAAGAAAGCGACAATGGTTAGCAACCTACAGGACCATGCGCTGACCTGGTATATTAAGCACTCCAATGATAATCAAAATGTGGGAATCACGGATATCCAAGTAGCACTAAACAGAGAATTTAGCAGGCTGAAGTCTGAAGCATAGTTGATCATTAGATTCAAAAAGATCACAATGATACCAGGAGAGACTCCTAGGGAGCTGGATCAAAGACTGAAATGTAGGATTCACGAAGCTAATATGAATCTAACAGATGGGCAACATCGCGAATGGTTTGTAGCATCGCTAACACCACATCTGAGGAGTGCGCTATCATAGCAAAAGCTAACAACTCAGGCAGAGGCCTTAGAGATCACGTGAGGCTGCATGAGACCCTGATTTAGGATCCCAATTTGGGAGTTCAACAAATCCACGTGCAGCTGAAGAATTTATGCCTGGAGATGTAGAGTCTGAAACAGGACAAGACAACTCGACCAGAAGTGTGTGAAGAGGTATAGTGCATAAAATGTAGAAATTTTGAATAATATGACACATATTCAACAGAGATTATCCTGATCATACAATTTAAGCGGAACATGTATAATACATAATCTCCTCTACGTT
This sequence comes from Pinus tabuliformis, assembly GCA_031772625.1. NCBI lineage: Eukaryota > Viridiplantae > Streptophyta > Pinopsida > Pinales > Pinaceae > Pinus > Pinus tabuliformis. Next base: position 764,993,488 of record CM062811.1, on the reverse strand, counting down.
GATCATCAAATTACAGAAGCAGAAGCATCCACAGGCACACATAGAAGCATCAATCAAACTCATAAACACAGTATGTATCCCGGGGAAAGCATCTCGCTAAAAACCCCACACTATCTGTATATTATATTGATTGAATCATGTAACAATACAAAGCATAATACTTCTCACAAGTATCTCCACTTGTTACACACAATACAACTCAGATTTGATCTCCAAATCTCTCTCGCTGCTTGCCTGCCTCCACTGCTCAAACCTGCTCGAGAACTGATGAGAATAGCTTCCCAAACTCGATTTTACACTGCAAAATAGTCACCCACACTATGTTGGACGTGAGCAACAGCTATAATATCATGAAGATACGTGAGCAAACTCATTGACATACTCAATCCTTTGATTGTGCAAATCATCATGCACAGCTATAGTCACAACTGATAGCAATCTGATCCTCTAACACCTGTCCCTGTTGAACTGAACATGCACTGACATGCAACTGAGTTAACTGATGTATTCTATAGTTGCATTATGAGTTAATAACTTGTGAATTAATTAATAACTAATTCACCCAACTCATCTTTAGTCTATTGATCAGTTAGACTAAATACAACCAGTTTAACAAAGCTAAACTGAACACAACTCCATCAACTGTACCTCCAGTCCACTAAACTCAACTCACTTGAGTTCTAACTGAAGTCATGCATGCAACAACTCAACTGACTCATAAGAAAAACGAATTTCCTTCTGACAGCTGCATGTGCCACTTCCGTAGCTCAAACTGAAGTGCTCCAAGAGAATAAGATTAAGTTTATAGTCCAAATATTATTGTGAGATAATAATATTTGACTTTTCTATTTTTGACTTTGATCACTCACACTGTGATCACTCACACTGTAATCACTCACACTGTGATCACTCACACTTTCATCAAAAATAGAAGTCCATCTATTTTTCCCAACTTGATCAATCATCCATAGACATGATCCATATGTCTAAAAATAGACATAGTCTAAAAATAGACTTGCGCCAAAAATAGCCTGCGGGCCCACTTAGTGAAGGCGACTCTTTTCACTAAGCTCCATCATCTTGTTGCACTCTCAACAAGCATTTCTTGTTGCACACTTTTCAACACTCCCTCTCAACAAGAAAGGCTTCCTCTCAAACCCGATCCTGTAACTCTGGAATGTTCTCCATGCAACAGATTTGGCCGGTCCACTTGCTCTGTCATCAAAGTCTCTGACTGCATCCGTGCTACTGCTGGTTCTATCTCCCAGCATTGCATCCGCACTGCACCTCCCAACTGACCTCCCTGTTGGGATAGAAACACCCTCTGATGCTGAAGCTCTACCTGCTGCTGACAAGTGCTCCCTCTCTGACATCTGCGCTACTGCAACATCTCCATGCATCTCGCACCATTGCACACCTCTCTGTGCCACCTAGCACTGTGCAAAACACTTGTGCCTCTTGCATTGCTACAGCCTGCTAGCTATGCGCTGACCTGGGATTCCCTGCACTGTCGCTCTCTCTGCCGCTCCATCCGCATCTGTCTCTACCCAATCAGCCAGTTCCTGCTACTACACATCGGGGCTCCCGTAGCAAGGTCTCATCCAAGAGGTTGGGTACCTCAAGGATCTTGCCCCTCCTCCTTGGGACAATCAATCCACATCACCCCACCTCCTACCTGGAGGTATGGCTGCATGCGATCCCTCAGCCCACCTGGCTTGAAGTTTCCCCCTGCTGGAGGTCTCTGGATGAGTAGAGGTCTCTACTCGATCTCCTCTCAGCTTCCCCTGTTGTGGTTGCTCCACAATCTCCTGAAGCTGCTGCACCAATCGTGGCTCCTCCACAACCGTCTGAGACTTCTTCTGGCTCTGCATGTTGAGAGGTAATATACGCTCCCTCTCAACCACCAAGTCTCCATCAGTTGCCTTGCTGCTCAAGGCTTTGCATGCATCTTGAACCTTAAGAGCATACAGGTCCCTGACCCTTGAACCAATCTCATGACAATGAAAGCATCGCACCTTCGACTTGTCAACTTTCTTCCCATCACTGGAAGAACAAGATTCGGAAAGAGAAACCTTCCCCTTCCCCTTCCTCGCCTTACTCGCTAAGGCACAGTTCTCCTCATCATGCATGGATGAAGAACTGTCTCTGGTGCGCCGTCTAATCTCCTCCTGCATCAAATCCGACCATAGTCGTTCCCAATTTGGCAGTTTCTCCCTTCCATTCACCGAGTCTTGGTAGCTATGCCAACTCTTAGGAAGGTCAAGGAGTGCTAGACTCACCATCCTCATCCGACAGTCACCCCCACACTTCCTAGCTCATCCAGGGATTGGATGAACTTCGTGAGTACCTGGGCATACTGTCTCCATTCTCACACTGAATGTTTCTGAGTTTTATCTCTTGCTTTGGAATTAAATTCGAATTCCACCAGCACAAAAACAAACCGCTTCCAATCTAGAATTCGTGAGAACACAATATTTCTTGTACAGAGATCGACTGTATGGGCATTCACCGGATATCTCACCTTCCAAAAGAAGGATGAATCCAGAGGCTACCTGGCCCGATTACAGACTCTGCCTGAAGAAATAGAATGTAAACACTTCCTGAATAGTAGATCTGATGATCAATCCTCGCTTGATGTCCTGTAAAAATCTCTTCTACAAATCAAGCAGCTCTGATACCATGTAGAAACTTTTTCTACAAATCATCTAGCTCTGATACCATGTAGAAATTTTGAATAATATGACACATATTCAACAGAGATTATCCTGATCATACAATTTAAGCGGAACATGTATAATACATAATCTCCTCTACGTTGATCATCAAATTACAGAAGCAGAAACATCCACAGGCACACATAGAAGCATCAATCAAACTCATAAACACAGTATGTATCCCGGGGAAAGCATCTCGCTAAAAACCCCACACTATCTGTATATTATATTGATTGAATCATGTAACAATACAAAGCATAATACTTCTCACAAGTATCTCCACTTGTTACACACAATACAGCTCAGATTTGATCTCCAAATCTCTCCCGCTGCTTGCCTGCCTCCATTGCTCAAACCTGCTCGAGAACTGATGAGAATAGCTTCCCAAACTCGATTTTACACTGCAAAATAGTCACCCACACTATGTTGGACGTGAGCAACAGCTATAATATCATGAAGATACGTGAGCAAACTCATTGACATACTCAATCCTTTGATTGTGCAAATCATCATGCACAGCTATAGTCACAACTGATAGCAATCTGATCCTCTAACACCTGTCCCTGTTGAACTGAACATGCACTGACATGCAACTGAGTTAACTGATGTATTCTATAGTTGCATTATGAGTTAATAACTTGTGAATTAATTAATAACTAATTCACCCAACTCATCTTTAGTCTATTGATCAGTTAGACTAAATACAACCAGTTTAACAAAGCTAAACTGAACACAACTCCATCAACTGTACCTCCAGTCCACTAAACTCAACTCACTTGAGTTCTAACTGAAGTCATGCATGCAACAACTCAACTGACTCATAAGAAAAACGAATTTCCTTCTGACAGCTGCATGTGCCACTTCCGTAGCTCAAACTGAAGTGCTCCAAGAGAATAAGATTAAGTTTATAGTCCAAATATTATTGTGAGATAATAATATTTGACTTTTCTATTTTTGACTTTGATCACTCACACTGTGATCACTCACACTGTAATCACTCACACTGTGATCACTCACACTTTCATCAAAAATAGAAGTCCGTCTATTTTTCCCAACTTGATCAATCATCCATAGACATGATCCATATGTCTAAAAATAGACATAGTCTAAAAATAGACTTGCGCCAAAAATAGCCTGCGGGCCCACTTAGTGAAGGCGACTCTTTTCACTAAGCTCCATCATCTTGTTGCACTCTCAACAAGCATTTCTTGTTGCACACTTTTCAACATAAAATGCAAGGGTCAGGATCATGATAAGGACCATTGCCTGGTTTTTGAAAATTATCTCGCAGGAGGAGGACCAATTCCCTTAAGCCCAAAAGTGCAAGCAGGACCTAGCACAACACCTGCTTTGTTGTGCACGATTTGTCAAATAGATGGAAAACATGCCACAAACAACTTCCATTTGTTACAAAAGTATACACAAAATTCACAACAATTGTTCTGCAACTTTTGTAGATTGGTAGGACACAATGAGCACACTTGTAGAAGCTATGAGTTAATGATGGATAGAATTCCCACCTATAGAGTTCAGGCCAAAATACGGCCCCTTGACCAGAATGTAGGAATGGTGTGAACAGAATTTCAAGGGCGTAGACGACGCCAAGGTGGAGGAGGACCTGGAAGGGGTCGTGAATAGTTGATATGATAAAATTGTGGAGGGCTAGGACATTATGCTCGTGATTGTACAAATTCAACATGACTGTGATGTTTGTATTGCACCTTGCTTGATCACGAGACTGAAGATTTTCCTACACTGATAGCTAGGATACCTGAAAAAGGAGCGCTATCGCCTCCCCCGACTTAGAACCTGCAAATGATGAGGTTTGACCCACATGAGGAAGATCTAAATGTAAACATTGTGCTCCAAAGTGGAATCACGATGGGAGATGACAAAGGCAAACAACTAGAAGATGGTACTTGGGTTCACAAATATCTGGTGAAAGAAGCGGAGTTTGATTTGGAGCGTACCTGGGAGACTTTTGTGGAAGCTAAGAAGAGCTTTGCTGAGGCCTCCACTTCAAGAAGAAAAGATAAATCGGAGCTGGATATGGACCCATCTATGCTCACAACGTTCCTAGAGACATGTATGAAGTTATTTCGCGACAGTAAAGTTGTAAAAGGGTTACAGGAACTCTTTAACAAATGCGTTGGGACTGCGCTAGGAGAACTGTGCGTAGTTAGGAAGATCGGAAAACACAAGACAAGAATGGGAAGTGAAATGAGACTAACCGTGCAGATTGGATAATATGAGATGGATCAAGTTATCCTAGATTTAGGATCGGATGCGAATGTTCTGCCAAAGTAGACATGGGAGCAAATCGGGAGACCTACGCTGCAGTGGTCTCCTATTCAACTGTGAATGGTGAACCAACAAAAAATAATACCCATGGGGTGATTGCAGGGCATAACCATGGACATTGAGGGAGCGAGCACGCTAGCAGAATTTGAAGTGATAGAGATTGTTGATGACAACATTTCCTACCCTGCGCTCTTAGAAATTGATTAGGCCACTGACATGAGTGAGGTGATTAATCTAAAGAAGCGCAAGATGATTTTTGAGAAGAAGTCACTATGCGTAGTTATACCCCTGGACCCTACTAAAGGATCATGCTATACAAAGCCAGTGCACGACTATGAAAGTGATGATGATTTGGACCGCATCTATAAGATAACATCATGAAACTAGGACTGGGTGAATCCCACTACGGGATTGCATGGGAGTGCAAAAGCTCCTATACTTCGGATTCAGTCGAGGAGATAGAGCGATGGCAGAATCGGTTGCATGAGGTAACTACACTGAATTGTCATATGGTGACAAGGTCGTTGCACTGTATATCGACATAAGAGACCTACCTATTTATGATGGCCTAAGTCAGGTAGACATCTTCTTGAATAAATTTGAAAGGGAGGTTCCAGAAAATCAACGCTTCCAGGCCTTGGATTGGGTACTACGTGCTACACTCGCGAGGTGGTGGGGTATGCACAAAGGGAGCTTTAATGACTGGTGCGAGTGGAGAAGGATGATGCACACACAATTTGGGAAGACTGGAGTGTGATTGAAAAACAAATACAATAGACAGGATAGCTGCACGCGCATCTGGCCATGGGCATGCAAGCATATGGAAAACAACCTACGTGGGTGCAGGCATGTGGAAAATAACCTACGTGGATGCACATGAACTTCGCGCTGAAATGTATGATCAATAAGCATGTGTTGGGGCGGGGGGGTGAATGAGCAAATGGCTCTCAATGTTGGGGAAACACTATGTAGGAAGAACAATCACGCAGAAGGTCATCCACGCGAGAGAATTCAACAAGATATGCAATGCGCTGAACATGGTATGTAATGCGCAGCGAAGTGATTGGGACCTGCGCGTACCCACATTATTATGGTCTTATAGGATGACATGCAAGAAACTGATGAGACAGACTCCTTTTAGGCTGGTCTATGGAGTAGAAGCCATAATTCCTATGGAGTACATCATACCTAGTTTGTGCATAGTGGCGCTCACAGGTATGATGAACCATGGAGCCTTGGAGAAGAGGCTCGCACAATTGGAGGAGCTTGAAGAAGAACGGTTTTTGGCTAGATTTCACCAGCAAGTACAAAAGCACCTTGAAAAGGCCTGGCATGATCGACATATTAAGTTACACACCTTCAAGGTGAATGATTTGGTGTTGCAATATGATAGTCAATTTGATCAATTCTTAAGGAAGCTCAGAATGCATTGGTTGGGACTGTTTGTTATTAAGGAGATCACAGATGGTGGCGCGGTGCAGTTGGTAAAGTTAAATGGAGAACTCTTCCCAAGAAAAGTCAATGGCAGTCATTTGAAAGTGTACACAGGTGACCCGACCATCTGACTAGCCACAAGAAGCACAGTCTTAGTGCTCCAAGTAGCTGAAAGGAGGCGCGTGACTATAAACTACTCTACCCAGGATTTGTGCGATGTCAAGGCTGCACGCAGTAGCGAAGTGTCATAGGATCCGCGACAGCACGAGTGTAGTTGCCTTGCCGCGTGGGTTAGTTAGAAAGTGACCATTACAATCACTATTCACGATGTGATGCTTGGCTTGAGACCAAATGGAGCGGGCAGTAGGCATTTAAGGTGAACTTTATGGACCAGATTCTTGAAAATTTTTCGCCAAGTGAGCATTAATGGACTGAATGTGAGGGGAATGGTCGAATTAAAATTCAAAAGTAACTATAAATTGCAAAGGGTTGTCTAACAAAAAACAATTGGCCATTTTAGAATTGAGCTCTTACGCACCCAAATATTCATGAACCCAGATTTGTTTGATCTTTTGAAGTCGAAGTCATTGTTTGAGCACTTACTCGAGTCATTGAGAGAATTGTGGAATAGCAGTATGGCAGCACCTAAGGAAGCCATGGATATTGGAGCAATGACTGTTGAGGAGGCTGTGTAGGCCATAACGGTAGGAGAAGCCCCAGAAAGTGCTAGGATAGTTGCAGAAATCCCTAAATCGTTGCGCACGCCGAGACCCAAGAAAGACAAGCAGCCTATGGTACCAGTGCGTGTGTCCCCTAGAAACCCGCTGAGAACTAGGCTTACTATGGAAGAAAAGGGGAAGGCTATCAACTTGGAAGCCAATGAGGAGGAGGAATACTTTGAAGAAATCCTGGTAGAGGAGGAGGAGGAAGTAGAGATGGAGGTGGAAACCTAGGGTACAGACACTCTGACCAAGTTGCTTATGTATGTTCCTCTGCAAAAGGGGAAAGCAAGGGTGCCCAAAGACCTAGATGAGAGCAAAACCTCTCTGTAGACTCCACTTCTCCTCAACGACATTATTTTTTGATGGACCGCACTTGGCGAGAGTACCTGTGCTAAAATTTGAAGACTGGGATCTCGTGAACCACGAGAAGTTCCCACATTTGGCAACCATGTAGCTAATGTGCCAAAAGAAAAACACACGGCTCGGAGTCATCAAGTTGGAGCCACGCCCAGTCACGTTGTACCTTTTGTCCTCCCTGTTAGCCTCCTGTTGCGACAGGTGTTCATTTTTCATGATTGACATTTTTACATGCCAAATATGTCATACTTTGCATGCTGCAGCGTTTCATATTTCAAAAAGAGGTTAAAGAAGACACTGTGAAAGTGTGCCAATCCAAATGCCCCTACTGAATTCCAATTTTAATGACTCAACCATTTTTTTCTATGAAAGGGAGGGCCACACAGCTTAAACTTGGTCTCCCTAGGTTTCAATTTCCTGTTTTAGAATGTAGAGAATGATATCTGTCCAAACAGTGTAATCTTGGCAGATTTGTAGATAGGTAGAGAATCAAAGGAGCCCAACTGCTTAATCTGGGCCCTTGGCAGAAATAAGTGTAGACTTAGATAGGATAACAAAAAAAAAGAAAATTTTGTAAAGCTGGGTCTGCAAGTCTAAGTGCACCCAAACCAAAAAGAAGAAAAAATGTTAGGATGGTAGGCTGGGTAGGTAGTTTTTGAGGTTGCAGAATGATGATTCATGATCAATTTTGTGTTTCTAAGTGTTATATATTTTCAGATCACAGCCATGATTCAGTTTTCATCTAGAGGAAGTCCAGTTGGACATAACTAACTCCCCTTTTTCATTCTTATTCCCCAAATCACTCACTAATTTTCCCAAAGAGGTCAAGATCTGCTTGATGCCTCTTAGTCATCATTTTCCTCATCATTGGCCTTGGTGAAGATCTGCCTCACTCAAGGATTTCCATTCTTCTATTACAAAGTCCTATTCCCCCAAAAATGGCCTAAGGTTCCTTACCTTAGAACTTTCTCATCATCTCCATATTAACTCCTGACTATATTATATAGCCCCCTATCTATTTCCTTTTCCCCTACTAAATCTATGCTAAATAACTCCCCTATATACATACCCCATCCTCTAGCATTATAGCTATGTATTTATCAGTTCTGGGACATAATAGTCCACCTGGGATTATCATGAACCCATCCGCGTCCTAACAGGAGTTGGTGTGACACCTGGTCATGTTAACAACCTTTTCCCCTAACCCTAAACCTACAAAACCCGCTTCTTTCCCCTTATCCTAAAGTTTTGTTCATATATATTTGACCCCCGCTCGTTTAACACCCACGAAAACCCGCATTTTCCTAAGTCTTCACCCTCCCCGCCTCGCTATATCAAAAATCGAATATTCACGCACCCGTCCATTATTATCCCGCCAGCTCCGCGCTCTGTCCACCGTCGGATTGGGCCCTCCACATCCGACGGCTCTCGGCAATTTCGGAGGCGCCCCGCTGCTCAGTCGTTAGCTTCCGATAGCGAGGTGGTATTTCCGCCATACCCAAAGACACTTGTCCACTTCCTATTGCATCGGAGGGGCTCTGACGGATACTGCCCCCGTACAGAAAGTGGTCCGATGAAACCACTTTCCGCCTTCTGTATGCGTGCCCCATGTCATCTATCCTATCCTACGAACCTGCTGAGTAACCGTGCCACATCACCTGCACAACGTTGGCCTCCTGCCGAGTCATCCCTGCCACGTCATCCACCGTACATGCTGACGTCACCCTGCTGATGTCATCCTGCCACGTCAACCACCGTACCATGGTCCCCCTCGCTGAGGTCATGCTGACATCATCATCAATTTTTGAGGCGAAAGGCAAAAGTCGTGCTTAGGAGGCCTAGATTCAAATTCCGAGGCTAATCGCGCATGGCTATGGGAATAAGGCCGAAATAGAAAATCCCTCATTGTGCAGCCCCCAGCAAGCCCAAAAGGCACCGAATGACCCATTTTTCTTCGCGAGGCATGCTAAGATGAACAAAAGACAATTCTAAAGGAAACAGAGGGCCGAACCGCGACCATTAAGTTTTGATTTGACCCGCAGCGAGAGAGAAACTAGCCCAATTCATTTGTCAAAGAGTACCACAGGAGAGATGAAGCGACAAAGAGTATTAGTTAATTTTTTAATAGAAATCTTCAGTTCCCAAGGCAGGTTAGCATTGATTGGCCTCCAACAGAGTCAAGTCAGGAGGTGTAAGCCCATCCCAGCTCTCAAGTCACAATTAAAGCACTTAAAGCCACTGAACTACAATAGAGCAGAAGTCCATGCGCAGTTATTATAGAAGCACTGCACCAAGCCACCGAGGACAATGCATTGATTCAGTTTTGATACGGCTGCCCTCAGTGCGGCTCATAGATTTTTTTTATTTTTATTTTGCATTTATTTCTGATAAGTTTAGGTTAAAGTACTCATTTACTTTCAGACCTATTTAGGTCACAGCTGTAATAAACAATTTTGGAGAATCATCCCTATATATACCACCCTCTGTATTGTTTCAAGGGTTGGTTGATTGATAACTTTTCATTAGAGACTCGCACTGTATGTCTGATATTTTTCTTTAATCAAAGATTGCTGAAGAGATTGGAAGAATCACTGCCTGATGTGTTGTTAATGGTCTCTAGAGACTGAATGATGGAATTCTTGTGCTGCAACATGAACCAATAAGTGCCTCTTATCTCTGTTTTCATTTTTCACCATCTAAATAGCAAAAAGAAAGATTAGCTTAGAACTTGTTTAACTGCACTCTAGGCTCAATTTCTGCTATTTCTTTATGTTTTTTCATCCGAAACGAACTGGAAATGAATATGAATTCCTTGTGGCTTATATTTACTCTTATTCACATCTGTTTGACAGTTATCTAGGGATTCTTTACTACCCTTAGATAGAGCTCATCCACTTTTCTTTGTTAAGCTGACTAAGAGATTCTTAATTGCCTCTCCTTCCTTAGCATTCTTTCCATCCTTTAAAACTTGGAAAATTGTTCCATGTGCAGCTACCTTTCTCCTCATTCCTCTTGTGACCAAGAAAGCGCACTAGCAGTCTTACTTCTTTGACTCCATGCCCAATGGTTTGAAACTTTCACACTACACTTGCCTCTTTACTTGAAAACATCAATTTTCTCACCAAAACACAAACAAAAATCCCTGAACTCAATAGCTATCCTAAAAACATCATCAACAAAAGCTAAATCATAAAGAGAGAGCCCTCTCTGACTGCAAGTGGGCTAGAACCTGCAGTCCAAAGTTGGTTTGTGGTTACCTCGGCCCTATCCCTTTACTCCGACCTGGGGGACAACCTGAGTGATAATGTAATGGCGACTCCATTAGGGACATCCTCAGTTAATTTCATTAAGAAGGTTGGAAAAATCCACTAGGCGAATCAATTTTATAATTGCTGTATATCCCTTAAAACTACAAATGAAGCCTGAATGTCAGCCAGGAAGCCTTTGAAACTGTTCCTATTATACATTAACAGAAGCAAATAAAAGTTGCTTCAGTCAATCTTCATGCTAGTTTTAAGCTATACACAGCCATTTCAAAATCTGACAGTTCCTTGCCAATTTCAAAAATATTCCCATAAAAATACCAAAAAAACAACATTCGGAAACTGGCTCCCAAGAAGAATCCACGATACACAAGGTCAAATCCAGATCCAGATCCTCCAGTTGTTTTTGAAAATCCGAACCTAATCCCAAAGATCCTTAGGAACCAAGAGCAAAGACAAGATTTTGCTGATTTGAGTCCTGAAGCCGCTCCTCCGAGTTGTGTTCCAACCCCTGTTAAAGTCTTATTTCGTTCAACCCCTACTTCCCCTTATTCATCATCCACATCTCAAAGTACTCCATCCACACCTCCATTCACTGCACATACTACAATAACTACAACTGTTGTTCCAGTTACTTCTATTATCCCTGTTGTGCCTGTTATCCCCGTCATCCCACTTATCCCTGCCAATATGGCTAATAGATATGCACCCCTGCAATTGCCTGCTAATCCCGGGGCTTTACCTCAGGAGTACCAATCTAAAATTACCTATTTTGACAGCACCGGTCCTTTCACAGCCCTTCATCATACCAAAAAGATGCAAGACTATTTTGAAAACTATGAGATAGATGATGATAGCGTGAGAATGAGAATTTTTGTTCAAAGTTTAACCGGTGATGTAAGAACTTGGTTTAGATAACTTGCTGCAAATTCCATAACTACTCCGGATGAGCTTTACCAATCCTTTACCAACAGATGGGAGAAAAAGAAAGACCCCTTGCACATACTAGCTGAATATGATACAATTAAAAGAGGTCCTCAGGAGACTGTCTTGGAGTACTGTGCAAGGTTCAACAATGTCTATAACGCAATACCATAGAACTTGAGACCCCCACCTGACCTTGCCTTGTATAAATTCCCTGATGGATTCAATCCAGATATGGCATACCAGTTGAAAGAAAGAGCTCCTCAGACCCTTGCGGACATGCAAAATGTTGCTGTCAGCGTAGAGGCCAACCTAATTGCCAAAAGAAATAGAGCCAGAATGGAAAGAAGAACCACCTTTAAGGAAGAACCCTCAGCCTTTGATCACAAGCTTGATGCGATTATCAGTGGCCTACAAAAGCTGGGAGAAAGAGTAGAAAATGTTGAGAGAAGATCATCATGGGAAGGGAAACAGTCCAATACCATAAGGAACCCAAATTTTAGGAAAACGCAGAACACAAATATTGGTAGGTCAAGCCCAGACCATGACATAAGACCCCCTTTTCAAGATAATTATGTTGAAGGATCTACATCCAATGAGCAAACATAAGACACTCATATGAATCTGATGGGTCTAAAGGGTGAGAATCAGACTTTTCTGAGCCAAGAAGACCAAGATGAATATAACTTTAGTCAATTTCAAACTAATTCTGGCGAGTCTTTTGATTTTAAACAAGGATATGATACTGCTGTGTATGAAGTACACAAACAATACAAGTTGAGAACTAGAACCATTGATATTTCTGAACCTAACAAAATAAAGGATGACAAACAGCCCAACAAGATTAAGAGCAAGACTGTCATAACAGAACCAGCTGATACAACTGTCCCAAATCCACATCAAGTAACTGTAGAAGACATTACAGAAACGCAGCCTTCTATAGATCAGCTTTTGCCACCTTCTTCCTCTGAGCAAAACTCGAACAACGTTCCAAAAGGCCTTCCTGAAGTTGAAAAACCGCAAGTAATCAATTCCCATAACATTGATAAAAAAGAGAAAAACGCTGATAATTCAAATGAAACAGAAAAAACTCCCAGCATCAATACCAAAACTCCATTGGAAAAGCCATTTAATTTAGAGGCAGAAATAGCCAAGTTAAAGATATCCATCCCCCTCTCAAAACTTGCCAAACATGATGTATATAGGCAACAAATTCAAAGATCACTTCAAATCCCAGAGAATAAGGACAATGTAAATGTCCTGTATGATACCCCTGAACTATTGTTTGGCCCAGAAGTTAATGGAAAATCAACATATGGACCTATTCCACCCTTTTATGTCAGTTTGCATATACATGACAAAGTTCTGCACAACGCTATGTTTGACTCAAGAGCATCACACAATCCGATGCCCAAAGCAGTTATGGAAAAGCTAAACCTTGATATTACAAGACCCTACAAAGATTTGTACTCATTTGACTCAAGTCAAGTCAAGTGTTTAGGCCTAATCAAAGACTTGTGTGTCTCTTTAGTCCAATATCCCAATAAGACCATCCTCATGGACGTGGAAGTGGCTGACATCCCACCAAAATATGGTATGCTCCTGTCAAGATCATGGGGAGCAAAGCTCCAAGGATCCCTTCAACTAGACCTCTCCTATGCTACTATTTTGGTCTTTGGGCAACCAAAGAGACTATATAGAGAAACCCTCATGAGATATGTGGTGAGAGTAAGCCTGAAAATTTTCCCATTTACTCAATCCATTCTGATATGGATTCTTTTATTTTGTTTAATGATAATACAAATTCCCTAACTGATGATGAGCCGTTGGCTCTAGAACAACGAGCACAAATCAATGAAGAATCGGTTGCATATACCCATGAAACTGTCACAACAATATATGCAACCAGCATGCTACAAGAAACTCCCCAAATAGAAATTTCAAATCTACCCAATCCTAACATAGTTGAAACTCTTAGCATAAACCACGAGCAAGAAATCACATGGTATTTAGAGTTTAATGGCTCTGTCAACAAGTTAGGAGCAGGTGCAGGTGTGTGGATTCACAATACACATAACAATCATGCGGAAGGTCATGCCTACAGACTGAATTTCAAATGCACAAACAACATGGCAGAATATGAGGCTTTATTGTTAGGCCTTAAACTGCTCAAAGCTCTAGGAGCTGCAAAGGTGTCTATTTTAGGAGACTCTGACCTCGTCATACAGCAGATGAAAGGGAACTTTGTAACCAATGACAATAGAATGAGGGCCTATAGGACTGCTACCACTAATATACTCGATGCATTTACTAAATTCAAACTGGCCAAAATTTCAAGAGAGCATAACATTCATGCACACAGCCTAGCCACCTTTGCTAGTACATGCAAGCTTCCTTTTGACCCAAACCATCACTTCGCAGCCGAAATAAAACATAGGCCCACCATCCCAAACAACGTGAAAGATTGGAAAGTGTTTGAAAATGACGCCCAGATCAACAATTTCCTCACCCTTGAGCATGAGTTCGCTAATATCAACATTGACATGGATGCTATGAACAATGTCCAATAGCAAACAAATGAAAACCAGTAGGTTGTAACAACTACAACAGCCAAACAAATCCTAAACCCCACTGTTTTTGACAAAACAAACATAGAACAACTGAAACAAATACATTTGGAGGAAATTGCCAAAACAAAACAGAGATCATTGACCTGAAGGATAATTTTCTGCCTGCTGGCCTAACCCCATTAGAAGACATGTTTGACGCCAATGATGTTCCCAGAAAGCCAAAATTGCAACCATTTAACACTGCTATAGAAGAACACAACATTGGGACAGCAGATAATCCCAAAATGATCAAATTGTCCAGAAATTTACCACCTGATCAAAAGCCCAAGTACATTGATTTGTTCAAAGAATTCCAAGATGTATTTGCTTGGAGTTATGAGGATTTGAAATCCTATGACATCTCGGTGATCCAACACACAATTCCCTTAAAACCAAACCAGAAACCTTTCAAGCAAAAACTTAGGAGAATTAACCCTATGCTTCTTCCCATGATTGAGAAGGAAGTAAAGAGGATGTTTGAAGCAGGCATAATAGCACCCATCAGATTTTCTAAATGGGTATCCAACCTCGTTCCTACAAGAAAAAAGACAGGTGAAATTAGACTTTGTGTAGATCTGAGAAATTTAAACCAAGTCTCCCTAAAATACCACTATCCTTTGCCCAAAATGGACAACATCTTACAAAGAGTAGTGGGGTCATCTAGAATCTCTTTGCTAGATGGCTTTTCAGGTTTCAATCAAATACTTGTTCACCCGGATGACCAAGACAAGACAGCCTTTACCACACCGTGGGGAACATTTAAGTATGTTAAGATGCCATTCGGACTTAAAAACGCTAGTGCAACCTTTCAAAGAGCAGTGGATATTGCTTTTTCCAAAGAAATACATGACTTCCTAGTTGTCTATCTTGATGACCTAATCCCGTTTTCCAAATCTGACGAAGAGCACCTCAAGCATCTTAGGAAAATATTCATCACATGCAGGAAATATGGCATTTCCTTGAACCCCAAGAAGTCTCTATTTGGCCTTGAAGAAGGCAAATTACTGGGTCACATCATATCAAAATATGGGATTAGAATTGATCCTGAAAGAATCCAAGCCATCCTCCAAATCCCATATCCAAGAAACATAAAAGAGCTACAAGCATTCCTTGGGAAAATCAACTTCCTAAGAAGATTTATTCCAAATCTAGCTGAACTGATACAACTGTTAAGCAATATGTTAAAAAAGGATGCCAAGGTAAAATGGTCTCTTGAAACCAAACAGGCATTTGAGAGTATCAAATCCGCCTTAACACAAACCCCTGTCTTCACCAGCCCACATTTTGAGAAAGATTTTATCATCTTTTCTTTTGCATCTGATCATACTATAGCTGTTGTCGTTTTGCAAAAGGATGAGCAGGGAGTTGAAAAGCCGATTGCATTTTTCAGCCGAGCTTTAAGGGATGCCCCTTTGAAGTACCCAATCATGGAAAAGCAAGCCTATGCACTTGTTAAGGCCATCAAGGATTTTAGAGTGTACATTTTATATTCTCATGTGATTGCCTATGTCCCACACGCTGCTATAAAAGACATATTGACCCAAGATGGATCAGAAGGCAAAAGAGGCAAGTGGATAGCAAACATCCTTGAGTATGACATAGAAATAAAACCAACTAAGCTAATAAAGGCACAAGGTTTAGCCAAACTGATGACCGAAACAAACTTTCAAGCTTAGACATTAACCAACTGGACAATGAATAGGAGCTGGCGACTCCACAGATCAGTGAGACCTTTTTGCAATCCCCATGGTATGCTGATATATGTTTTGTACTGTTAAACCTGTTTGCTCCCCCAGGATTTTCCAGAACCAAGAAAAGATTTTTGAAAATGAAATCTTTAAAGTTTTGTGTCATAGATGGTGCATTATTATGGAGAAATCATGAAGGTATATTGCTTAACTGTTTAACCATGAACGAAACTAAAATGTCATGAAAGAATTTCATGCAGGTGACTGTGGAGGACATCTATATTGGAAGTCCACTGTTGATAAAATTTTAAGGGTTGGTTTTTATTGGCCCTCTCTTTTTGCAGATGTAAAGAAGTTTACCATGTCATGCCATAAATTCCAAGTCTTTGAGGGCAAGAGAAAGCTATTACCTTTGCCCCTGAAACCCATCTCTACCGAGAAGCCTTTTCAACAATGGGGTCTTGACTTCATTGGAGAAATCCATCTCTCTTCCTCATGGCCAACACAAATGGATCCTAACAGCCACCGACTATTTCACTAAGTGGGTCAAAGCCATTCCCTGCAGGCAAGCCAATGACACCGTTATTATCCAATTCCTTGAATGCAATATCCTTTCTGGATTTGGCTGCCCTAAGAAAATCATCACTGACAACGTTGCTGCCTTTAAATCCAAAAATATGGTTAGTTTTTGCCACAAATTTCATATTACCTTGGGCCACTCTACAACCTATTACCCTCAAGGCAATGGCTTGGCCGAATCATCCAACAAGAGCCTCATCAACATCATAAAGAAAGTGCTGGAAAAGAACAAGAAGAACTAGCACAAAAAACTGGTAAATGCCCTATGGGCAGATAGACTTTCAAGCAAGAAATCCATTGGAATGAGCCCTTATCAGCTGGTATATGGCATGGAGGCCAGATTTCCATCATCCTTGGGCATTCCTATTATCAGACTGTTACAGGAAATTCAGGCTGAACCAAATGAAATTCAAAGAAGGATAAATCAAACCATTCATCTTCAGCAAACTAGAGAAAAAGTTTATGACAGAGCTCAAATTTTGCAAGAGAAACTCAAAAAGATGTTTGATAAGAGAGTTAAAGCTGAGGATTTCTACATTGGTGACAAAGTTCTAAGGTGGGACTCACGAAGAGAAGACAAAGGAAAACATGCCAAGTTTTATTTTTTATGGAAGGGACCATTCGTTATTTCTGTTGTTTAGGGAAATAACACTTATTTTCTCAAGTCTGTAAGGAATAGTTCTGTTGAGGAAGGCCCTGTCAATGGCTGTATGTTAAAACATTACCATGATCCCTTTTAAGGGACACAGTGCAGCTTTGTATATATCTTTTGTACAATGATATTTGTATATATCAGCACTTTGTTTCACTTTTCTTTTAAGCAAACCCATTGTCAAGGGAGCAGCAGTAAATTTTGAGAAGACATAGCCAATACAAGTGCTCCAGTTTAAAAGCTCTGTCCCTGCACTAACCTCAACAAAGTAGCAAGAATGACATAGTGACATCAAGCAACTCATGATAAAGGGAAGGTGTTGGTGATCTTCAGTCAAAGGTAGCAAAACAGAGTAGTATTTCAGTTCATATCAGCACCCTTGGTCAAAGCAAAGTAAAGCAAACATATCAGTTTTGATCCATGTTTTGAAAATGTTTCAAAGGCAATGCTCAAGCAACATTCTACATAATAGCTAACATGCAGAAGAAAGCAGGCAGTGCTATGCATTGCACAATATTTCAGTTGAGGAGGAGGTTGTTTATATTACAGAGTTTTAATTATCTAATAGCCAGCATAAAGAAGTTCCTTCAATCCACAGCAACCACAGAAGATCAAGGCAGTCTGACCTGCTGTTCTTGACTTTTCACAAGGAAAATCCATCCCCAAGTGGAGCCACTATTAGCCTCCTATTGCAACAGGTGTTCATTTTTCATGATTGACATTTTACATGCCAAATTTGTCATACTTTGCATGTTGCAGTGTTTCATATTTCAAAAAGAGGTTAAAGAAGACACTGTGAAAGTGTGCCAATCCAAATGCCACTGCTGAATTCCAACTTTAATGACTCAACCATTTTGTTCTATGAAAGGGAGGGCCACACAGCTTAAACTTGGTCTCCCTAGGTTTCAATTTCCTGTTTTAGAATGTAGAGAATGATATCTGTCCAAACAGTGTAATCTTGGCAGATTTGTAGATAGGTAGAGAATCAAAGGAGCCCAACTGCTTAATCTGGGCCCTTGGCAGAAATAAGTGTAAACTTAGATAAGATAACAGAAAATAAATAAATAAATAAATAAATAAAATAAAATTGTAAAGTTGGGTCTGCAAGTCTAAGTGCACCCAAACCAAAAAGAAGAAAAAATGTTAGGATGGTAGGCTGGGTAGGTAGTTTTTGAGGTTGCAGAATGATGATTCATGATCAATTTTGTATTTCTAAGTGTTATATCTTTTCAGATCACAGCCATGATGCAATTTTCATCTGGAGGAAGTCCAACTGGACATAACTAACTCCCCTTTTTCATTCTTATTCCCCAAATCACTCACTAATTTTCCCAAAGAGGTCAAGATCTTCTTTATGCCTCTTATTCATCATTGGCCTTGGTGAAGATCTGCCTCACTCAAGGATTTCCATTCTTCTGTTACAAAGTCCTATTCCCCCAAAAATGGCCTAAGGTTCCTTACCTTAGCGCTTTCTCATCATCTCCATATTAACTCCTGACTATATTATATAGCCCCCTATCTATTTCCTTTTCCCAGGCTACTAAATCTATGCTAAATAACTCCCCTATATACATACCCCATCCTCTAGCATTATAGCTATGTATTTATCAGTTCTGGGACATAATAGTCCACTTGGGATTATCATGAACCCATCCGCGTCCTAACAGGAGTTGGTGTGACACCTGGTCATGTTAACAACCTTTTCCCCTAACCTTAAACCTACAAAACCCGCTTCTTTGCCCTTATCCTAAAGTTTTGTTCATATATATTTGACCCCCGCTCATTTAACACCCACGAAAACCCGCATTTTCCTAAGTCTTCACCCTCCTCGCCGCACTATATCAAAAATTGAATATTCGCGCACCCGTCCATTATTCTCCCGCCAGCTCCGTGCTCCATCCACCGTCGGATTGGGCCCTCCCCATCCGACGGCTCTCGGCGATTTCGGAGACGCCCCGCTGGTCGGTCGTTAACTTTCGATAGCGAGGCGGTATTTCCACTGTACCCAAAGACACTTGTCCACTTCCTATTGCATCGGAGGGGCTCTGACGGATACCGGCCCCGTACAGAAAGCAGTCCGATGAAACCACTTTCCGCCTTCTGTACGCACGCCCCATGTCACCTATCCTGTCCTACGAACCTGCTGAGTCACTGTGCCACATCACCTGCACAACATCGGCCTCCTGCCAAGTCATCCCTGCCATGTCATCCACCGTACATGCTAACATCACCCTGCTGATGTCATCCTGCCACGTCATCTGTCGTACCATGGTCCCCCCCGCTCACGTCATGCTGACGTCATCATCAATTTTTGAGGTGAAAGGCGAAAGTCGTGCTTAGGAGGCTCGGATTCAAATTCCGATGCAGTTTTCCATGCGTGATTAGCGTCTACGGGAAAAAGGCCGAAATGGAAAATCCCTCATTGTGCAGCCCCCAGCAAGCCCAAAAGGCGACGAATGACCTGTTTTTCTTCACGAGGCATGCTGAGATGAACAAAAGACAATTCTAAAGGAAACAGAGGGCCGAACCGCGGCCATTAAGTTTTGATTTGACCCGTAGCGAGAGAGAAACCAGCCCAATTCATTTGTCAAAGAGTACCAGAGGAGAGATGAAGCAGCAAAGAGTATCATTTAATTTTTTAATAGAAATCTTCAGTTCCCAAGGTAGGTCAGCATTGATTGGCCTCCAGCAGAGTCAAGTTAGGAGGTGTAAGCCCATCCCAGCTCTCAAATCACAGTTAAAGCACTTAAAGCCACAGAACTACAATAGAGCAGAAGTCCATGCGCAGTTATTACAGAATCACTACACCAAGCCACCGAGGACAACGCATTGATTCAGTTTTGATACGGCTGCCCTCAGTGCGGCTCATAGATTTTTTTTTTTTTTTTCATTTATTTCTGATAAGTTTAGGTTAAAGTACTCATTTACTTTCAGCCCTGTTTAGGTCACAGCTGTAACAAACAATTTTGGAGAATCATCCCTATATATACCACCCTCTGTATTGTTTCAAGGGTTGGTTGATTGATAACTTTTCATTAGAGACTCACATTGTATGTCTGATATTTTTCTTTAATCAAAGATTGCTGAAGAGATTGGAAGAATCACTACCTGAGGTGTTGTTAATGGTCTCTGGAGACTGAATGATGGAATTCTTGTGCTGCAACATGAACCAATAAGTGCC
Organism: Pinus tabuliformis; assembly: GCA_031772625.1. Classification (NCBI taxonomy): domain Eukaryota; kingdom Viridiplantae; phylum Streptophyta; class Pinopsida; order Pinales; family Pinaceae; genus Pinus; species Pinus tabuliformis. The sequence goes on along the minus strand of CM062811.1, from coordinate 764,973,064 downwards.
TCTTATCTCTGTTTTCCTTTTTCACCATCTAAATAGCAAAAAGAAAGATTAGCTTAGAACTTGTTTAACTGCACTCTAGGCTCAATTTCTGCTATTTCTTTATGTTTTTTCATCCAAAACGAACTCGACATGAATATGAATTCCTTGTGGCTCATATTTACTCTTATTCACATCTGTTTGACAGTTATCTAGGGATTCTTTACTGCCCTTAGATATAGCTCATCCACTTTTCTCTATTAAGTTGACTGAGAGATTCTTAATTGCCTCTCCTTCCTTAGCATTCTTTCCATCCTTTAAAACTTGGAAAATTGTTCCATGTGCAGCTACCTTGCTCCTCATTCCTCTTGTGACCAAGAAAGCACACCAGCAGTCTTACTTCTTTGACTCCATGCCCAATGGTTTGAAACTTTCACACTACACTTGCCTCTTTACTTGAAAACATCAATTTTCCCACCAACACACAAACAAAACACAAACAAAAATCCCTGAACTCAATAGCTAGCCTAAAAAAATCATCAACAAAAGCTAAATCATAAAGAGAGAGCCCTCTCTGACTGCAAGTGGGCTAGAACCTGCAGTCCAAAGTTGGTTTGTGGTTACCTCGGCCGTATCCCTTTACTCCGACCTGGGGGACAACCTGAGTGATAACACTCCCCTATCTCAATGTGCATCTGCAAGTCTTTCTCCTCCAAGTCACTGGAAAACTCTCTACACCTTTTCATGTGGAAGGATGCACCTGAGTCCAAGTACCACACGATCCTCATCACTATGTTGGCCATGCATGTGATAAGGGTAAATTCAAGCTCGAACTATGAAATCAAGGCTTCACTTGCTGCTCCTTTTGAGGTCTTCTTTCTTTCTTTTTTATGTGGACACTTCATGGAATAGTGCCCAAATTAATGAAAATGGAAGCATTTAATTTTGGACAATTCTTTCTTCTTGCCCCCTTAGCTGGACTCTGGTTTGGATTGATATTTCTTCACTTTTCCCTTCTTTCCCTTTCTAGCCAATGCAAATTTTTCTTCATCCTTTCCCTCGGATTAATTCCCACCTCTCGTATTCTGCCTTACTTCCTCCTATACCAAATCATATCATAAGCATTCCCATTCAGTAATTTCTCCCTCTCATTTAATGAATCTTGGTAGTTATTCCAACTCTTGGGAAGGCTTAGAAGGGATAGGCTTACCAAGCCATATTATGGAACATTAATACCAACCCCGCCAAGTTCATCACCACATTGTGTGAACCTGCTTAGATACTGCAAAATAGTATCATTCTTCTGTGTCTTGATACTTTGAAATTTACCCTTGAGTGTTAACTTCACGTGGTCACTCCTATTCTCAAATAGTTACATCAATTCTTTCCACACTGCGAATGAAGTTTCTTTTACATTGATATTTGAGACAATGTGATCCTGTAATCCATCCAAGATTATTTTCCTCACCTTGGCTACATCCTTCTTCCACTGAGCAAGGTTATATGCATCAGATTCTAGTGGTTTTGCAACATTTGTCTTGATGTATTCTAGAAATCATTGTTATCCACTACTGCCTCCATGCGATCCTTCCATGTGATGAAATTAGAGTTTCCTACCAATGCATACTATAGCCTCAACCCATTGAATCTCATATTCAAAACTCTAAAGAGATCCTACTACACTAACCTGCAAGTTCAGCCTCCTGAGAAAGTACTTCGAAATTTCTTCTCTAATGTGAATCTTGCTCTAATACCATGTAGAAATTACAGTATAGATTTGCAACTGCTCATGAATTTTTAATCAAAATTGTAAGACACAAACCTACTCTACTGCTCTACGGATGTTAATTCACAATTTAGAACAAAGAAATTTAGACATGCAATAATAAATAACACATATGCACACAATATTTTTCTTGGGGAATGCAATATGCTAAAAATCCCAATGTTTGTTTACATTAATCTGATGAATAGAAATGTATTACAATATCTTTTCTCAGTTGAGCACAACATGCAAGTGAATAACCTATCTCTCTGCTCACTGAGAAGCTATGACCCAAACTTTTCAAATTTTTCCTCCGCTTGGGCCCCTATTTCCTTATGTAAGTCCTGAGAAATTAGGCCCCTATTATTTAGGAATTTCTCCAAAATGGATTGCGTAATTCCCAATGTTCATCTGACTGCGTGCAACACCTATACACTCAGGACTAGTCTCCAACTAATCTTACACTACTTTGGAATGTCCACCACATCTGGGGAACTTGAATTCTCTACATGCACTAGATATTTTGGTTTTATTTATCAATTAACTGGATGATCACTAAGTTTGATTGAAGTCCTACTACACAACCGACCTTCCACTAGTTCCTCCAACAATTGGAACTAATTTAACTAAAACAAACTTGAGATAACTGACTTTGATTTCTATGATTAGCAATCACACATGCTTACCTGAACTCTAACTCCTACAACTCAAATTTACTGAGTAAATTGGGTGACACAAGCCATGTCACACATGTTAACTGCATCCAAGTTGTCATTTGATGTGGAAATTCGAATTTTCTCAATTAAATCAAGGAAAAATCAAATTGAGAATTTATTGCTGCATTTTTCAACAATATAGTTTACATCCCTTTCGAGTGCACTTCTTTAATTGTAAGGCAGATATTTTCCTTACTAAAATGGCCCTTTGTAACCCTTTTCTTGTACAAGTTACCCCTCCATCATTGACACAAATAAAATATTTTTCCAAATAGTTCAAGACTACCCTATGTTGTTCTAGCCAATCCATGCTAATAAATATATCATATGATCACAAAGGCAGAATCAAGTTAATTTTAGTGTGCAATCCATTAAATTCTATTGAATAGTTTTCACTAATCTCAATAACCCTTCATTTGGTTTATGTATCTAATTGCACTAACGAAGGTTTATTTTGTTTTTCTTTCTTAATACCACATTTTTCAATCACAGAAGGAGAAATATAACTCAAACTAGATCTAGGATCAATTAACACCAATACAATTTCTCCACGAATTTTACCTTGAATATCTACTATGTTGGATTGATGGTCAGCCTGTCTATCATCCAATGTTGCCTTAATCCTTGGAAAGTTACGAGCAACACCATTTATTTTAGACGCCTCTTGTTTATTATGTATTATTTCCTTATTCAAAGGATTTCGTGGATATGATTTTCATTAGAGCCCCAACATTTGATTGGTGGCCTTGAAGATTCATTAATTTTTTGGTTCCCAATTCACATTACCAACCCACCTCCCTGAATTATATTTCTTTTCTAATTCACATTCCTATTTTAATTTCCTGTGCCTGAACACTTATAGAAATATTGGCAAACACTGATTTCTTAAATCCTTTCCTTTCAGCATTAAATTTTCAATTCTTCTTTACCAACAAATTCTTAGAAATATCACTATTCTGCTTATTTTGGATGTAGCACAAATTTTCTTTTCTTATTGTTTCATTCATTTCTTTCGAATTATCAAATTCAATCCTTTCTTTGTAAGAAGAAGGTAAAAAACTGATAAACCTTTGAATTTTTTCGTTTTCTTCTTTAAGATATGGCACACATTGATCCAAGATCTTAAATTCATTCACAAGTTCATCCATTTTTAACTGACCCAATCTTAACTCAATGAATTCCCTAGCTTTCTCATCATACTACCTATCTATTAAGTACTTCTTGAATTCCTTCTTGAATAATTTACAGGTCAAGTTTTTGCCTCTAATTTTCTTTGTTTTTTTGTTTTCTTCCCACCATAAATTTTCTTTGCCAATCAACTCACATGTAGCTATTCTATTTTTTTGGTTACTAAGATAATTATAGATTTAAAAATATTTTTACATGTTTAGAAGCCAAGCTTCTGCCCCTTCTTCAAATTCTTCATCAAAATTCGGAGGCCTAATCTTTTTAAATTCACCCTATAATTTGTAGCATACCCCCTTACTATCCCCAACCCCAACTAAGGGTAGACGAAGGTAGTTACTATGATGACCGAACTCCCATTGTCACATTATTGAAATGAGGTCTAAATTTTTTGAACTTTTCCGACCTTCTCAAAATAAGAAATGGATGACATCATTGTGTTTTTCTCATTGAGACCTTTCCAATGATATAAGTTTTGGTCCAATTCGGCTCCTATATCAAGAGATATAGCTAATTAAATTCTTGACCAATTAAATTAGTTTCATGTCATCAATAATTCCATGTGGTTCTCACATATTCCCCACGTGGTGTCCATGTGGCTGTCAAATTATATGCCACATCATGCCAAGTGGCAGCGAGGTCACATATAACCCCAGTTCTATGGTCCCCACAACCAACTATAAAATAATATATATCCATGTGTTTTATGTATGTGGGTGTGACCCCTCCATGACCACGTCACCCCACTACATAGAACCCTGACATGCTCCCATACTACTCTCCGCTGAAACTCACAGGAAAATTTCCTTTGAACTATGTGGTGATGCTCACCTCGCTATAGGACTTAGCCTTCCATGTGATCCATACGCAACCACATTGCAACAAGCAGCACTTATACCCACTAAGAAATTCATGTGATCCACACCACCCTTAGACCTAATCCCGACGAGATTCTACCATGTGCTCCACTCATAATCCCCGGGGGAACGGGGTCTGGGGTGACATCATCGGTACTAAGCATCGGGGTGACGTCATCCTGTGTTACATCCTCCACATTGACTAGGTCTCATATAATATTCAAACCTTGCAATCCATGAATTTCGTATTATATGGGAATTGGGATTTCCACCTAGTTGATATGTGTGCCCATGTAGTGGCCCACCTCACCACGCCATCCTGGGGATTTGATCCAAATAGTTCCTCCTTTGCGCTCCATTTGAATCCCCTAGGGAGAAACCTTTAGGGAAGAACCACTAGGTTCATCCAACAGCCATGGACACTTGCCCATCAATGACCCATATCACCCTTATGCGCTTGTTCCACGCTCTTGGTCACCTGACTTATCAGGTTCAACCCTCCTGAATCCTCCAAGCCCTAATATTCTAGCCTTGTGACCCTTACAATATGAGAAACCTTTGGCCTTTCCACCCACATAACTTGATCACGACAATTCTATTGCACATTCCTATGATGGCTTAGTGTCGATGCCTCAGATTGTTGAGACTCAGCCTCGCTTGATGCACATGCACATAGATATGCATAAGGCTTCAACTAGGTGGTTTTCAAGGAATTAGTCTTATCTTGGGTGCAGTGGTTCTGATTAAATTTGGAGCCTGAGACAAACATTTAGTATATCATACATATAGGTTCATAAGTCCCTTAGCCTGCAAAAAATTTATGCATATACACATATATATTATACACAAAGATACAAATGAGTGCAATCTCTTTTGAGCTTAAATACGACTCAGATCGACCTAAGTTTACACATTTACATGCTGGAACAAGAAGGATTATGAAATTAATAACAAAATATCTCAAACATTTCAATGCAAGAATCTAGTTATAAACAAAGATTACCCATTCCTTCAAATTCAATCAATTGAGTTTAATCTTTTAAGCCCAGAAACATTCACAGGGAATGAGTCATTTCATAAAATATTTACACTACATAGTGGAAATTCCTTAGTCATACAAGAAACAACACTTCTCACCATTAATATAACATTAATTCAACACATAGAGACATAATAATCACCAAAACAGAACATAAGAGTATGCTTTTCTTATAAGAGGTATGGAAACTGAGAGTGGGACTCTAACTCTCCACCCAACCATATACAAGCTACAACCATTGTTACTTGTAGTTATCACCCCTGATCCAAATTCTAGTGCTTGATGTAGAGTGATTTAGAGGGGAAAAACTTCAAAAAATATGGAAAGACATTGAAACAGGATGTCACAAGGCCACTTCACCTTCATCCACCAACTACACAAATTCCCACTTAATCTTTCTGGATGCTTCAGAAAGAATCAACATCCATCCCAAGATACCACAGTACAAAGAGTTTGATCTCACTATTAGGAGAAGAGATTCCACATCAAATGATGGTTCACCAGTGGACAATTTGTCGATGGATAAATAGTTCACCTCTCCAAGTGGTTCACTAAGGAGTCAAGAACCAAAGCTTCAGCCCCAAGGCAACTCTTGGTGGTTCATCAAACCTGACAAGCACTTGAGTGTCTCTTCCCAATAAAGTTGGTTAATCAATCCACAAGCTTCTAGTTTTTTCTTTGACCTTTAAGCAAACCACTACTCTCTATAATTCCTTTACCCAACAAGCCTCTTTGATGTTCCCTTAGCTGGTTTACTTCCCCATAGCTTGACCACTTTTTCCTATGATCATTGCTTGCTAATTCTCTTACACCTCCAACCTTTGGAAGAATTTCTCCCAGTGTTCACTAGAATTTCTTTCATTATGTATGTTTCAGAATGAATTCTCCTCTTTTTCTTATGAACGCACGTGACAATGTATTTTTCTTTACCCCCATCCTCAACTTGAGTTTGTCCCCTTCCTCGACAAACCAATTGTTTATCGTTTTTGAAGCTCCACAAAGTCCACCTTCCCTGGGACAATGTAGCCCATTCTATTTTTTTAATGTTTGTCCTAATTTATTGTTGTTAAATTTAAAGGCACATGGGCCTATACTTCCTCTTTTCAGTTAGTTTATGGCATAGTCATCCCATTTAAACCACTCAACCAACTAGGAATGATATTGGAAATGACCCATTCCTCTAGCAATCTCCCTCCCTAAGAAACACGAATATATGTCCATTTTCTCTCAACCTTTTTAAACAATTACAATTATTTACATTGAGGGGATATTAACCAAGGGATGTCACAGTCCCCTCCCCATTGGTGGTGGGGGGGGGACACCATCCTTTGTGTTCAATAACCATATACAAATAAACATGCTTTAGAATAAGAATAGATGATATGGAGCTGTATACATACATATTTATACAACATTTAGAATGTATTTATATTTTCTTTATTCAGAAAATAAGAAAGGATATGTTGCTCGCAACTAGTCATCCATTTCTCACATAGATTCCTCAGGCCCAAATTTCCTCCACTGCACCTTAGCTTGCTCTATTTCTCAATTTTGGAGTGTGATTTATCTCCAATATAGAATGCATTGAGGCTCTTGTTGGAACTCTCCCTCTAGTTCTACCAGTAACGTAGGCCAATAAATTACATGACTATCATCTTGCACATATCTTTTAAGCAGTGAAACATGAAAGGCGTCATGAAATATTATTGATGGAGGAAAGCCCAGCATATAGGCCGATGGCCCTATCCTTTCGATCACTTCAAATGGACCACAAAATCCTCATGCCAACTTGGCACATGGCCCAAATTTCAAGGAGCTCTTCTTGGGTCTAACTCGCAGGAAAACATGTTCCCTAACTTGGAACTCCTTATGAACCCTTTGTTGATCTGTGCAACTCTTTTTTTGTTCCTGTGCCACATTTAAATTCCTTATGATGGTTTTTATTTGTTGCTACATGTCCTTCAACATATCATGCCCAATAAGAACCCTATTCACCAAATCATTTTAGCTGATAGGAATGTTACAATGCCTGGCATAATGAACTTCATATGGACTCATTTTCAGCGATTCTTAATGCCTGTTATTGTATGCAAACTCTACAACTGAAATATATTCTTCATATTTATTTGGATAGTGCATTACTTACATCCTTAACATGTCCTCAAGAATTATCTTTTTCCTCTTTGTTTGCCCATCATTTTGAGGATGATATGTCATGCTAAATTCCAGCTCAGTTCCTATTGCTAGAAATAGTTCTCTCTATAACTTTGACATGGACTTGGAATATTTATACGAGATTATCTTCATGGTAAATCCATGCAATATTAAAATCTCCTTTGTGAAAATTTGGGCTATCTCACTTGTTGAATTTGTAGACTCAACGACTACGAAGTGAGCCACTTTGCTCAACTTATCCACCACTACCATTATTGCATCATTTTGCTTAGAATTCTTTGGTAGCCCTGTAATGAAGTCCATTGAAATCACTTCCCACTTCCATTATAAAATCAGAATAAGTTGCAACAAGTTGACTAGGTGCTTGCACTCAACCTTTACTTTCTAGCACTTTATGAACTTGGAGACCAAATATGCCACCTCATTTTTCATATCAGGCCAAAAATAGATTTTCTTGGTGGTTTTAAGGGTCTTTTGATAACCCAAATGACCAGAGTATGGATTTTCATGAAAATATTTTAGTATGAGTTTCTTCAAAGTCGTTATTATTTGGCACATAGATTCATATTTTTAATCTAATAAACCCATTGCCGATAAGTCTATGTTCCTTATCCTTTTCACCTTCACATGCTTGGTGTAATTTCTCCTTCAACTGTTGATACTTTTGATCCAGTTGCCCAACATTGATGATCCTTTCTTCATGATCAGTTCAATAGGAACTCATGGATTCCATGTGGTTTATTTTCACTCTTATTCTAAGTGCATCATCCACTTTGTTCTCTTTTCCTTTTATATGTTTGATTTCAAAATCAAATTCACTAAGCATGACTAGCCACCTAGATTTCCTTGCATTTAATTGGGTTGGTAAATAAAATATTTCATCCCTCCATGATCAATCATTAGAGTAAACCTTCTATCGAGGAAGTAGTGTCTCCACATCTTCAACACATGGTTGATGGTAGCCAATTCCAAATCATGGGTTACTTAGTTATGCTCATGTTCATTCAGCTTCTAAGATTTGCAACAGACCACTTGGCATTCAGCATCAAGACTCCAATAAGTCCCTCCTTACAAGCATCTATGCATACAACAAAATCCTTCTCAGAATATGTGATTTTTAGCATCGATTCATTAGTTAATAGGTGCTTTAGTTGATTAAAACTTGTTGCACAGTCCACCATCCATTTGAAGCTCTTCCCTTTCTTTTGCATGGCAATAATTGTGTGGCAAATTTTGGAGATGTTCTTGTTAAATCTCCTATACCAGTCTGCCAATCCCATGAAGGACCTACTTCATCCACATTCTTAGGTGTTGTTCATTCCATGATGGCCTTAACCTTCTCTAGATCAAATGATGCTCCCTCTTTTGAGACAATGTGCCCTAAATAATGGATTTGTGATTGAAAGAAGTCACACTTACCAAGATTTTCATAAAGCTTATGTTCCCTTAGTAATTGTAGTATTGCATCCAAATTCTCTTCCCACTCCTCCATAGCTAAAATTGATCTCACCAAAGTGGGTTTCAACTTTCCCTGCAATGTTGGGTTGTGTTATATTCTTTCCACAACTAGCCCACGTAGTTAACCGGAGGGTTAGAAGGGGGGCAGAGCCCCCCCTTTGTTGCTTTGATTGCGTGGTGCGGGTGGGGGGGGGGGGGGGGTTCATAGGGGCTTTGAGGGGTGCAGGTAACCCCACTCTTTGGTTTTGGACCCTATGTTAGGTTGGGCGGACCTACCTATGATTTTGTGCATGATTTTCACACATGGTTTTGGACGCAATGGTTTTCGGTCCATGGTATTGGATGCTTCAGCATGTATAAATATGTATCGTAACATTGAAAGGAAAAAATGAAAAGTCAAGATGGTAGTCCCAGTTTTCGGATCGAGGGGAGAATCTTTGTGTATATGTGTTTTATGTGTTATGCTCTTGCATTGTTTATTTTCTGTGTTTTAGAATTCGTATGGAGGTAATTTCTGTACGTGGTTAAAACCTACATTTGGTGTCGGAGTTGTTTTGGCTTCAAGGGGATGCCTTTGTTGCTGAGGGGTTTCGCTCGGGCCTGTGGTAGACCCTATTTAGTGGGAAATCTACAGGATCAATTCTAGTGGTGAAAGAAGATGGCGAGCAGTGGAAAAATAGAGATCGAGAAATTTAATGGTCAGAGTTTTGAGTTGTGGAAACTCAAGATGGAGGATCTATTGTTGGATAAAGATTAGTGGATCGTGGTAGATCCAAGTACTAAACAAATGGGAGTGTCCAATGAAGAATGGAAGAAGTTCGATCGAAAGGCAAAGAGCACAATACGATTGTGTGTCTCAAGTTCAGTATTGTTGAATGTATCAAGGGAAGCTACAGCGAAGGCTTTGTGGGACAAGTTAGGGACTTTGTACCAATCTAAGTCTCTAGTGAATAAATTGTTCCTACAGAAAAAGCTGTATAACCTGAGGATGAAATATGGAGACTCGGTGACAGAACATCTGAACGCATTTAATACTGTGGTAATTCAGTTATTGTCTATTGATATTAAAATTTCAGATGGAGATAAGTGCATAAATTTGCTGTGTTCTCTACCAGATTTGTGGGATAGTTTGGTTATTGCAATAGGTATCAATGCAACTACCTTGTAGTTTGATGAAATAGTCTCATCCTTGCTGACAGAGGAGATGAGACAGAAAAATATGGAGAGCTAGAATGGTGATGCCTTGTCTGTATGAGGACGGTCCTAGAACAGAAACAAAAATAAGTCATCAAGTGGGAGATCTAAATCTAGAGGTAGATCTAAATCTCTAGGAAAACCTGTAAAGGTGGTGTGCTAGAAATGCAGAAAGGAAGGGCACTACAAAAGGGACTATAAATCTAAAGCTCCTGATAAAGGAAAGGGATCTGATGATGCTCCTTCTGCAGAGGCGAAAACCACCTCAGATGAAGGTGGGGATGTATACCTGGCTTCTTCAAGTACACATGTAGATCATGAGGCATGGCTGATTGACTCAAGTCCATCGTTTCACTTCACTCCCCATAGAGAGTGGTTCTGCGAGTATGAGAAATATGATGGTGGTGATGTCTTCTTGGGGGATGATAGGAAGGCTAGAATCATTGGTCGCAGAAAAGTAAAGTTGAAGTTGCAAGGTGGAAGGGTTAGAACACTTCGGGGTGTTCTGCATATTCCTACATTAGCCAAAAATATGATTTATGTAAGCAAGATGGATGATGCAGGTGTAAAAATAGTGTTTGAGAAGGATACCTGCAAGATGGTTTGTGGGGCACTGGTATTGATGTGAGGAGTTCGAATTGGAACTCTGTACAAGCTACAAGGTAGTACTGTTGTTGATGGGTGCAACAGTTCTGTGGTTCCTGAAAGTGGAGCAAAAAATCCAGTGGTCTCTGGAGAGAAGACCATGCTGTGGCATCAAAGGCTTGGACATATTGGAGATAAGGGCCTTCAAATACTTCATCATAAAGGTATGGTAGAAGGTATGAGTAATAGCTCTATGGATTTTGATTTCTGTGAAAATTGTGTATATGGGAAGCAGAATCGGGTGAGTTTCCCCTCTGGTGGTAAGAGGGCGAAACAGATATTAGAGCTTGTGCATAGTGATGTGTTTGGACCTGTGAAGGTTCCATCACTGGGTAAATTTATGTACTATGTATCATTTATAGATAACTTCTCAAGGAATATGTGGATATATTTCCTTAAGAAGAAATCTAAAGTCCTTGACAGGTTTAAAGAATTTAAGGCTCTGGTGGAAAACCAAACAAAGAAGAAGATAAAGGTGTTGAGAACAGAGAACGGTGGAGAGTTTTCCAGTAAGTGATTTGAAGAATTATGTAAGAAGTGTGGTATAGCACAGCAGAAGACTACTCCATATACACCTCAGCAAAATGGATTTGCAGAAAGAATGAACAAGACATTAATGGAAAGGGCAAGAAGCATACTCAGTGGTGTTGGGTTAGGACAGGAATTCTGGGTAGAGGCTATGGAGACAACATGTTACCTGGTCAATAGATCACCTTCATCAGCGTTAGAGGATAAGACTCCACAAGAGGTATGGACTGGTAAGAAACCCTCTCTTTCACATCTGAGGGTATTTGGATGTGATGCATATGTACATGTTCCAAAGGAGAAACGAACCAAGTTGGATAGTAAATCTGAAAAGTGCATCTTTATTGGGTATAAGGATGGTTTAAAGGGTTATAAGCTTTGGAACCCAGTAACAAGGAAGGTTGTGTACAACTGATATGTGGTGTTCAGAGAGGTGAAAGATGTTATTAAACATGAAGTCCAACCAAAGGAACCTGAGAAGATAGAGTTTGAGCTAAAAGAGGAAGAATCAGACTGTATAGCAGAGGAGGAATCAGAAGATGAAGAGCCACAAACTCCGGGTGTGAGAAGATCGGTTCGAGAAAGAAGGTAGCCAGAAAGGTATAGTCCATCTACTTTCTGTTCAAATTTTGCTTTATCTATTACTGATGATGATCCCAGAACTGTGAAGGAAGCAATAGATTCAGAGGATAGAAAACTCCGGAAAGAGGCCATGGTTGATGAAATGGAATCTTTGCACAAAAATGAGGCTTTGGATCTGGTGGAGTTGCTCGCTAGAAGGAAACCCATTGGCAGCGAATGGGTGTTCAAGAAGAAGACAAATGTAGAAGGAAAGGTGGAGAAATGTAAAGCTCGGTTGGGAGCAGAAGGTTATTCCCAGGTGCCAGGAATTGATTTTGGCGATCTTTTTTCTCTTGTTTCCAAGGTAACTTCTATTAGATTACTTTTATATGTTGTTGCTACTTTTGATTTTGAGGTAGAACAGATAGATGTGAAGAAAACATTTCCTCACGGGGATCTGGAAGAGGAGATCTACATGAAGCAACCTGAAGGTTTTGTGGTGAAGGGTAAGAAAGAACTGGTATGCAAGTTAAAGAAGTCTCTGTATGGGTTAAAACAATCACCAAGGATGTGGTATCAGAAATTTGATACATTTATACGGGGACTTGGCTTCACCAGAAGCAAAGGAGATCACTATGTGTATTTTAAATTAATTGGTGACCGTGTTATTTATCTGGTCTTGTATGTGGATGATATGTTGTTGGTTGGAAATGACAAAGAAATTATCCAGGATTTGAAGACCCATTTGTCCTCCAAATTCGACATGAAAGATCTTGCTGCTGAAAACTATATTTATGGCATGGAAATTAAAAGAGATCAGGCAAAGAGGAAGCTCTGGTTAAACCAGAGGAAGTATGTCGAGACAATATTGCAAAGGTTTAATATGCAGGATAGTAAACCAGTGAAGGTTCCTATTCCTGTAGGTGTAAAGTTATCTGCTGAATAGTGTCCCAAGACACAAGAAGAGGAAGAGGACATGTCTTGTGTTCCATATGCAAGTGAAGTTGGTAGCCTGATGTATGCGATGGTTTTTACTAGACCAGAAATTGCACATGCAGTGGGAGTATTGAGCAGGTTTATGTCAAAACCAGGGAAGGATCATTGGATAACAGTGAAGCGGGTTTTTAGGTATTTGTGTGGCACTAGTGATTATGGTTTATGCTACCAAGGAAGACCAATATTGGACAGAGTGTTGGATATTTGTGGCTTTGTTGATGCAGACTGGGTTTGATATCTAGATCAGAGAAGATCTACAAGTGGGTATGTGTTTAACCTATTTGGAGGTGCAGTCAGTTAGATGAGTAAGAAACAATCTGTAGTGTCACTATCAACTACAGAGGCGGAATACATGGCAGCCACTCATGCAAGCAAGGAAGTAGTTTGGTTGCAAAGATTGTGTTCAAGTATGGGGTTAGTACAGGGAGCTATAAGGATAGACTATGACAGCCAAAGTGCAATTTTCTTGGCAAATAACCCTGCATATCATTCAAAGACAAAGCAAATTGATGTTCAGTATCACTTTGTGAGGGATATGATAGAAGACACAAAGGTGTTGCTGGTAAAGGTGGACACTTTGAAGAATACTGTAGATGCATTGACAAAATCTATGAGCTCGGAGAAGTTCTCTTGGTGTAGAGAAACAATGGGCATTGCAGGGCTGGATAAATGGCTAAGCTCTCTTGTGGCCCCCTGTGGAAAGAAAACAACAAGTGGGAGAATGTTGGGTTGTGTTATATTCTTTCCATGACTAGCCCATGTAGTTAACCATGGGGGTTAGGCCCCCCCTTTATTGCACCGATTGCATGGCAGGGGGGTTGGGGTCACAAGGGGTTTGAGGGGTGCAGGTAACCCACTCTATGGGGTCCAGGGTAGTGCCCCGGAAAATTTTGGTTTTGGACCCTATGTTAGGTTGGGCAGACCTACCTATGATTCTGTGCATGATTTTCGCACATGGTTTTGGACGTGATGGTTTTCGGTCCATGGTATTGGATGCTTCGGCATGTATAAATATGTATTGTAACATTGAAAGGAAAAAATGAAAAGTCAAGCTGGTAGTCCCAGTTTTGGGATCCAGGGGAAATCTTTGTGTATATGTGTTTTATGTGTTATTCTCTTGCATTGTTTATTTTCTGTGTTTTAGAATTCATATGCAGGTAATTTCTGTACAAGGTTAAAACCTACACACAATACTTAATGTCCTCTAGTTTCATCCAGGAATTTAATGGTATTCTCAAAAGAAATACACCTTGGTTCGATGCAGGTACAAACATTCCATACCCAACAATACACTATATGCTCCTAATGACAACACGTTGAGGTTTGCAACTATTGGCATTCCGTTCAATTCGATTGGAAAAGCCCTCACCCAATGATCAAACCTCATTTTCATCCATGTGGCTAGTTGAAATAACCAAGACTCATTGTGTGAATCCTTGTTTAGTGCACACCACTCAACAATAGCGGGACTAATGTAACTGAAATTTGAACCAGAGTCAATCAAAACCGAAAATGTTTTGTCATAGGGCATACCTTCCATATCTATAATCATTCCTTGGTTATCAGCTTGGCAATTATCCACTGCTATGTATATTTTAGGTATATATTGAGCCACGTCCTTGACTATCTCTACTTCCTATGCATTGTACAATCTCGGGCCAGCACACCTATGTTGTGGGAATATTTCCTCAAGTGATTTCCTACACAAGTACACCACTTAAATGGACCCTTATCATATCCCTTGGTTTATTCTTAAGTAGGATGAATTCTATTCGTATTGTTGGACCTCTGTTGATTTGCTTGGTTAACAGGGGTTGCACTCACTCCCTTGGTTGTCTTTTTCCTTATTCCTTTTTACATGGTGTTTCCTTTGAATTTCTAGTCTGATTTATATTTAGTTTTTGTACTTAGACTGCTCATAGAATTGCTTTAATTTCTGAATTGTATCCTCTAATGTCTTGGGATCATCCAACTCAATTATATCCTTGAAGGATTGTGGCAGTTCACTAACATACCTCTGAATCTTTGCTTTTTCTTCTTTAAGGTAGGGGAAATACCTTATGTTAGGTCACTATAATACTAATGATTCCTCCATTACTATTGTCATTGTAGCCCTTATTGTTATTTTTGTGCCCCTATTGTCCCCATATTGTTATTATTGTGCCCCATAGAAGCCAACTATTGTTATTTTTGTGCCCTTATATTATTATTGTTATGTCTGCTTTGATTATATTGTGACCCCTTTGACTCCAATATATAGAAAAGGAGGTTTTGTCATTTGTATCATCCAAGAATAGTTTATTTGCGTAATGTAAAGGAGGTTGCCCCCTCGAAGAGGCTGATTTCTAAGTCGTTGATATATCTTTTCTATCTTTTTGTGAGCTGGTTTCATAACACCTTAGCACCTCTAAGAATTTGGTGTTGTACTCATCATCTATTATTTCACCCTGTCTAAGTTCATATAAATCTTTTGGCCTTGGTGCCAAAGCATCTCTTATTCCCTTGTGCCCTTTAATTTTTTTAGATATTCCCAACACTTATTAGCCTTCCCTTTTAGGTTGAAAGTAGCTACCTTTGCCTTCATGTTCTCTGAAAATTTGGGAATTCAAAATAACTTATTCATTCCTAGCAGCTAGTATTATGCATCCTATTACCTCTTCACCTCACCATCAAAGTTATGAGGTTCGACCTTCTTAAACTCCTCTAGTACATAATCTCTTTCTCTCCTCTTCCCATGATAATGGCGATGATGATGATGATGATGTGGCCTTCTATGAGAATTCTCATGTTGTTGTTCATGGTTGCTTAAGTCCTTTTTAGGAGTGCTTAGCAAAGTACCTCCTTTCACAGTGTCTTCGCTTAATAACCTATGCCTCTTTCTAGATCTACTCTCATTTTACCCATTGGTTCTTTCCTTTTTTCCCAAAGGTATTTGCATGTCCCTATGGCTATCCCCAACTCATTTTAGTTCTTCCTTTGCAGGTATAATAGGATTTTTAGTATGACTACATTTACTTCTTCTTGTTTCTCTTGCACTCTAACAAACCTATCATTGTCATACTTACAACTCCTTGTTTCTGTTAAGAAATCAATGCTAGTAATAATTAGGGTTTGATTTCTCTTCTTGATAATTACTTCTAAATTATGTTGGCTTATTTTACTTCTTTATTATATTATGTTTCATCAAGCAATTATCAATTTATGTGTATATGAAGATCACATGAACAAGAGACACAAGATGTAGGTGGGCAACTAGGGAAAAAACCCTATAAGGGGAAAACCTAGTCTGAACTCTTCCTTCAGTAGATTCAAAGACAAGATGAGATAGTCCAAGACTCTTTGACCTAGATACAGACTTTCTCCAATCACCAAGTCAACCCTTCCTTCTTCTCCAAGTGATAGTCTTCCAACAACAGCTTTGACATAGAGTTTTGACCTTGCAACAACAAAATTTCGGCTTCCCGAACAAAAAAAAACTTTGACCTGCAGTAGAATTTATAATTTTGGCCCCATCAATAGCCCAGTAACCTCACACGTGTGAGAGAAAAATAGCCCAAAATTTCGATTTTTTCTTCTCCTACAATATTCTTCCTTCTCTATCAACTTCACACTTTTTATGCCTCTCTTTCTTGTGTATCGAACTTGTTGAGTGAGTGATGCAAATGGATTGAACTTCCTCTCTATATATATCCTCTTTTGTGGGTTGAATTTCCCTAATGTAGGCCAACTTCATCAGGATAGGACCAACTTTGTGTGGAGGTATCAAATGACCTATTTGACTAAAAAATAATTATTTTTACATGATACAAAATCCCAAGAAGGGTCTAATAAAATTGGCAATGAATCTATTGACTTAATATAAAACCTAGAAGCCTACAATGGATGCCTTGACCTAAAAAATGATGGCCCAAGCATGAAACCAATGCTTTAGTAAGTTTTTCTTATTATTAATAAAATTTATTTTGAAAAATAAATTACATGATACAATTATGAAGACCGAACCTAGTTACATTCTTCAACACTCCCTCTTAACTAGGGAGGTATTCAAACATATATATATATATATAAGTACATGAAAGATCTCAAAAAGACATGAACTATGAAGATTTTAGGCACACTCAGTGCCACAGACTAGATACCTAACCAGGGTTATCTATCTGGGTGGGACTAAGATGGACTAAAGCTTTCATCCAGTCTAGGTACCATCCATCTTACTAACTAACCATCAACCCAGGGATCTAAATGTGTATATAAGTTCATAGCTCCAAGACCAATTCCACCCTCCCTCTTCGGGATTAGGAAATCAAACACAAATAGGTCGACCAAATGTCTTTGTAAGCATCCGCAATTAGATTCTTCATCTCTCCTTATCAACTAAATATGTAATGTAAACCAATCCAGGCATGCTTCTAAAATACCCAAACCTATTATTTGGAAGAGACGTCGTCAGAACATCAACTACATTTTCATTTGTAAGAATATATTGTAGCTCTACAAACCCATATTGTACCAAAATCTTAGTGTAGTGTTACTTTTTGTTGATATGCTTCATCCTTGCATGGAATAGAAGGCCTTCAAACATCTTGATGCTGCTTTGATTATCACAACTTATTATAGTAGGATATAGAGGCTTTCCAAATAAATTTGATAAGAGTTTTCTTAACCAAAAAACTTCCTTTCCCACTTATTCCTACTCATCCATGAAATCATTACAGACCCTAAATTGAAACATCCATCGATAGTGCTTCTTCCATCGATTTCACTGCCACCCCAATCTGAATCTGTAAAACCTGACAACTTAGATTCCTTTCCATCATACTTTAGGAAGTGATGTATAGTGCCACGAATATATCTAAGAACATTCTTAGCAGCTATCTAATGGTCATGATGAGGCTTCAAATAAAATTGACTATGAATATTTACAACAAAACATATATTAGGTCTTGTATTTACCAAGTACATCAGAGAGCCCACCAACTTACAATATCTAGTGGGATCAACGAGACCGGAGTTGGAGCTTCTCAACTTCTTGAGATTAGTGATCATGGGAGTAGTCATAGGCTTGGAATCCATCATATTGAATCTCTGTAAAATCTCGATTATGTATTTACCTTGATCCAAATATATTTCTCCAGGATTCTAACATACTTCCAAACCCAAGTAATAGTGCATAAGTCACAAATCTTTCATTTCAAATTCAACTTCCAACCTCTTCTTGCATTCTTGTATTCTGCACTCCATGCCTGTAATAAACAAATCATCTACATAAACTAGTATAATGACTGGTTCATTGTTCACTACCTTAATGTAGGGATTTGGATCTATAGAAATTTTGACGAACCTAATTCTTAAGAGATATGCATCCATCCTTGCATACGATGCCCTAGGAGCTTGCTTTAATCCATATAGAGATTTCTTAAGTCTGCAAACATGTGCGGCCTTGCTATTTAATTCAAGGACTTCTCGTTGTTTAATGTATACTTCTTATTCAATGGTCACATTTAGAATTGTTGTTTTTACGTCCATTTGATGAATATTCCATCCCATTGTAGAAACTAGCATAACCAATGATCTTATAATAGTATATCTAGCAGTAGGTGCAAAGGTTTCTTCATAGTCTATACCTTCCTTTTGAAAGAAGCCCCTTGCAACAAATCTAGCTTTGTATTTATCTATACTTCCATCAATAGCATGTTTGATTTTGTAAATCCATTTTGAAGTGAAAACTGATTTGTCGCTTGGCCTAGTAACTATTTCCCAGACTCCATTCTTCAAGATGGATTGGTATTCTTCTTGCATTGCCTTATTCCATTCTTCTTGATAAGCATCTTCCTCAAATGTAATCGGTTCAACTTCTATCAATTTTGTCATGTATGCTGCATATCTTGAATATATTTTTGGTCTCTTGCTTTCTATAAAAGTTCCTTTAGGATCTCCATGTCCTTTGACATCTTCAAGAGTAGCTTTCAACCAATTTGGCCTCTTCCTTGTTTCGAGTATGATCATAGGTTGAATTGGCTTGCTTGGCACTTCATCTTCTTCTTGGTTTTGCGTTGTCTTATCATGATGTTCTTTTTCTTCAAATAATGGTGTAACTTCGTCATCAGAATCAATTAGAATATCCTTGGATATTTTGTAGGCATGATTCTCATTGAATATAACATCCTTTCTTATTTCAAATTGTCTTCCTTCCTTAATGTAGATCCTATCTGCCTTTGAAGAAAGACTGTCGTTGACAAAGATCCCTTTAATGCTTGTAGAATATAGTTTCTTTCGCTTGTACTTTGGAATATGGATGTATGCGAGACACCCAAAGATTCAAGATGGTCCACACATGGCTTCTTCCCTATGAATGATTCTTCAAGTGTAATATTCTCAAGGATCCTATGAGGACTTCTATTTTGTATATATATTATTGCAATATTTGCTTCACCCCATAGAAACTTTGCAAGATCATGATCAAATATCATAGTTTGCATACATTCTTCAATTGTTCTATTTTTCCTTTATAGTACTCCACTTTATTCAAGATTGTAGGGAACAATGATCCCCCTCTTAATACCAGGTTCTTTACAATATGCAATCAATTCTTTTGAAATGTATTCCCCACCATTGTCGGATCTCAAGGTCTTTTTCTTTCTTTCGGTTAAGGTCTCCATTTCAGATGTAAACTCCTTGAACTTTTCAAATACTTCATCCTTTGTATTAAGAAGGTAGAGCCATGTCTTTCTAGAGTGATCATCAATGAAGGTCACATAATAAAGATGTCCTCCAAGTGATTTGTTATGCATAGTCCCACACACATATGAATGAATGAGGTCTAATATTTCTTTAGAACTTGTATCACTACTTGTAAAAGTCTTCCTTATATTATTTCCCAAAGCACATCCATTACATACCCCTTCACAATATTCCTTGATGTTAGGGATTCCATTTACTATTTGATTGAGAGAGGGAATGATCTTGTATTGTATATTCCCATATATTATATGCCATAGTTCAATAGGATTGATTTCCATGTGAACTAGGGCTTGAGGATATGGTGTTATAACTCTATATAGTACTACTTCACGAACTCCAATAACCTTTGCTTTTTCAATTCTTGAATCCTTTCCCCAAACCAAGACTTTACCATCTACAAAGGAAAACCTATCTCATTTATCTCCTAAACAAGAAATTGAAAGTAAATTATTTTCAAACCTAGAACATAGAGTATATTGTTGATCCAAGGATCTTGACAACATAATTGTTGTTGTCTCGTACCTCCATTGCATGAGATGATTGTTCCTTTGATAGAGTCTGAAGTTGTCTGATTTCTCCTATCATATTTCTTGATGCTCCACTATCAATGATCCATGCATTTTCATCATCAAGAGTACTTGTAAGTGCAGCCAATAAACTTTCACTTTTCACTTTCTTAGACAAGTTGTAGATGATCCTTCCAATCCAGCTTCCTGCAATTCTTATGATATTGAACACCATATTCAAGTAACTTGTCATAGAGGGATTATCCTTCCTTTTCAAGCCAACAAAGTGATCTCAAACCTTTTTCGAACTTTGCTCTTAAACCATGTTGAGAAATCAATTCTAGTAGTAATTAGGGTTTTATTTCTCTTCTTCATAGTTACTTGTGAATTGTGTTGGCTTATTTTACTTCTTTATCATATTATGTTTCATCAAGCAATTATCAATTTATATGTATATCAATATCACAAGAAAAAGAGACACAAGATGTACACAGACAACCAAGGAAAACCCCCTATAAGGGGAAAACATAGTCTAAACTCTTCCTTTAGTAGATTCAAAGACAAGATGAGATAGTCCAAGACTCTTTGACCTAGAAACGGACTTTCCCCAATCACCAAGTTAGCCCTTCCTTCTTCTCCAAGTGATAGTCTTCTAGAAACAACTTCGACCTAGAGTTTCGACCTTACAACAACAAATTGCAGCCTTCCCAACAACATAACTTCGACCCCAACAACCAAACTTCAGCCTGCAGTAGAATTCAAAATTTTGGCCCCATCAATAACCTAGTAACTTCACACGTGTGAGAGAAAAATAGCCCAAAACTTTGATTTTGTCTTCTTGCAATCTTCTTCCTTCTCTAGCAAATTCACACTTTTTTTGTCTTTCTTGTGTATCGAACTTATTGAGTGAGTGATGCAAATGGATCAATCTGCCTCTCTATATATAACCTCTTTTGTGGGTCGAATTGCACTAATGTAAGTTGACTTCATCCGAATAGGGTTGGCTTGGTGTGGAGGTGTCAAATGACCTATTTGACTAAAAAATAATTATTTTTACATGATAAAAAAACCCAAGAATGGTATAATAAAATTGACAATGACTCTATTGACTCAATATGAAACCTAGAAGCCTACAATGGAGTCTTTGACCTACAAAATTATGACCCAAGCATGAAACCCGTGCTTTAACAAGTCATTTTTATTAATAATAAAATTGCTTTTGACAAATAAATTACATTATAAAATTATGAAGACCAAACCTAGTTACATTCTTCAACAATTTATTCTCTCAAGCTTCTCGATATCTCCATCCAATTAGAAGAGTCTACCTGTCCTCACTTTCCAACAAATATTTTTTCTTCATTTGTCCTTCCTTATTCATTTCCATGTTTTGATTGATCAGAGCTATACCTCACCATTCTACTATTCATTCCTTGGTCTGTCAGTTCTATATTTTACCATCCTTTGCTATTCATGTGGTCTTTGACCTTCATATGATGTCACACACATGCATGATTGTTAGATTTAAATAGATTCAAATGCATGATAACCGTTATCACCATGGCTTGATAATGGAAATTTGTGGGTAAGGCTAGCTGCTCAATTAGTGCATTAATATCAATGAAATCATATAAATCATTAGCACCATGCTACATGCATATGTTCATCACAATGAAGAAACACCAAATAGTACATATGGTAAATTCACACAATAGTTGGGTTTCTAATGTTTTACCATGAGGTATTAAGGCCTCATTGAATCTCCAAAGGTCCACTGTTGAACCTTCAATTGGTAATTCTGCAATAGAGCCCATCCAATCCAAGTTTTGAACCTAGAATCTCTAATACCACATTGTAACATAACCCCTTACTATCCCCAACCCCGACTAAGGGAAGAAGAAGGTAGTAAATATGATGACCCAACACCCATTTTCACATTATGGAAATGGGGTCTAAATTTTTTTACCTTTTACTGCCTTCTCAAAATAAGAATTGGATGAAATTGTTCTGTTTGTCTCATCGAGACCATTCCAATGATATAAGTTATGTTCCAATCAAGCTTCCGGATCAAGAGATATGGTTAGTTAAAATATTGTTGCGTCGTCAGGCATGCCATGTGGCACTCACATAGTCCCTGCGTGACATCCACGTGGTTATCAAATTACATACCACATCATGCCAAGTGGCATTTTCCCACCCACTCATACCAAGTCATGCATAACCCTAGTTTGATGGTCCCCGCAACCAACTATAACATAAGATGTGTGTGTGTGTTTGATGTATGCAGGTGCAGGCCCTCCATGGCCACATCACCCTGCTATATAGAACCTCGATGGGCTCCATAGTGCTCCCTGTTAAAATTCTCGGGGACATTCCCTCTTAACTACATAGCAATGCTCACCTCATTGTAGGAATTATCCTTCCCTGTGATCCATAAGCAACCACATTGCACCAAGCGACACTCACACCCACTTAATCAGAAGGGCCTACAAGCCATGTCACTATGAGACCTAATCCTGACAGGGTTCTACCATGTGCTCCACTCATAATCCCCGGGGGAATGGGGTTTGTGGTGAAATCATCGGTCCTTAGAATGGGGGTGATGTCATCCTCTTTTATGTCCTCCACATCGATTGGGTTTCATGTAATCTTCTAACCCTGTAATCCATGAATTTCACTTTATAAAGAATTGGGATTTTCACCTAGTCGATGTACATGCTCTTGTAGTGGCCCACCTCACCACATCATCCTAGGGATTTGATCTCGATATTTCCTCCCTTGTTCTCAATTCAAAACCCCAAGGAGTAACCTCCGGGGAAGAAAATTTGGGTTCATCCAATAGTAATGGATTCTTGCCCATCAACAACCTAGATCTCCCTCACTTATGTGCTTGGTCCCTACTCTTGATCACATGACTTATTAGGTTCAACCCTCCTAGCTCCTCCAAGTCCTAATATTCGAACCTTGTGGCCTTTACAATATGAGAATACTTGGGATTTTCCACCCTTAGAACTTGATCACAACGATTCTATTGCACATGCATATGATGACTTAGTGTCAAACCCTTATATTATTGAGACTCAACCCTGCTTGATGCATATGCACATAGATATGCATAAGGCTTAAACCCAATAGTTTTCAAGGACTCAGTGTTGTCTTGGTTGTGGTGGTTCTAATAAAATTTGGGGCCTAAGGAAAACATTTCGCCTATCATACATATGATTTCATAAGCCCCTTGGTCTGTGACTTGTAGAACATTTGTGCATATACACATAGATACAAACAAGTGAAATCTCTTTTGAGCTTAAATATGACTCATCTCAGCCTAAGTTTACACATTTGCATATTGGCAAAAGTAGGTTTATGAACTTAATAACTAGAGATCTCAAACATTTCAATGCAAGAATATAGTTATAAATATGGGTTACCCATTCCTTAAAATTTAGGAAATTGAGGTTAATTTTTAAGCCCAACAAAATTCATAGGGAATGAGTCATTTCATAAAAAATTTACACTAGATAGTGGAAATTCCTTACTCATATAGGAAACAACACATCTCAACATTAATATGGCATCAATTCAAGACAATGCATAGATACCTAATAATCACCAACAGATAACATAAGAGTATATTTATCTTATAAGAGACATGGAAGCTAAGAATGGGACTCTAACTCTCCACCCGAACATAAACAACCTACAACCATTGTTACTTGTAGTTATCACCCCCGAGCCACATTTCAGTGCTCTGAGGTGGAGTGATTTTGAGGGTAAAAACTTCAACCAATATGGGCAATTGAAATAGGATGTCACAAGGCCACTTTTATTTCGTCCACTAGCTACACAAGTTTCCACTCATTCTTTCCAAATCCTTCAGACATAACTAACATCCATGCTAGCATACCACAGTGCAGAGAGTCTCAACTCACTATCAAGAGAAGAGAGTCAACATCAAAGGAAGGTTCATTAGTGGATAAGTTATTGATGGGTAAAGAGTTAACCTATCTAAGTGGTTCACCAGTGAGTCAAGCACCAGAGCTTCAACCCCAAGGAAACTCCCAGTGGTTTATAACCCCTCATAAGCATCTGAGTGTCTTTTCCCAATACAGTAATTTCATCAATCCACAAGCTTCCATTGATTTCTTCAACCTTCAGAAAAGCCACAACTCTCTATAATGTCTTCACCCAACAATCCTCTTTGAGGTTTCCTCAGCTAGTTTACTTCCCTAGAGGTCGACCACCGTGTGCTCCAATTGTTGCTCTGATAATTCCCTTACACCTATGAGCTTTGGAAGAATTTCTCCTAGTGTTCACCATTGTTTTCTTCCATAACATATGTTTGAGAGTGAATTCCCCTCTACTGCTTATGCACACATGTGAGAATTTGTTTTTCTCTATCCCCCTCCTCAACTTGAGTTCATGCCCTTCCTCACCAGACCAATCGTTTGTCGTTTTTGAAGCTCCACGCAGTCCACCTTCCCTAGAATAGCACAACCTATTCTATTATTTTTAATGTTTGTCCTATTTGATTTTTGTTAAAGTTAAAGACACATGGACTTGTACTTCCTCTTTTCAGTTAATTTATGGCACAGTCAGCCCATTTAAACCACTCATCCAACTAGAACTGATATTGGCAAGGACACATTCCTCAAGAAATCTCCCTCCCCAAGCAACTGGAATATGTGTCCCTCTTCTCTCAGCCTTTTGAAAAAGTTACAATTATTTACATTAAGTGGAAATTGAGCATGGCATGTCACATAATTTGGATACAGTGCTTTTATTCTTAGACATAGATGCACTACTCCCTTCCTTTTGTTCATTCATTTCATCATTAAACTTGGGTGTTTGACTCTCACTAGAAGTTATAAGTCCAATTATGTTTGGAGATTCACTTCTAAACCTTTTCTTATGAGTTTGTTCAGCTTTCATACTACATTTGTTTTCCTCTAACTTCTTGATTATTTATCAATTTATGTCCTCTTTTTCATCCCTTGCCTTAGACAATTTTTCCTAATTAGCTTTAACATTGTCTATATCCGCTTTTAGACTTCATACGACTCGCAAAATTTCATATTCATGGTTATTTATGTTTATAGTTTCTCTCTTCATCATTCCCTACTCAAGATCATGCTCTCTACCCCCTTTAGGTGATCCTACATAAGTATGCCTATTATTATCTTCAAAAATTCCTGAATTTTATTTCTAGTAGTAATTTGTCTTTCGGTGTGTTATATAAATAATAATATTTTCATTTAGGACCCATAAAGGCTTGGTGTTGTAACCTCTCTCTGATACCACCTATAATGAACCCCAAAATACACCCTATCTTTTCTTCTTTTTGTCTAAATTTTAGTACTCAAATAATACTTCAAAGGATTATAATTTAATGATTTGATACAATCTTGTTTATTCTCCAATTCTCTCTTTGCAATGTTTAGAACAGATCTTGATCACTAAGTCTTAGCATAGGTTAGCTCTTCTTGATTGTTAGTTTATGTAGCTCGGGTAGGTGTTCTAGTCTCAAATGGTGTCTATGAGGCTAAGGAACACATTTTCTCCAATACCTAGATAATGTTTCTAAGGAAAATGCCTTGATTAGAATCAATTATCCAGTTTATTAATTTTCTTAGGTCTAACCTAAGGAAATTACTTAATTAATTAAAATTAATTGAGGTAAATTAATTTTCCTCTAGTAACCTCTAGAAAATTCATGAGAAGGGTTAAAGATGATCTTAGCCATCGATTGAGATTTTTTCATGCTTGTTGATTCCTCAATGAGAGATTATAAGAGGAAACTGATGGGAATTTGGAGAACACGTTGAGACGAAAATTTGCAATGATAGAAAGGGTGCAGAGGTAGCATAGGGGCATCAACAGATCGAGATCAATAGTTTTTGGAGACAATATTTTTGTAGGATATTTATCACAATGATTTCTGAGTTATTTGGAGATCGATTTTTCTGCATAGAGAGGTCGATTTTCTAGTGGTGTGATTTGCTACAGAGAGGATTGTGAATTGCTCCAGAGAGGACAAATTGCTGGAGCAATGAGAAATATTTTTAGAGTAATTGACTTGTACAGAAAAATCAAATTTTCTAGTTGAGATCGAATTTCAGTGGAGGCCGAGTTCATTTCCTTAGCAGTGCGAGTTTTCCATAGAAGGAAGTGAGCTAGGGTTGTACGTGTGACTAGTTCAGGAGCTAGAGGGAGACTGAATTGATAAGAGGTGGCCGAATTGCTTCCAAGAGGGTAGATCGACTTTCAGAAGTGACATGATTAATTTTTCAAAGGTTTTCTAATTTACGACAAATGATTGTAATTTTTCCATCACATATTTTGTTGAAGAATTAATAAAATTACTCATCTATAGAACTAGTTTTCCCCACATTAGTGTTCTTACAGGGACATTTTTCCAAAATATTGGTGTTCATTATTTTTGTGTGTGCGCAATAATTTTCTCAATTTTTATGGTTCGCTTATTTTCTGTGAAGTTTTAGTAGTGTTTTACTTAGTATTTGTCGCAAGTATTTTGCAGATGACAAATAATTAATTGATAGGAGAATAATAACTAATTAAATGCGGTCTGCTTGGGGTAGCTCAAGTGGCAGTGGCCATGGAAATGAAGCCTCACCAAACCGGAAGTATTGGGTTCAAATCTTGTGCTACCCTCCCGCCATAGCAGGGTGAATAATGGACCTGTAAAAACACGAAAATTGGAGAGTCGTACCAAGCTTACAAAAGAAAAATAACTAGTTAACTATAACTTCCTTAAAAATTCCACATGGTGTCAGAGTAGATTTTAGGGCAGAAGGAGGATCTGTGTTGATACAGAAAGAAATTTTGAGGGTTTTGAACCTAATTTCTATTCTCTAATTTATTTTGGTTCGCTATATTTCCAATTTTTCAAAGATTACCACAGCAGCTTTGAGAGATCATGACAGATTTGATAGAGCCTTCAAATTTGGCATGTGGAAAGCCATATTGTCATTTCTATTGGATGAGTATGGACTAAAGGAGTATTCAAAGAATGTTATAGCCATACCAACAAATATACAATAGTTGGCAACCTATAAAAAGGAGAACGCCAAAGACGAGGATTATCCTTGACAGAGTCAAGGACCATATAGTCCCTCATATTGCAGAGAAGGACACAATAAATCATATGTGGGATGTGATTGTAAATCTAGACCAAAATCCTACAGAAAATAGGAAATTGATTCCTAGAGAATATTTGAGGACCATTAAGATGTAGAAGGGTGAAGACATGGTTTCTTATCTTATCAGAGTTCGATTTTCTAGGGATGAATTGGCTAGAGTAGGAGATAAGCTGCCAAGTGATGATGAGCTGGTGTGAGTAATCATGAATGTGTTCTCTAAGCAATGGTATGTATTTGTCTAAGTGATCAATGGATGAGATACACTATTAGGATGGGATCGACTATAGTGATTTCACTTAGGAGGAGATTATGCTCATCTTGGTTAATTTCAGTAGCAGTAGCAGCAAGAAAAATTCGAAGGTTGAGAAGGAATAAGAAAACATAGCCCTAGTAGGAAAAGGGAAGATGAAGAAGGGATCCAACGTGGGATCAAGCCCAAAATGAGCGAAAAGGAATAAGTACCTTTCAAAGGCCAAGTGTTATGGATGTCATGAGCTTGGCCACTATGTCAACGATTTTCCATAGAGAAAGAAGAAGGGAAAGAAGCAAGCAACAACTTATCTAGTGTAGATGAACTCTCGAGTAAGATGGATCAGGAATTAACACTGATCACTTTCCTATCTAGCTCAATTTCATAGGGTGTCTGGTATGTGTTGAGGGAGTTTTTGTTTTCCAAGGAGTGACATCAGATCACATGTGATATTTGACTTAGTGCATTCAGATATATGTGGGTCGATGTCTACAAAATATCTTGGGGGTAAAAGTACTTTGCGAATTTTATTGATGATTTCTCCGTGAAGACTTAAATCTACTTCTTAAAAACCAAGGCTGAGGTCTTCAATCGCTTTCAGGAGTTTAAGGCTCTAGTGCAAAATGTGAAAAGAATAAATATTTAGTCTCTTCGGTCATAAAATGGAGGTGAGTACACAATTAAGGAATTCTAGGAGTTTTGTACTATGGAAGGAATCAAGAGAGAGTGGATGGTTCCTTACAAATCGTAGTAGAATGTAGTTGTTGAGAGGAAGAAACGCTTTATTTCGAAGGCAACAAGAACAATGTTGTATGACCAGGATCCCCCGTGGATCTTCCATGCTATTTATGGGCAAAGGCATGCAGTACGATAATTTATATATAGAATAGGGTCCCACGTAGAGCGTCTGGAAAGATGACATTGAAGGAGGAATTCATGAGGAAGAAGCCATATGTCATTCATTTTAGGAAATTTGATAGCCTAGAATATTGTCACATTCCAAGAGACACGCGTTCAAAGTTAGATCAAACTGCATAACGAGATTATTCATCGATTACAGTGAAACCTCCAAGGCTTATTGGATATTTATTCCAGGGACCAAGTGGATAATTATTAGGAGAGATTTCAAGTTCATGGAGGATAAGGCATACATGAGGTCCAAAGATTTACCAGTAGTTGATGATTAGAGTGAGATTCTAGTAGAAGCTTGTAGAGTTGAGCAGCGAGATCAAGGGCAGTAGAGCATGAGTATAGTCACAAGTATGAGCACTAGCTTAGGTGTAGGTGTTCTTCAATGTTCACATAGCATGGAGTAGCAGATGCAACATATCAAGGAGATGCATCAGGAGGATATAGAGGTGGATATTGCTAAATCCATTGTTGGCAGGAGGAACCGCAAGGTTCAACATACACTCAAGGATGCTCAAGATTTTGTGGGGACTCCTAGGACTAGCAGGAGTGGGTGGAGACAACCAGATAGGTACACTGGATACATGGTGTTGGTAAGTCAATTGGTAGATATCAAGATTTCCATATTTCAGGAGACTGCAAAAAACAAGTGTGGCTAGATGCAACAGTTTAGGATTACTCCTCAATCATGCAAAAAGATGTGTGGGAGGTTATACTAAGGCTAACAAACATGGCGGTGGTTAGATCATGTTGGAAATATAAGATCAAGCATGATGTAGATGGTAGCATCGAGAAATAAAAGGATAGATTCGTGGCCAAGGGGTTCTCTCAGAAGGAGGGAATGGATTAAAATGAGACATTTTCTCCTATGGCCACGAATACTTCTATGCAATCATGATATCATTAGTAGCACATATGAGATGGAAAATCCATCAGATGAATTTCAAGACAACGTTCTTGAATTGTGAACTGGAGGAGGAGGTGTAAATTGAAAAACCAAAGGGATTCATGGCACATAGCAGAGAAACCCATGTGTGTAGGTTGAAGAGAGATTTATATGGGCTCAAGAAGGCTTCTAGGGCATGATATGAATGAATTGATAGATACTTGCAGGGCATGAGCTTCATGAAGAGGTAGGCAAACATGAACCTCTAGTACTTGGTGGTTGGGGATGAGGTACTCATTATTGTCTTATACGTGGATGATTTGTTTATTATAGGTTCACTGGGGCTCATAGAGGAGTGCAAAAGGGATCTTGTAGTTGAGTTCAAGATGAAGGAATTGGGGCTCATGCATTTTTTCTAGGCATGGAGGTATGGCAGAAAGATGGTGATATTTTCCCTGGGCAAGGGAAATACTATATCGAGATCCTGAGGAGATTCAGGATGGAGGATTGCAGAGCCATGTCTACAACCATGATAAAAAATTAGAGGAAGATTGATGCATCCAAGGAGAAGAATATGGAGCCCACCTTGTACAAGAAATTGAGAGGATCTCTGTATTTGGTCATTATCAGGCCAAATATATCCTATGTAGTAAACTCTCTCAGTCAATTCATGGTGGAACCAAAGAGAGTGCATTGGATCACAACTAAACATGTATATAGATATTTGTGTGGCACCATAGAGTATGGGATCATGTATGATTGAGTTGATGGTGTCAGGATGGTTGGATATAATAATGCAAACTGGGTAGGTAACATAGTGGGTCCGAAAATAACTTTGTGGTGTTCCTTCAACATGGGATCAAGAGTTGTTTCTTGGTACAACAAGAAGAAAAAGTCCAAGGCATTGGGTTCTACAGAGGAAGATTACATAGAAATGAGCATGGATACGTACAAGGCCATATGGCTTCAGTAGCTGCTAGTAGCCCTATTCGTTCATAGGTTTGAGATGACAGTGATACACTATGGCAATCAGAGTTGCATCAGGTTGTCAAAGAATCTAGTATTTCATGACAAGTCCAAGCATATAGACACCAGATAAAAATTCATCAAATACTATGTGTAGTGCATGATTGTTCATCTATAGTATATATTCATGGATGAGTAGGTAGAAGATATACTAATGAAGGCTTTGGGGAAGGAGAGATTCATCTTCTTAATAGACAAGTTGGGTGTTATGCAAAACACCTTCGTCACTAAGAGGGAGTGTTAGTTTATGTAGCTTGGATAGGTGCTCTAGTCTCAGATGGTGTCTATGAGGCTAAGAAACACATTTTCTCCAATACCCAAAAATGGTTTCTAAGGAAAATGCCTTGATTAGAATCAATTATCTAGTTTATTAATTTTCCTAAGTCTAACTCAAGGAAATGGATTAATTAATCAGAATTAATTGGCGTAAATCGCTTTTACTCTAGTAACTTCTAGAAAAGGCATGATAAGAGGTCAAGATGATCTAAGCCATCAATTAATATTTGATCATGTCCATTGATTCGTCAACAAGATATTATAAGAGGAAATCGATGGGCCTTTGGAGAACACATTAAGACACAGATTTGTAGTGACAAAAAGGGTGCAGAGGCAACGCAAGAGCATTAGCAGATTGAGATCAACAGTGTTTGGAGACAAATTGTCAAAAGATATTTAACGTAGTGATTTCTAAGTTATTTGGAGATCGATTTTTCTATATAGAGAGGCTAGTTTTCCAGTGGTGCGAGCTTCTCTAGAGAGGAGTGTGAATTGCTCCAGAGAGGACGAATTGTCAGAGCAAGGAAATAGATTTCCAGATTAATTGACTTGCACAAGAAAGTCAAAATTTCTAGTTGATATCAAATTCCAATGGAGGTCGAGTTCATTTCCTTATCAGTGTGAGTTTTCCAACGGACATGAACTAGGGTTGTACGTGTGACTATTTCGGGAGCTAGAGGGAGGCTAAATTTATTCGAGGAGGGTAGGTCGACTTGCAGAAGTGATAAGATTAATTTTTTGGAGGTTTTCTAATTTATGGAAAACGATTGTCGTTTCTCCATCACAAATTTTTGCTGAAGAATTCATAAAATTACTCATTTGCATAACTGGCCTTCCCCACATTGGGATTTTTCAGGGACATTCATCCAACAAAAATTTACGTTCATTATTTGTGTGTGTGCAATAATTTTCTTAGTTCTTGTGGTTCGTTTATTTTTGTGAAGTTTCTGTATTTTTTTATTCAATATTTTCCACAAGTATTTTACAAAAGACAAATAATTATTTTCTAGGTGAATAATAACCAGTTAACTAACCTTAAAAATTTCTCATTGATGTTTTATTAAAACACAATTGCTTTCAAGTTCTAAAAGGGGTCATTTTAATCACCATTATTTTTCAACTTAACTATTGTCTTATGCACCTATAATTAAGCTTATAATTTTCTTATGTCCTCTTAAAGATCTTATACAAAAACTACTCCTTAAAGGTTCTCACACAAAGTTTTATTCGAGATTTGTTTTGTACAATTTCTATAATAAAACAAGAGGGGCTAGGTGGCAACTAGTCCCTGTCCTATGTGAATGTTGAAAGAAATGGTGGGAGTGAACCCATATTTGGCATCAAGTGAGAGGCAGAAGATTGATTTTGCCTCGTTTAAGCTTGAAGGCCATGTTCTGCAATAGTGGGAGCATTGTTATCCCTAGAGTCCTATAGCAAATTCAAGTTCTTCTTAACTGCATAACAAACAAATCAAACAATTCTTCATGTGAAGTGTAGTCTACCTGTAGAGCTAGTGAAAACAATAGGTTTAATCCCAAAACCATCTCAAGACATATATTGAAGTTTCAATCACTTATTCGTGTCGTCTGACCTTGTGCATTAGCAAGTTTGCATTTGAAAGGCTATACACAGCTTAGAGAAGCTTATTTTATGCTATACATTGCTTAGAGAAGCTTATGATATTGGTATGAATAACTACAGCACACTGGATACCAATAGTTCCAATAGAGTTTAGTAGAGGTAATCCCATGAATAGAAAGGCTCAGTTAGAGCGATATAAGAAAGGTTGTAAGGTTCAAGAAAAATGTCACAAGGGACATAGAAGATATCATATTTAGCAAGAAAAGAATTTTGTTATTCTATGGGAGCAAATGACATAGATTTCAAAGACTATCCATACATTATCAATAGACTCCACCCCCCTAATAGCACAAACTTTAGGCCAAACTATTACCATGCAACTGCGATTGGAAAACTAGTATAGGATTTATCTAAAAGGATTCGTGGATAACATTCAAGCAAATCTAACATCACAAAATTTGTTTTACTGAGTAATTTAAGCCAAGGTATTTGGAGAACCAGAAGAGGCCAAAACTTCAGTAGGCCTCAGTCCTATAGAAAAGTCAAGTTTTTCTTCACTGCATAACAAAACAAACCAAACAAGTCTTCATGTGAAGTGTAATCTACCTATAGAGCTAGTGAAAACAATAGGTTTTAGTTACAAGCTGCTATTGAATAGATCAAGACTCCATCTTAAGGCCAGTCATATTAGCTTGTTGCAGTTTAACCCCAAAGCTATCTCAAAACATATATTGAAGTTTCAATTACTTATTCATGTACTCTGACCTTGTGCATTCGCAGTTTTGCATTTGAGAGGCTATACACAGCTTATAGAAGCTTAGTTTACGCTATACACTGCTTAAAGAAGCTTACGATATTGGTATGAATAACTACAACACACTGGATACCAGTAGTTCCAATAGAGTAAAGACAAGAAACTCCAAGGCAAAGACCGAAGGGACACACCTTGACCATGAAGAACAAGGAAGACAAAGAACAACCTTTGGATAGATTTCTTGATTGGAAGGACGAGCGAAAGCGAGTAGTTGCGAGTGGGCGATCTATCTAATACGCTATCATGACAATAATAATAGGGACGATTTGAGGGGAATTTTGTTATTCTATGGGAGCAAATGATACAGATTTAAAACATTGTCCATACATTATCAATAGACTCTGTCCCCCTAATAGCACAAAATTTAGGCAAAACCATGACAATTAGAGTGAGTTAAAGACATATATTGAAGTTATAATCACTTATTCATGTGCTCTGATCTTGTCCATTGTCAGGTTTTACTGAGTAGTTGGAAACATCTATATGGAACCAATAGAAGGGAGTAGCAAAGTTGATTGGGAGGCTGTGAAAATATTCAAGGAAGCTTTGGCCAGAGTGAATCTCCTTCCTACTGAACAACATTACTAATCTCACTTGATACAAATGCTTTCATGGATATGTAAGCTTGGGTGTTTTAGATATGGAAATAAGGTACGATATTAAAACATAGTATCCTTAATATAGCTAACAACTTAGTTTATGATATACACTGCTGAGAGAAGCTTACGATATTGGTATGAATAACTAGAGCACATTGGACACATTGTTAGTATTAACACAACGGAATTACACTTATCTCCTACTTTCATGAATGGGCTCACAAGGTTCAATGTTACTAGTATGAGTTAATGGTGATCATAGAGAAGCTCTTACCTGCTATCAATAACGAGTTGTAACAGCAGTAGTTCCAATAGATTTTAGTAGAGGTAATCCCATGAATAAAAAGAGTACAGTATACAAACAAGATTAAAACCTTATACATATTCCAAACACGTTTCATTATGTAGATATAGCTATGATAAACTGCTTGTAGTTTCATAACCTAGTGTGCATTTCAAAGACAGTCAATCCTGCTACAAGATTCTAAATCTAATAAGCTCTTTATTGATCCTTATGAAAGGCTTAGTAGCATACCATGGGTCTTTGAAGTCACTCCATGAGTCACTTGAATCTACGGGTAGAAAACCCCCCCCACAGCTTAATGCCTTGGAGTATGCAATGGAAATCATCAATGAAACTGCTAAAAATTTTGATCATGATTCTTCTGGGAATGTTTTCACAGAGTAGGTACTGCCATAAAAAAACTTGCAAGGCCCATTTGTAGGTCTGGCTAGTGTTGTTAATCCTAAGCAAATTGGTCTTGATGATGATGGAGATGACAGGGTTGAATATGCCAATTCCAGATACTGTGAAATCTAGACTCTGTGATGCAGGTTTTGCAAGATAATCTACAGAACACAACAATTTTTCCTTGCAAGAACTATGCAAGCAATAGTTGCAGGGGTAGGCCTTGGAACTGTGTACTTGAAGGTTGGTTATAACAAATGTCGTCTGGATAAATGCTTGGGGTTTTTACAGAGTTTCATCATATGTCATCTCTAATACCCTTGTTTTCCTTCCTTTCTTAATGATAATTGAAATTCTGTTTGCGGTGGGCTCAGCAACACATGGAATGCATTTCTCTTCTTTTTTCTCATAGTTTGGAGCACCTAATTTTATCACAAGAAACTCTCTCATATTCACCATATTGGGATAACATCCCCAAGTATTGGTTGCTTATGCACTATATATCTCTTTACAATTATCCTCTGGATTCTCTTCTGATAAACGAGTACTCAAGCTTGGCAACCAAATGCTTCTCGTGGTATCTTGAGCTCAATGTATGTGCAGCCACTGGTGAAGATATATTGCAACAACGAGGATTGCAAAAAGGTAGACTGTGGATGAATGTGGAGATCATGGTGGCCTTTTCCATTTTCTATCGAATCCTTTGTTATGTTATCCTCAAGAGAAGAGCTTGCATAGAAAAATGTTAAATCAATATGATATGGAAATTCAGTGAAATAAGCTTGAGGATTATCATGTGAAGAAATTAGAAGATTTTGATCACCTTTTTCTTTCTTTCCTTCTGAATGTTCATTTCTTTTAGCTAAATGCTATCTAGTTTCTGAATTTTATTGACATTTGCAATCCTCTGGAACCAAAAAAGTACCTAGTAATTTCATATGCTTATGCAATAAGGGAAAGCATACACTTATCTCCTGCTTTCACACCTATGTTAAGAGTGGCATGTGTTTAACCTGTGTTCCAAGGGTAGAAGGATATGAACTAATCCAATAATAAGCATGGTATATTGATAAGTTGCTTGTAGTTTCATAACCTAGTGTGCATTTCAAAGACTGTCCATACATTATCAATACACTCTGCCCCCCCCTAAGAGCACAAACTTTAGGCCAAACTATGACAATTAGAGTTAGTTAAAGACATATATTAAAGTTACAATCACTTATTCATGTCCTCTAACCTTGTCCATTGTCAGGTTTTACTAAGTAGTTTAAGCCAAGATATTCAAAAAGAATAAGAAAGAATAAATGGATTAGGCTACAGAATGAAGAATAGAAAAGGAGGTTGTGAAAAGCTTCAAGGAACAACTACATAAGAAAACAAACATGAAAACAACAGGTTTTAGTTACAAGTCTAGCAAGTGAAAGCAAGATCTGCCTTGAAGTGAAGCAGAAAGAATCCCAATCGGGGGCAAGAGAATTCGAATGACCCAGTGCACAACCAAACAAGTCTTCATGTGAAGTGTAGTCTACCTTCCAAAGCATTAAGCTAAGACAAAATTGTCACATCCATTTGCAAATTCTTTTTCCCAGAATTGGTTTGTTCACCAATTACTTCAGCATAGAGTGGTATCTAAAAAATTGAAATTTGTCAACTAACGGGTAGTGTAATTCTTCTCTGCAACTGGCTCAGCAGGTCAGGAGTGACCTGGATTACATCCCCAAGATGCTTGATGATCTTTCTAAGTGGCAGCAACAGTATCTGGAGAATGATGACAGGATACCCTTTTTTACATATTTTTATAATAAATGTTGTGCCTCAGATGCTTGGAAGTGTTTAGACAAGGCCAAATTCTTAGAAGAAAAAAATTACTAGGAATATTTCAAGATCTGCTTCAATTTGGATAGGGAAGCTTCAATAGTTATGATGCAATGTCACATGCCAACTTAGCATTCTTACCTAGGACTAATGTATTTGGAACAATGATAAGGAAAAACATATATAAAATTGTAAGAAATAAATCCAATGAATTCAAGTGGTTTCCAAAGATATAAGGAGAAATATTTCATCGATTTTGAAGGAAAAATAGATACAATAAAGTCTTTCCTAGAGCACATCAAGAAGACACATGAGGGAAATATTTAAGATCAAGCAGATTGTTAGTTGGATGAAGGTCTCCTAACCATTCCTAGAATTATTAGAGCTAAGGACATTTATGATTTTTGAGACACTTTTTATAAAGCAATAGGAGAAAAGACCAAATAATGAAATAAATTTTCAATATGGAGACAAAGTGTGTAGACAAAGGAGATGAAACAAAAGGAGGATTCTTTTTTCTTTTTCTTTCTCCTTTTTTTTTATTATGTAATTAGAGAAGCTAAAGGGTCATTTGGATTCTAATTTTGGAGGAGTTGAAGTGATTTGAGTTTCCTAGCAAGCCCTATAAGTAACTCCTTTTTGCAAGTGCAACCACACTTAATCACCAACCTTGTATTGATGTCAAGCCTGGTGCCAATCGTAGCACAGTTGATACTTGGCATTGTTTTTTGCAAAATTTCTTGCACCTATTACTGGATGTGCTAGATCCATTCAACAAATTTGGCGTCTTTTTTTTCTTCCCTTTCAGTAGGGAAGGACTCTTCCTGTGTTGATGCAAAGGTAGGGCTACATTAATTGGGGCCTATGACTATAACCTCAAGGATGCCTAAAAAGAGTTGATAAATAGAATTGTGAAGACTTATGCTATAGTTGCATTACACATAACCTCAAGCATGCCTAAAAAGAGTTGATAAATATAATTGTGAAGACTTGTGCTATAGTTGCATTAAACATAAGGAATACGATCATCCCATGTACATGGATGTTTAGAGTCGTACATCCTATTACACCTCATATTGCATTAGGTTTCACCTTGTGATTTTCATCACACATGAAACACACTTGCAGGATGGCACTGAAGGATTACTTGATAGATACAAGGGCATCATTATGGTGCACACACTTTCCTTGACACATTTAAGGACTACTTGAACGGTACATAGATGTTGTATCAAAGCCATGAAACAAGTATAAATCATGTTATCACTGAAACAATTCTCTTATTATCTAGCCAAAAGCATGCAGACACTCTCACACTGATAGATGGATCTAGATATGGACAAAGAGACTCAATTTTCACAAGTATCTCGATATAGTGCAGATCGAGTACTAACTTTGCAATTGAAGTTTGCTGCAGATTGAAAAAGTTGCACTCTCGATACATTTGCAAAATGGCAACCTATTATGTCAACTGTTCTGGGGTCTTGGCTTGATATACCATATGGGAACAAGTCTATGAACATCAGGAAATCCTCATGACCATTTCTACCTATAAGAAAGAATGATTAAATAGGACAAGAGCTAGGTGAGATTTGTACTGTCATGGCACATGAAATCATGGTGAAAATGTTGATTCTTAATATATCATGGCAACTCTGACTTTTGATTACCACATTCAAAATCAAAATCTTTTAAAAAGTCTGGCTAACAATCCATTCCGAGATTTTATTGATACAGGGATACTGATCTCGTTAAAAGAATTGGAGCAGCCACAACTTTGGAAGTTCGATCTACTGGCATTCAATACACATTTTCTCTTTGTGTTTCTATAAGACTCTGGCACAGATGTGCATGATGGAAGTTTATTCAAAAATGAGAATCAAGTTTTCACTTCTAAGAATGTCTTGTTTGATGAAAGCAAGTTTGCAGAGATCCTCGATGGGGGTGCTGCTATGAGAGCTACAACGAGAATCCATCAATATTTAAGGCCATGAAAAATATTATCTTTGGCCTACAGGTGTAGCCTCCTGCCAATTTACATTGAAAATTGGTACATGTTACTCAAAGAAAATTTCAAAATTTGGGTATTTTTCTGCAATCAGGACAAAAACAGATAAAACATTGAATTTGTAAATGTTGACCTCGATTTCAAGTTTTGTAGAAATAGGTATTACAAAAGGAAAGAAACAATAAAGAAGAGGAGATAAATATTATGAAGAGTATTTAGAATCCGGATCTAGAATAGAAGAATAAAAAATTATAATTTGAAATATAAACAACAAATATTTTAAAGTAGAAAATCTGAATATGGGTTAAACACAAATGAAATTTAAAACTGCCTACAGTTTCGGCTTACAGTTTGTAAAATGTATGTGATTAGCTGAGCAACAAACCCTATCACGACACCAGCTAATCCATTGATCAGCGCGTTAGACATTCTGTCTATTAACACAATATATGAAAAAAGACCCCAAATTCATTACCTTGAGTTCAAACCATCCATAAACTAATAAACAAGAAACTAAAAATATTTTCTACATTATTTACAGAGTAAATTACCTAGCAGGTCTACAAAATATGAATAAGTTGCAAAGACATGGACTCCACTGCAGAATGAAGGCAAGGTTAAGGAGGGTAAAGTTTTGATAAATGGAATGATGAGAGGCATGGCCCTCGTGGTAGGTCCCACATATTGTTTTGTGTAGGATGACTACTATGCTATGGTCAATTGTAATATATAAATTTGCATGGTCTACATGTGTCTCCTGCCTCACCACGAGAGGTGTAACGAGAGAACAAGTGCCTTCAGAGAAACTCAGCTACCAAACACATAACTTTTCACAGAGGATGGACTAGGAGTATCCATGACCATGCCTCATGTCTCACCATGAGAGGTGTTCGCCATGGGAAGTTCGACCTACCTTCTCATGAGCTATAAGCTTTCCCAATAAACCCTGCACTGTGGGAGGGAGTTAGAAGCTTAGGTCTGTGCCGGGATAAATCGATTCTATTTCCATTTGATAGCTATTTATAAACAGTTTGGCACCTGAGATGAACGTACCTCAAGAGGCAAGAAGTGTAGTTAAAACGTTGGATGACAAAAGGATTTGGAAGGTAGGAGGCATGTTACTAATCCTGTGTAGCGTAATCCTATTCTGAAAACCAATAGATGATGCATGATTCTTTCTTCATCATCCTCGCTCGCTTCCAGTGCTTTTGTCTTCTAGTCTCTACTTCCTGGTAAACTTTATGTATTTTATTTCCCTGCCTGTGATTATTCCCCTGCTAATCATTCCCCTTATCTATATTTTATATTGTGCATGCGCCATATCTTGATATATAATGAAGATCAATGATCTGTTTTGTCGCATCTGTTTACTCTGTTTCTATACTGGCCCAAACATCTATTTGAGAAGGGTTTTGCCAGAGAAAGGGGCACAATAGCCCAAAATCCAATAAAATGATGAAGGGGCTTGCCTGGTTTCATTGATGCCGATTGCCTAGAGTCATAGCCTAGAGGACTTGCGTGGTTATTTGAAAGGATGTCATTGCCGAGAGCTGGTGGTCATTGCCAGTTTTCTTTGGTGGTCATTGCTATTTTTCTTTACCAATTGTCGGGGGGCCTAGCCCTGACTCAGATGGGAGCTTTTTCGGCTCAAATATGATTTTCTGGATGTTTCCTTTTCCAAAGATTGAGATCCAGATCTGGCAAAGATCTAGATCCAGATCCAAAGCCAGACAGAGATCTTGAAATCCAGATAGAGAGAGTTGGATTCAGAAGAGATCTTGAAAGCCAGATAGAGAGAGTTGGATTCAGCAGATCCAATCGGTTAAGCAGTAGATTCAGCTCCAGATGGCTTAGAATGAAGTTAAAGAAGTTGCAGTGGGTTTAAGAATCTGAATCTTACTCGATCTCACAACATGCAAGATTTGCATGCATCCACCTATAATTTGATTGTAGCTTCAGCTCCACTGCAACCACCATACACCTGTAATCCGAGGCTCCACTGCAACCACCATACACCTATAATACATCTACGACTCCACTGCAACTATGCAACTATCTGCAACCTTAATAACATCTAGCAAGGGAATTAAATACAAACATTAAATGTTAGTGAAGTAATGCTAGCATTACTTCACTTGAAAATAATGTCACGAAACATTACTTCACTTGAAAATAATGTCACGAAACATTACTTCACTTGAAAAATGAACAAATGTCATGTTCATGTGATTCTCATATCATATTGTAAAGCTAATTTTCTAATGCCAATGCCAATGTGTGATGTATGTGGGCCTCTTCTAGACTGACCTCGAGAAGAGGCCAAATAAAATCGTGAACCAAAACTTTCGCTATCACAAAACACAAACTTTCGGTTAAAATTAAAATGTCATTCGTTAACAGTAAAATTTCATTGAAACTTTAACTTAAACCAAAGTTTTTGTCATTGATTTCTGTGTAGAGATTAATGGCAAAGCTTCAATCGCTTACTATAGTCCCTGCCAGCCCGGAGGTCTTGGACTAATAACACGGGATTTTACCCATTTTCCTTTGCTTATTCAAAAAAGGGTTTTAACCCACTTTAGTTTATCTTCATATATATAACATATAACCAAGATATATATAAAAATATTTTACTTAATGCACCCCATAGTTTATTTCTTCTCTTATTATATGCTCGAAATGTTAAATTGTTTAAGATTAAAAATGAGGGTTTTAATACTATTGTCACACCATGGTGATTCAAACCTAGGCTTCATCCAAATTATTCAAACTTTATATTATTATGTAGAGCCAACACACCACATGGAATTTCATTGTATCCCAAAGTTGTTTTATTTTATGCTTGAGGTAACGCATGAATTTAACATGTGGACCATGCTTGGTTATGTAGAGCCATTTTATTGGTCCAGGACGCTGCTTCCCACATGGCCTCACATGGCTTTGTATGGAAAGGCATAAA
The DNA here is from genome assembly GCA_031772625.1 of Pinus tabuliformis. Lineage (NCBI taxonomy): Eukaryota > Viridiplantae > Streptophyta > Pinopsida > Pinales > Pinaceae > Pinus > Pinus tabuliformis. Next base: position 764,931,757 of record CM062811.1, on the reverse strand, counting down.
CTTAAAATCAATAGACATGATCTAACAATGCCAGATCAATGGTGTAAATCATTAGGGTTTCGTTTTTAGTCATACAAACTTCCTTCTGCTTATGTTTTGGTTTGCTATGCAATTTAGGGTTTTAAACTAACCCTCTCTTTTTTGTTTATAGAATTGTTGCAGAAATGTGGAGACACCTCCGACCTTCTCTTGAAAAGAGTTTACTCCACACTTGATGTTCTCTCGACAAGAGTTTACTTTTTGAAAGGTAAGTATTTCACTGTTACTTTCAAAGGGGAAAACCCTTTGTATTTACCTTGTGTTACTTGGTTATTTCTTGGTCATTTTTCAAGATTGGGGTTTCCAAATTGAAACCTAGCATATCATGGCTTATTTAGCCATTGGTAAACCTTGATCATAAAAAAAAAATTATGGTTGTGGTTATAATAGTCAGTTATGACTATTTTCCTTATATAGAGATTTTATACATTTGTCAGGGTTTTAACCCTACCTAAACTTGTTAATTTGGGCATTTCATTTGCAAATGTTCTTAAAAAAAATTGTGTTCTATTACATGTAAACAATATGGGTTCTCAGACATGGGTTTTTCCTCAGGCTAATTGGGTACCAAATATTTTCTTGTTTTTTTGGTTAATATTATTTTCTTTTTACCAACTACCACTTATATTTTATTTTTGTTGGAAATTTCATAGATAGAGTCATACTTGAGTATTTTGAAACTTTTTCCTTTATACGCAGAGCCTTTCCAATCCTTAATGAGGTTATGGCTTCTCCTCTTCAGGTCAAGTTCTCCTGAACTCCTGGTTGCTTCTTCTATATGTAATTGACTCTTCCATCGAGGACAAAGACAGCACAGTAGGGTTTTGCCTTAATCAGTTACCAGGGTTTTATTTTAAATTAGTTATAGAGTTCTATGCAAAACATTACCCTAAGAGGCAAGTTAAGTTTTAAAGTAAATCTTACCCTAAGAGGCGAGTTAAGTTTTAAAGGAAAATGTGCCTTCTTTGTAATTATTTAAAATGGTCATGATAGAAACCTTTGGGTAACATTACTATTACATTTTGTCACATAGGTCTCTTCGACCATTTTAGGATAAGAATTACATTATTTGTAAAAGCCATACTGTATGTTGAGTCTTTGATTGATAATTTTAAAAGGATTATTATATTGGCTAAAGTTATAAACCTTCCTTCCATGAGTATTGTTCTACTTTTTATTTATAAAAAGAGTCATAATCGACGACTTTTTAATCTCTAATTCCCTACAAGTGGTATTATTTATTGAGTTTCTATTTTGACTACCTAAAGGGTTTAATCCCTTAATTAATATAACTTGTGTCTTCTTTTCTTTTCCCTATCATTTGAAAGCTATTTATGTGTGTTCTTATTTATCTATACTTAAACTCATTTGACATAGGGGTATGGCTCCAAATTCCATTATTTCTAAAGGATTAAGCCAATTCAGCTTCACCATTATATATATTTAAGTTTATTATTACATTGTTCTTTTCACAGAAAATTTATTCAAGCAATGGATGCTACCAATGTACCTTATGCAGCGGTTTTATTTCAAATATATAATACTTTGTTTTAATTTTTCATATTTTCATGTATCTAGAAATTCTAATTAAAATTTCTATCAATGCAATTAGAAAATAGATGCTTGTCATATAATTGTACATAAAAACCCTATTAATGCAAGAAAATAGATGTTTGTCATATAATTGTATAGAAAAACCCTTATAGTAAATAAAAAACATATTCTATTCAATCATTTAATAACATGTTTTGCACAATTTTGTGTATAATACTCAAAGGATATATCTTTGTCTTTTTTCATTTGCTGGCATAAAACATTCAGAAAACTTGCACAATAAAAAAACACTTATTCTCATTTAAAATAAAACAAAAAAATATATTTAATTATATATAATATATTAGTTTTTTCTAATAAATTTAAAAACAGAAAATTGTAAAACTCAATAATATAACATCATACTTTTTTTAATTTTATATCATATTAATATAAAATTTCAAACACTAATATATAATACAAATATTAAATAACATGAATCGCCTCTATTTTTATTAATATACAATTTAAAGTAATAATATCTAATACAGATACTAAATAATGATAAAATATCTCCACTCTAGATTCTTATTAGAATAATACAAAAAATATCTCCACTCTAGATTCTTATTACAATAATACAAATTTGATTGATTAAATAAAGTATAAAACTTTTATATTTAAAATTTTAAAAATAAAATAAAGTTATTAATTTATTTTATAATGTAGTGACTACACAACAGTTTTAAGTGAATTTTATGTAACGAAATTGGAACGAATACCATGTTATCGTCCATTTTTAAATTAAAAATTATTAACAACGGTGAGTCACTCACGTCTTTTGAATGTTAGCTTCAAAGGCTATTAAATTATATGAACTGGATATTGAGAATATATTTTTTGGGAGCATTTTCTTTTATTTATATCATCTTTCATGGGTTATTCACATTGGCTTATATCATCTTTCATGGGTTATTCACATTGGCTTATATCATCTTTCATGGGTTATTCACATTGGCTTTTGTTCAGGCTATTTATTTTAAAAAATAAATAATGTTTTAAATAATGGTAATTGAGTTAAAGTTGGTCTTTATTTGGCAATTATGATTAAATAACTGTGATTGAGTTAGGGTTTTTTTTAACTATAATAACCTAAGCCCGCAACTACAAAAAGTTCAGAGTTAAAACTTATTACAAATACAAAAAAATTTGCTTGTAAATTGGAAGGATTGAATCAAGAAGAGTAAGAAAAATGAAGGTATATTCCACCCCTTCTACAAGGCTTAAATGAGAGCAAGCATGACACAAGTTCTAAATTGAGAGGCACTAAAGTTCAGTGTAGACCCAAGTTCACAAGTACAAAGACCAAGGTCATGGGATCAAACTTACTAGTTAGTGTCAAACCACTTGGTCATCTATTTTACAGGGACTGCAACATTTTCTCGAGCCATGGAAAAGTAAATGTTGAAGCCAATCTCCACACCAGCAAAGCCATACCTAGAGGAACAACTCTAAGCATGGCACTGGTGTCCATAACTTAATCACAATATGAGAAGACATTATTGCAAATCAAGTATGACATGGGCCCTAAACTAAAGGCATCAGAGTTCAATGTTTTGGTGTAGACTCGGGATCGAACATACTAGTTAGTGCCAAACCACTTGGCGATCTCCTTTGGAGGGACCGTGGCATTTCCTCGAGCCATGGAAAAGTAAATGTCGAAGCCAATCTCCCCACAAGCAAAGCCATACCTAGAAGGAACAACTCCAAACATGGTAATGGTGTCCAAAACTAGTAAATAGTAAGAGAATGCGTTGGGAATCAATGTCATTTTGGCAGTTACAATTCGCTTCCAGATAAAAGCCAGTCTTCAGTGCCTTGGCCATGGCCTAAAGATCAATAATAGAGCTTTTGCCATCAAATAAGTCATTCAGCAAATAAGATATCTAACCAATAGGTTATTCAACAGATAAGTGACATTCCTAGCATATACATGGTTACAATCTAGATCTCTACCAAAGATGACAAATTCTTTTAGTTACTAGCACAACATAAACTTTTAGTTTTAACAAAATAAAACCTTGTAAAGAGAAACAAACATGGCCCATATGTTTGTGTACGAAGCAAAGCAAGTGAGGAAACCAATGATCATTTATTCTTAAAAAAGTAACCTTATAAAATAAGTTTTGTCTTCTCTATTTTGAAATTGGAATTCAAAGAAAAAAAAGGCCACTTACATTAGAAATCCATGTTTAGCTCTTGGTCTTTTGAATACCTCAATCTTTGGGGAGGAAACCTCTGCTAAGGAAAACTGAAAGGAAGTTACCACTAAAGGTTCATTTGTTTCCCACTGATAAGACTACCACCCTATCTATACGATTTATTCTCTTAAAGAGTCTAAAGTTGGGATGCCCCTTGAAATGTTTGAAGGACACAAAGATGGCAAGGAGCCAACATATGTTTTCTAGCAATTTAAACGATGAAAATAGCAAGTAAGAACTGAAATATGTTATCTTGCCAATTTTAATATAACAAAGGTGTCTCTCCACAACACCTCTAAACTTGTTTACTTCAAAATGAGATTCTAATGAAACAACATGACAATGTTTAATTGTGCTTCATAAAGGAACCATGAAGGAGGAGCGACGTCAAATCCTTGAATAGAAAATTGGGGCACTGGAAATGCAGCATGGGCCTCTATCTTTATACAGAATTTTCGCCGTTCCGACCTCCAAACAGGAATTGGGAACGCAAATGGCCTCCGATTTTTGAAGCGCTCCATGTCTAAATGAATGTCTTCTTCTGTGGCCAATGTCTCTGTTGGGCTACAGATACAGTGCCCAGCCTAAAATGAAAATTAAACGGCAGGAGAATATTTGTAGTTTGGATCATCCCATTAATAAAAGGATAATGCTATTTAAAATTAAATTAATGCAATGCTTTTTATTATTAAATACGAGGGAGAGTAGAATACAAAATTTTATTTGTATTAATTATATATATATATATATAATTGATTGAGGTCAACTAATGAAGAGTTGTCATTTTCTTAATATTTATTGTAATTTCTGTAATTCATTTTAAGTTTTATTATTGGATAAATAATGTTTATATATGGTTTTAAATATTTTACTTTTAGAATTTTCAATTTCAAAGAATTTTGTGAAAATTGTATTATGATAATGAATATTTTTTATTTTTTATTTTTCTCTTAAAATATCTTTTTGTTTATATTTAATTATAAGCGATTTTATTTTATTAATGTTAAGATTGTGTATATTTTGTTATAATTAAGTAATTAATTCATAAAAATTTCAATATATAAAATAGAGATAAAAATTATTTTTTTATAATATTTATAATTAATGAAAAATAATAATAAAGGTAAGAAACACTAAAATTAGTATGTAATTTTAGGTTTGATGTTTGGGAATGTTATGCATATATAGGTGAAGATCAAAGAACAATAAAATATGTACTTAAATATAAATAACATTTATAGCAATTTTTGATAAGAAATAAGGAATTTCTTTAACTAATAGAGTAGTCTTACATCAATCTTGAATACAATGACATGATAGGCTAAAGTCATCCCAAAGTCATTCCAATGCTGACACCTATGGCCGTATTAGGCTCCCAGCTAGTAGAACACATAGAAACATTAAAAGTCACTAGATTCATCAAAAATGAAAACTATGTAGCTCATGCCCTAATGCTTCTAATGAATCTTAAAACATATTTGATACCTAAAAACAAGTCTAGCCTAACCCTTTAATCATGCTCTTTCGAAGATAGTTTGTAGATCGTTCCTCATCATGGAAAGACTTGATATACGATTTTGAAAGGTGAATCCCCAACTTATCAGTCACTTGATCTCATTCTGCATTTTGATTTTGTTTAGCCTCAAAAAATAAACCCTTAAGCTATTATCTCTTACAATCCAACCCCATTTCTCTCTTGACATCATCTCCTTTCATTAAAGTGTTTTTCCACACCAAGCCTTTTCCTACCTCTAATCCTACACACTCTCCTATCCTAATGGATAGCTATGTCTTCATTCTTTAAATATGGGAGAGCCGAAATCTATAGAAATCCAAAAATCTATAGAATCCCCAAAGTCTTGATAGGAAGGAAAATCAAAATGCATCCAATATGGAATTAGTTATATGCACTTGCAAGTCTATCAAGAACCACACGAAAAGGAAACCTCCTCTTTAGTTGAATAGTGAGGAATCTAGCAAAGATGAGGTAGAAGGGAGCCATTTTAAAAGATATATCCATGTTATCTTTAAGGATTGCAACAAGTAGGATTTTTTATCCCACACTCATGGCCACTTAAAGGTTCCCTATTTTGAGGTAGTCGTGTCGAATTATTATGCATGGGCCATAACTACCAAGGTTGAGAAAATGGAAAATCCCTTGCTCTCTGAATTTTCCATGGAATATGCCATGAACATAAGAAGAAAGTGTATTATTTCAAGGAATACCATTGACAAGATGTTGTATACTCATTTCTTCATTGCTCCAAACCTTGACTCTGAAAACTATTTCAGAGGACTACCCAATGATCTCTTGGTTTATTTCAAGAGTATCATCACTCTATTGTCTAAGAAATTTCTTTCACGAGAACAATAGCTAATTCAAATCAAGGTACTTATGCTCAAGACCTACAAAGGAAGGATTCCTTCGAGCCCTATGATTCGAGTGGAATTTGGTGGCCACTTGCCTATTCCACTAGACCTCCATTTGGCTTCATTTGTTTCCTTGTTTATTGCAACATGAACTATTTTTAGCAGTTTTTCGAGTCCTAAACTTCCGGAGCAGTTTTGACCCCCTAAACTGTGTTTTTTGAGGTTCACAACAAGGTCATAACCATATGCAAGGGCCTGCCACAAATCCTATAATAATTGAAGAGATATTTCCAAGAAGGTATCATGCACACCAAAAGGAGATAATACAACCAAGTTACAACCCCAGGAAGTTGGCTGCTCAACTAACCCCAACGGGGCTCACAAACTCTTGGTGTTCCATCTCCTGGGGTTAGGGTTTTGGTTGTTTAGGGTTTTCCCTTGTTGTTCAATAATAAATATGCCCTTGAGCCTCATTGTAACACAATTCAAAGGAATGTAGCCACCACATCTCTTCTCAGAGATAAGATACCATCGCCCGAGCTAGTCTTATTTCCATTTTGTTTGTGAACATATTTCAGTATTTGATATTAATGAAATGAATTTTTATTCCTGCTACATATTTGTATTTATGGTTATATATGTAATTTGTTGTGTTCTTGTTTAAGTTCAGATCACCCTACAACCAAAGCCAAATATGATGAGTAATATGAAGGTTTTATTCTTTGTCGAACATTTTTGAAGACTCCTCAATTTGTCAAAGATTGTTTATTTAGTTTCTTATGTAGTTATTTCACTTCGTATGATGTTTCGTTAGTCACAATTCTCCTCTTCTGATTAAAAATTGATCACTATATAATTTATGATCTACCTTACTACTTTAGGAGTGGCAAAACTTGAGGAATTGGATTCCAAGACCCATTTTAGGGTAGCTCCTAATTTGGTGATTGGAGGCCTAAAAAATTCTAGAGATAGTTTGAGGCTTCAAAATGATAGACTTTGGGGTCAAAACTTTGCGAGCTTGGCTCCATCCCATTGACAATATTTTACACATTAAAATCATTCCAATAGTGTAAATTTCACCTCAATAAAAATTTGTACGTTATGCCTCCCACAATTTGACCTACCTAACCACTATGATATAGAGTAAATGCCAAATTATCCCCCATTACACTCATATGGTGGGCTATGTGGGATGTCAAGAAGATTCTACATGGTCAAAAACCTTAACACTAATGGAGGGTTAAGGCATGCAAAAGCCATAAACCTAACCATAAATGATTATCACGCTATGTTAAGTAATGGGATATTAATAAAGGAAGGGGTTTGATTCTTTTAGTATTGTTCTAGTGTTCCCCACTTGAATATAGCATCTAGGAGTGGGATATTAAAGTATAATAGAGCTTCATGTAGAAGATTCTATAACAATCATTCAAGCCACAATGTCCATGATAACTCCATAGTGAATGCCCATTTCTTTGTACTGACACTTCATAATAGAGAAGAAATGAACAAAGTATACACCTCATTTGTGATATAGGTTTTCTCCTTCATTTTTTTCCCAAGTTCCTTCTTGTGCTCGTTTGTGTGGATAGTGTGTTCAATTGCTTGTTTCTTCCATTTTAGTTTCAATTATTTCCATAATTTAGACCATTACACTAGTAATAATAAGATTGAGATTAAAGATAATAAAATATGTAATAAAAAAATTCATAATATTGTAATGTGTGCTATGAAAAATTATTTAAGTGGAATATCTATAATAGCTTACATATCATCTCTTAATGTTGTACAGGATATATTCAATACCCTCTTTCTTTATGATGATGGATGATATGTGGTAATCATTCAAAAACTCTTTTGTGATTGTATATTTGATAACATCCTCATCTTTATCCAAATTTGGGAAATACATTTGAAGCACATTGAATAGGTCCGAAGCACTATGTAGAAACATAAGTTATATGCCAATTTGGATAAATGATCATTCCACATGTAGATAATTCAATATTTAAGATACATCATTGATGAACACGACATGTATGTCATTTGCATTTGACTAGTCCTAGTGATGCTCACTGAGCTCCACAATTTGTTGGGCCTTCTTAATTTCTACCACATGTTCATATTGGGGTTCAATTATATTGCATGGCCCTTAATTAAATTGAACAATGGCGAATATGAATCCCAATTTTCCTATTCTAAATTTGAATCACAACAAAAATCATTCCAGGGTCTAAAACACTACCTCTACTCGACGAAAAACTCATGTTTCTAGACATGTCATAACGATTTGAGATTGATACATGTATCTTACTATGCTATCTGTGTAGTCCTCATCTAATAGGGACATATGATGGCCTATCACAAGGGGACATTATCAAATGTTGTAAACATATGTCTCATGTATGATAGGGACATTTACTCAATTATGCATGCATATTAATAGTGGAAACATTATATTCTATCAAAGGAAATGATCATCCACATTAATCGCAATCATTTGGAATTCATGCAAGCATAATTCAAATTTCAAAATGATATCCATCAAAAGTGGTCCATTTACCCATAACAATTGCATTTGAACATTAAATACAAGAAGGATAACACAAATCATGTTGTAAACTATCTCAATGACCCTTTATTGTGGCAATAACCACCATTATTAATTTGTATAGGCATGATACCTCTAGGTCACCATGGTCATACACCAAATATAAATTCTCTATTACTTATCAAACATTGAACATGGACAAACGAGTTCAAGAATTCCACCTCTAGAGTCACACTCTTTTGGTATCTACACCATTTTTATGTTCCTTCAAGTGAGCGTGTAAAGCTAATTTGGGTGTCACATTAAATTTGGATGGAAGGGAAATACAACAGTAGTACTTAAAAAATATTTATATTGGCCAAAGCTTTGAATAGATATCAACCAATATATTAGGTCATGGATTGTTTGTGCCATCATCAACCTCGCCCTTAAGAAATTAATAAATGTCAGATTTGGCACACCCAAACAAATTAACATGTATACACTTATAGATACAACTGCAATTCGCAGGCATGTATGAGTTGTGAGGAGAATTTGGAATGTGGATTTGAAGTCACATATGGAGATGACTCTCAGGTAGAGGGTTCACTTGCTTCATACACAATCACCCTTGGCTCCCAATATCTTCCTAATTTTTCTTTCGATTGTGCAGAGCTGGTAAGCAAATTAGATGAAAACCATCGAGAGTTAGTAAGCGGATTAGATAGAAATCAATTAGGATTTATGGGATTGGGCAGCAGACCACTTTTGTTATTGAATCATCCCACCACAAAATTATTTGACGAAACATTTTCTTACTGTCTTCCCAGCTTGGCATCATCCGCACATTCGGGCCAATCTCCAATAAGATATTAGATAAACCAATTTCCACTTTAATTTTGTAAACTATTTGTTAGGGTTTAATAAAATATTATTATATTTTAAATATAAGTATTAATTATTATTTTGAAAATTAATTTAAAAAATAGATCCACCAATTTTATGAGAAATATTTTTTATTTTTAATATTATTTATTTATGTAAATTTCTATTTAAATTTATTTTTGTTTTTATAATTTGTATTTTTAAAATATATTGAATTACTAAATATTATGAGTACAACTTAATTATTATTTAATTAAAACTAAAATATTTTTATATTTAAATTGTAATAATCATTTTATATTAGTATAAAAATATTCAAAATAGTTTTGACACTTATATAAATTTAACCTAACTTTTAATATAAGTAAATTACATTATAAATAAAGAAAAATGTATATAAAAATTTAATTATAAATAAAGATGTAATAAAATTTGAAAGAAAAATGTATATAAAAATTTAATTATAAATAAAGGTGTAGTAAAATTTGAAATAAAGAGTGATGAATCTCTGCATCTTTTTTTCATGAAAATGAAATATATAGGCCTATAAAAAGAATTTAATAAAAATATATTATATAAAGTTTTCAAAAATAAAAAGAAATAATTATTTTAGGTTATATTTGAAGTTATTTTATTTAATTTTAATTTAAAAATATAGTGATTATCTTATATTACATTTGAAGTTATTTTAAATTGTTTATTGAATTTTAATTCAAAAATCTTAAATTACACTGTGTGGAAAAAACAAAAAATATATAGATTCAAACAATCATCCTTAAATAATATAAAATAGAGACATTGAGGTATAAGCAATTTAATCATATGTTGTGGTGTTTTTCTAATAATAGGGTATATTTTATTTTCTTCAACTTGATAATTATGTTTTTATTGAATTAAAGAAACATTTGTATGCTTATATTTTTTTATTTGTTAAAAGTAGTCCATATTTGTGGGGGAGGCATGAGTGGGAGGGATCATATTTGGCCCCGATGAAAAAAATATTTCCCAATTCGCTTGGGGCCTTGGATCAGTGACAAATAATCAGGTGAAGCATCTAGCACTATGAAAGTGACTAGAACTAGTCAATGAGCTTAAAATATCGAGGGTAACAATTTTTGGAGATTCTATGCTAGTTATTTGTCAATTAACCAATGCTAAGAAGGTGATTAGTTTTGAGTCCTCCCCATTAACCCAAAGGATACTTGTGTCTACCTCTCAGTTCGAACAATTGGAATTCTTCCACGTTCATAGACATTTGAATCTAGTGGTTGACAAGCTAGCTAAAAATGGTGCCACCATGAGTTATGGTGTAATAGATCTAGACCACAAGTTGGGCTTCTTCCCAATTCCTTAGTAATGTTGGGTTGAACAAGATTTCATTTGAATATTTGGGACAAATCTTCTCACTCTTCTCTCCATCTTCAGAGTTCACTTGGATTCCCAAGAAATAACCTAAATGCAACATAGTCACTCCAACAACCTAAATACAACATACTAGGCACAGGTATGACATACTTTATGAATATTGGAGAAAAGGAGTATGTGACCATTGTATGAGGCCTAGAAATATTTGTGAATGAAGAGAATATTAGTTGCATATCTAGACTGCCAAAAGGGATACCTTGCAAAATAAGAGAGGAAAGAGGTCACTCTTTCCAAGAATAATTTCTTCCTTGAGAATGAGAAACTCCTAAAAGATAAAAATGGATTAAAAAGAGAAATTCTATGTTCCTCTTGGAATGAAGTGGTCTGTCATATTCTAAAGTATATCTCATGTGAAGGTCTATTAAGTGTGGTGTATTTATATCCATTTAGGCTTCTCTATCAGTTGAGGGACCAACCTCACCTATAGCCTACAAAAACTCTAAATACTCCATATTTTTTGCTATAATCATTAAATGAGATGAGCGCCAAAGTGAAGGGAGTAAAACAAGAAGTAGTAGCCCATCATGGGATCATCTAGTTTTCCACACACTGGACAATCTAGAATATAAAGTCCCATTGTTTGATTTCAAGGAGATGGAAAAAGAGGCCTTCCTAGGAACATAGGAAAAGGACAAGAGATTACATAAGAGATATCAAAGGTTGTATATGAGCATATAGGCTACATTATTTAGGAAGCCAATCCTTTCCCCATAAATTACTATTTATTGAGCTCTTGAGAGATAAGTTACAACTATGCTAGGTTATTCTTGAGGGTAGACATCAAATTGGACTCTTTTTACACATAGTGAAAAGAATTGGAGGGAAGAATATTCATGAGGGATTTTTTAGTAGAGAATGGAAGTATATTCCTTGTCTTGTGTGGGGTAGTGGAAAAGAGTGCCAAGGCATGATGGTTTCCTAGAGATTTTTGTGGTAAATTTTTTGGCTAAGAATGAGAGAAATTGGGTCATGTGGGTGACCTGGGAGTCCTTGACTAACTTTTAGGGAGTGTTTTACAATGGATGCCTATGGTTGGGTGGAAAATCACTTGCAATTAGTTAATTTCTTGGACCATTTTGTTTAAAATCACTTGCAATTAGTTAATTTCTTGGACCATTTTGTTTAAAATATAAGTGTTCCATCTCTTCTTGAATCCATTTTTTTGGTTATGAAGTTAAGCTTGTTTTTTTCTTACATATGGATTTGGAAATGGAATTCTTAGATATAGGATGTTTGGCATGTTTTTTTGTTGCATTACAGAGTAGCTCAATTAAATGAGTTTGAATAGTATTGGCTTCCAACTTATGCCCACTATTTCAAATTCAAACCATTGAGGACTTGAGTATTTTAAAATATTCATATATGTTGGCATGGTTGCAAGGAAAAAGAAAACATAGAGCACAACTCTTTGAATAGGTATTCAAACCTTCTAAATTCAAATTATATTTAAACCAAAAGCTTATTTATTTGAGTTTGGACTCTTCTTTTCTTTTGAAGTCAAATATAACATTGAAATGGGGCTTAAAGGCCTTTTGCATTGGGATTAGAGTCTTGGAGGAAGGATTGATGCCTTGATTTCCTTGTTATTTTCAAAGTTGGGTAGAACTTCAAAAATACAGAATGGTCTTGTATCTTATTTATCTTTTCTTTGTAGTGTACCTTTTGAAGTGGATCAATGGTTGTTATAGACATATTTGGGCACTACAACCCCAATCACATATGTCCATAAAACAAGGGCTCTCAAACCCCTAAAAGTGTTGTTTCATACCCTAAAGGATCAAGATCAACTGATTACATCATTTCCCAGAAGTTCTCCCTGAAAAACTGCTCAGAACTGGTCAAAACTGGACCATATAAACTGCTCCATGCTGAGGGTGCGATGCATCTCACCTGCTACACACAAAGGGTGCAATGCATAATGAAAAGCCCTTCTATAGGGTGCAATGAGCGAGAGCAGACAAATGGCAGAAGCAGTTTGCTAGGTGGAAACCCAGAGAATCTTCTAGAAACTGCTCATATGACACTTTCCTCTCTGAATTCACCCAAGGATGAGTAAGAGATCATGAAATCTCCAAGTGGAACCAAGAACTATCAATGAAATGACACTAATAAAAATCCCAGAAGCTGACTCACTCTCCTGCAAACATCTATATATGGATCCCTCATCCTAGAGATCCAAAGGCTGGAATTTTGTAATTTGTAAGGAAGTGATGTTGGTTTCTCTTTGAGACATTGTATTGTTGGGTGATCTTGCTTTTTATGAGGTGAAAAGGGCTTTCATGTTGGGAGGATGATGCTGGATCAGACAGCTTGGTTGTAATCCTCTCTTATACTACTTCTATCAATAAAGCTATTTGAGTTTTCCTCCATATACTTGTATATCTCTAAACCTTGTATTTGTATATGCATTTGTATGGTTAATGTACATCTGATGCTATATTGTTTATGGTTATATATCTCTATGATTTGATGGTATTTTTCTACTTTGACTCTACAGGTGTTCTTTGAAGTGGGACAAGTGAGAAAGGAGTGGCGAAAGCTCTATCAAGGGAGAGAGGAAACAAGAAAGGAGACTAGCGAAAGACTGAGGTTGGTACTCTTTGCTTCTCTCTCATCTATCTCTCATAAAGGAAAACACAAGTAACTTTGGTTTTTTTGTTTCTAAGATAGCTACCCATCTTAGTGGGACTAGCAGCTCTGAATGGACACTAGTTTTCCCAATAAAAAAATGGCGACTTCACTGGGGAGCGAATAGTTTGTTTGTTTTGTTATTGTTTTTTACTTTATAAACTACAGACGGAGCCTGAAGTTAAGCCAGCTAGCCTTCAAACTGCTTTTGCTATGCAACTGCAAAGTAGATCAACGCTGCTTCAGTCAATCTCTAGGTGGTTTATGAACTGAACATCTGACTTGCAAACATCCTAAGTGCCCTGGTGATAGCTCAAATAACCTCATTAGATCAGCCCCTATACTTTGTGTTTACTGCCTATCAAAAGCTTAGCCTAAACCACTGAACTTAGCTGCAAACTGTGAGTGAAAACCAAGCTCAGTCTCGTCCCTGGACCATTGCACTATTTCTCATTGGCAAACTGGATGCATTGCACCTCCCATGTGTTGAAGGTAAGATGCATCCCTGTTTCCCTATGCTATAGGTGTGATGATTGAGTGAGACTGTTTCTGCCTACAGATTTTGGTTTTTTCTTCATTGTCTTCAGCTTTATTCGGTAGTTTTGTTGTCTATGATCAGTATATCACTGTTGAAACCTTATTCCTTTGCATTATTCAGCCTCCATTGATAAAGAATTGTGAATTTTTTTTATGTATTTTTCATCATTTACAGTTCTCCTTTGCAAATAGTAGCTTAATCGAATTGTCGTCTTTTGATTTGAAAGTGTCGCAACTATCGTTTTCAGTCAAGAAAAAGAGTGTCGTAAAGTCTTCCTCTTTTAGATAGTTGATTACACTTTTTCCATTGTACTTGATTTTGAAATTATTAGTATTTCAAGTGTCGAAAGCAGTTTTAAATTCGAAATCGCAAAGTGTCGTCTTAGTCTTCCTTTCATTTCGAAAAAAGAAAATTGTTAGTATTGTTGCTTTGAAAGAAAATAGTTCAGATCTGTACTTAGTTTTCTTTTTATCATTCTCACATTAAGGAAACTTAAAAACAAATACATGCATGTGCATTTGCATTTAAATTGCATGTGGGGATTGATTTAGGAAAAGTTCATCTAGTGTGTGCTCTCTGCTCTATGTTGAAAGAATTTTATTTCTCTTTCCTTAGTAGCTAGGATTTTCATTGCCAAAAGAAAGTAAACGATTGTTTATCATCTTAGATTGCATATTTAGGAATTGTGTATATACATCATGGCGGTGACCTTAAAGGAAAACTTCTTAAGAAAGATCAACTGTAAAATAAACCTCAATGAACATAAAAATGCTTTGGAACCTAACTCACAACATCTAGAAGTCTAGGCTAGAGACGTATTTTGGCGTCGTAAAGCCCAGTAACTATCATTTTCATCATAGGTTGGGTGATTCCTCCTCTTTGATATGACAAGTGCCAGTACGGACTTCTGCTCCCACGTACCGTCGAGTATATATTGGGAGACCACAATAGGCTATATCCTTTATCCTTAGGAAGCCGTGTCTATCGCCCTATCGATCGCAATGCACTGAACACATCATTCGGGAAGATTGATTGCCGTACCGTAAAAAGCATTATGCAGTTTTGCAATTGGTTTGGTAATCCCTCTGTCTAGATTTCCAGAGTAATCACTTTCGTTCCTTTTCGGACTCCTTAAAAGAAAAGGTCCATCTGAGAACTTGTCACTTCAGGCTCATTAAAAATCGAAGGTGACTAGAGTCATCTTTAGCTTTTTCTCGACTCTTAAAAATTGAAAAAGCAAGTTGTGTCAAAGTGTCATAAAATTTATTTTAATCGAAATAATATCATTGTTCCCACGTTGGTCTTAGGTTGATAAAAAATGGAGCCCACCAATCAAGTATTTCCCCTTGGGGGGAATCCTAGTCCTTTCTCTTCTTGGGGAGATGTTGGTGCTCCACACACGGCTACATTGTCCCTTCCAAGACTCACAATTGGCCTACCAGTATGGCTTTTCTCGACCTCTGTTGTTCAAAACACCACAATTCCTTAGAAATCAAATCAGCAACCAGATGATCCTGAAGTCACTCCCCCACCTTCTACTTTGTTTTTTTCTCCCTCTCCTTCTTCCTCTTTGCTTGGTGAAACTAGCAACACTAAGAACCAAGTAACTGAGAAGAAGAAGAAAGGGAAGGAGAAGAAGAAGAAGAAGCCAATGGCGAAAGGGAGCAACCATGCATCATCTGGCGAAAATCCACACACTGCACCTTCCAAACCTAAATCTCCATGTGTCATTTGCAAGGGAGACCACTATCGTCGAGATTGTCCCTGCATCCCACGGATCTTGAGGGATTGGTCTCCCCGCTTGCACAATCTGGTGTCTTCAACCTCTGACATACATGTTGAGAGCACACCATCAACTAGTGAAAATGAAGTCAATGGAAAGAAAGGAAGATCTAGATTTCCTTGTAGACTGTGTGAAGGTGATCATGCCCTCCACTGTTGTCCTTTCCCAGAGGAAGCTAACAGAGTCTTGGATAACCATCCTACTTCACTGCGGCGACTTCCTCCTGGATATAAGAAACTCTTGCCAAGTCCATCGCTAGTTGAAAATCCGACTGACACACCTCTGTTTTTGGTCGAAGCATCTATCATTGAAGATAAAACCTCTGAGTCCACACCGGACCAAAGTCAACAGGTCAAGACGGTAGTCAACTCAGTCTTAGCTCCACCTTCAGATGATACAGTCACCAAAGAGAATGAGAACGACACCGTTCAAATTCTTTTTGTTAACATAGAATCTGATGAACATGGGGGCAATCTACCCGTTCCTTTACCGCAGGAAGGAAGTTCGTCAGAGATTCATCCAGCCATTTATTCGGTCCCTCCTCCAAGAAATCTAGTCATTTCCTTCGATTGGAATCTACTAGGGAGACCCCGCCTACCATCTAATGTACCATTTCGAATCATAGTACAAGCTTATAGAATGATCATGGCTAGTACTAGCATAGATGAAGGGGCTTCCATGAGTATCCTTTCCTCAACTGCTTGGAAGGCACTTGGTTTGCCATCACTTCTGCCTAAGATTCGAAACCTATCATGCTTCAACAAAGGAACCATTCGACCTTTAGGGATCCTTCCAAATTTGCCTATAACTTTGAGAAGGAAAACCATTCATCTAAATGTGATGGTAGTCCAAGGGCCTCTAGATTAAAATCTACTCCTTGGGCATGACTACATTTACAACATGGGAGCTATTGTTTCCTCACTCTTTCAAGTGATGTGTTTTCCATATGAAGGCAGATGGTCCAACTCCTAGACCAACTTTCGTTCCCCGGTTCAAACATGGCTACTAGTCAAATACCATCCCTAACTGGTCTTTTTGCACAAGTAATGTCTCATCAACCTCCAGTCCATCCACCTGATGAGCGCGAGTGATTTGGTGATTGTGACAAAACCCAGGGGGCATGCACCCTGGTCTGCTTCGACAGGAAAACCCCAGATATAAGGTAGGTTTCTGCATAGGATATATGACTAGTCTGACACACCCGTCCGTTTAGGAAAATGGGATTAGAATGGAAAAGGATTCCTCTACCAAAATTTATGTGATCGGAAATTCCCACCATTCACCTTTGTCTATTCCCAACAGAGCCAAGGAAGTGTTTTGTCTGCAAATGCAGACGAAACAATCTTGCTAATGCAAGAACTTCCATATGGTAACTTGGAAATTTTACGCTTCTTTATACCTAGGGGCATGCAAACCTTTTTTACACAAGTGAAAAGCGACCACTGTAACTCTAACCCCATAGTTTTTACTAACTTCAACTGCTTAAGTTAGGTGATTGGTTTGATCAACCATTCACCTTTGCAAGGGCTAAATGGAACCGACAAAGTAAAGGAGATTGTTTCCCACTGAAAACTTATCCTACCTAAACTCAGTAGTTCTTTAACCCCTAGGACAGTAGTTGGTCATTCCTAGCTTGCATACAAAAGGCTTCGAAGAAAAGTTGTGCATGGGGCAAGATCCCTAAAAAATGAACCTACTAATGAGAGACATCCTTATTATACGACTGGCATGAGCAGGTTTACACGAAGTTCAAGATCGTTAAAAAATAAACCTAGCAATGAGCATATGTTCCCCCAGAGTTCAAGATCATTAAAAAATGAACCCACCTTTAGTAAATAACCTTTGCGATCACATAGCTATCAGCTTTTGAACCTTGGTCGTGTTCTTACCATCACCTCCATTCTTTTTTTAGCCGATCATACACCTCCATTTGATTGTCTACCCTTTTGAGGAACAACTGCGACGAGTGATTCTATTAGCCACTTTCTTTACACTGCCGTGATTGAAAAGTTCCAAACCTTACCTGGAACCAGTTGTTATCCAAAAACATCACTCGTTCCTCAAAGACGAGTCTCCTTTAAGCTCTTTTTAGACTTGTAAAATATGAAAAGATTGCCGAGCAATTGGACTCTCCAGCTCGTTAAAGTGATTGGAAGTGCCATCCCTCCTCTATATTTTAATCTTTTTGAACCTGAGGGATCATTACACAAAAATATCGAGCGTTTGTCTTGTTCGGCTCGTTAAAACTATCAAAAAGTCATCCCTTTCGTATTATTTTATACTTTTTCGGACTTACGGGATTATATTATGAAAAAGGACTATTGGAGTTTCCTTTCCGTCTCTTTTCAAACTCTCTAAAATTGAAAAGGACCTAGTTATCTTTGTCATTAAACTCGTTAAAACAATAGCGACAAACTTGTCCATGTATACAAGAACGAGTTTCACTGTTGCTAGGCTCGCTAAAACATAGCGACCAGTTTGCCCGAAGGGAAAATTATAGAACTAGCATATGTTATCCTCCTCAAGCTTGAAAAAAATAAAGAGGTATTGGTCAACAATGACTGGGGAAAAAGGGAAGAAAACTTGAATAACTTCATTGGTAGCAGGTCGCTCTTGAACATGACACTTTCCCTCCATCACCATGATTGAGTCGGGTTGGGTTATTCCATTCACCGGTCATATCACCATTGGTCCTCCGTACCATCCATTTTGGGGTTAACGCTACCAATCCATTCCAGTGTCGCCGATATGTTCAAGAGAAATCGGTCAGATAATTCACCAACCCAGCTAACGTCTCATCCGCTGCAATACCTTCACTCTCTGTTTTTCATGACCACCACCCTGAACCTTGTATCATCAGATCGTTTTCACCTCCACAAAATCATTTGCTCCGTTCTGTGTCGTAGATGTGGGATTCATTAAGGCCCTCCTACGACGGGTCACTTCTTGTCGACATCAGCTCATTATCCAAGAAGTTGACTTAGGAACAACCCTTTCAGTACTTTAAAGCTTGCATGCCTCAATGGCAAGTTTCTCACTTTCGGTGACAGGTTTACATCAATGGCCTTCGACCGAAAGATTTTGCATGATGTTCGACATCGACTCATGTATTCACACCACGTGAATTGTGCTGCAGTACCTTGAGGGTCATTATCATTATCGGTGATTCCTCTCATGCCTGTTAATAGCTTACATCATTGGCTGGTAATAAGGTGATGTCTTTCCATGTTCGACATCAAAACATCTTTTCACATGGATCGACTTGTACTTCAGGTGAAGATTGAACGAGTTTGAAGACCTCGGATCTAGTTTCATCCATCCGGGCTGCGATATATTTAGGAAAATAAAGACATCAAATGTACATCATAGTTGCACAGATAATCATCCAAGCTAAGGGATGATGGCTCTACCAGAATCATCAGTCTGCCACACAGACGATTGTCTGTCCTATGTACATGAAAATGAATTTATAAAGCTAAGCATGGGAATGCCCGCCTCAGCTAGATCATGAAAATATTATGAAGATAATGTATTGTATTGTATCTTATTACAGGTCACCTTCCAGTTCGAAAAACCTCAGATCCTCATGATAAATCATTTCACCCGACATCAGAAGATTTACGACCTCATGCTTTAGGGGGCAAATTTTATAGACATATTTGGGCACTGCAACCCCAATCACATATGTCCATAAACCAAGGGCTCTCAAACCCCTAAAAGTGTTGTTTCATACCCTAAAGGATCAAGATCAACTGATTACATCATTTCCCAGAAGTTCTCCCTGAAAAACTGCTTAGAACTGGACCATACAGACTGCTCCATGTTGATGGTGCGATGCATCTCACCTGCTACACACAAAGGGTGTGATGCATACTGAAAAGCCCTTCTGTAGGGTGTGATGAGCGAGAGCAGACAAATGACAGAAGCAGTTTGCTAGGTGGAAACCCAGAGAATCTTCTAGAAACTGCTCATATGACACTTACCTCTCTGAATTCGCCCAGGGATGACTAAGAGATCATGAAATCTCCAAGTGGAACCAAGAACTATCATTGAAATGACACTAATCAAAATCCCAGAAGCTGACTCACTCTCCTGCAAACATTTATATATGGATCCCTCATCCTAGAGATCCAAAGGCTGGAATTTTGTAATTTGTAAGGAAGTGCTATTGGTTTCTCTTTGAGATATTGTATTGTTGCGTGATCTTGCTTTTTATGAGGTGAAGAGGGCTTTCATGGTGGGAGGATGATGTTGGATCAGACAGCTTGGTTGTAATCCTCTCTTCTACTACTTCTATCAATAAATCTATTTGAGTTTTCCTCCATATACTTGTATATCTCTAAATCTTGTATTTGTATATGCATTTGTATGGTTAATGTACATCTGATCCTATATTGTTTATGGTTATATATCTCTATGCTTTGATGGTATTTTGCTACTTTGACTCTATAGGTGTTCTTTGAAGCGGGACAAGTGAGAAAGGAGTGGTGAAAGCTCTATCAAGGGAGAGAGGAAACAAGCAAGGAGACTAGTGAAAGACTGAGGTTGGTACTCTTTACTTCTCTCTCATCTATCTCTCATAAAGGAAAACACAAGTAACTTTGGTTTGTTTGTTTCTAAGATAGCTACTCGTCTTAGTGGGACTAGCAGCTCTGAATGGACACTAGTTTTCTCGATAACAATGGCCCTTTTTTCTTGCGTTTTAGTGATTACTTCAAATAAGGTTGAAGGCCTCCTTTTAAGTTGGTGTGAATCTTTGAATCATGCTAAAGGACTTTTTTGAAGATCAAGGGTTATGCTTGAAAGTAGGTTAATAAAAATTTTGTAAGTTTTTGAAGAGGTTAATGGCCTTCACTTTTCAAGGATGGGTCACTTCTTTAAAAAATGCCTGGTGGAATATATTTTAGAGATATGGTATATATTTGAAATAGGCTTAGTAGGTCATGCTTGGAGAAGGATTGATGGCCTTTTTCCTTTGAATTGAACACAACATTTAAATCTAATCAATGGATAGTTTTAAAGAACACCCAAAGGCCTTTCCCTTCAAATTGAGCACAACTTCAAAATGTGGCTAATGGTCAATTATGAAGAATGCCTAATGGCCTTTCTCCTTTGAGTTGGGAACAACTTCAAAGTGTGGATAATAGATAACTTTAGAAGGCTCAATGGAATTTCCCTTCAATTTGGGCATGACTTTGAAATGTGACTGATGGCTGACTTCAAAGAAATCTTGATGGATTTTCCTTTGGAAATTGGACAAAAAAATCAAAAGTGATCAATGGTGTATAATTCAAATGGGCTTGATGGGCTAATATTTGAATATGAATGAGGATTTGATTGTATGTGTGTGGTAGAACATGTTGAAGAAGGATTAAATGCAAGTGAAAAAGGTGGTTGTGTGTGGTCTTCAACCCACACATCAAGTTCAAAATTCAAGGGGATCAATCCAAGGTATCCATAAGAGGATGCTATATGCATAACAAAATAAATACTCTAATTCCTCCGTGTAGTGATAGAGGGGGTTGTATATGGGACAAAGTCCCCTAGTTTTGTTTTATTTACAATTTTTATATAACCTTTGGTGACTCCCCATTGACATCATTGATTTATCATGTTTTCACAATGTGTCAAATATAATCAGTTGGTTGTGAAGAAAATTGTGACTCTCCTTGCCTAGGCTCAATTCACAATTTGTGACATCCTTTCTCTTAGTGAGTTGACTGTTGATGAGCTTGCATATGATATATTCAAGATTTGTTGATGTAGCCTTATGCCATTAAGAATATAGGTTTTACCTTGAGTACGATTCTGAGAATGAAAGGAATTACTTGGTAACGTTTGTTCTAAATATGTCACCTAGAGGGAAAAAAAGAAAGGTGTTGAATAACAAAAACCCAACATGTCCAAGGGGCATAGAGTAGACGATGCCAAGGTGTTATGTTAAGGTACTTCGTGGTGAAAAGGTCATTGGTTTGAAACTTCATGTGAAAAATCTAGCCATGCTAATTGCAGATGTGGCCCAGGATGAGTGCGATCCTAGAGTGGTTTTGATGGCTTAGATGTCTCTAGGTTGCAGCTATTCAAGCCATAAGTTGTGTGTGCCACTCATCTTAAGACTCACATGACCTAGCAAAAAAAAAATAAGAAACCAACATAAAATTTTGCATATAAAAATATTGGGTTTCTTAAAGCCATGTCTAATGATATTTCTTGAAATTGAATTTTTTTATTATATAATGTGTCATATTTGTTGATCTCATGTGGAAAAAAAAGAGAAAGGTGTTGAATAACAAAATTCTAACATAATATTAAGCCATGACTATTGATATTTCTTCAAAATGAATTAATTTATTGTCACATGTCATATTTTGTTTATGTAATGTGGAAAAAAAAATGTGTTGAATAAAAAAACTCCACCATAAAATTTCCCTTATGAAAAATTGGCTTATGTAAAGTTATTCTTAAATTGAATTCTATTTAGTTGTCATATGCTATTTTAAGTTATTCTTAAATTGAATTTTATTTAGTTGTAATATGCCATTTTTTTTTATGTCCTATGGGAAAAAATAATTATTGAATAGTGAAACTCACAACATAAAAATTCAGCTTAGTAAAAGTTTGGCTCTTATAAAGTCATGACTAATAATGTTTTATCGAATTGAATATCATTTATTGTCTTATGTCATATTTTGTTTATATCAAGTGGAAAAAAAAGTATTGAATAGAAAAACTTTAACATAGGATTCGTGAAAATATAACTTATACACTCATGAATAATAATATTTCTTTAAATTAAATTTTATTTATTATCATATGCTATATTTTGTTTTAAGTAAAGAAAAAACTATATGCTAGAATAAGAACATTTTAACATAAAATTCAACCCATAAAAATATGGAAGCCTATACGATCATTATTAATAATATTCTTCCAATTGAATTTAGTTTTCTCTTATATATCATATTTGTTTATATTAAGATATGAAGCAAATAAAAAACAATTAAAGAAATTAATAAAAATTGTTTCATTTCTTTACATTCAACTAGTTAATTTATTTTTTATAAATGAAACAAGTAGAGATTTGTATTAAAAAAATTTAGATTATAGGGCCAGAACCTTTACATATTCCAATATTCCTTACGATCTTGAGATTGAGCACATAGACTCAATCCAAACCCTCAAACAAGTTCCCTATGACACAAATACTTGAGTCCCCTTCCAACTAAATATTTTCCAAAAAACCCCCAAAATACAGATACATTTACATTCCATTTTTCACTATATTTTTATTTTGATCTAGAATGATTTTTTTATTTTTTATTAGAGAAAAACCTTTTCCTTTCTTCCCAACTTGAATCCAACCCGCATTTTTTGCAAATTCCAGCAGATCGTTCTTCGAGAACTGCACATTATTTCTCTTGAAATCTTCCTCATTCGCCTGATTTGCCCAAGAAGATTCCTTTTCAACGAGGTTTCTTGTAGTTTATGCAGATAATACGTTTTCCACGAGGGTTTGTTGTTTTTCTACTGACGCTGCAACTGGGGAATCTTTACTAGCAACTGGAGGATCCACATTGGCAAGCAAATTTTCTTGCTTAGATTATGTTGCCATGACTGTGGTTTCTTTGACTGAATCTGCTTCTTTCTTGTATTTTGGTTCTTTCTTGCCTTGAAGTTCTTCTTCTTTGAACCTTCCCACCATTTGGGACTTCGGGGTTTTTTTCTGATCTTTGCTATTTTGAGGACGTTTGGGGCAGTTTTAGTTACATGCCCTGATTCATAGCATGCTCTACACCGAAATGAGATATTCTCATAATCGAGATTTTCGTCCCAAACATAGTTTGGAGCCATCAAATTAATCTCTATGGGAAAGCCCTTGGTGAAGTCGATCTCCACACAAATCCAGGCATAAGTAATATCGTTTTTTCTTAAATTTAGGATAACTACGATAGAATTTTCCTATAGAGTTCCAAATGGAGGAAATTGATTTTTGATTTCAGAAATGCAAGGGAAGGTTCGACAGTCTTACCCAAACTGGGGATGAAGAAATTGATGTCATTATTGGATCAAAAGTGGGAGACCAAGGTTGCATGCAGAGGCCAACGCTCCCCCCAAAACCACGACCAAACTTCACAAATGACCTTCTTGTCTTCAATCTTTTAAAAAACCACAGAGAAGAAACCCCGTGCCATAGGATAAATATTTAGCTCATTTGTCAAAAGGAGCTTCCATGTCTCAAAGATCCATTTATGCAGATCGGTGAGCCGCAACTAGAACCCATTAAACCTGCAAACCAAACCATTCTCTGAAAAATATTTTTCACAATCTAAAACTTCTTCATCCACAGGAACATTAAGAGAAGAAATTTCTTGCACCACCAGAAGACAAAACCATACTTTAGCATAGAGTTGTATGAAATCGAGGAAGAGCTAGCTTGATTGGCAGCCATACCTGCAAAAGAAAAAAATATTCGCCAAAGCACACGTATTCACCATTGAATGATCCGCAAAAGAAGTCAGCAAAAAATCCATTCAAACAAAGCAAAGATTGAGTGACAAAGGTTTCAGCCTAACAACCACAAGAGTTTCCATAAATCCTTCTATTATAATCAACTAGCTAATTTTAAACAAATCAATAAATTCTATATATGCAAAGATTGAGTGACAAAGGTTTCAGCCTAACAACCACAAGAGTTTCCATAAATCCTTCTATTATAATCAACTAGCTAATTTTAAACAAATCAATAAATTCTATATATATATATATATAAATTTTCACTTATAAATCTGAAAAATAAACACAATAAAACTTAAACAAATAATTCAATACTTATGTAACACTAATATTAATAATATTCATGTTATAAAAAATTTCTTAATATAATAGTGAACTTAGTTAATTCAATCTTTTATAATATTGATATTAATTTTATTTAAATGATAATCAACTTATTAACGCAGAACTTAATGCAATACTACTTGAAATGAGTAATAAAAGAGGATGAAATCCCTTCTATTAACACAAAACTCAATGCAATACTAGAAATGAGTAATAAAGAATGATGAAATCCCTCTTAATAAATTTGAAACGAATAAAAATAAAATAAAGTTATCAATTTATATATAAAATAAAGTTATTAATTTATTATATTATTGTAAAAATTATAACCACGTTTAGTCACTTAGACCTTTCGAATGTTAGCCGCGAAGGCAATTAAATTACATGAAGCGGGTATTGAGAAACTCTTTGAAAAAGTCTTAAAACTTGATTTAGGTGCTATTCACAATTACATTTTACATTTTATAGATAGGTTTTGGGTTTACCATAAAAGGTTTGCCCTATTTTTCTTGCTCCAATGTGTAATTGAGGTATTTTTGCTTTGTGGATGTGTGTATATATATATGATGATGATGATGATTAACGTTCACTGAGACTAAATTTTGGTTTATATATATATATATATATATATATTCTTATTGGTTTTTGGGGATCTTATTATCGCTATGCTATAGGTGCGTATTAATTTATGTGTAATAAATATATTTAAATATTTTAGAAAACTAATAAAATGGTTTAAAAATATGTGTTTTCTAGAAAAAGTTATAAGTTCAAATTTAGAGAGTAGACTATATATATTTTTATTTAAAAGTCACATATTCTTATGGACACTAATTCTACAAATAAAAAAAATTATACCCAATTTAATATTTGTCTTCATTATTATTTTAAAATTAAATTATTATTGTTATTATGAAAAATATTAAAAAAGATATAAAACTATTTAAACAAAAACTTAATTAATAAAAATAAAACAACAAAGCAATTATTGTATACACTACGACAAATATAATAATAACATAATATATTATGGAAAATAATAAAATAAAAATATTCAAATTAAATTATGAGAATGTCTATCACGAACAAACTTTATTAGAAAATGTGATGTTGTTATGTGTTTATATTTAATATTTACTTCATAAAATATTTTAATGATTTATGTATAATTAATAAATAATTTTTAATATGGAAAATATTTTTATATTTAATATAAATATAAATAAATAAATATATATATATTATTTATTTTCAACATCAAGACTCAAAGATATTAGATCAAAGTTTATCATATTATTTATGAGAATTGAAATCTGATTGGGGAAATTGGAATCATTCCTTTTAACCATCCATAATGAATGCAATTGAGAAATAAATAATCGCATTTATTATAAAATGTTTAATTTTTATAAATATAAATTTTAATTATTGAGAAATAAATAATCGCATTTATTATAAAATGTTTAATTTTTATAAATATAAATTTTAATTATATTAAATAATATCTTTAATAAAAATGTTTGTTATTAAGCTAAATATATTTAATATTGTTTTTTTTAGGATTTTTTAAATTATATAAATGCTTCTCTTTCTTTTTACTTATTATCTTGAATTTTAAAAGATTTTTTTAGATTTAAAGTTTTTCAACGTCTCTTTTTTTTTGTAAACTTGGTGGTGCTTCCTCTATTTATATTAGCTTTTCAAAATCAAAACTTCCATTTGCTCCAGGTGGCTTACCTGCCCGAAGGAAACCAGATAGCCACCTGTCTGCATTAAAACCTGTCCAAAATTTGAAAAGGTCTTTCTCTATCCATCTAGCGACATTGTCTTTACTGTCTATACTACTGTTCAAATTAAACAAGTAAAAGCTTTTCATCAAAATTTTATCAGAAATGTACTGGACCTCTGCTTCAGTCCTCGTCCGAGGATATTACTGGGGTTGGCACTTTGGCACTGGAGCCAAGCATCTCGCTCCTCTTCATGTCTTGTAGTGTCTGCTCAATTCTTCCCAAAGCCAAGTTGTTTCTGTAAGTTTGTATCTGGACTGTTGCAATTTCCCTGAGGAGTTCTGCCCTGACAGGATCCTTTTCCTTGGCGTTCTCCTTTGCCTTTGATCCACCACTAGCTGCTTGTTCCCGATTAAGGGTCATGGCCTGTGCCACCACATTCTTCATGACCCAATACTATTGTATTGTTTGTCTGAAGAGGGAGTGATGACCTCGAGAATTCCCTGGATCGGGAACCATAATTTCCCACTCCTCCATGGGGATGTCTTGGTTCTTTATACTGTCGTTTAGTTCTCGCTCCCATCCAGCAATTTGGGCTTTGATGTCCAGCGGGTTCCCTGCCATGTAGGCATCAATGAGGGTTTTCATATGTTCACAACCTGAATTTCTCCCTTTTTTCCTTTGTTCTTTGTTCGAGCCGCTCGTTCCCTCTGCCATATTTTTGTCTCTCTTGCCCCTCCTGGTCGCCATTTTACAACCTGCCTGCTTGTTGTTGACTGCTTCTTTTTGTTCTTTGTCTTCCTCACTTTGTTGGGCGTGGTGTGAGGTGAGACCTATCACATAGCCATTATGATTATCAGTTTGATAATAATAAAACAAAACAATTTCCCATTTACCTGTGTCCTTTTTGTTATCCCTTCCAGTGCCAGAATTTGTGCTCTTCGAGATTTCTTTTAGAATTTCACCAATCCTCCCAAAACTATGCGTTATTTCCTTTCTTATTTCTCTTGAAGTTTTTCCCTCACGGCAACAAACGTCACGCAAACCGCTTGTCCAAGGTGTCTGCATAGGTTCGTTGCCAGGGAAGGTTGGTTTGTTGTTCCTCACTTCGCAGGGTCTCTTGGTTTTGGGTATTTTCTCCCTAAGAATGCTGACCCTATGTTTTTCCTCCCTTAGAGGTATTCTATTTCCCTGATTCCCTCTTTTCATGTTTCTACTCACTCTCCGAGGTTTTTCCTTGTTACCTTCTAGTTTTCTCTTAGAGTTTCCAACGGGGATGATTATAGTCTCGCTCTTCCTTATTTTGTTTCGAGAATTTGCCGTGGTGGAAACCTTTCCCATCCTGGATTCTATTCCCTCCCTCCTTAGCTTACTACCCAGGATTTTCATTGCCCATTCTATTGTTTTTGGCTGACCAGGGTCACAGGAGTTCCTGGGTACCTCCTTGCCAGACTCATACCTTTTCCTTAACAAATTTCCTATATTAATGCAGAGATTCATCCTATGCCTTACAAAGCTAGGGGCCAGAGGATAAACATACCAACTTTCAGGACTGGTTCCGCTTCCGTCCACAGGCTGCAGCGTCGTTCTTCGGCCACCTTTCCTCTCTCTGGCTCTCATCTCCTTCTTCTACATGTGTCTGTCTATGACCTGATCTCCCTTATGATTTATTCGCCTCCCCTTCTTGTCATTTCCGTTTGTTGCCACTTGTTTGTCATCATTCCTTGCATTAATCCCTACGTCGTCACCTCGGAATGGTGACCCTCCGTCCTGGCTACCACCTCCTCGCATTAACCCTCACTTACTCTCGGCTGCTCTTGCCGTATGCTCACGTCCCTCGCCCTGCCACTTGCTGGCGTCCTTCTGCCTGCCCTCCTGTTGACCCCCCTACCATCTTCATTGTCCTCCTTATCCATCTCCACCCTCATTCTCTCGGGGGTTGTTCCTTCTCTGCCCTGCCCATCCACTTGCCTTTGCCCCTGTCCTCTCACTCCATTTCCCTCGTCTGTCCTTTCGCACACTTGGCCTCTTCCTCCCCCTTCTCGGTCCCATCTCCCCGGTCCCTCTTGTTTCCTTGTGTTACACCCTGATTGGGGGTTCCCCTCTCCTTCTTTGTCTTGTTCCAGGATTTTTACTAAGTTTTCCATCTCCTCCATTTGGTGTAGCTCTTCCTCATTTGTGTCTACAATTCTTCCTACATGGCTGCTTCCCCAATTAGCCAGGTTGTCAGCTGGTGCATTTCCTTTCCTTCTTACATGGGTGGGGAGGATGTAGTATATATGTCTAGTTAGTTTACCAATCTCCTGCACTCGCTAAGAGGTTCTCCAACTTCGGCTGATCTTCTCCCACTGGGTTCCTTGTTGTAGCTTTTTGACTATTTCGATTGCCATTTTCGAATCTCCTTCAACCTGTAGTTTTTGATATTTCTCTCTTATTGCGATTTCCAGCCCTTTTTTCAGGGTGTGAAGCTCTACTTCGTTATTCGTCGCATTGTCACAGTCCATCGCATAGATTCTGAGTGTCCTCCCCCTATCGTCTTTGAATACTCCTCCTGTCCCCGCCTCGCCAGGATTCCCTTTCACAACACCGTCGAAGTTTAGTTTGATGAAATCCTTCTGGGGTCTTCTGAATTGGTTTACATCCTCCACTTCATTGGTTTAGTGCTTCCTAGGTGGCTTATGCATAATTCTTGGTTTTAGGTTTAGGCTGGTCATTATCTTTGCTTCCTTCGGGTTAGTTTTCCAGTCCTCCTCGAACCAATTCTCTGTAAGAATAGTCTCTCTGATGTTTTGAGTTATCTAGTTCCATTTTTCTGTTTTTGTTCTACTTTCATCCTTGAAGATCAGTCTGTTTTGTTCTTTCCATATATTCCACAGGACAAATCCTAGCGAGAGTCTCCAGGCCCTGTTCAGGATCGTGTTCTGGTATGGTTTTTTCCTCCAGTTCTCTATTTTTGTTTGCATGTTGTTTGGATTCCTGTCACTAATTTCAAAAAGTTGTTGATGTTGTTTCCACAGGTTATCGTTGAAATTGCAAGCATTGGTAAGGTGCTCCATTGTCTCTTCCTGTTCTCGGCAGAGGGCACATCTCGATGGGCCTTGCATTCCTTTTTTTTGCAGTTGGTCCCATGTTAATGCTTGCCCATGGCTCAGGATCTAGACGAAGAAGGCTATCTTCGGCCATGTTTTTACTTTCCATATGCTTTCCCATTTTTTTATTTCTGGATGTCTATTGTGTTCTGCTTTTATTTGGTAGCCTTCTCCTATTGTAAACATGCCTTTGATTCTGTGGCCCCATCTTAGGGTGTCTGATCCTTCTTTTATCGCTATTTTCCTTGTCATAAATTTCCCATTGGGGTGTTTTTAGTGCTTCTGGCCAATCCTGTTGTTGTTTCCACTTTCTCCAGTATCCTTCTAGTTCCGAGCACCAGTAGTTTTGTACTGTGTTTCCCCCATGGAGGTTGGTGAATTAGTGGATTTCTGCTAACTATGGCTGGTTGTTGAGTTTTCCCCTCTGTTGCCACGCTTCTTCCCAGAAGTTGGCTTTATCCCCTCCTCTGACTTCCCAAAAGCTATGTTTGCTGATCAGGTCCCTATTGGCACTGGCTAGATTCTAGATTGCAGAGCCTTTCTTATTGTTTTGGCTTCTCAACTTTCCTTTAAGGGACCTAGGCATATCATATTTTCTCTCCCATAGTTTTTTCCAAAGATCTACCCCTCCCTGTATCCATCTCCACCACATATTTGCTCCCATTACCTGATTCAGGATGTAAGGATCTCAGAGTCCAAGGCCTCCTTCTTTTAGGGATTTGCTGAGCTAGCTCCAGGATAGGAGCGCCCATTTCTTTGCCGTACTGGGTCCTTGCCATAAGAATTTTTTGAACATGTCTACCATTTTCTGGCAGACTGTTTTAGGGGTAGCTTGGCTAGTTAGCTGGTATATCAGAATGGACTTTAGAACTGATTTTAGTAGTATTATGCGGCTTGGGATGTTCAGCATTCTGAATGTCCAGTTTTTCATTTTCCGTTGAATCTTTCCCAACAAGTTTTTCCAATTGGCCACTCTATTTTGCTGGTCATTTAGCTGGATGCCTAGATACTTTGTGGGGAAATTCCCAATTCTGAATCCCATTGATCTTACTAGGAAACCTTGGGAGGGTGTTGGGGTGTTGAAGAAATATATATCCGACTTTTCTTTGTTTATCTCTGTCCCAGAGGCACTTGTGAATTCTGTGATAATTTCCATTATTTTTTTGGCTTCCTTGAGCGTTGCCTGTCTGTATAGCATTACGTCATCTACAAATTGTTGGTGGGTTAGAGGAAGATCATTCCCCCAGAGTCTTAGGCCCATATATTGTTCGCTGTAGAATTTTGATTTGATGTATCTTCCTAGACCTTCTGCTACAAGGATAAACAAGAAAGGCGATAACGGGTCACCTTGCCTGAGCCCTCTGGTAGCATTGAAAGCTTCTGTAGGTGATCCGTTAAGCAGAATTGACAAAACTGGAGTGGTTACCATTGACATTACCCATCTTATCCATCTTTCATCGAAGCCAAATTCCTTTAGTATTTTTTGGAGATACTCCCAGTTTATTCTGTCGTAAGCTTTGGCCAAATCTAATTTTACCAGCATCCCTTTGGTTTTTGATTTTTTTAAGGAGTGAATTGCTTCTTGTGCCACCACTATGTCATCTATTATTTGTCTACCTTTGACAAACCCTGTCTACTCTTGGGATATCAAGCCAGGTAGTATGGGTTTCAGTCAGTTAACCATTATTGTAGCTAAGATTTTATATATAACATTGCAAAGAGCTATAGGTCGGAACCCTTGTGGTTCTTCCGAGTGCTCTGTCTTCGGGATCAGGGCTAGAAATGTTGCGTTCAGGGCTGGATGAATTCTTTTGGTGCATCTAGATTCCTCTACTACGTTCACTAGGTCTTCACTCATGAAGGTCCAAGTCGCTTGGAAGAATTCTGTAGTAAATCCATCAGGCCCAGGTGCTTTATTCTTCGCCATATTTTTAATTACCTCCTCCACCTCCGCTTTAGTTATTACTCTTAGTAGAGCCAAGTTCTGATCTCTACTTACTAGATTAGGGATATGTTGACTAATTTTGTGAATGTTATCCTCCCTTCTAATATTTGGTTCTGTCAGAAGCCCTTTGAAATGTTGAACTAGCAGATTCTCCATTTCTTCCTTCTGAGTTAGCCTATTGCCTTGCTGGTCCATTAGGGAGAAAATTATGTTCTGTTGTCTATGTTGTACCATTGCTTTATGGAAGAATTTCATGTTTCTTTCTCCTTCTTTTAGCCATTGGATTCTTGATTTTTGTTTCCAAAGGATTTCCTCTTGTTTTCTCCTTTCTTCCAATTTATTTATCACCAGTCCCTCCTCTTCTACAAGCTCTTCACTTCTTCCTTCCTCAATAATTTTCTGTTGTATGTGCTTCATCTTTATCTGAAGTATCTCTTGTTCCTTCTGTATGTTCCCAAATTCTTCTTTGTTCCATTTCTTTATCCTCCCTTTTAGGTCTTTTAATCTGAGTTGAAAGGTGTGCATTTGGTTTCTTCCTTCTATCACATTCTCAGTCCCTCTCCACCATTCCTTCATTTTATCAATAAAGGTAGTTTCTCTTAACCAGAAAGCCTCAAACCTAAAGGGTCTGTTCTGGTTCTTTTGGTTCATAGCAATTTCGAGTTTAATAGACCAATGATCTGACCCTAAACACGGAAGGATTGTTGCTTCATATAAAATATCTTTCCCAATGAAGTGTTCTATTGCTAAGAATCTGTCTAGCCTAAAGGCTATCTCTCTACTTCCTCCCCTTCGATTGTTCCATGTATATTTTCCATTTATGGTTGGGATATCTACCAATTTTAGTTCTTCTTGAAGATCCCTGAACCTCTCCATCTTTGGCTCTTCTCTTTGCAAACCTCCATTTTTCTCCTCTATTGATGTTGTCAAATTGAAGTCCCCTACTATTAGCCACAATTTCTCCTCATGGAGTTTTCCAAGTTGTTGTATTTGAAGGAGGAAACTTCCTCTTTCTGTTGGAATATGAGGACCATATACTGCAGAGACTAGAAACCATTCTCTATTTCCGATTAGCCAGAATCGCCCTGTGAGGATTCTTTTCATGCCTATCTAGTAATCTATTGTAATCTCTGCAGGGTTCCATAGTATTGCTATGCCTCCCGCACTACCTTTCACATCTATCATCATGCATTCATACTTCGGTTTTATTTTATATAGGATTTCCTCCAACCTTCCTCCTATGATTTTTATTTTTTGTATCAGCATGAGTTTAGGTTTCTCTTTTCTTAGCCTATCCACTAAGTGTCTCTATTTGCCTTTACTATTAAGGCCTCTTATATTCTAGGATGTGATTACCATTGGGTTGCTTGGTTAATTTGGTGGAATAATGCCGATAGTGGTACTACCCTCCCTGTATTTACTAAAATTTCTCCGATAATCTGTATAGATTCCTGTAGGTTTCTTCGGCCTTTTTTCTTTCCGCCTTTCACTTTGTTAGGGTAGTCTTGGGTGTTGTCCTATTGGAGGTGTAGTTATTCCACCATCTCCATCTTCCCCTGCCCCTGTTTCACTTGACATTGCTGGAATGTTTCTTTGTATAGTCACTTTTGGTCTTTTGGAATGAATCATTCATCTAGATGTCTCCATTCATTCAGTAGTTTCCTCAGTACCTATTCTTCCATGCTTAGTTCTTCTCCCCTACTTGTATCTATTTCCATTGTAGTGTTATCAATCTTCTCCCTATCTTCCTTTTCCTCCTTCTCTGTTGGCTCGCTTTGGGCTTTCCTCTTAGGTTTTAGTTACCTTGGCTTGAGCTACTTTCGTTTCCTTTTCCCCCCTGATAGTCCATTGTTTGAGCCTCATTGTTATCTTCTTCTTCTTCTTGTAGTACTTCAAAGCTATTTGTTCTACTGGGCTAGGCTTGTTTTTCTTTTTTCCCCCCGCTGGTATTCTCTCTTGCTTGTCTTCTTTTGCTTTTTACTTCTTGAAACCCTTCCTTGTCTGCTTGGTTTTTCCTGTGTTGTTTATTCATGTACTCCTCTTCTTCTATATTTAGTGGACACTCCTTAAAAAGGTGGCCATACTCATGACATATTCTGCATCTGAATGGAATATGTTCGTATTTGAGGGTTTGCTACCAGACCTCTTCATGATAGTCTAGTTCTACTGTGTCTGGGATGGGGTCAGCTATATTCATGTAAACACATATTCTAGCATATGAGGTGTATCTTCCTTTTTTGTCGTTTCTACTATTTTGACAAATCTGCCTAT
Organism: Pinus tabuliformis; assembly: GCA_031772625.1. Classification (NCBI taxonomy): domain Eukaryota; kingdom Viridiplantae; phylum Streptophyta; class Pinopsida; order Pinales; family Pinaceae; genus Pinus; species Pinus tabuliformis. The sequence goes on along the minus strand of CM062811.1, from coordinate 764,897,895 downwards.
CGTGTTTCCTATGCCCTCTAGAATCTCTGGGTCCTAGAAGTCCATTAGGAGGCCAAATAGCCTAACCCACACCAGGGCTACCATAAATTTTTCCTTGTCTGGGTCATAGCATTCTTCCCAGTATCTCATAAACAATCCAGCATTATAATGAAAGTAAGGACTATTTTTAAAAACTTTTTCTTTATCTTGCAGGTTCGAGAATATTACCGTGAAGAAGCCTCTTTCTCCCAGCTTTAGTTCGATATGGCCTCAGGGTTGCCGTTTTTGTTGGATCCATTTGGTGAGGTCCTTTTCTATCGGCCATACATGATCTTTCATATAACTTCTATATCGCTCTAGTTTGTTCATCAAAATGATGAATCTTGGTTTCTTTGTCGCACATGGTAAACATTTACCTCTGTTGTCGGCCTGCCATCTCACTGCGAGGACTAGTCCTGGTTTTCTTGTTTCTCCCGCCTGCTTTTGGTTACTAGTATTCTGACATTCCCTTGTCGCTGCATCTTGATAGGAGGGGATCTCTCCCCCCTCTCCTCCTCTGTCATTCTCCTCTGATTCTTAGTGTCTGGGTCTGCCACTTTCAGCAGTCTGCAGTTTTTTGGCAAAGTACTGCCTAACTCATGGCCGCCTAACCATTAGGGTTGCAGACAATTTTCCCAAGCCCTAAAAATATCAAAATGTAGATGAATTATTTTAATTCTTTCAACGTTTTTATTATAATAAAAAAAAGGTTAATTCAAAATACAACTATTTCGTTTGTAATATATTTATGTAGTTTGTAATGCTATCATCAAATTTACAATTTTTATTTTTGGATTACATATTTATGAGAAAAATAGCCAATATAGATGTACAACTTGAGTGGGTTTAATGGTTAAGAGAATGTGTTTCCTCTTAAGAGATATGTGGTCAAATCCATAAGGGGGTATAATACGTATAAGGAAGCAAGTCTCTTATCCCTTCCACCCACAAACAAGGGAGTCTGATACACCAATCTAGTATCATGTCTAGCTTGGCTATGACCTTAAAATTATATTATTATATGAAATTATAAAATTCTATCTTTCACTCATTAAAAGGGGTGTGAATTTTGTCACTGAAAACTTGTTCCATAAACAATATCGCTTATATTTAAGATACATTTAAAATGCTACAAAATAAATTTTGAAGATTTAAATACCTTCTATCCACTTATAATGATTTTAAATGAATGTTCCTTTTTGAAGAGTATATGATGCAATATCAATAGTGATATATACTAATGTGTGTTGCTATTGTTAGATCATATTTGATCATGTTGTAATTTCTAACATTTCCTCCCTTATTCAACATTTATGTTATATTAAATTGGAAAATCATTCTACATCATAATAAATATAAATTTTCTTTCACATTCCATTACATCTATATATCTATATTACATTGGTCTATTTACTGTTATGTATTACATTAGAGGTAATTTTAACATGACATTTATCTACTACAAAATTATAACATCCAGAAGACTATCCATACAAAAACTTAGGATGGTCATGTAATACTTCAACTTGAACATATTTTTGAGCCAAGCTTCTTAATATCTCTATTCCAACATACTATTAAATATCTCCCTCCCTCTCTTACTCACTAGTATATTCAAAACATTTCACAAATGGACTAGTATATTCAAAACATTTCACAAATGGACAAAAAAACTTGCATGCCATGAAAAACACCAACCTTTATTCTTTTACTCATATATTTTGTTTTATTTTACTATTGCATTGCATTAAGAAGCATGATTATATCTCGTTTAATTCCATGATTTGTATTCACATTAACAAGTAATACAACTAAGTACTCAAGTGTCAAAAGGTTTTTTTTTTAAACAAGCACACAAAAACATTTTTTTTTACCAAACTAGGCCTTTGCTCGGGCTATGACCAAATACGAATGAAGGAAGTTGACATTCCCAAGACAACCTTCCAAACTCATGAAGGCCATTATGAATTCTTGATCATGCCATTTGGTCATTGTAATGCCCCATCCAATTTTCAGAGCCTTATGAACCACCTTTTGAAACCATATCTCAGAAAATTTGTCTTTGTATTTTTGGTGATATTCTCATCTACAACATAACATGGGACACTCACCTTCATCATGTTGGCCAGGTATTGCAATTTCTCCAAGATCATAAACTATTTTCAAATTATCCAAGTGTTCCTTTGGAATGGAAGAAGTAGAGTTTTTGGGACACATTGTGGGTCGTGAAGGAGTGAGGGTTGATCTGAAAAATATTTAGGAAATGCAAGTTTGGTCCCAACCAAAAACCCTGAAGAGTTTGAGGGGATTCTTGTATCTCACGGGCTATTATTGCAATTTGTTCTGCAATTATGGATGCATTGCTCGACCCCTCACTAATATTCTCAAGAAAAAACCATTTGTCTAGACTAACACCACTCAACAGGGCTTCTTAATTCTCAAGCAGGTCATGGGCTCCACTCCAATATTGGCCCTACTAGACTTTACAAAATCTTTTGTGATTGAATGTGATGCTTCAGGTACAGGCATTGGTGCAGTATTAATGCAAGAAGGTAGACCATTGGCTTTCACTAGTCAACAACTTAGTGGCAAGAATTTGGGTCAATCTACATATGAGAAATAAATGATGGCCATATTACATGCAGTAGACACTTGGCGACCATACTTATTGGGGCATCATTTCCAAATCTGCATCGACCATCATAGCCTCAAATATTTCCTCGAGCAGTGTCTATCATCGCCACAACAAAATAAATGGCTCGCAAAAATGTTGGGATATGATTATGAGATAATTTACAAGAAGGGGCATGACAATGTAGTGGTTGATTCCTTATCATGTAAATTTGAGGATGAGGGCACCCTTTTATCCCTCTCTCTACCCATACCAGATAGATTGAAGAAGCGCATCATGAATGGTTCTCCCACCCCTCTTTGTCCCAGAACATTAATATATTATGAGCAAATCTTAATTCCTCAGAGGACTACTCTTAGAAGGATGAGGTTCTTTGCTATAAGGATTGGGTAGTGTTATCCTCAACCTCCACCCTCAAAACCTGCATCTTGGAAGAGTTTCACTCCTCTCTAGTTGCAGGACATTCAGGCTTTCAGAATACTTATGCACGAGCACGTCTCTCTTTCTTTTAGACCGGCATGAAGAACAACATTCTTACTTTTGTAGTTGAATGCGATGTATGCCAATGCAAAAAAGGGGAAACGATCAAGATACTATGAACCTTATAACCCTTTCCACTCCCTGCTTCTATCTGGATAGATGTTTCCATGGATTTCATTATAGGTCTCCCAAATTCAAGCAAGAAATTAGTCATCATGGTGGTTGTTAGTTGACTTTTCAAATATACTCATTTTTGCACTCTACCACACTCATATACCCCAACATTGGTGGCTCAAGTTGTTTTGGACCAAATCTTCAAACTACCTGGCATGATGACTTCCATTGTGTCTGATCGAGACCCCACTTTCACTAGAAAATTTTGGCAGGAATTTTTCAAGCTACAAGGCACGTAACTCCAACTGAGTACAACTTATTATCCCCAAACCGATGGTCAAATAGAATCATTCTACAAATGTTTGGAGACCTATTTGAGGTGCTTCACTTCAGACAAGCAACATCAATGGGTATAGTGGCTTCCTTTAGCTGAATTATGGTATAATACTAACTATCTTTAAGCCACCAATATGACACCATATGAGGCAATGTATGGCCAACTCCCACCTTCACCGGCTTCTTATATCCTAGGATCTTCCAAAGTACAGGAAGTTGATTAGCTCTTGCAGAACCATGTCGCCATGATCACTCATCTCAAATATAATCTGCATCAAGCTCAAAATAGAATGAAGCAACAAGTCAACCAAAACCATTCAGAGAGGTCATTTCAAGTAGGTGACCAGGTGTTCCTGTGACTCAAACCTTATAAGCAGAGATCTTAATATCACAGTATGACTCTCATTGCTTTTTAACTAACCCATTGTACACATACTATGCCTAAGAATGGATTTCCTTACTGTGGAAGTTTCTCCATTAATTCTATGATCATCATTGTCCTCACAACCTTGATCCAATATTCTACATAACTTCTAACAACTGCAACTTTGTGGAATTCAAAATATGCCAAGTCCTTAATCCTCCAACCCTTTACTTCAAAAGACCAGGTGTTGAGACTGTAGAAAAAGTTACTGAGGTGCTTATGATTTCTTGTGCTCTAGACTCTTATGCCTTTAACTCTTTGGCACCTCTTCTTCATGTGATCAGGGCCCATGACCAAGGTCCAAAACTGTGGTTGACCCATTCAATCCTTCTCCAACTGTAGAGAGCCCCCAAATATGGCATAAATGCCAAATATAGCACACAGTTGCCAACTCATTCATGTTGGTTTATAATCATAGCCCCTTTGACATAAGCCCTCATGCCACAATCCATTGTATACAGCATCAAGACCTAAACTCCCATTTCCACGATTTTTTTCTATTACATAATCCCATAGCCCCCCAGTCACCTAATCACATGAAAACATGCATAAAACTGAGACCAATTACAGTGATCAATTATCACTTGTAAGATATAATGTCAAATATGTAGCTTTAATTTTCTTGAAGTTTTCATTTTGATCCAATTGTTACATTGTAATTGGCCATAACCTTTATGTTTTGTTTAAATGACACAACTTTAGTGATCCTAGGTTATGCATATATAATACTTTTTTATGAATTAACCATACCTATTTTAATTGGGAATTAACTTTCAACCAAAAAAATAAATATATAATCTCTAGTTTGGAAGTCAATAGATTTATAGAATTGAAGTCAAAGATCTAAAAATTTGCATTGGGTTTATAATATCACACGCGGGTAGAGACATTTTTTAATATTAAAAAAAAAATTGCCTCATCAGCCTTATGACGACAATTAACTCAAGTTCCTCAGTCTTATGGTCGTTATTAAAATGATTGTTAACATTAATGATATAACATATTCATCACAAAAAAAAAATTTCGTCGGTCGACCAATGCTAATGGTTCCATCGTTATTTTCACTCCTATGCTCGGTGATGTCAATATACCAAATCCTACATCCATCGGTCTTTTGATGAGTCGTTTCGTCGAAGTAGCCACCTAGAAATTACAAATCACAGTACACTTTGTCTACATGGGATGTTATAGCTGAGTTACCTATGGCAAAATAGTATGCATGGTTGATGTAAAATAAGGATACTTCTACAAGAGTAGAGGTCCAAGACATTGTTGTAGTTTTACTTAGGATGAGCAAGGAATTGAAGGTGGGGTATATGTTGTACGAGAATATTAAGCCTATGTAAATCATCTGACTTATATGAGTAAATATATATTGTAACAAATGGTAAAATTTAAATGTCTAAGTAAATATGAATGAGTGGTTGGAGTGGGTACAACCATTCCAACCACATTTATTATGTATAAATATGCATGAAGTTGGTGATGAGCCTCAGTATTACAACAAGAGTGTTGTAACTCCCAAAGCTACCAACTTTAATTATGAACCCAGGGTTCGTACAAACTTAAGAGGTGACAGTGCACAATAAGCTAATCAATACTCAAGTCACTTTGAAGAAATGGACCATACCAAGGTATACATAGACCAATCTATCAAATGAATGTAGATTTTCATAGAAATGAATTGCATGAAAGGAAAGTTCTAATCTACTTGCAGAAATGGAAATGTTACTTTATTTACAAAAATGGAAATGTCACTTACTCAACTGTAAATGCTAAACAATTTGTAGAAATGGAAAGATTACACTACTTGCGAGAATGTAAAGGCAAAACAGCTTGAAGAAATGTAAAGATTAATATATTTTTAGAATGTAAATGTTTCATTAAAAGGAAACCTATTCTATGCATAGGAAATAACAATGCTTGAAATGGAAACCCTAGCTTAAGAAGCATAGAATAAAGAAAGCAAACCTAATATGCTTTGCATAAGAAAAAGAGCATGTAATCAACTTATAATCACTACATTCCAAATATATTAGATCTAGTAACAGATTTTATTTGGCGCTTCATAAGCTAATCAAGAAAAGTATCATTGTGTTATCCAATTCATGAATCTATCTACTAACCCTAATTATTGAAATGTGTTGCAGTGGCAAAAAGGCAAGTCCTAAGTGGTATTTGGTCTTCCTCAATCATGATTTTAGAGCATAAGTGACATTATTCAGGGCTAGGAGGAAAAAATAAGCTTCAAGGATGATTCTACTCAAGTTTCGAGGGTTTTTACATGGTGCTACAGGATGCTCTAGGATTGCTACAAGATGCTACAAGATAGCCCTGTTTTTATATAGGGTTGAATTTGTGAGCATTTTAAGGGTGAAAAAGGTGATATAAAGGTGGTAAAGGGTAATAGAGGGAATATGAATGTTTTATGAGTCTATATCCAAGCTTAGTACCCTTTAAGGGCCCATCTTGCACAACAACTAATGCACATGGCGCCTTTCAATAACCCGGGAATATACTCTCAACAACTCTCGGTGAACATTGTTTTGAGGGATTTTTTAAGGTAGATGGAAGGTATATGGTGGTAGGATAAGGATTGTAAATGAAAATGATAACATTGTAGATCAATGTAGTACATGTACACCATAGAAAATTACTCAGTTTTCCAAACAACTTGAGCATGTCAACAATGGAAATTGCAAAAAATTGAAATGACAGAGAAAGGATGAGTTGAATTTTTATTGGAAATCTAACTATTGGATTAAAATAAAACCTATATTATAAAATTCATGAGACCTATATCCACAAGAGAGTATACTTCGTGTACTCAAATAAAATTGCTAAACTAATCACTAGTTTGCAGAAAATAGAGATGCAAAAAAAGGACCAATTTGAGGTTTATTTGTTGCAAAGGAAAGTGACTGTGTCTTTTTGTCTTGCAAACACAAAATCGTCAACCATGCTTCCCACAAGAGAGGTATTCAATGGACATACAAAAGCAATTTTTGATAAACAAATTCTGCTAGTAAGAGAAGAAAATGTTGCTAGGAAAGACAATTCATGAATAAAATATACAAAGAGAGATACTAGAGCCTATGGGTTGGGCCCTAACCCAAGGGGACTTCGCCCTCTAAAGAAAACTCAGATGGAAGATAACAATAGGATTCTCATTAATATAAAATAGTTTTCAAGTACATGATAAAAAGGAGTGAAAATGATAAGCTCGAGGTCCTAACTCTTAGTAGTCTCTATCTGCTCCAAAAGTTTGAATCCTATTGAGCCCTTAGGATTCCTTATTTATAGAAAAATGACTAAGGGGAAGCCTCCTTTGAAAGAGGGTTTCTTCCCTCCAAAATCCTTAAAAAGGTGGATCTAGATCCCTGATATCCTTGCAATCCTTAAGTGCATCAGTTGTTAGTAGATCTTCAAACTATGGGTGAGAAAATTCAGGGATCAAGTCTAGTTATATGTGAGTAAATTTAGGGGACAAGCCTCCTACATCTTCTCCAACTGCTTCCAACATATCTTTGCACATTAAATGCACTCAAATTCACTATTTTTCCTGCACATTAATCATATTAGGCCACGAGATATGAAAAACATCCTTTAGTCTTCCTAATAAACACATTATAATAAAAATATATGTTATAAAATGTGAGGAAAGAGGTAAATATAGGCTAAAGGAAGGCTATATGGGCCTTATTATGTACATATTAATGGGGCCCATCATCACCCCCTACTGAAGGTGTTTCTCACCCTCTGAGAAATTCAACCATTTAATTCCATCTCATACATAGCCTTGGTGGTTGCTTTAACATCCCAAGGTATCTTTGAAGGAGTGCCCTATTGAGGATGGAACCTTGCATTTATTTCTATTTCTACCCACTCTTGTTTCTCTTCAATCTGATCCTTTCTTTCCTATAGCCCTAGAAACAAAGGAGGGTTGAACTTGAGCCCAATCTAGTTGACCTTTAGTCTTTAGAATATCCTCTTATATAAGGGTGTCTTCTCCAAGGCATTCCTCAATCTCTCTAGGGAGTGGTACTCCTTAATTTGTAAGATATGGTGCAATGAATTCCATCTCCTCTGATAGGCCTACAAGCCCTTGGTCCCTAGCAACCTAAACATGTCCTCAAAGTGTTGAATGGCATGATCCTATTTCTCTATGTAAAGTGGTGCCAATTTGGGATCCTCGGAGATGATCCTGTGGTTGTTGATGATAAGGTGAGGATCCCTTGGCTCTACTATGACCCATAGGGGTTCATTAGTCGCCTTGGATATGACCCTTTTGGATTCTTCAACCCTTTCCTCCTCATGGGACAACTAAGAGGTTAGTTCCATCCATTGCACATCCCCCATCCTAGAATTTGGATCCTAGAAGTTCATGTCAGTCAATATGAGGTTGTGCATGTAAAACTCTACCATCTTAGCTCGATCTTCCACACTAGCCTTGTGACAAAATTCAATAAATTGCTTGTAGTGTTGGAAGGGCAGTGAACCATATTGTGCTAGAGTTTTGATTTGAAATTGAACCCACTTCTCTTTGAGGAATAAGGCATATGCTTTTGAGAGATGTATGCATTGGGTTTCCTCGCTACCCAAGCTTACCATGGTAGCAATTTGTCCTTCTTTCTCTTGTAGATTCTCTTTTAATATTTGGTTTTCCATTTGCAATTACTCCCTCTTGGTTGACTCCTACAACCTCAAATCAGTCATTTATTCACCCATCTTCATTTTCTCTTCCATGAGGCCCACATCCTTGACTCCCTTGGATTTAGGAATATGCATCCATTGATGGGTTCATCCTATTTCTTTATATAGCTCAAGTAGGAGGGGAACTACAAATTTGGTGGGTATGATTTTTCCTTGTTCATAAAATTTATATTAAGACCCAAGATCTAGTTCAGGATTAGGCTGCTATACCTCTTATGGTCCTTCTCCTCCCTCTTGAGGTGTTGTTGTACTTTCTTATAGCACTAGTTTCTTATCTTGTAGCAGTTTTTCTTCTTCCTGTAGCATTGGCCTGCTTTCCTGTAGCAAGGCATATTCTTCTTATAGTTGTCTCATTTTAGCTCCCTTGGTGTTTGGATTTCTTGGTGGGGTTTAGGGATTCTTTCCTATAGATATGAGGGAGGTCACATCCTCAATTTTATTTTTATCTTTCTCAAACTCTCCCTCTTGGTGATTAGTTAATCCCTCAATGGTGATGGGCGAAGTGCTAGAAGGTTGAGGATTCCCTTGCTTGAATCTAGTACTCCTCCTCCTTTTTAAATACAAGGTAAATTGCTTGGGATGCCCCCTTTTGATTTTGATAGGTGTGCTAAGGTTTCCAAGGTGGAAGCCACCTCTTGTTCAGTGTTTCCCTCTGAAAGAATTACATGTTTTTCTTTCCTACTCCTCTTTTGAGACCTAGAAGGTTCACAAAGGGTTTCTTTTGTTGCCTCTTCTTTTTCCTCCTCCTCTTATTCTTCACTTTATTCTCCATTTTCTTCCTTCTTGTCTTCTCTAGTCTCTTCTTCATAAGGGCTATGTTTTGTGGCCTCTTCATGTTTTAGCAACCCTTGGGCTTGAGTTTCAATGAAGGCCTCCCTATCCATGTTTACAAATTATGCCCATGACATAGGGTTGTTGACATGACTCAAAGCATCCATGACAATGAGTCTTATGATTCCATGACGAGAAATGAATTGATGCTTCCCTTCTATTAGTCTTTGGCTCATTTTCACTATGGAATAAAGAAGGAAATGGGGAATACTAAGTCTACCTGGGATAGGAAATTCGGTCTGTAACCCCAACTCATAAAGTTTCCTAAACTGATAGGCATAAACAACACTTAGCCTCCCATCACAATATATGTATTTTAATATGTAATAGGCCACTTCCTCCCATGGGTAAGTTAGGCTCTCCCTTATAACTCCATTCTTATCCTCAATTGTTTTTTCTTCAGGGAGGAAGAAGTTATTTTTAGTTGTGATGGATTTTGTTCTATCCTCCTTGCCCCACCTAACTCCTAAAGAAAATGTGGTCACCTTGCTAATGAATTATGCATTTAAATGGATGGCAAGCCCTCTCACAATGGTGGTGGCACTATCTCCCCCCAAGGTTGGAGGTCCATGGCAAATTCATAGGTAACTTCATCATCATATCACTTAATTTTATCAAAGAACTCCATCCATTGGTGGTTTTTAAAGATGTTCTTGGTAAGAGGGTTTTGATGGATTCTTTTCCATTTTGTGGGTTCCCTCCTATTGAAGCCTCCTCCCATGTTTTCTATTGTGGATTTCCCAAGGTTTTTTCAAGGAATTTTTCTATCAATGATCAATTTCTGAGCAACCTAGGGTTTCAAAATAGAGATGAAAATAATGGTGTCCTTCTTCTGATCAGAGGTAGGAAAATTATATGCCAAATTCAAAAAAAAAATATCCTTATGCTAGCATGCTTTCCACACAAGAAAAGAACAAGGTTTGAAAAAAATCAATTTTCATGAGTTTGCTACAAGATGCCTCTATAGACAAAAATTGACCAAGTTTCCCAAATTTTTGTTCATGAAAGGTGAGGAAAATGCACTAGTTACCCCTCCCTTGGAGACTACTTCATGGCTTCAGGGATTTGGAGGAAAATTTGCACACAATCGAGCCATTTTCCACCTCTCAGCACAATCTTATAGAAATTGGCCATAATCCTATGACAACTAGTCCCAATTCCGTAGCAGAACCAAGATCCTGTAATAGCTAGTATTCGGCCCTATAGCAGCTTTGTAGCAGCCTATGGGAACCCTAGTTGTAGCTAGATCGACTCTTGATGATGTAGTGAGCCTCTCTTACCATTTTTGTCAATGGAATCTTCGTACAAGTGAGGCTCATGCCTATCCTTTATTCCTTTTGTGGTTTGGTGGTGGGCTCATCATGTTGTGTTAAATGGCCCCACATACCACTTAAATAACATCCTCATAGATCCATTGGCCCACTCCCCAAAATCATCACCTTTATTTTTTGCCATTTTATCCACATTGGGTGAGAGAAAGTTAACTTTACTAAACCATTCGAGGGTGGCCGAGACTGTTTTCCACCTTCAACCTACAAAAAACTTGTTCTTCATGCATTCTAAACATTTTCGAACTATTATGTGCTTAAAGGAAGATGTGAGGAGTTTCATACCTATGCCTACTTGTTGGTGTTTTCCTTTGCATGCTACTTCATAAATGATGGTTGATCTAGTGGTTTATTGATTTATCATCTTCCCATACTTATTGCTCCATACATTAGCTTTGTTTTGGATTTTTTTTTCTTTTTTTGTATATTTTTGTATACATACTTGATTGATTGAGGATTTTCAACATAGGTTCTGCTAATGGTGGATCAAGTGTTACTGTTAGAGATGAAAAATTATCTTGTAGCAATTATAAAAGTATTGCAGCTGCCTAAGATCAAGAAAATGATTCCTCAATGCCTCCATGATGATTGATTCTTCATTTTGGTGCTTCCAAGTGCTCCCAATTGTGGTCTTATAGGGCTTGTGCAAAATGTTATAGGATTTTATTTCTTCCTATAGCAATCACATAGATCACTCTATGACCACAATATACTTTAGATGATGCTCCCAAAAACATTGATAATTCATGTTCAAACCATAGGGAAGGATAATAAGCCTTGGTTGTGGTGAAGGTAATGAAAGAAGAGGCAAAAAAGGGGATTTTGATGGGAAAAAAATGAATATTTGGGTGGAAAAGAGGCTAAATTGTGTGGGGTATGGATGATGATGGTGTGGTGGAATTCTCCTCTTGTTCCCCTATGAAAAATGTAAGATTTGACCCCTTTTTATATTATTATTTTGAGGCTTCTGTAATTAGTGCTTTGTGTGTAGTTTTCTTCCGGAGTTCTCGCATCCATAATTGTTTGAATCGACGTTTCGAGCCATCCACCATGGCTCATCATCAGGATAGATCAGTAATTGTGTAAGACAGATCTCATTGGTATGAATAAATAGAGTTAAGAGATGTAAAGGGAATGGAAGCCGACCCTGTCATAATTGTTTTATAATATTTGGATTTAATTTAATTATATAATAATAAAAATAAAATGATTTAAATTGAAATATTTAATTATATAATAAGAATTTTAATTATTTCAATTTAATTGAGAATATATATATTTATTTATTTTAACTAGTTATTTTATATTTGTTTTTATTTTATTTTATAATTAATTTTATTTTGGTTTTGTTCTTACTTTAGAATAAATTAATTAGATTGATTTTAATAATAATCTTATTAGTGTTAATTAATACTAATTTTTAATATTAGTGTTGTTCCTAGAAATTTTTATAATTTTAATGATTTTTATTTTATTTATGATCTATAAATTGATTTTAATCTTGACTAAGAATCCTATTAATTTTCTTAAATGAAATTCTTATAATTTTTTTTGAATTGGTTTATATGTTTAAAATAATATAAATGAGGAATAGTATTAATATCAATTCATATTAATGTTAATATTAGTAATGAAATCTAATTTAATTATTTGTTTAGAATTTATTTACATTTATCTGATATTCTTTTTTATATGTCAATCACAATCTTGTAGCACTTCAAGACAATCATGTAGCACTTTAGGACTGATGAAAAATTGAGTGAGATAGGTGACCTGGTGATGGAGGAACTTGGGAGTGAGATGATGGAGGACATGCAAAGAGTAAGGTTGGTAGATGGAAGAATGGAGTTTTGAAGTTGTCTTCTTTATCTTCTGTCCTCTTTGGGTTGTAAATGGAACCCTGCAAAAAAAACATGTGAGTAATAATGATGTAAGGGCCCCTTTTACTTTTCTCTAATTCTTTTTTTCCTTTTTCTTTTTTTTGAGACCTGCAGGCTGCCTCAAAGGAGGTTTTCAACCTGAAAGACTTCTCCAGGTGCCTTAAAGGAGGTTTTCACCTAGGTATCTTTTCATTATTTCTTCTCTTTTTTTTTACCATTGGACTGTCTCATAGAAGTTTTCATCCATAGGGTTTTCCTCAAGTTCCTCATGGAGATTTTCACATAGGCTTCTTATTCTTTTTTTTTCTCTTTCTTTTTTCTATTTTTTTCTTTTACTCTTTTGTTGATTAGAGGATGAAACGAGAGTTGTGATGCCCCCAATAACATTCATATCCTTCCTTATTGAGTTAGTAAATTCCTCCTTTGACATAGGTCTTTTGTAGAGTTTCAATCAATAGCCATTGACTAAAAGTGGAATTCCTTCTTCATATTTTGTTTTGATCTGGACAAAGCCATTTTCATGAATTTTTCCACTAGATAAGGGCCTAACCATCTTTTCATCAACTTTCCCTTGAAGTCCTTAAATCTTGAGTCATATAGCAGGGCCCAATCACCCTCTTGGAAGGTCCTTTCTCTAATGTTTTTGTCATGCCAAACCTTCCTCTAAAATTAGATCACCTCGGTATGCATGAGGGCATATAATCTAAGTTCATCAAGAGCATTGAGTTTTTGCAGCCTCTCTTGTTGAGCATTGGTGATGTCCAAATCCAATTGTGCTACCATTCTTAGGGTGTTGTATTCAAACTCAATGGACAACAATGCCTTCTTTCCATAAACCAACTCAAAGGGAGTGAACCCAATGGTGGTTTTCTAGGTGGTATTATAGGCCCAAGTGGCCTCCACAAGTCAAGTTTCCCAATCCTTCTTCTTGTTGCTAAAAAAATTAGTTAAGATTCTCTAAAAGGCTCTATTTTTTATGTCCACTTGCCCATTTTCTTGAGGATGATAGGCAGTGGATTTTATGTGCCTTATATGATGTTGCTCCATGATTCCCTCAATCAAATTTGAAGTAAATTGAGTCCCTTGATCAATGACTAACTCCCTTGGGAATCCAAACTTGTAAAAGATGTTTTCCCTTAGAAACTCTACCACCTTCTTCTCTGTTACTGCTTTTATTGCCTTCACTTTAGCCCACTTTGTCAAATAATCAATGCACATAATGATATATCTCTTTTTCCTGGATGGGGGATCACTTGGTCCAATGATGTAGGTTTTAACCCTGTACAGAAATTATCTGCATACGAATTCTAAAACACAAAAAATAAACATTGCAAGAGCATAACACATAAAACACATATACACAGAGATTTTCCCCTGGATACAAAAACCAGGACTACCAGCTTGATTATTCATTATGTTCCTTTCAATGTTATAATACATATTTATACATGTCGAAGCATCCAATACCATGGACCAAAAAACCATCGCGTCTGAAAACCATCGCATCCAAAAAACATGTGTGAAAATCATGCACAAAACCATAGGTGGGTCTGCCCAACCTAACATAGGGTCCAAAACCAAATTTTTTCGGGCCGCTGCCCCAAACCCCATAAAGTGGGGTTACGGGTACCCCTCAAACCCCCTGTTAACTACGTGGAAAGAATATAACACAACCCAACATTCTCCCACTTGTTGTTTTCTTTCCACAGGGGGCCACAAGAGAGCTTATTCATTTTTCCAACCTTGAAACGCTCATTGTCTCTCTACACCAAGAGAACTTCTCAGAGCTCACAGATTTTGTCAATGCATATGCAGTATTCTTCAAAGTGTCCATCTTTACCAGCAACACCTTTTTGTCTTCTATCATATCCCTCGCAAAGTGATACTGAACATCAATGTGCTTTGTCTTTGAATGATATGCAAGGTTCTTTGCCAAGAAAAATTCACTTTGGTTGTCACAGTCTATCCTTATAGCTCCCTGTACTAACCCCATACTTGAACACAATTTCTGCAACCAAACTGCTTCCTTGCTTGCATGAGTGGCTGCCATGTATTATGCCTCTGTAGTTGATAGTGCCACTACAGATTGTTTCTTACTCATCCAACTGTCTGCACCTCCAAATAGGTTAAACACATACCCACTTGTAGATCTTCTCTGATCCAGATCTCCAGCCCAGTCTACATCAGCAAAGCCACGAATATCCAACACTCTGTCCAATCTTGGTCTTCCTTGGTAGCACAAACCATAATCACTAGTGCCATGTAAATACCTGAAAACCCGCTTCACTGTTGTCCAATGCTCCTTCCCTGGTTTTGACATAAACCTGCTCAATACTCCCATTGCATGTGCAATGTTTGGTCTAGTACAAACCATTGCATACATCAAGCTACCGACTGCACTTGCATATGGAACATGGGACATATCGTCTTCCTCTTCTTGTGTCTTGGGACACTGTTCAAAAGATAACTTTACACCTACAGGAATAGGAACCTTCACCGGTTTACTATCCTGCATATTAAACCTCTGCAATATTGTCTCAACATACTTCCTTTGGTTTAACCAGAGCTTCCTCTTTGCCCGATCTCTTTTAATTTCCATGCCCAAAATATAGTTTGCAGCACCAAGATCTTTCATGTTGAATTTAGACAATTGGGTCTTCAAATCCTGGATAATTTCTTTGTCATTTCCAACTAGCAAAATATCACCCACATACAAGACCAAATAAATAACACGGTCACTGATTAATTTAAAATACACACAGTGATCTACTTTGCTTCTGGTGAAGCCAAGTCCCCATATAAATGTATCAAATTTCTGATACCACATCCTTGGTTACTGTTTTAACCCATACAGAGACATTTAACTTGCATACCAGTTCTTTCTTACCCTTCACCGCAAAGCCTTAAGGCTACTTCATGTAGATTTCCTCTTCCAGATCCCCATGAAGAAATGTTGTCTTCACATCCATCTGTTCTACCGCAAAATAAAAAGCAACAGCAAGAGATAAAAGTAATCTAATAGAAGTTACCTTGGCAATAGGAGAAAAAATATCACCAAAATCAATTCCTGGCACCTGGGAATAACCTTTTTCTACCAACCGAGCTTTGTATTTCTCCACCTTTCCTTCTGCATTTGTCTTCTTCTTGAACACCCATTTCCTGCCAATGGGTTTCCTTCCAGCCGGAAACTCCACCAGATCCCAAGCCTCATTTTTGTGCAAAGATGCCATTTCATCAACCATGGCCTCTTTCCGGAGTTTTCCATCCTCTGAATCTACTGCTTCCTTCACAATTCTGGGATCATCATCAGTAATATATAAAGAAAAATTTGAATAGAAAGCAGATGAACTATACCTTTCTAGCTGCCTTGTTTCTCAAACTGATCTTCTCACACCCGGAGTTTGTGCCTCTTCATCTTCTGATTCCTTCTCTGTTGTAGAGTCTGATTCTTCCTCCTTAAGCTCAAACTCTATCTTCTCAGGTTCCTTTGGTTGGACTTCATGTTTAATAACATCTTTCACCTCTCTAAACACCACATCTCGGCTATACACAACCTTCCTTGTTACTGGGTTCCAAAGCTTATAACCCTTTAAACCATCCTTATACCCAATAAAGATGCACTTTTCAGATTTACTATCCAACTTGGTTCTTTTCTCCTTTGGAACATGTACATATGCATCACGTCCAAATACCCTCAGATGTGAAAGAGAGGGTTTCTTACCAATCCATACCTCTTGTGGAGTCTTATCCTCCAACACTGATGAAGGTGACCTGTTGACCAGGTAACGTGCAATATCCACCGTCTCTGCCCAGAATTCCTATCCTAACCCGGCACCACTGAGCATGCTTCTTGCCCTTTCCATCAACGTCTTGTTCATTCTTTCTGCAACTCCATTTTGCTGAGGTGTATATGGAGTAGTATTCTGCCGTGATATACCACACTTCTTACAGAATTCTTCAAATTCCTTGCTACAAAACTCTCCACCATTATCTGTCCTCAGCACCTTTATCTTCTTCTCTGTCTGGTTTTCCACTAGAGCCTTAAATTCTTTAAACCTGTCAAAGACTTCAGATTTCTTCTTAAGGAAATATATCCATGTATTCCTTGAGAAGTCATCTACAAATGATACATAGTACACAGGCTTACCCAGTGATGGAACCTTCACAGGTCCAAACACATCACTATGCATAAGCTCTAATATTTGTTTCACCCTCTTACTACTAGAGGGGAAACTCACCCGATTGTGCTTCCCATATACACAATTTTCACAGAAATCAAAACCCAGAGAGCTATTACTCATACCTTCTACAATACCTTTACCATGAAGTATTCGAAGGCTCGTCTCTCCAATATGTCCAAGCCTTTGATGCCACAGCATGGTCTTTTCTACAGAGACCACTAGATTTTTTGCTCCACTTTCAAGAACCATAGAACTATTACACCCATCAATAACAGTGCTACCTTGCAGCTTGTACATAGTTCCAATCCGAACTCCCCGCATCAATACCAGTGCTTGCCGAACCATCTTGCAGGTATCCTTCTCGAACATTGTTTTCACACCTGCATCATCCAGCTTGCTTATAGAAATCAGATTTCTGGCCAATGCAGGAATATGTAGAACACCCGGAAGTGTTCTAACCCTTCCACCTTGCAGCTTCAACTTTACTTTTCTGCGACCAACGATTCTAGCCTTCCTATCATCCCCTAAGAAGACATCACCACCATCGTATTTCTCATACTCGCAGAACCACTCTCTATGGGGAGTGAAGTGAAAGGATGCACCTGAGTCAATTAACCATGCCTCATGATCTACATGTGTACTTGAAGAAGCCAAGTACACATCCCCACCTTCATCTGAGGTGGTTTTCGCCTCTGCAGAAGGAGCATCATCAGATCCCTTTCCTTTTTTAGGAGCTTTAGATTTACAGTCCCTTTTGTAGTGCCCTTCCTTTCCGCATTTCTAGCACACCACCTTTACAGGTTTTCTTGGAGATTTAGATCTCCCACTCGATGACTTATTTTTGTTTCTGTTCTGGGACCGTCCTCGTACAGACAAGGCATCACCATTCTGGATCTCCATATTTTTCCGTCTCATCTCCTCCGTCAGCAAGGCCGAGACTATTTCATCAAATTGCAAGGCAGTTGCATTGCTACCTATTGCAATAACTAGACTATCCCACGAATCTGGTAGAGAACACAACAAACTAATGCACTTATCTTCATCTGAAATTTTAATATCAACAGATGCTAGCTGACTTACCACAGTATTAAATGCATTCAGATGCTCTGTCACTGAGTCTCCATCTTTCATCCTTAGGTTATACAACTTTTTCCGCAAGAATAGTTTATTCACCAAAGACTTAGATTGGTACAAAGTCCCTAACTTGTCCCACAAAGCCTTCACCGTAGCTTCCCCTGATACATTCAGCAATACTGAATCTGAGACACACAATCGTATTGTGCTCTTTGCCTTCCGATCCAACTTCTTCCATTCTTCATCAAACACTCCCGTTGGTTTAGTACCCAGATCTACCGTGATCCACTGATCTTTATCCACCAACAGATCCTCCATCTTGAGTTTCCACAACTCAAAGCTCTGACCATTAAATTTCTCGATCTATATCTTTCCATTGCTCGCCATCTTCTTTCACCACTAGAATCGATCTCACAGATCTCCCACTGAACAGGTTCTACCACAACCCCGAGTAAAACCCCTCAGCAACAAAGGTGTCCCCTTGAAGCCAAAACAACTTCGATACCAAATGTAGGTTTTAACCCTATATAGAAATTACCTGCATACGAATTCTAAAACACAGAAAATAAACAATGCGAGAACGTAACACATAAAACACATATACAGAGAGATTTTCCCCTGGATCCCAAAACCAGGACTACCAGCTTGATTATTCATTATGTTCCTTTCAATGTTATAATACATATTTATACATGTCGAAGCATCCAATACCATGGACCGAAAAACCATCGCGTCTGAAAACCATCGCATCCAAAAAACATGTGCGAAAATCATGCACAAAACCATAGGTGGGTCCGCCCAACCTAACATAGGGTCCAAATGGCTCAAACCCCCTATTAACTACGTGGAAAGAATATAACACAACCCAACAAATGAAATCCATGCCCCACTTCTCAAATGGCTCAATATTCACTTGAAGTTGTAGGGGCATTTCATCCTTTGGTGTAGGCTTACCCATCCTTTGGCACTCATCAAATTTGGCAGTGTATCTCCTAGCATCTTGGTGCACAGTGGGCCAATAGTAGCCAACTTGGAGAATTTTGAAGGTTGTCCTCTTATGAAAAAAATGGCCCCCAAAGGGTCCTTCATGGCATGTTGAGAGGATGTCAAAAACCTCATCCTCCCTTACAAATCTCCTCAAGATTTAATCTAGTCCCAATTTGAAGAGATTTCCCCCAATGTAGGTGAAAGGGGTGCTTTTTCTAACAATCTTTCTCTTCTCCTTGGAGGATAGATTATGAGGGAATCTCCTGGCAACCAAAAAATAGCTTTTGCAATTCTTCTTTCAAAATGCCTTTGAGGGTAGGGTTCATTCTCCTCTAAGGTTAGTGCATAGGTTTCATCCCTATTTAATGTAGATGTGATGGGAACAGACTGATGGATGCATCCCTTTCATTTCCTTGTAGTCCCAAGCCAAAGCATCAAGATGTTGTCTTAACACAATGCACAATTGCACTTCTTTCTCTGTTGAGAGGGAGGAATTGATTTTCAGAGTCTTGGATGAATTTATTTCCACAATATTAGCATGATCTTGATTATAATTGGTAGTAAATAGTTCATCCCATGGATTGTTCTCGGGTTGCTCTAAGGATTATTCTACTAGCTCATCAACTGGCATGGCATCAGGAGGTTGGTTCTACAAGAAGTTATCAATAAGGTCATCTTCATCTAGTTTCCTACTTCCTATAGTAGTGCCTAACATACAAATTGGGTAGAGGGATGAATGATAAAAATCATCCTCCTCCTCTTCCTCTACCCACAAAGGTAAATCATGCTCAACAGAGGGTTGAGCACGGGGGATATAATACAAGCTGGGTTGTGAGATGCCCATTTTTAATTGTCATGTTTCTAGCCTTGCAACTAATGTAAGTATCAAGAGTGACTAACCAATGTCTCCTTAAAATGAGAGGGTACCTATTAAACTTGGTTTTGGGTTGGAGGGCAAGGAAGTTTGGGGCATACTACCAAGATCTAATGGAGAACATCACATCCTAAATAACTCCCTCGGGGGCTACTATAGATTTATCTACAAGCTACAACACTATAGTGGTCTTTCTCAAGGCTCCTTGGAGGTTGAGCTTCAACATAGTTTCCTTGGTCATGACAATGATTCCAGCCCCAAGGTCAATTAGTGTGTTGGGGACTACAATAATTTTAATGTGCACATCCACTATTGGGCTATTGGGATCCAAGTACTTTGGTGAGATAACCTTCCCAAGCATTAGATCAGACAATTTCCATCAACATTGATAGTGGGGGAACCTCTTTTTCTTCTTCCAAGCCTCTTGAAACACTCTTCCTTAATAATATTGTTGTAAATGGGAACATATTTCATGGTCTGGAGAAGGGGTATCTTAACACACAATTTTTTCAGTTTCCCAAAATTTCAATCTCTTCTAGGGTGTGTTATTTAGGTTGGACCAACCTTTCAGGAAAGGGGGCATACTGGCTTGAGGAACATTATATTCCTTCTCTTATTCAAGATATTCAGGTGGAGAAGGTGGGTGAGCATCTAGAAGTACCTTCCAAGACCTAAGGTTCATCTCTTGGATCTCCACAACATAAGCAGGATAAGATACTTCGCCACTATAGAATTGTTGTGGCTTCTTGTTATTTGGGTTTGGTTTGGGTTGGGTAGGCATCTAAGGTTTCTTGGGTGGATTATTGTGGGGTAGTTCTGGTTGAGGTGGAGGAAGAGGCATTAAGGTAGGAGGTTGTGCTATTTGAGGTCTCCATACTTGTAAAGGGTAGCCTCATTAAGTAGGTTGAGGTTGGTATGGTTGGAAGGGTGGATTGACAGACTGAGGAGGATACTAAGGAGAATAAGACCAAGGAGAGGGCATGGACCAAGATGAGTGAGTTGGAGGATACCAAGGTTGAAAGGGTGCATTCTAGTTTGGATTGAAAGAAGGATAATGTGCACCTTGCATGCCTTGTTGGTATGGTTGAGGGCCTTGTGGCCTCCTTTGGTTGATGAAGCAAAGTTGATCCAATCCACTCTCTACCCCTTGATATACAACCTTCGTGCCTAGAAGAGAGGGAAATTTGTCGGTTGCATGTTTTTACTCATAGATAGAACAAACCTTTATGACATTTAGTGGGAACTCATTTCTAGGGTGTCTCTTGGTGCATCTAGGGAAAAATATAGCTAGTGCCCTTTCTACCTCTTCTTGCTTACTTTTCATCTGCATAGTATCCATTTGCAAGGAAAAGGTGTGAAACATCTCATCTTAAATTCTTCTATCATGTTCCCTATTTCATTTTCGATGGTTGAAGTAGAGGGAGAGGAGTTGGTCAGGCCTTGAATGGACCCACCCCTCTTCCTTACAGCCCTAGAATGATTATTGAATATTGTATTGATGCCTTCATAGGTCAGCTGGTAAATGTCCCCACTAGACAACATATTAAGGGTTTATGTCAAATACTATGTAATCCCTCAGAGAAGTACAAGCTTCAAGGATTATGGGTCAAGGGTACAATTAGCTCTTTTGTAGTTGAGTTGGAATATTTATTCATAATCCTCTAAGGATTCATCTAGACGTAAGGTAATGCTAAAGATCTCCTCCTTGGTTTCCCTTGATCTGTAATAGTCCCTTTATTTTTTATTAAAGGCTTGTTGCATTTGAGCCCAAGTGGTGATGTTTCCTCCTTCTAAGCTCATGAGCCAACACAAGATTGCATCCTTGAAGGTAGAAGGAAACAATTTTATCTTCTACTCATCAGGAGTGTAAACATAGGTTCTACTAACCACAACAAATTCAAATATAAATGTGGCAGGGTCCTCAAAATCTAGGTCATGGAAGTGTGGGAGAGCAATGGGGATTATGATTTTTATTTTGGCCTCCCTATTGGTTTCTCGGATAGGAAAGAGCTCAGTCTGCATGTTCCCAGCCATATTTTGGGTAGGTTATATGGGTTCTTCCTCTCCTATGGGTTTTTCAAACATTTATGGCTACTCACCTAAAGGATTCTCTAACTCCTATATGGTCAGAGTAGGAGGTTCACAGTTACCAAAGAAGAGTAATGATTGACTGTTAGAAGGGGTGGGGGTTTTTGGTAGAATTTTTCCTAGATTATCCCCATTCCTATGAGGCATGAAATAAGTTTTTCTTTTTTTTTTGTGTTTTTATTCTCTCTTTTATTTTTATTTTTTCTAAGGCAAGAAAAACTAATGCAAAGCAAAAGAAAAAATAAAAAAAGAAAGCAGATATAAGTAGAAACAACACCTACTTAGACACCTCCTAGGAAATGGCACCAAAAAGTGATGAGCTTCAGTATTTCAACAAGAGTTTTTCAACTCCCAAGGCTACCAGCTTTAATTATCAACTGACCTTCATACAAACTTAATAGGTGATGGTGCTATATGCATAGTAGGCTAATATCTATTGAAGTCACTTTTAAGCAATGGACCAGACCAAGGTATATAGAGACCACACTATCAACTAAATCTAGATTTTAAAAGAAACAAATTGCATGAAAGGAAAGTTCTAATCTACTTGTAGAAATGGAAATGTTATTCTATTTGAAAAAATGGAAATTCCACTTGCTTGAATGTAAATGTTAAACTATTTGCAAAAATGTAAAGGATACACTACTTGTAGGAATGTAAAGGTTACACTATTGCAAAAATGTAAACATTAATATATTTGGAAAATGTAAATGTCGCATTGTCCACTTGGGGTAGCTCAATTGGAAATGGTCGTGGAAATCAAGTCTCACTAAACTGGAAATCTTGGGTTCAAATCTTGTGTTATCCCCACGATTGGGGTGAAAATTTGGACATGATAAAGATGTATTCATACCGAGATTACAAAAGAAATAAAAAATGTAAATGTTGCATTAAAAGGAAACCTAGTCTACGCATAGGAAATAACAATGCTTGAAATGGAAATCCAAGCTTAAGAATCATATAACAAAGAAAGAAAACCTAATCTACCTTGCATAAGGAAAAAAGCATGTAATCAAATTTTAGTCACTGCATTCCAAAGAGATTAGATCTTGTAACAAAGTTCATTAGGTGCTTCATGAGGTAATCAAGAAAATCATCATTATGTTATCTAATTCAAGTTTTTGTCTACTAACCCTAATTGTTGAAATGTGTTGCAGTGGAAGAAAGGAAAGTCCTAGGTGGTCTTTGGTATTCCTCAATCATGTTTTCAGATCCTAAGAGACATTATTCATGGTTAGGAGGAAAAATCAAGCTTCAAGGATGATTCTGGTCAAGTTTGAAGGGGTTTTACATTGTGCTACATGATGTTACATGATTTCCCTACTTTTCTATAGGATTGAATCCATTAGCATTTTGAGGGTGAAAAAGGTGATATGAAGGTGGGAAAGGGTAATGGAGGGTAGATGAAGGTTGTATGAGGCCCTTTCCAAGATTAGTATCCTTTAGGGGCCCATCTTGCACAAGAACTAATACACACAATGGCCTTCAATAATCGAGGAATATACTCTCGGTGAAAAAAATTTTGAGCGAGTTATTGAGGTATATGGAATGGATATGGTGGTAGGATAAGGAGTGTAAATGAAAATTCTAACCCTACAGATCAATATTAGGACCTACACACCACATAAAGTTACTCAATTTTTCCAAACAACTCGAGCATATTAACAATGGAAATTGTAGAAAATTGAAATGACAGAGAAAGGATGGATTGAATTTTATCCGAAATATAACTATTTAATTGAAAGAAAACCAATCTTATGAAATACACGAGACCTATATCCATAAGATATTATACTTCATGTACTCAAATAAAATTTCTAAACTAATCACTAATTTGCAGAAAATAGAGATGCAAAAAAAGGATGAATTTGAGGTTTATTTGTTGCAAAGGAAACTGAATATATCTTTTTGTCCTGCAAACACAACATCCTCAACCAAACTTCCCATAATAGAGGTGGTCAATGGAGCTACACAAGCAAATTTTCATAGACAAATTCTTCTAGTAAGGGAAGAAAATTTTGTTAGGAAAGATAATGCATGAATAAAATATACAAAGAGAGAGACTAGAGCCTCTACGTTGGGCCCTAACCCAAGGGTACCTAGCCCTATAAGAAAACTCATATGGAGATAACAAAATTTTTCTCATCAATATAAAATAATGTTCAAGTACATGATAAAAAGGAATGAAAATGACAAGCTTGAACTCCTAGCTCTTAGTAGTCTCTATCTGCTCCAAAAGTTCGAATCTTATTGAGCCCTTAGGCTTCCTTATTTATACAAAAATGATTGAGGGGTAGTATCCTTCGAAAAAGGGCTACTTCCCTCCAAAATCCCTAAAAAGGTGGACCTAGCTCCATGAGATCCTCACAATTATTGAGTGCACTAGCTGTTAGTAGATCTTCAAACTATGGGTGAGTAAATTCAAGGAGAAATTCAAGTTGTAGGTGAGTAAATGTGGGGGACAACCTTGTTACATCTTCTATGGTTGCCTCCAACATATCTCTACATAGTAAATGCACTCAAATTCACTCTTTTTCCCACGCATTAATTGTATTAGGCCACGAGATACGAATAACATCCTTTATTCTTCCTAATAAACACATTATAACCAAAAATATGAGGAAAGAGGTAAATTTAGGTTGAAGGAAGGCCAAATGGGCCTTATTATGTACCTATTAATGGGGCCCATTAGTTGGAATAAGTAGACAGTTAGAATTCCTTCCCATAAATCTATTCTTCTTTACATATGTACATGTGTTCTTATCATTGTTTTGATGTAATATGTTATTCATCATGTGTTGAACCCAAGCACTCAATAGGGATTTACCAATAATAATAACACACAAGTATCACAAGACAAGTCCAAAGGATCCCCATATAAGTAGATTTATTCTCAAAGCTAAAATTTTCGTACAAATCTATGAAAATATAAATTATCACTAGGTCTTTAGAAACTTAATGCAATAGTCGATAAACAAGCGAATGAAGTAACGTCATCAAACATAGGGAATTTGAGGAAAATTGGAAGGTCATTGGACCTGTGCTACCTTAAATTACTTATAATAAACCAAGGATAGTTATTTATGAAATTGTGCCCTCAACCTAAGAAGAAACAATGGATTGTCATTAGAGAAGGAGCTCATAATATCTCTAGTGGAATTTGAACCTCACAGTGTCATCATTCCTAAATTCTCAATTATTATCTTTGATACAATGGGATAACAAGTAGGATGTGGGAAATTTACACAATTCAATGGAGTTTAGAAACCAAGGCTTGACATTTTTATGCTTCATTGTATGGGAGTTGTGTCATTGATCAACAACAAGACACCCAATTTGTTGTTTGGAAATAAAGGAGATTTGAAGCCATTAATCAATTCTTTTCTTTGGTCTTTGGGAGAGTGCAAGGGAAATTGGGTATTTTCTATAATAATGGGAATCCTTTGTGTCCACTCCAATATATGTGCTCTCAACAAGACAATGAAATCGAGAAAAGGAATCCAATATTATAGAAGAAATTTAGAGGAATTCCAAGAATGCCATGAATTGTATGTGAGAAAATGAGGAAATTGGAGAATGGAATGTAAACAAAATTATGAGTTATGCATGCAGACCTATCAATGGAAAATAAGAGAGATAAATTCACAATTCTAGTCCTTAAGAATAGACAAGTGAAATGATAGATTTATGGGGTTAATAATAACATAAAAACCATTGGAGGAAATGGAGGAAAAACTAAAGGAAATACAAGAGAAAATTCAACCATTGGAAAGAGGAAAATTAGTAGTAAGGGAAGGAATAGATTCAAAATCGCCATCCTTTCTCACAATGGGATCATATGGAATAGATCACAGACTAACAAGGGGAGAAGAGATAGTTAAGTAGAATCCACTCTTAGAAATGAACTTATCAATTAGAATTTAGGCATGTAAAATCAATAGAAAGAATGAAGCCTCAACATACATGTTCCTTTTTAAATTTTGTAGAAAATCCAAGAGTGCCATGGATTATCCATGAAAAAATGGGAAAAGTGGAGAAGGGAATGCGAACAAAAGTATGAGCTATACATGCAAGCATATCAATGGAAAATAATAAGGATGAATTCATAATTGCAAGTCCTTAAGAACAAGAAAGTGTATATGCCAATAATGATAACATAAGAATGGCGGAAATGGAAGAAAAACTAAAGGAAATGCAAGGGATAATTGAGCAATTAGAAATAGGAAAATAGGAAAAATTTGAAGAAATGTATTCAACAACACCACTCATTCACTCAATGGGATCATATGGAATGGATCACATACCAACAAGGGAATAATAGACTATTCAACAAGATC
Organism: Pinus tabuliformis; assembly: GCA_031772625.1. NCBI lineage: Eukaryota > Viridiplantae > Streptophyta > Pinopsida > Pinales > Pinaceae > Pinus > Pinus tabuliformis. The sequence continues at coordinate 764,871,598 of CM062811.1, read as the reverse complement.
TACTCCTAGCCATGAACTTATTTATTGGAATTAAAGCATCAAAGGTTGGTAGCAATAATGAAGCATCAACGAGCATGTTTTAGTTATATTTAAAGGAATTCTATAAATCTCATGGATGGAGTGTTGAAAAATGGAAAAAACGGAGAAGGAAATGGGAACAAAATCATGAGTTTGAAATGACTCTATCAATGGAAAATAAGAGGGACGAATTCAAAATTGGAATTTCTAATAATAGGAAAGTGTAGTCAAATATTTTTAAGGATAATAATGACATAAGAATGGAGGAAATGGAAGAAAAAATAAAGGAAATGCAAAGGAAAATTGATCAGTTGGAATAGGAAAAGGGGTAGCAAGGTAAGGAGTAGATTTAGTAGAAAAACCATTGCACTCAATGGGATCATATGGAATGGATAACATCCTAGCATGGGAAAAATATATAGCAAGGTAAGGAGTAGATTTAGTAGAAAAACCATTGCACTCAATGGGATCATATGGAATGGATAACATCCTAGCATGGGAAAAATATATAGCTCAATGGGATTCATTCCTATTAATAAAATTCTCAACTGGCATCCAAACATTCAAGGTTGTTAGAAAGAATGAAGCCTCAACAAGCATGTTCCATTTTAAATTCTAAAGTAATCATGGTTTGCAGGTTTTCATTTTGGATTGGATAATTTGTAAAGAAACACTCATGCTATGGCTATAGATATCTAAAGCTAAATGTATAGGAAGTATTTTATGCCTTTTTTGAAACTTTTTTCTGGATCTATAAAGAATAGAACTCTAATATATATTTTTTATTATTGAATTGGATTATTTTTCCACAACCCCATTTTAATAGAAATATAAGTGTTTTTTTTTTTTTTTTGAAATGTGTATATGCCACAAAACATGAATGAATTCTCCCTTATTGGCCCCTCAATTTTAATCTTTAACAAATAAAAATGTTAGAAAATGACCATAATCATAAATCTCTATAGCATACTTAGAGTTATGATTCCTTGAAATACATAATATGAAAGGATAATTAGTTTATATGAAGAGGGTGTGGGGATAAGGAATAGATGGTTATGTTTTATGCTTTATCTCTCCTTCTCTTTCAACAACCTATTTGATTCTTATAATACTTACACTACAAGGATTTCAAGAATCAAATTGATTATTTTGAATTTTCTATTAAGCTTACACAATCTACACTTCAATCACAAACCATTCAATCATTAAAATAATATTTTTATATTTTTTTAAATGAACACACAATCAACAATTTAATAAAATTGAGGCATTTAGAGATCAAATCCATTACTTTGGAGTTTCTTGCAAGCACAAATAGTCAAAACTTTACATTATTGAAATATTTCACCTCTCTTTAGTACTACATAAAGCAAACTTTACCATCCACAAAAATTCAAGTGGCATATTCCTTCTTTCCAATACCATGATGTTTTCACATACACTTCAATAACCTAGACAAAACTATCAATAGTATTGCCATTAGTTGCCCTATGCTTCCTCTCTAGCATCACAAGGTTTATATCCGCTCTTTGGTTCCTTATAGAACACTCTTCATTTTTGCAATCATTAAGTATTCAATGCCTCCTCATTGCTACCATGAATCTTGCATTAACTATTTTCTACTTGGAGAATACTCTTTGGTATAACCATAGTCATCAATATTCCTAACTTTCTCTTTGGAACCATAGAGTATATTTTTTACCTTGATTTTCTTCCTTTGTAGAATATCATTGAGAGATACATATGCACTCGCTTTCAGTAGATTTATTCATTAAGAAACTATTCTCTTTACCACTTTATTTCTTAATCATGTGTGTCTTTATCTCTCTCATAAATATTTTGAATAAAATGATTTATTCAAAATTTATTATAAAATGACATGTATAGGAATTTTATAAAACAAATGGTGAGCAACAAACATAGTCGCAATAATAAAAAAACTAGAACCTATATATTCCCAATCTCTCATTAAAAAATGAATTCCAAATCATATGTCCATGGGGCATAGTTTAGGAAACATAAAAACAAGTTTGTGGTGATATCATGGGCATAGTAACTATAACCATAAAGATCAAGTAGCAATGAAAACACTTATATCTAAATGAGGCGAGTTAATCAAAGTTTGTATCTCATTATTTTAGGGAAATCTACCTATAGATAAGTAATCAAATTCCTCCTTGAAAGGGTGAAAATCAATGATAGACATATTTCTTTCTCCTAAGAGTAACATGTGTTTCCCAAGGTAAACGAGAGAAGGATGAAGGAATATAATTGAGTTTGGATGGTTGTCCAAAGTATCCAATGAATTATGCTTGATCTCACTCTAGCTCTATTGCTTCACCAAGTAATATACACAATCATCCAACAAGAAATACATTTTTTCATTCCTCATAACAAAATAAAGAGAACTTAGACAAATAAATTCGTAATAAAATAACTCTAGATAATCATAACAATAAAACCTCATTAAATATGTAACATAGATACATAAACATAGATATTTTTGGATGAAAGAAGAGATATCTATATTTACTAAGAGAGATCTACAACAATGGTGATTATCTTGATATCTACTATTGTACTCATGGCTCCAAGACCCAAAGTGCTCCTCCTCAGTCCCAAGTCCACCTCTTTCAAACAAGTATGATATGAAATTGTATCATGGAAAGATAGCCAAGTGAATGTCCAATAGATATAACCTAAGGTCTAATCACTACAATTCGATAGCATGAGGATGCTTGCATATATACCCCCTTCCCTTAACTTTGGTTATCTTACTCATAGATTCTTGAGGAGATAAATATAAACTACATTGCATGCAAGGTCTACAATTATGAGCCATGTGTAGCTTCCATGCAAGCCTTTTGGCTTTGGTTAACTTGCTATTTTTCATATTTTCCATGTGATTTTGTATTTTTAAAATATTTAAGGGGAGATCATGGGTTTCATATTGGAAAATCATGATTTGACACATCTAAACCATGAAAAAATCATAGCCAACTACCCTCTATCTAATAAATAATATATTCTTGATGCCTCTTTGATATTCATGTCTTCTTTGAGAAAATCCATCTTGGTCTACGTCTATTTTGTCTTCTTGATTTTTTTTGGGGGATATGGTACCAGTTATAAGTTTAATACACGACCCTTAATGTGTGAGGTCATAAAAGAAACTAATGGTTGAAATACATTATAATTATAGGCATTGATGAGTGAACAAGGAGAAGTTATGCAAATCAAGGATCCAAGAACTACTTGTAAGATTAAATCAACCAACCAAATACAAATCACCCAAAGGTGGGAATACATGCCTAGATATATCAATAAGCATGAACACCCACATGATACACTGTAGATTCATGAAGTATATAGAATGGAATACCACGACCATGGAAAAAGTACATGGTGGATCCATTTTATATATAATACCATAGCCATAAGAAAATACAAAATGGATCTATGTCATAGTATACATTAGGGAGACACTTAGCATGAATTAGAGTGCATCGGTCTTCCAAATACTCATCAATTAATGGAACATTCTTGTACAAATTAGAAAGAATCACCAAAAGAGGATGCACCTAACCCAAGGTCTTTAATCCCAACTTTGTGATTGTATGAATCTACATCATGGAATAAATGAGGTGATGTTGTGTATCATAGAAACCATTTGATTATTGGTCATTGATGAAAATTGTCAACAAATGCAAGGAGACCCACCAGTGATGAATATGGACTCCAAGATACATAGTAAAATCTAGCAAGTGTAAAAAAATGTGTCAATGTCGAACACATCTAGAATCAACCAATCAAAGGTCAGTGATGCAAACTGAATATTAATCATGAGGGAACGTACCACTAAGGTGTACAAGTTGCAAGGTATTGTAGAGGTTTCTAGAACTACTTCCTCAATAATGATTTGGTGTCAATATTAATAGATTTTTTAAGAGGCAATTGTCCAGACAACATGAAACACGCGCTTAAGAGGTGGGATGCGGCCTTGGTTAGGGTTCCTGAGTAAACAAGAAGCCTACCTCCTCTGTGCTTTTAGCTACACAGTCCATACTCGCTGCTAATCCTCTCCACATGGCTCCGCCTTCCGGAGGGGTGGGCTCTACCCCCTCTCCCGCTTCAGGTCTGCTGATATGCCTGTAATCGTAGGTGTTCCATCCGGTTCTGGTCCAATCCCTAATGAATCCCTCCATACCAATCTTGCCACTAACAACAAAGAAAATGTTGTTGCATGCCCTGCGGCAGACAAAGACAAAGGTATAGATCAGAGCGCCTCTTCGTCACGACCAAAAGCGTCCTCTGCAACATGCATTCCTAGATCTGCAGAGAGAATCAAAATAGATCTTCCCAACGAACGGATTAACAATCACATCCAATATATGAGTGATCATGCACTCATAGGTAAGTTCCTTGGCTTCTGGCCAACTAAAAAGGCCTTGCATGGCTGGATCGCCTCCAAATGGAAGCCTAAAGGACAAGTCACCCTGCAGCTTGGACCCAAAGGCTTCTTCACTGCCATATTCAACTGTCTGGAAGACAAAACTCACATTTTCGAAGGAGGTCCGTACTTCTTCAACTCTGCAGGCTTGTATCTTCGTGATTGGAAAGCGAGGTTCAATCCAGACAAAGAAGATTTCAACTGGGCTCTGGTATGGATACGTATGTATTCTCTTCCCTCGGAATACTGGAATGAGGAGACCTTAAAGGAAATTGGCAACAGCCTAGGAGAATTCATCAAAATTGCTGAGGAAACCAAATTCTGAAGATACACATCCTATGCCAGGATCTGTGTACAAATGCATCTGGCAAAAGAACTCACGGATTCGATAAGTTTATTTCATGACGATTTTGAATGGGTCCAAACAATAGACTATGAGCATATTCATTTTCGCTGCCGAAAGTGCCATGAACATGGCTATCTCTTCAGAGATTGCCCCCTGAATTTTCAGCCCAAAGCTCCTGCAACTAAGGAAAAAAAAGATGATGAGGGATTTACGAGAGTCTCCAGTCGCAGAAAGCATGTCAAGAAACCACCAGTTGCTCCAGTTGATCCTAAGAAACCTGAAACACGGAACAGCTTTGAAACCCTGTCCTCAAATCCCATCTTGGAGGATCACACATTCATCCCACCTTCAGATCCTTCCCCTTCCACTCCTCCGCCTCCCCCAAATCCTTCAGCTTCGCCCTCAAAATCTGATCCAATCAGTTCCCCCGTCTCCAACTCCATTGATAAAAATCAAGCTTTAGATACAGCCCTACAAACTTCCACCATGGAGATAGATGCATCTCTAGCCCTCAGTAATCATCAAAGGTTAGATGAGGAGGAACAGAACAAACCGACACACATGGAGGAGGAACCAGAAAGTGTAGATCTGGGGGGTCTGGACATTCTTAAACTGGAAACGGCATGTCGACAGAAAGACTTCAGTGAAATACACTCCCAGGAGATCGAAAGACTTGAGGTAGTTTTAGCCAGAGCACAGCAAAACAAATATCTTGGCATTTAGGCAAGCAGTCCATGGGATGGTAAAAAAATACTGAAAGACTCGAAAAAACGTGGGTGCAAAACGGACCTGCAAAGGACTATTATTATAGGTGATATGCTGGTGAACTCTGGGAGGTTCCCCAAGCTGACCAAGTATTACAAATCTCTTCCCCATGGTTCCTCATGAAGTTAATCTCATGGAATGTGAGAGGGCTTAATAGCCCTGCAAAACACCGAATGTTAAAAAATATGATCCAGCAAGAAAAGCCTTCAATAGTCTTTCTTCAGGAAACCAAAGGAAACAACGTTGTATTGGAGAAAATTCTGAACAAAGTATGGACAGGATGTCGCTCAGTCTCTGTGGATGCCTCAGGAGCTTTTGGAGGGCTAGCAATCTTATGGAACCCTCAAATTCTCTCCCTGCAAGATTTTCATGCCTCTCACTTCTTCATTCAAACTACTTTCCATCTAATTGGGACAAATATCCATGGTCTTCTCACTAATGTGTATTTTCCTCAAGATTTAAAAAAAAAGCTGGATTTGTTGCATACTCTCACAGCTCTTAACTCTAGCAGAAGCCACCCCCTTTAGATAAGTGGTGGTGACTTCAATATCATCACAACGCTGGAGCAAAAATCAGGAGGACGAGCAAAACTGGAAGGGGATAGCATCGGCTTTAAAGACTTTATTCACGGCAATCAGCTAATGGACCTTCAGACTTCAAATGGTATGTATACATGAACCAATAAAAGAAGGGGACCACAATATATAGCTTCTAGATTGGACTGATTCCTTTTGTCGGATAATGCCATTCACCTGGGCGGAGACTTTCATTTATCCATCATGCCGCAAGTGGGCTCGGATCACTGGCCCATTATGCTACAATGGTCGCGTCCAGAGTCTAAGAGCAACAGGACTTTCCGCTTCGAGTCCTTCTGGTTTTCTCATCCTAACTTCAAAGAAGTGGTCATCGATGCCTGGAAATCCTTCATTCCCCAGGCAGGAGCCAAGATGTTTCAATTTCAACAAAAGATAAAACACCTTAAACAAGTGCTGAAATCTTGGAATCACACTCAATTTGGCAACATCTTTGATCAGCGGAAAGCGTTGGAGCAGCAAATGAATACATTGCAACAATGTATCATTTCTGAGGGAAGAACGGAGGATTACGCACTACAGGAGCAGGCCCTCCTAACTCAGATTGAAACTCGAAGACAGCAAGAAGAGACTCTCTGGCGACAAAAATCCAGGATTAGATGGCTTAAGGATGGGGAGAAAAATACTAAATTCTTTCACAGGTCAACCATTCAAAGAAGAATGCATAACAACATCGCTTTTATCAACAATCAGCACAGAGAACGTCTAGAGAGGCATCAAGAGGTGGTACAGTAATTCCAAGATCACTTTCAGGACATCCTTAGGGAACCCCTGTGTTGCAGAGATCAAGCTATACAAACTATAGCGCAGCACATTCCTAAAATCATAAATGATGATCACAACAAGAGGCTTCTCCAGCCTATTTCTATGCAGGAAGTGGAGGATGCTATGGCCCAGCTCAAGGATGGCAAAGTGCCTAGCCCTGACGGATTCACAGCCAATTTCTTTCACACTTTCTGGGAGCACATAAAAAAAGAGGTATGGGAGCTCATGGATGAATCGAGATCAATGCACTAGGTTCTGCCTTCCCTAAACACGACCTTTATAGCGCTCGTTCCGAAAGTGGAAGAAGCCAATACACTTGACAAATACAGGCCGATTGCGCTATGCAATGTAATCTACAAGCTCATATCTAAAGTCGTGGAGAACAGGCTCAAACCTCTTCTCCCTCTCCTCATTTCGCCAGAGCAGACAGGATATGTAGAAGGGCGCCAGATACTGGATGGTATCATTCTCTCACATGAAGTGATCCACTCTCTCAAGATTCTGAAAAAACCAGGTATGATTCTTAAACTAGATCTCTCCAAAGAATTCGACAAGCTCAGCTAGACTTATATTAAACACATCTTACTTGCATTCAGCTTCAATGCTACCTGGACACGATGGATCATGAATCTCATTTCCTCCCCCAGCTTTTCCATCCTTCTTAATGGTTCCCCTTCCCCTCCATTTCATCCTTCTCGGGGTATCCGTCAAGGTGATCCTCTTTCTCCGTTCCTTTTTGTTCTCATGGCCGAAGGGCTAAGCCGCCTTCTCAATTCAGCCTCAAATTCTAACTCTTTAAAGGGCATCTCACTGCATGGTCAATCCCCCATCACTCACCAACAGTTTGTCGATGACAATATGCTTTTTGGCTACCCGTCAGTGCAAGAAGCCTCTGCCTTCAAACTTCTGCTCAATCTTTTTTCAGAAGCCTCTGGCACCACCATCAATGCCTCCAAATCCCAGCTCTTTTTCTTCCACACTCCCATACTCACTCAGAGAAATATAGCCAGGATATTGGTCTTCTCAATAGCCAAGCTTCCTTCAAAATATTTGGGAGCTCCCCTATTTTATTTTGCTATCAAACATGCTTCCTGGAGGACTCTTCTTGACAACTTAGAAACCAGGCTCTCCTCCTGGACCTATCGCTCTCTCAACATTGCAAGTAGGATTATCCTCATTAAATCTGTTCTCCAAGCCATGCCTCTGTATCTGTTCTCAATTTTGGCTGCCCCGAAATGGGTTCTCAAGAACATCCGCAATCTTCAAAGAAACTTTCTTTGGGGCTCCTCTGGTCATAACAGAAAATGGGCACTGGTCAAATGGATGGAGGTATGTCTTCCAAAATCAGCTGGGGGGCTAGGTCTGAGGGATCCCCTCCATAGCAACAACATCATGGGTGCGCGCATATGGTGGAATTGGATCTCTAAACCGCATACTCCCTGGGGTCGTCTTTGGCAGGCCAAATATGCTCCAGGTAGTCCAAAGGAGGAGCTAATCTGATTCAGTTCAACCACCCCTGGCTCGCTGATTTGGAATGCTGCCAAGATACATAGCGCCTTTATTCAAGCGCACAGCTTCTGGGAAATCCACTCAGGCACCACTGCAAGATTTTGGGTAGATTCCTGGCAACAACTTCCCAAACTTGCCTCTCTCTTTCACAAACCCAAGTGGCAAGACACCATGCAGCAGAATGAGCAAATTCATGTCCATCATTACTGGTAGCAGCAATCTCCCCAAGGTTTTCAACTTTGGAGACCGGAAAACTCATGGCAGGCCAACTGGCAGGAGGAAACCTATGATGAGATTGATCAAGAGCTCAAATTTAGGAAAATCAAATTCTTTGATCAGAAGGACCGATTGAGATGGGGATACACTACCAAGGGCATGTTCACGACCAAGGAAGCATACCAAATCCTTTATCAACCTATGCAGATAATAAAAGATAAACTATGGGACTAAGTCTGGCAACCACACATCTGGCCTAAGGTTTCCACTTTCCTATGGCTTCTTAGCAAACAACAGATCCTCACATGGGATAACCTACAAAAGCGAGGATTTATTGGACCTTCAAGATGCTCCAACTGCAATCTCCACTCAGAGAACATTAAGCATCTCTTGGATACTTTCCCATTAGCAGCTCAAATGTGGGAGAGAACAGCACAGTGTAACAGAAGAACAGGTAGAAGAGAGGGAGACATTGTAAACACCATCAGGAACTGGCCTAGGAACCCTTTCCAAAGTTCTCTTCTTAATGCCCTCTGGAGCCTCCTTCCGAGCTTCATCTATTGGATCATCTAGAAGGAAAGAAATAATAGGATCTTCAAGAATCACAGTTCGCCTCTTGATACTCTTTGGTCTCTCCTCAGGCAGAATCTTCAAGAATCTCTAGCTCTCAGACAATGGCAAGACTCAGATATGCCAGTCTTACCTCAGGAACGCCTCATTCTCACCAACTGGAACCTAGAAATCACCTCTGGAGATCATATCAAGTCCAACACTTCTATTCACACTGATTCGGCACAATTTTGGTCTCCTCCTACCATCCACCCTTACAAGCTGAACTTTGATGGTGCGGCTAAAGGCAATCCTGGGCCGGCTGGATATGGAGGCATCTTCAGGAATGCGGAAGGTGCTGTTATGCATATTTTTCATGGATCGCTGGGTAGAGATACCAACAACGCTGCAGAGCTTGAGAGCTTATGGCAAGGTCTACGCATAGCAGAATCATAAAACTTGCTCCCTCTAGAAGTAGAAGGGGATTCACAAATCCTTATAGAGGTCGCTATCCGGATACAATCAGGATCCCCAGCTGCTAAGATCACCTTGAGTTGGAGGCTTCTAAGCAGACTGGAACAAATTGAAGAATGGATCAAAACTCCCCGCAGCATTTCCTTCAAGCACATTCAGCGAACAGCTAATAAGGTAGCAGACAGATTGGCTAATCAAGGGGCCAATCAGTAGCTCCCATTCTTCTCTAATCCATTGAATAGTTCCAATGATACACAACTCAAAGGCGACTGCACACTCCTGGTGCACCAAGATTTATCCCTCCCGGATCCGGGTGTCTGATTATGGTACAGGTACGTGGGCAGAAGCTTGTGCGGGCACGTGGCTCATCTCCACCGCCTTTCGATCTCCCACGGCACCAGACATCAATTCCCCTGCATTCAAGATTAATGCTGCATTAATGCAGCCTGTCCCTCCTCCTCCGCTGGTTTATCTCCTGAGCATGGCGCCCTCAACTTGCCGCATTCGTGTTTCTCCTCCTCGCTTAAGACCCTCATTTGTAGCAGCCGAGGTTCATCCACGAACCCTTCCAGGGATACTCTGGGCCCTGGTTCGTTGGGAAAATTGCTGGCTGAGTCCACAAGCCCCTCCCTGCCTCATCTGCATTCTCGCCAGCATCTTAGTCTCTGCTCCCCATCTCGGCCTTCTGGTTGCTGATGCCAAGCCTGTGCTAAACCTTTTCTGCCTCCATAGTCTTTCAAACTGCCCGGATCATCCTGGTCTGCCAGCTATGCCGAAACTTCGTCAGAGGATGAGCAGCAGGAGAGGTAGCTCCAAGGGGCAAACAGGCCGCCAGGCAACCTCCTCCACGACGGATTCTTCGACTTTCTGTTCGGACTTTAGCATGGATCGGTATCCGGCTACAAGAAGTGGTCGGGGCAGGGGCAGAGGCCTGCACAATTTGGCAGCGAGCTCCCTCACTTCTAACTCCACTCGGCTACAGTTCCCCTGCAGTCACGGAAATCTCTCCTTCATGGCCTCTGTTACCATAGAGCTCAAAGAGATCAATTTTGGTCAGGTTGCAGGTTCCCTTGGAGCGACGACGGAAAGGCCGGCGGAAGACAGACATGGCACAATCCAAATGAACTATGAGCCGAGCAAGGCTTCAGGCTCAGGCAAAAGCACGGCTTCCCATATCATGAAGGATCAGGCAGGCCCGAGCGTATCTATAGTTGGAGGCTCTACAAGCAGAGAGGGCCACCCCTCTGAGGACGAAGATGATTACCAGTTTGGATGCTGCATCATCGAAGAGCAGCCCGATCCCTCCCATGGTGTTTAAACAGGTCTGTGCTCTTTGGTTTTTTGGAAATTCAGTGTGCTCGAGGTTTTTCACTTATCACCTGCCTTACAGTCACGATGAGTGCTCCAATTCTAATCGCTAGTTTCTATCGCGAGGGAGGCACTCTACTAGCTTCTGGTCTCTAGCCTCGATTGTAGTCTCAGATGATTTTGAAGTTAGTACTCAGAATTGTGTTTCAAGTAGTGTTTCTCGGTTCATTTGTCATGGTTCAGTTCTCCTATTACTGTTGTCATATGGCCCATGTTCTATTTTCAGTTCCATGTACAACAATGGGGTTTTATTTTTATTTTTTGCATTAGTCATGGTAAGGTTCCTAGCAGTCCTTCAGGGCAACACTCAGCCGGGTTCTCACTGAATACTGATAAGTTATGCTTGTAAACATGCCGATTCTCCAGGCTAGCTTTCATGAGGCCACGGCCTCGGTGTAAAATATTTTTGTACTAATATAGGAGTAGACATATTCAGAAAAAAGAAAATAGATTTTTTAAGAAGAGGGAATTAATGTATCCCACATCAATCAACAAGAAACAAGAATAAATAATTTTTTGTGAAGAAGGAAACCACCAAGTACATACTAACACAAGGATGGTCAACATGAAAGGTCAACAATACTATGGAAAGACCAACCTAGGCTCAACTTCCCTTCAACATATAACATGACACAATAATGACTTATGCAATGATTGCATTGATATGACCAATGATATAAAGAAACATTGTTGGAGGCATTGAAGTTTTCTCTATAATGACTGGAAGAATATTACCAATCATAGGAGTACTAACTCCAAATCATGGTAGGATTCCTAGGGCAATATTAAATCTCATCTATAAGACTATGATGCAAATAGGATGCATGTTCAAGGGTGATAACAATTGATGATTTCCACTCAAACTAAATCAAATACATATCAAAATTATTTCCCACATACATACATACGCATGTACACACACACACACACACACACACACACACACATATATATATATATATATATGCCATTTTCATGTTCTAACAAGTGCAAAAAAAGAGATAAGATGCTATGGTGGATAAAATGAGTTGCTCTAATGGAATTCCACTACATTCCAAGAACATTGAATTAACCTATGAAAAGAAAATGAAAAAAGGGTGTTGGGAAAATTATGTCCAATCAAGAATGTTTTCTCCAAGAATACAAGGTTGAGAAATAGAAGCAATAGATGTGAATTGAAAAAGGTCAAAATAATGGGAAAAACATAATCTAGTAAATGACATTATAGTAGCATGCACAAAGATACAAGTGACAACAAGAAAGTGCAATTGCAAAGCAACAAAAAATATGGGAATCCCTTTAGGATATGACCAAAAAAATATAGGAGAGAAGGATGAGGTCTCAACTATTAAGCCACAGTGAGGCACAATATGGGTTGTAAGGCTAATGAAAAATAACTTAGCATGTGTAATACATGCCATCTAGGGTCACCCATGGAGAGTAGGAATTATCACACATGTTACGACCCACAACATATAAAATGGGATATGTCACAACTTGATGAGATTGAAACTAAAGCACAATGTTGGCACAATATTAATTCAATATCAGAACGTAGGGAAGACCCTATTACTATATGCTATATTAAAACATTTAATTCACAATTAAATGAACATCATCATAAAAGTGTACCAAAATGATGTTTCCAAATCTTGTAAAATTATTAACAATTGCTCATTAAGAATTTAAATAGCCTAGAAGGTCACGTGTATATTCGAAATAGGCTTAATGGGCCATATTTGAAAAAGGATCAATTCCCTCTTTCTTTTAATTGAGTGCAACATTGAAATATGACCAATGACCAATTTAAAAGAAAACCCAAAGGCCTTTCTCTTAAAATTGAGCACAACTTCAAAAAGTGGTCAATGGCCAATAATGAAGAAGGCCTAAAGGCCTTTCTCCTTTGAGTTGGGTACAACTTCAAAATGTGAACATTGGAAAATTTTGAAGAAGGCTCAATGGCCTTTCCTTTCAAATTGGGAACGACTTTGAAATGTGGCTAATGGAAACTTATAAATAAATTTTGATGCTTTCCCTTTGAAATTTGGCCAAAACATTTGAAAGTGATCAATGGTAATGATTAAATTTGGATCAATGGGCCAATATATAAATAGGAATGATGGCCCAATTATGTGTCTCAGAGAGTATGTGTTGAAAAAGGATCAAATGCAAGTGAAAAAGGGTTTGTGTGTGGCATTTTATCCACACGTCAAGTTCAAAATTCAAGGGGAATGATCTCAAGTATCTAGAAGAGGTTGAGTTAGATAAATGACAAAAGAAATACTCAAACTCCTCAGTGTGGTGATTTAGGGTGTAGGATATGTGATAAAGTCCCCAAGTTGTATTTTATTGAAAATATTTGTATAACATGTGGGGGCTCCCTGTTATTATTGATTTATCATGTTTGCACATTACACATCGAATACAATTAATTAATTGTAAAAAATATTGTTACTCTTTCTTCTTGGATTTATATCTCAATTTGTGCCATATTTTCTCTTAATGAATTGATTTTTGATGAGCTACATATGATCTATTCAATAATTGTTGATGTATCCTTATGCCCTAAATAATGTAAGGTTTACCTTAGGTACCGTTCTCAAAAGAAAGTACTTGGGATGTTTTGTTTAGAAAATGACGTGTTAAAAAAAATAGGTGTTGATAGCAAAGCTTCAACATAGAAATATGCATATGAAAATATTGGCTTGTGTAAAGCCATGACTAATGATGTTTCTTCCATTTGAATTTCATTTTTGTCATATACCATATTTTGTTTATGTCATGTGGAAAAAAATAGGCGTTGAATAGAAAAACTTCAACGTAGAATTCCAATCATGAAAATATTGAATTGTGTAAATCCATGCCTATTGATGTTTCTTCAAAATGAATTAATTTTATCGTCATATGCCATATTTTGTTTATGTTATGTGGGAAAAAAATGTGTTGAATAGAAAAACTTCAATGTAAAATTTCACTCATGAAAATTGGCTTGAGCAAAGTCATGACTAATGATGTTTTTTCAAATTGAATTTATTTATTGTTGTATATCATATTTTGTTTATGTCACGTGGAAAAGAAAAGGTGTTGAATAACAAACCTCTAACATTGAATGTTACTCATGAAAATATTGACTTGTGTAAAGCCATGAATATTAATGTTTTGTCAAACTGGATTTCATTTATTGTTGTATATCATATGTTGTTTATGTACCATGGAAAGAAGGAAGTATGTTACACAAAAATATTGTCACCATGACTATTTGCAGTCAGTATGGGTCTATCATCACTTATACTGTCCTCCTAAGCAAGTCTCAGACCTCAACTCTTCATGTCAAGCTTTGAAAATGAGAGAAAGACATTAAAAATCAACAAAGCTCTGGTTCCGCATTTTCTCTCACTGTTGCCTACGGTCCCGCACTGCAGACCTGCCCGCTCTGTCTCTAAAGGAGTGGGTGTGGACCACTGTGAAAGTCAAAAAGGCGCAAGTTTATTCTAAAAAACTCACTTTGGGTTAATTCTAGATGATTCTAGAAGGAATTTTGACGTGGATTGTTCGCTCCTAGGTGGTTCATGCATCCCAAAAGAGAAGGAGCTAATCCCTTGATGAGAGGAGCTATCCCTTTGAAGGAGGTCTTTATCCCTTTGAAGGAGGACCTAGTAACTTCCCTCCATTGCACTATAAATTAAGGCATTGGGCTGGTTGCTAGGGAGGTTAGAAGCTGAACATTTTTTGAGGGTAAATGTTGGTGGAATTGAGACTTCCTAGTTAAGCTTGAGAGGAGAGATCACATACCTTTTTGGCTTCATTGGGAAGAGAGTGAAACTTGTCAAAGTAGAGGAGACTTCTTGTTGGACCCTGGGAGGAGCTTGTACAACATCAAGGCACAGGTTGTAAAGTTCTTCTTTGATTTGAATTAATACAATCAGATTCATTTTTCTCAACAAATTGTCTTATGTCATTTGTTTCATGAATTTCTTGATCATCATGATAAATATGCTTTATGATATTGGATTTTCAGGTGCTATTTAATTTGTGTGCTTGTTTGTGTTTGCAGATTTGCTACAAGGGAGCTCATTTGGATCCAAGGAGTGAGGCTTCCACAAACTTGCATTGGACCCAAGGTAGGCCTAAAACACTTGTTTGCCTTTGTTTATAAATTGTATACTTAGAGAAAGATAGTTTTTGATTGGCTTTCTTGTCACTGGATATCATTAGATACTAGGGAGGTCGGTCTTGTCCGCAAAATCGACTCATTCCGTGTGAAAAAATGGCGACTCCACTGGGGACTTGATTTTTTCCTTGCTTTTACTTTGACCTGAGAAACTGTGTTTTTGTTTCTGTTTTTGGCTTGTTGTGTGTGGAATTGGGTAGATTTAGTAGATCTTGGATTATTTTTTGTTTTTCATAACTTTGGGAGAGGACCGCACCCTCGGCTTACAACACAGTGCGGACCTATCCGCACTTTTTCTTTTCGCACAGAGCGGTACTGCACCTGTGTGAACTGTGGGCCTGCGGACCCTGTCAAAATTTTGGAAAACTTAAGATTTTCTCTTTCAGTCAGCTTAGTTTTTGTTTAGATGTTGTTATCCCCTGCCCAGACCTGCATTTGACTTGTCAAGAGTTTTCCTTAGGTTAATTCCATTGGTGTTAGTGTTTTAGGTGAAATTCCTAGAAATTTTGGTTGCCGGGCTTGATTTTCATTTTGGTCTTGTAGTAGCTCTGAGCTTAGAAGCTGTAGAAGCCTCAAATCACCTTGGTTTTTACTGGCCTTCTTATGAGTCTGACCATTTGCAAAATCTACCTTTGTTGAGGAATCCATCTTGTGTTTTCTCTTTGCGAAACTTCGAAAAGACTTGTGTTAAAAGTTTGGATTTCATTTTTAGAAAAGAAAACAAAAATAGATTGTTTTTTTATTGATTTGTGATTCTGGTCAAATTAGTCCTTAGTTTGCATATAGCTAAGTAAAACATCCTTGAAAAGACATTTTGTAAGCTTTTACTTCAAATAGTTTTTTATAGTTTATAGGTCTCAAGATTAGTTTTTTCCATAGTTTTGAGTGTTTTATGAAAAATAAAAAATAAAAATCTCTTTTGGAAAAAGTTTGTTTTTGTAGTATTCGATTATTTAAAAGAAAAGGGAAATTTTTGTGAACATAACTAGTTGTCTCGTTTTGAGTGCATTGGAAAAGACAAAAAGCTCTTCTTTTGATTTGTTTGTTAAGAAAGATTTGTGTTTACAAGTATTTGCATTCTCAATTATATTCCTAAGTTTGAAGGCAAATCAGGAGAGGACCCGTCAAACCATGTGATGACTTATCACCTCTGGTGTGCGTCTAATTCCATTTCAAATGATTCAATTCGTTTAAGGCTTTTCCAGCGCACTCTAATTGGTCTTGAGGCCAAGTGGTACATTGAGTTACTGCGAGCCACTTTTTATAATTTTAGTCAGTTAGCTACTTCGTTTTTAACTCATTTTCAGTTGCCAGTCAGATATGACAATGGCACGGAATTATTAACTTCGAAGCAGTCTACGTCCACTTACATTTCAGATCACATTCATGAATGGAGACGTCAACGGCGTTTAGTGAAGGTTTTTATTCCGGATCAGATCTTAGCTGAATGGTTTGTAAAATCTTTACTTTCGAAGATCACTGGGGATGTAGCTAAGGCCGGAGTCGTTACTAAAGAGCAAGTAATTGCTCAAGCTCAGTACCTTGACTTAGTTTATACTCAGTCTGGTACGTTACACGAGAAAATCCCCGATCTTCCTAAGATAAATCAAATCGTTGCAGCTCCTTCAAGGTCTCATGCCGCTGATGGTACGATTGGTACAGTTAATACCAAAAGTAAGAAGAAATCTTCCAAGAATTCTTCTCCTATCATAATCTTGCCAGATTCCCCGACAGGAGATTCTTCCGCGGAAATTTCCGCCGATATTCATGTTGTAGAGTCATCTACAGCCAAATCAAAATCCGGCGGTAAGAAGAAAGGGAAGAAGAAAAATAAAACAAAGAAAAATTTGAAAGAGAAACCAGAAAAAGTGGAATCAAATGATGAGAAACGCAAACCTCATTATCCTTGTCTCATTTGTGATGAAGAGCATTTTACAAGAGACTGCCCTCATCGTGCAGAGGTTGCGAAAATTGTCAAAGGTTCCCAAACGCCTGCTGTTTTGAAGGATCCTTTTCCAAGTCAAGACAGTAAGATGATAGGTTCTTCCTCAAATGCCTCCGAAGAACCCATAATGATGATGTCCCATGTTAGGATTGCGACTCGATCGCAAGATTATGGAAGTAAAAGTCCTGTTGATGGTAAGGAAGCAGAATCTTCTCATTCGAACCCATCAACTTCAACTCCTGGTTCCGATCCACTACAGATCGAGAAACCTAACCCAGAATTAGTAATCAAACTGCCCGCCAAGGGTATACTTTGAAAGTCAGCTTTCAATCCACATGCGAGAGCGGCTCAAAACTATAACATTGTTGAAGATTTAGCTGTTTCACCTTCAGCAATGTCGGCTTTGGAAGTGCTGCAATCGTGTCCAGCACAGCGTAAATTACTATTGTCGGCTATAGGAGTTGTTGACGTTCAGAACTCAAACCTTATAATTTTCGATCTAGAAAATAGTACACCATGCTTACCTCATCAAATGGCTTTCCAGATCCTAGTGTTAGTAAAAAACGGACCTGTTCATAGGACCGTGATTGATGAGGGAGCCTCAACGGGTATTATGTCGATACAGTGTTGGAGATCTCTTGGTTCTCCTTCGCTAAATCAATCCCCGACGATTCTAAAGGCCTTTGATGGTCGTGGGTTTCATCCTTTTGGCATTCTACAGGATTTACCTATAGGGGTTGAAGGCAAAACTATTAATCTAGATGTGGAGGTGGTTGATTCCCCTCTAGATTACAACCTTCTCTTGGGTCGTAGTTGGTCTTACGCAATGACAACTGTTGTTTCATCGGCCTTTTGGCTTATAAAGTTCCCTCATAATGGAAAGATCATAACTATAGATTAGCTGACTTACTTTTCATCTGACCCAGCCTCTTCTGAAAGTATTCAGCATGTCGGCAAAACAACTATCCCGTATAAGGATGTTGGAGTAAGACTAGTTAAAGATTCTGGTTTACTAGGAACTTTTCCTTTTCCTCCGATCAACACATCGTCTTCTACTGCAACCATTCATATGATTTCGTCAGACACCATTGTTTATGATGATCATTGGATCATACCTTCCGAATCTGAGATAGACTCATTTGGTGATGCTATGCCTTTCAGTCCATATGAAATTGCGTATCAGGTCGTGCAGTCGTTTTCCGACCCATCTTCAACCAAAATTGACTCAATGAATGTGGTCCATGAGGAATCACTTTCAACATCAAACTCAGAGTCAACAACTTTTTCCGAACTTGTTCACACTGATGAGCAAATTCGTGAAATCCTATGTGTCGATGACTTACCATGGGAAGATCTTCGTTTTTACCCGAGATTGATCGTTTTGAAAATGATTTTTCATCAATTTTTACAACTGAATATGTCAAGGAACCTCAGAATCCAATGAAAAATCCTGATTCTGAGTTAAATTTGGGAAACATTTCTCGAACTATTCCTATTGACATTTCGGTTAAGCCTGGAATTGTCGAAAACATTCAGATAGGTGCCTCGTGTATGGAAGAAGAATTTCAAACATATAAGGCCCTATTTCAAGAATTCCATGACGTGTTTGTCTGGTCATATGAGGAAATGCTAGGAATTGACCCTGCAATTGTTGTTCATGAAATCAAAACTTACCCGGATGCTAAACCCGTCCAGCAACGTCTACGTCAGATCCACCCAAGAAAAGCTGCTGCTATTAAAGCAAAAGTTGAAAAATTACTCAAAGCAGGTTTCATTTACCCGATTCCGTTAACGGATTGGGTATCGAATATTGTTCCTGTTAACAAAAAGCAAGGGACAATAAGAATATGTATCGATTATAGGGACATTAATCGCGCCTGTCCAAAAGACAATTACCCAACTCCCTATATCGATCAAATCATTGATGATTGTGCCGGAAATGAAATATTTCCCTTCATGGATGGTTTTTCCGGATACAATCAAATCAATATTCTACCTGCTGATCAACCAAAAACGGCTTTCATTTGTCCATGGGGGACATTTGCTTATTGCAAATTACCTTTTGGGCTCAAGAACGCCGGGGCAACTTTTCAAAGGGCCATGTCTTACGCGTTTCATGACATCAAGCACATTGTGCAACCCTATCTCGATGATTTGCCTGCTCATTCATTACATCGAGCTGATCATCTCATCCATTTACGAGCAATATTTATGAGATGTAGGCATTATCAGAATAGGTTGAATCCACACAAGTGTGTTTTCTGTATAGAAACGGGTCGGTTACTAGGGTTTGTTGTTTCGAAAGTCGGCATTAGCGTCGATCCCTCGAAGGTTGAGGCTATTGTCAAATTGCCTCCTCCTTCGAGTCTTCGCCAACTCCAAAGTTTGCAAGGGAAAGCAAACTTTTTACGTCGATTCGTTCCTAACTACGCCGAGATCACTAATGGTTTTACCCGATTGTTGAAACAGAATACTCCATTCTTTTGGGATGAGATAGCTGACAAATCTTTTGATGCACTAAAACACGCATTGATCCATGCACCGTTATTGCATCCTCCCAACTACAACCAGGACTACTTCTTATATCTCGCAGCTTCGCATTCCACCATCGGAATGGTGTTAGTTCAGGAAGATGAATTTGGTACTGAACATGTGATATATTACCTTAGTCGAACTTTAAATCCAACTGAGCTAAAATACTCACATGTGGAGAAATTGGCATTGGCAGCTGTTCAAGCTGTCCAACGTTTTCATCATTACATTTTACTACGTAAAACTACAGTAATTTCTGATTGCAACCCTATGATCTATATTTTAACCAAGAAATTGCTAGGGGGCAAGTACTCCAAATGGATTGTGATCCTGCAGGAGTTCGACTTGGAATTTGGAAAGTCTAAGTCAAAGAAATCTTTATTTTTTGCGGAGTTAATGTGTGACTTCCCGTGTGCTGACACGGAAACTGTGGCGGAGGAGCCCATTGCGGATGAATCCTTGTTTCTAATCAGCACTTTAGATCCATGGTATGGGGATATCATCGTTTATCTCCAGACCCAATCCTTTCGGCCAGAAATTTCAAGGTCAGAACGTTTAAAAATACGATTCCAGTCCCAACAATTCAGAATTATTGGAGATACTCTTTATCGTCGTGGGGCGGACTTCGTTTTTCGACGTTGTTTAACTCATGAGGAAGCTAAACGGGTTCTGAATGACTGTCACTCTGGAGCGTGTGGTGGTCATATGTCTAGGTATGCCACAGCCCAAAAGATATTGCGTGTTGGCTACTTCTGGTCGTCTATGTTTAAATATTTTATTAACGCAGTCCGAAAATGCCACAACTGCCAAATTTTTGATCGAAAGATGCGCGCTCCACCCTATAATTTCCGTCGGTCCGTTTGCAAAATGGGATATCGATTTTGTTACATGTAACCCTCACTCGGCCGGGGGGCATGCGTATATCATCCTTGCGGTAGATTATTTTACCAAGTGGGCCGAGGCGATGCCTACATTTGAGGCAGACGACAAAATAGCTGCGATTTTCGTGTTCAATCATATAATTGCTAGGTTTGGTGTTCCACAAGCGATTATCACTGATCATGGGCGTCATTTTCGAAACGTTATGATGACTGAACTTACAGGCCAGCTTGGCTTGCGTCACGATAGTTCAACTCCATATTATCCACAAGCTAATGGTCTGGTTGAAGCCATCAACAAAGTTCTAGTCATCATGATCCGACGAATCATTGGGATTCATAGGTCGAATTGGCATAACATGCTATTTTTAGCGCTTTGGGTGTATCGAACCTCAGTAAAAACATCAACAGGGTTCACTCCTTTCCAACTAGTTTATGGTCTGGAAGCTGTGTTACCCATTGAATTCGAAATCCCGTCATTGCAAATGGCTATCGAATTACTTCCAGCTACTTCCGAAGAGGAAAGACGTTTGTTATACTTGGCTCAGCTAGATGAGAATCGACGTGATGCTGCATTAGCGATCGAAACTCATGCAAAATGTATGAAAGCTCAGTATGATCGAAATGTGACCCCTCGAAATTTTTCGGAAGGAGATCTAGTCTTATTGTACGATCAAGAAAATGTTATCCTCCTCAAGCTTGTCAAAAATAAAGAGGTACTTGCCAGAAATGGTGGGGGAAAAGAGAGAAAAATGAGCCTGTTTTTCATACTTTGTAACCACTCTTGAACACGACACTTTCATTCACCTGGGTTGGGAAATCCTTTGCCTAACAGTTGATCAAACCACATTGAAAGTCTTCAGCCGGTTTCTGGGTATTAACTTTGGGTAAATTGTCACCAAACCATCTTCTGTGTCGTTATGTGTTCAAGAGGTCAGTGCAAATAAGCCATTCATCTGCAAAATATTTGTCATCCATCTTGACCATCCCTGAGTTAGTCCTTGCAACTAAATTTCTTCAAACTTGATCTATGATTTCGTGTTGTGGGCTTGCCTACGACGGATCGCTTTCTATCGACTTCAGCTCATTATCTAGAAAGATGATCTAGAAATTGTCAGTACCTTGGGATCTACATGCCTCAATGGCAGGTTTCTCGCCTTCGACGATAGGTTGCATCATTAACCTTCGATCAAAGGATTCCGTGACATGTTCGACATCAACACATCTATTCACATCTCATGGATTGTACTGAGTACTTTGAGAGCCATTGACATTACTGGTGGTTTCTCTCACACTTGTTAACAGTTTACATCATTGACTGGTAATCAAGTGGTTTCTACCATGTTCGACTTCAACACATTCATTCGCATGGATAGAATCGTACTGTTTCGGGAAGTAGAAATGAAGACCCTGGATCTAGTTTCCACCATCCAGGCTGCGAGGAATTTTGTATTCATTATACTGTGGACTATTCATAAACAGATGGTTGCGTCCATACTATGTCTACATGTGTCTATACTTGTGATGTATTACAAGATCATTCCTATATCAGAGCAGTAGTTAATTTTCTAGTCAGTTTTGATCTGAGTATGGGAATGCCTACCTCAGCGATGATATGATCTCATATATATATATATATATATATTGCATTGAATGTTTTTTACAGGTTCCAACCGGGCTCTCCACAAGATGATCCTCGAAATGATAAAGTACTTCACTCTTCCTAGATGATAAATGAAATCCTCATCTACTACAGACTTCGCACTTTAGGGGGCAATCTGTTACACAAAAATATTGTCACCATGACTATTTGCAGTCAGTATGGGTCTATCATCACTTATACTGTCCTCCTAAGCAAGTCTCAGACCTTAGCTCTTCATGTCAAGCTTTGAAAATGAGAGAAAGACATTAAAAATCAACAAAGCTCTAGTTCTGCACTTTCTCTCACTGTTGCCTGCGATCCCGCACCCCCTGTTCACGTTACCTGCGGACCTGCCTGCTCTGTCTCTAAAGGAGTGGGTGCGGACCCCTATGAAAGTCAAAAAGGCGCAAGTTTATTCTAAAAAACTCACTTTGGGTTAATTCTAGATGATTCTAGAAGGAATTTTGACGTGGATTGTTCGCTCCTAGGTGGTTCATGCATCCCAAAAGAGAAGGAGCTAATCCCTTGATGAGAGGAGCTATCCCTTTGAAGGAGGTCTTTATCCCTTTGAAGGAGGACCTAGTAACTTCCCTCCATTCCACTATAAATTAAGGCATTGGGTTGGTTGCTAGGGAGGTTAGAAGCTGAACATTTTTTGAGGGTAAATTATGGTGGAATTGAGACTTCCTAGTTAAGCTTGAGAGGAGAGATCACATACCTTTTTGGCTTCATTGGGAAGAGAGTGAAACTTGTCAAAGTAGAGGAGACTTCTTGTTGGACCCTAGGAGGAGCTTGTACAACATCAAGGCATAGGTTGTAAAGTTCTTCTTTGATTTGAATTAATACAATCAGATTCATTTTTCTCAACAAATTGTCTTATGTCATTTGTTTCATGAATTCCTTGATCATCATGATAAGTATGCTTTATGATATTGGCTTTTCAGGTGCTATTTAATTTGTGTGCTTGTTTGTGTTTGTAGATTTGCTACAAGGGAGCTCATTTGGATCAAAGGAGCAAGGCTTCCACAAACTTGCATTGGACCCAAGGTAGGCCTAAAACACTTGTTTGCCTTTGTTTATAAATTGTATACTTAGAGAGAGATAGTTTTTGATTGGCTTGCTTGTCACTAGATATCATTAGATACTAGGGAGGTCGGTCTTGTCCGCAAAATCGATTCATTCCGTGTGACAAAGTACATGGGAGGTTTTGTTTAGAAAATGTCACGTGGGAAAAAAAAACATGTTGAATAACAAAGCTCAAACATAAATTTTTGCATATGAAAATATTGGCTTGTGTAAAGCCATGACTAATGATGTTTCTTCAAATTGAATTTCATTTTTGTCATATATCATATTTTGTTTATGTCATGTGGAAATAATAGACGTTGAATAGAAAAAATCCAACATAGAATTCCAATTATGAAAATATTGACTTGTGTAAAGCCATGACTATTGATGTTTTCTCAAAATGAATGCATTTATTGCCATGTGCCATATTTTGTTTATGTCATGTGGGAAAAAAAGAAGTGTTGAATAACTCCACTCATGAAAAATTGGCTTGTGTAAGGTCATAACAAATGATGTTTTATCAAATTGAATTTCATTTATTTTCATATTCCATATTTTGTTTATGTAATATGGAAAAAAAAGGTGTTGAATAACGAAATTCCAACATAGAATTATGCTCATGAAAATATTGACTTGTGCAAAGCCATGACTATTGATATTTTCTCAAAATAAATTACATTTATTGTTGTATACAACATTTTGTTTATGTCCCATGGAAAAAATAGGTGTTGGGTAGAAAAGCTCCAACATAAACTTCAACTCATGAAAAAAATGACTTGTATAAAGTTATGAACAATGATGTTTCTTGAAATTGAATTTCATTTATTTCCCTATGTCATATGAAGAAAAACTAGGCAGTGGGTAGCAAAACTCCAAGATGGAATTCCACTCATAATAATATTGACTTGTTACCTAGATAGGTGTCCCACCTATTGAACATTGGAAAATTAATCTCTCTTTTAATATAAATCTTTATATGATGGTCATAAATGAAAGATGCTACCATATTCTCATCATCTCTTCTACATAATTGGATGGAATTTCAAATATTAACTAGCTTGGATCTCTAAATCTATATTTACTTTTTGACATTTACCTAATACAATTATGAAATTAGCGTACAAATGATCAAATAACAGCATATGAATAAATAGGTTCATAAAATAAATGGTTTAAAAAACAAATAGTTGTGTTATAGAGCCATTAATTTTAAAAAGATAAGATAATACCTATAGATGTATATTAACCAAATTACAAATATAATTATGAATTGTAAATGCATGACTAAATATATTTTTTCAAATTGAATTACATTTATTATCATATATTATATTTTAATTATGTCACCTAGGAAAAAATGTGTGTTTAAATTAAAAATATCTACATAAATTTTTGCTCATGAAAATATAACCCTTAAAACTAAAACTTTTGATGTTTGTTCAAATTGAATTCCATCTATTAATATGAGTTATGAGGACAATCATCATATGAAAAATAATTAAAGGAATTAATAAAAAAATATTTTATTTCCCTTTATTAAATTAATTAATTTTGAATAAGTTAATAATTTTTTAGACAAAGTTATTGAAGGAGCAAGAGGTTAGGGTTTTTTAGTCGTTGTCGCTCCTCCTTACTACAAATTTATGCAATATCTTGCATGAGATGATGGTGGATTTGGTGTTTTGTTGCAAATTTGGGATTTCGTTTTTAGTTGTCCTGGCTCACTTAGTTTTTTGTAATGGTTGCATGCAAAGTTCTTTAGTATCTATGGAAAATTAGGAGTTTTGGGGTTTCAAATTTGGTTTTTTGCTTCCTCTTATTGCTTTTGGCTTGGTGTAAGAGCCCTATCCTAGGGTCTGCTAACAAATCTATTTCTGAAAAATTTAAATGCAATAAGAGGCAATAGTTTACTTACTTACAAGACTCTTAAACAAATAAAATTTTACCATTTACATTCTAATCCTTTTAACTTATGGTGAATATTTCATTCTAATAAAATTTACATGAGTAACCTATGGAGGAATACATGTACCGGTGTCTGGTGGAGATGTCTTTGTCCTGCTACTCCTGCTGAACGCTCCTCTTGATGAACTCAACTGGATTTACCTCCCATCCAACTAGGAATAATCCCTAGCCTAGGAAACCTCCACAGGTTCCCTAGCCCTCCGAGCCCAAGTCTAACCATATGTACTGTGTGTGTCCAAGATGAATGACCCAGACCAAGATGAACAATATTTCCCTCCTCTCAACAACCCAAGAAACCTCCACAGGTTCCTAAGGTCTCCAAAATCACAACAAATCATAAAATCACAATCAACCCCACAATCATAAGCAAGACCCCACATCCTCTTTTCTCCCTTCCCCCTTCCCTTTTTATACCCTCCCTCTCTTCTCCATCTCAACCACCCCTCATTAATGTCATTAACTTCTCATCCATCCTTACAGTTGACTTCTCTTCTCCCAAGTAAAGCTAGGAGTACATTTGGAAATGTGACATGAATATAAAATTGAGAAATTAATGGGAGAGGACCATGTCTTCTCCATAGTAAATGTGAGGGTACATTGGCGAATGTGAGATGAATATATATATATATATATATATTGATAATTAAATGGAGAGGACTATATCTTCTCCCAAGTAAATGTGAGAGTACATTGGGGAATGTGAGATGAATATATATATTGATAATGAGTTGGAGAGGACCATGTCTTCTCCCAAGTAAGTGTGAGGGTACATTGGAGAATGTGAGATGTAATTAAATGGAGAGGACCATGTCTTCTCCCTAGTAAATGTGAGGGTACATTGGGGAATGTGAGATGAATATATATATATATATATATATATATATATATATATATATATATATATATATATATATAATGAGTTGGAGAGGACCATGTCTTCTCCCAAGTAAGTGTGAGGGTACATTGGGCAATGTAAGATGTAATTAAATGGAGAGGACCATGTCTTCTCCCTAGTAAATGTGAGGGTGAATATATATGTTATTTGAAATAATGGAAGGAGACCACATCCTACCTAAGATTCAATTTGAGAAGGTAAGTTGGGAATTTGAATAATAGAAATCATGAATTTTATATTAGACCAATATTTCTCAATATTTTCAGATAATGTAATCATTAACAAAATTTGAAAAATAAAATTTAAGTGGGGCATTACATACACCCTTCCTTCAGAAAACTTCGTCTCGAAGTTAGAATGAAAAGATACAAGGAGTTTGAAAGCATAGCAAATCAGAGAGAGCTATAACATTAAAATTCAATAAGTCAGACAATGAAATTACTTCCCATCAAGAGTCTCCAACTGATCTATATCCCCCTATCCATCCTGACCTACTTCCGTTCCCGCCCTATCCATCCTTTGCTGCTTTATCAATGGCAACGACCATACTAACCACTGATAAAACCGACATGGTGGAAGCGTTGACTATGTCAATCTAACTTCCCCAGCAGGCAACTGGCAATCGTCATCACACGTCTAGGGGAGCGTGTCCACCACTGCCCTCCCACGATTCTAGGTTTCGGAGGATACATGGTGGGAAATTCCTCCACCCCTCCTTGAAAACTAGGGTCAACACCCTAATACGGACCACACTACAGAGCTGGTTGGATTTGTCATCGAATAATCCAGTCAGGTCATCTTGCCACCTGTCAATTGCATTTTACTCGTGTCATAAGAGTGCATATCAATTTGATACCAAATGTAGTAGAATAATGTACATTATACCTTTCTCATGAGATGTCTCGTCCTTCCCTCAATGGAAGAGTAGATCTCAGCTATCATATAGTTCTTTTCCCCCTGGGGTTTAGCTATCATTCATTCATTTATATAACAACAAGACATAAAATCATCACTTTATTAAGTCTAGTCTCCATGTGTCAATCTGGGAATTCCCACTAGAAGTAAATCATAAATTCACTAATTCATTCATTTAAATAAATCATATCCACTTGAGCTATATATGAACCAGAATAATTCTGATAAGTTACGCACTAGATAATCCATCACTAAGTGAGTCATACATGTAGGTCATACATCAACCATTTCTATCATCAATATCAAATCTATAAATTGATTCATATAAGTAGTTTTATGTGTCAAACCAAATGCATCAATATTACATAATGTTCATAAATAAATAACATGGAACTGCAAAATAGAACCTTAACATAGGTAGCTGTCTAAGTCAAAAATAGGCATCACAGATGCTCAAAAAGTGAGGGGTAGTCACGACGCATAGTCTCTGCATCCTCCCAGGTAGCAAATCCTGGGCTATACTTGTCCCACTGGACCTTAACTTGGTCCACCATGCGACGTTTGAGCTATCTAACCCTACGGTCCAATATGAATAATGGTTCTACCATTACGGTTCCCATGTCCGATTGCAAGTCCCGCCAATCCAATTTGTGAGATTCATCAGAAACATAATGTCGTAAAATAGATACATGAAAAACATCATGAGTTTTATGCAAATGGGGCGGCAGTACAAGACGATAGGCAACTGGTCCAATCTTCTCTTTGATCCTAAAAGGTCCTACGAACCGAGGTGACAATTTTGTCCCCTTCCCAAACCGGATGGTGCTTTTGTTGGATCGGATACGAATAAAAAATTGGTCCCCTACTTCATAACTGTGATCAATCCTATGTGAATTTTCATAACTCTTATGTCTATCTTGTGCTTCCTTTAACCTTTCCTGAACCTGCTTTACCTGTTCCTCCATTTCTTGAACTAATTCAGGGCCAACTATTACTCATTCCTCCAACTTTTCCCAACTCAATGGCATCCTACAAGGCCTTCCATATAGAGCATGATAAGGAGGCATCCCGGTTGAACTGTGATAACTGTTATTATAGGCAAACTCTACCAATGGTAAGTACCTTTCCCACTGAGTCTGATTATCCATGGCGTACATCCTAAGCATGTCTTCCAGAACTTGATTTACTCTTTCAGTCTGCCCATATTTTTCTGGATGATATGCAATGCTCAGGTTCAACTGAGTCCCTAATGCTGAATGCAAACTTGTCTAAAACCTAGATGTAAATCGGGAGTCTCTATCAGAAATGATCTTTGTGGGCAATCCGTGTAGTCAAATAACTTCATTGACCAACACTCACGCCATATCCGTAACATCGTAAGTGTCCCTTACTAGGATGAAATGGGCACTTTTGGTCAATTTATCAACTATAACCAATATAGCATTGTGCCTCTGGGAAGTGAGTGGCAAACCCACCGCAAAATCCATGGAAATTACTTCCCATTTGGATGTAGGGATGTCATGAGGTTGTAGGAGTCCTGCTAGATGGTGATGATCAGCCTTCACTCGCTGATATTCAAGACATTTGGCGACAAATTGGACTATGTCATGCTTCATGCCTGCCCAAAAGAATATTTTCCTTGTGTCTACATACATCTTCTTTACCCTAGGATGTGCACAATAGAGTTCTCTATGAGACTCTCCGAGGATGGTTTCTCTTATACCCCCTTACTTAGGTATGTACATTCTCCCTTGGAATCTCAATAGCCCATCTGGTTCAAGGACATATCCTTCAAACTTTGGTTCTATATGTTTCCCATTCTGGATGGCTGAGATGACTTTTAGATACCAACTATCTTCAAAGAGTTTCTCCAATATCTGCTCCCTTAAATTTACCTTTAAGGCTACTAGGGAGAAGGTTCGTGGCCTCCTGCTTAGTGCATCCACCACTACATTCTCCTTTCACTTGATGTATGAGATTTCAAAATCATACTCACTCATGAATTTGCACCATTGCCTTTGTCTAGCATTCAAATCCCTTTGAGTGAAGAGATGCTTCAAGCTTTGATGATCCGTTCTTAACTCAAATCTTCTCCTAATGAGGTAGTGTCTCCATAGCTTCAAGGCTAACATCACTGCTGCCAATTCTAAGTCGTGGGTAGCATATAACTCTTCATGCTTCTTCAATTTTCTATAAGCGTAAGCTATTAATCTGCCTTCTTGCATCAATACCGCACCCAATCCTTGCGCCGAAGCATCGGTGCAAACAGTGAAGTCTTTTCTCATGTCTGGTACTTGAAGGATTGGTGTACTAGTTAGTAACCTCTTTAGCTCTATGAATGCAGTGTAACATTCATTTTTCCATTCATACCTAACCCGCTTTCACTATAATGTGGTGATGGGTTTTGCAATCCTTGAAAACCCTTCCACAAACCTGCGATAATACCCAGCTAGCCCCATAAAACTACGTACCTCATGGGCATTTTTTGGTACTAGCCAATCCATTATGGCCTTCACCTTTTCCAGGTCAACTGGAATCCCTTCTCCTGAAATGATGTGCCCAAGGTAATGGACTTTCTTCTAAAAGAAGGAACATTTTGACAATTTCCCATACAATTGATTTTCCCTTAAACAAGTCAATACCATCGTTAGGTGCTTTTCATGCTCCTTTTCATTCTTGGAATATATAAGAATGTCATCAAGGAAGACTTGCACGAATTGGTCCAAATACTTCCCGAACACACCATTCATGAGGCTCATGAATACTGCTGGTGCATTGGTTAAACCAAATGGAACAACTACGAACTCATAGTGCCCAAACCAGGTTCGAAATGTAGTTTTTGAGATGTACTCCTCTTTTATCCTCAATTGGTGGTACCCAGATCATAGATCGATTTTTAGAAGACCGTTGTCCCCTTCATTTGATCAAATAAGTCATCTATTTGAGGTATTGCATACCTATTCATTATTGTGGCTCTGTTTAGGTCTCTATAATCTATGCGTAGCCGCAAGGAACCATCCTTCTTCTTGACAAAAATTGCGGGTGCACCCCAAGGTGAAATACTAGGTTTGATCAATCCCAAGTCTAAGAGCTCCTTTAACTGCATCTACAACTCACAAAGCTTTGGAGTTGTCATCCTATAGGGTGTCTTCGATATTGGTTCTGCACCTGGTTTTAGATCAATGGTGAAATCAATCTCTCTTACAGGAGGTAATCTAGGCAATTCCTCTGGAAAAACATCCTTGAATTCTGTCAAAACTGGATGTTGATCTAGGGAAGGTCCTTTCTGGTCACTTATAGCCTTGACCAAATATAGTTTACAACCTTGTCTGAGACAACATTTTACCTTCATCATGGATATGAATCGTAGGGACACTCCCCTCTTGATTCCAAAAATCTCAATTGGCCTACCTTCATCATCTAAACAGATCACCTTCTTCTTGAAACAGTCTACCAAAGCTCAATGAGCTTCTAGCCAGTCCATTCCAATAATTACATCATACGTCCCAAATGTTGTGACATATGCCTTCAACTTAGTCATACACACCCCGAGGATTACCTGACATTGGTCAACGCTAGGCCCTACTGCTTGTTTTATTCCAAAAGCCATCTCAACTTGTTTAAAGTCATCATGCTCATAGGCTGCCAACCCACAAATTTCTAATGCAACTAGTGAAATGAAACTATCTGTAGCACCAGAGTCAAAAAAAATTTTAACTTTTACTTTGTTTATCATACCTGAGGTTTCTACCATGGCAGACTGGTGTTCAACTTGCTGATTGTCAACTGCTGCATAGATTTGGTGGTGGCTACCTGCTCTCCCCATTGGTTCTTTTCCCTCTCTTTTGTTGTTACCGATTTGAAACTCAGGGCAGTCTTGCTGGTAATGAGGTCCTCTGCATCCCCAACAAGTGATGCGTGGTGGACCTTGAACCGAATGTTGTGGAGTTCTTTGGAAAGAGTTTCTTCCCCTGGAACCCCTGCCCCCACTTGCTACTCCTCGCGTATGAATTTGATTTGTACGTGCCCTTGAAGCTGTGGGTGAAGCTACACTAGAAACCATTGAAATCCCTACTGTCGGTGTTCTAGGTATAACCTTGTTTCCATATGGTGGTGGCCTCAGACTTCCTCCCCTTTGGAAGGTACGAGGGGCCTTCCCCATAAACCCTATTTGACGTGGAAAGATGGCCCTACCTTCACCCTTTAAGTCTAAGTTTTCTTTGACATAACGAGCCTATTCTACAACTTCTGCAACTGAGGATGGTTTCCACATCCACACCATTGCCCTAATCTTAGGTCTCAATCCATACATAAAACGATATGCTTGGCGTTGGTCAGTATCCATGTCGGAGACATACTTGACCAATTCCATAAATCGAATTTCATATTCTTCTACAGTACGACCTCCCTGTATTAGGGCATGGAAGGCCCCTACCTGTTGTTCTTCATAATACGCTGGTAGGTACTTCTTCCTAAACCTCTCCTCAAATAATTCCCAAGTGACTGTGTCTGGAGTGAGGTGTAGTTGATGCTCCAAGTTACCCCACCAATTCATAGCACTATCTCTGATTTGGAATATTGCTATTTTGGCTTTGAAGTTGGAATTGTAATCCCTTAGTGCAAAACACCTTCCCATCCCTTCTAACCAGGGTTCTGCACGCTCGCTGGCACGACCTCCTGCAAACTCTAGGAGCTTAATCTTCTGGAGCTCCCTAGTAATGCCCTCAACTGGAGGCCTCCTATCATGGTCTCTAGATCCCTCGGGGTTCCCTAACCCTTATGGAGGGTGTTCCCCTTCCATTTCATTTGTTTGGCACCCTCTTAAGGTTTCATTAATTACTTCCAGGGAACGTAGGATGAGAGCCAATTCTGGTGAAGGTAATGGGTTATTTGAAGGAGGTCCTTGTGAAGACTCTCCAGGCCCTTGGTTCCTTCGCATCCTCACCATTTTGATTTGTTCAAAATATACACGATATCTAAGACTTATTAGCACTATTCCTAGCATTTTCTACCACACTCTAGATAGTCCATAGAGAACCCTAAGCAATAGATCAATTCAAGTTATGCCAAGTTACCACAAATTTAAACTTTAGAACATGTTATCATAGGCTAGATCATTGGTTAAAAACATTGTTGGTGCTCTGTTTAAGTGTTGTGTGCATTTTCACTTGCCTACCAACACCTCATTTCTGTTTTCTAGGCTAGTGTTTGCTATGCAAACTGCTATAACTAAGCTTCTCCCTGAACGCACAACTAGTCAACCTACAATAGTAATTATTCATTTATGGCTTGCAAGTCCACTATATGGGTTTGAATGCAGTGCAATAGCATGGTACAAACTACAACCATATATTCCCCACCCAGATGCATCTTGTAAAGAACAAGGAAAAGAAGTCCACAATCCTTGGGATTCTGCAGTATATGAAATCATCTATGTGCTTTGCAACGGAATTACGATTGAAAATATGTATTATATGAACACTGTAAAATTTCATATTGATGGAAAGCATATTTTGATAGATTTCATTAATGGCTTTCTTATGACACAACTAGTGTCACCATACTCCTTGACTACAAGTGAGAGACTCTGTCTAATTCCATTCTATGAGGAAATTCAGCAAAGTCGAATTGATTCTATATATGATTCGATCCTAAGTCAAACTCATAATTTTGAGTCGCATTGAGGACCCAAACTCACAAGTCAAATAGGAGTTAGATTGACATGACAAATCTAACTCAAATTGACTTATTATGTCCAAAATCCATATTGTTCTGTAGCATGTACCATCATATGTACTTTGAAATGCATTAGAATTGAAAATTTGCATTATATGTAAAATGTTAACTTCCATATTAATGAGAAATATCATTGTTTTTTTTATTTCTCAAGCTTCTCCCAAACCATGGTGATGAATGAAAATTTATAAGCCACTCTTCCCAAGCCATGGTGATGAATGAAAATTTATAAATCGCTTCTCACATGCCATGGTGATGATTGAAAAATAATAGGTGGCATTTTCCAAGACATGGTAAGAAGGCGAGTGCATATAAGCATGAAGTAATGTTCCATAGGAGTAGGATTCATAAAAGCATGAAGTAATGGCCATATGAGTAGGATTACATCATCATGGGTCCCAAAGGGGTTTTGAGGGCTTTTGTATGGGATACAACAACATTCGCTTGATGTATTCATCATCAAGAGAAATTATGCACAAATTATTTTTGGTCCTATTGCTTTCTGATAATTCTTGTAAAACGAGGTTATTATTGAGCATAATTTATTTAATTCGCTTAAGGTGGAATTGCAAGAGGAAAATTCGACGAAACACCTTAGCATAAAAACTCGTTGGAACCAGAACGAGAAGATCAACATGATGAGATGTTGAGAAATGACTTCTAGTGGCTAGAGAAAATATGGTGGGCCATTTACCGTTTTCCCATATTAAAAGTGACTATAATTAGTCACTTAATTAAAAAGGGAAGAGATTAATTAAGGGGAAAAGGCCAAAAGTAACTTAAATAAATTAAAAAGTCACTTAAGATGAAGTCAAGGAGGCCCTTCTAGAATAATAATAAAATAATTAAATAAATTACTTCTAGAAGATTGGAGATCTATCTCTTGGGCCTTTAAAAGGAGGAGAAAGAGATCTTTTGGGACAACATTTTGTCTTTAGTGTGGTTGAGAACCTAGTTCTGTGCTTCAGTACCTATACAAAATCCCTTGGGTGATTTGGTGAGAATGGACTAAAATCCACCTCATCCCCAGGAGAATTCATCCATAATTCCCATGTGCACTTTTTGATTTTGCAATAAGTTTTGGAGCTCAGTTAGCAAAATATTTTTGAAAGCCAATTTATTCATCTCATCTATGTCCATGTAAGATCATATTCATTAATTAGATAAAGGTGAGTTTTTTTTTTTTTTTTTTTTTTTTTTTTTTGCAGCATTTTTTGTTTTCACATTGCAAATCTATTTTATTTTTGCCACAATTTCATTCCTTGTTCTGTAATTGGAAAAATTTATGGTAAAATTTTTTTAAGCAATTCTCTTAGAAATTTAGGCAAAATTATATTAGGAATATATATTACAGTATCAAAACTTGTTTTTCTGCCCGCCTACTGGTTTCTATTGCATATCGATTTTGAGCTAAGTTTAGGCCAAAATTATCAAACAAGAAGGCTGAATTCTGGGAGTTTAAGGAGGTCGAAGTCCTAATCTCAAGACCAAGTTTGCATTGTTATCAATGCAGGAAGGCCGAGTTTCCCTGCTATCAAACTACCAGGGGCCAAATTCATTCGAACAATAGTGGCCGAATCACATATAATTTGGGGCAATGCTTGCTTATAGAAATGGCCTGATTTTTACATTCAGAAAGCCATATTTTTTTTTTGAAGACCGAGATTCTACTTATGGAGTCTAATATGTAGAAGATCCGCGTGCGAACATGTTACACTGAATCTAGATGTTCTGAAGTAGATTCTTGGCCAAATTTGAGTGATCTTAAGGGGATCATATGGGCTTGTCGATTTCCTGGCAACCTGGGACGTCTGAAAAAAGGAATTAACCATCAACCAAACAAATTGTTGGAAGTTGTCTAGATCAGAATTTCATAACCGGGTAATTTATATTACAGACTAGTCAACATAACAGATCAGAGAGTACATGAAGCTGCAGGCATATTTGATGGGCTGCATTGATTCCCCTGGATCGTGTGATCAGAAGCTGGGCATGAACCGACCTACACAGAGTCGGAGCTGAAGGAAATAGTGGTCGCATTAGATCATGGTCGTTTATGGCATCCAGAGACTGTTGTACAGATGTATCACTGATAGCTAGCAGTGATAAATTGGGTGTGTGAAATAAGTGCATGCGTAAGGACTTGATCGGATCAGCGTAAAAGTCGATGTGGCACTAAATCGAGAACTAAAATTGAGCATTAAAGCCATGTTGAGTTCATATTGCTGATCAAACTACTGAATACTCGTGTTCACCAGGGTCGCGTTGATTGAAAGCCAAGAGTGGAATCATGTCACTGTAGTAGCTATTAACTGTGGTGAGTTGAACGAGGAATTGAATCGTAAAAGGCCAAATTGATTAGTTTTCGAAGGAGATCGAGATTTTCATTTGAAAGATCGAGTTTCAGGACAGGCCATTATCCGACCAATCCATAAAATCTAGAAAGAGATTCTAATTTGTGGGCCGAGTTGATCCCTGCACTATTTTTTTTTTTTGAAGTCATTTTGAGTAAGGCAACGCGAATTTCTCACAACCATCATAACTTGTGCAGTCAAATTGATAGCACTATGTGTTGAAAAGAAGGCCATGGCGGCGATGCTGATGGGTAAAGGTTGTTAACTACAACAGCTTAACAGCTACAAGGTCGGAGGTTCAAGCCCTCCTTCTAGTGGTCTTTGGGGTTTAGTGGGCTTTGGGTCCAGATTTTGAACCAAAGCTCTGATACCATGTGTAAGAGCCTTGTCCTAGGGTCTGCTAATAGATCTATTTCTGAAAAATTTAAATGTAATAAGAGGCAATAGTTTACTTACTTACAAGACTTTTAAACAAATATAATTTTACCATTTACATTCTAATCCTTTTAACTTATGGTGAATGTTTCATTCTAATAAAATTTACATGAGTAATCTATGGAGGAATACATGTACCGGTGGCTGGTGGAGATGTCTTTGTCCTGCTGCTCTTGCTGAACACTCCTCTTGACGGACCCAACTGGATTTACCTCCCAGCCAACTAGGAATAATCCCTAGCCCAGGAAACCTCCATAGGTTCCCTAGCCCTCCGAGCCCAAGTCCAACCAGATGTAGTGTGTGTGTCCAAGATGAATGATCCAGACGAAGATGAACAATATTTATCTCCTCTCAACAACCCAAGAAACCTCCATAGGTTCCTAAGGTCTCCAAAATCACAACAAATCCTAAAATCACAATCAACCCCACAATCATAAGCAAGATCCTACATCCTCTTTTCTCCCTTCCCCCTTCCCTTTTTATACCCTCCCTCTCTTCTCCATCTCAACCACCCCTCATTAATGTCATCAACTTCTCATCCATCCTTACAGTTGACTTTTCTTCTCCCAAGTAAAGCTGGGAGTACATTTGGAAATGCGACATGAAT
This sequence comes from Pinus tabuliformis, assembly GCA_031772625.1. Lineage (NCBI taxonomy): Eukaryota > Viridiplantae > Streptophyta > Pinopsida > Pinales > Pinaceae > Pinus > Pinus tabuliformis. The sequence continues at coordinate 764,835,402 of CM062811.1, read as the reverse complement.
ATAAACTTGGGAAATTAATGGGATAGGACCATGTCTTCTCCCTAGTAAATGTGAGGGTACATTGGGGAATGTGAGATGGATATATATATATATATATATATATATATATATATATATATATATATATATAAATTGATAATTAAATGGAGAGGACTATGTCTTCTCCCAAGTAAATGTGAGGGTACATTGGGGAATGTGAGATGAATATATATATTGATAATGAGTTGGAGAGGACTATGTCTTCTCCCTAATAAATGTGAGAGTACATTGGGGAATGTGAGATGAATATATATATATATATATATATATATATATATATATATATATATAATGAGTTGGAGAGGACCATGTCTTCTCCCAAGTAAGTGTGAGGGTACATTGGGGAATGTGAGATGTAATTAAATGGAGAGGACCATGTCTTCTCCCAAGTAAGTGTGAGGGTACATTGGGGAATGTGAGATGTAATTAAATGGAGAGGACCATGTCTTCTCCCTAGTAAATGTGAGGGTGAATATATATATATTATTTGAAATAATGGAAGGAGACCACATCCTACCTAAGATTCAATTTGAGAAGGTAAGCTGGGAATTTGAATAATAGAAATCATGAATTTTATATTAGACCAATATTTCTCAATATTTTCAGATAATGTAATCATTAACAAAATTTGCAGGATAAGATTTAAGTGGGGCATTACACTTGGCTGATATATTTTCTTAGTCAGTTCTGTTGAGTTCATGGCTTGTACAATGGATGGTATTTCCAACCTTGGCATGGATGGGCATGGTTCTTTTCCTTGTGGTAGATTTGTAAAAAGGGCAGATACAATTCCTTCTCTTAATTTGGATTTTGCTACCTTTATGAAGAAGAACGTTAATACCCTTAAGAAAATAGGGTTGATTGGTAAGTTCACCAAACTTTTGCCTAGTTATAACTTTGTTTTAGAATGGATCTCTAACAATTGGATAGACCATGCACCTATTGGTACTTCATATAATGGAAATGGTTATTTTTCTTTTGTTTTCGAAATTAAAGAGGATATGGATCTGATCTACAAATCGTGGTCCTATTTCATTGGCTCCAAGGAAATGTTTGTCACCCATTGGACTCTGGATTTTAATTCTACCATAGAAATATCTTATGTTCCTGTCTAGATTAGATTGTCATATCTTCCCCTTCTTTTCTAAGTGAAGGTATCTTCAAAGCCATAGGTAACAAATTGGGTTGTTGCATTACTAGTTCTTAGGGCAAGGATAATAACTTCTCCTATGCTAGAATTTGTGTTGAAATGGATTTTGCAAAAGGACTCCTTGAGGTGATCCAACTTGACTTAGAGAGTTTTTCCAATCTTTAGGCTCTAGATTACGAGTAGATTGCTTTTAAATGTATTTTTTTCCGTGAGTATGGTAACTTTAATGTAAAAACTTGTCCCAAACATCTCAGTCTCCTTCTATCCCTCCACCATCTTCTCAAAGTAATAATGTGCAAGGAGCATTCAAACTAGTTTCAAGTAAGTACAAGAATCATGTGTCTAAGAGGCCTCATTCTAGCATGCCTAAATGGCATTAGCATCCTCTCTCCAGTAATAGATATGAAGCTTTGAAATCCTTAGAGACAGAAGTCATAGTTGAAGAAGATCAATTATATATCGATCAAGTGTCTTAAAAGAATATTAGTTCACACGTGAAGGTAGAGACTTCTTCTAAGGCCATTGAGAAAATCCCTTGTTCAGATAAGAAGCAAGAAGAGGTTAGTTCGGAGGAAGAGAAAGTGGTTAGTTTATTCTCTTCTTCTCCTTCCTACTCAGATGTTCTAAAAAGAAATCAACAATCTTCCCCTCCATTAACAAGAAGTAGAAAAGATTGAAGCAAGAAATCCCCAAAATTTGGTGCCCATCATTCTTTAGCCTCCCATGGTTCTAGTGGGGAGGTGGTATTGATTAAATCTTAGATTTTTTTGTTTTTGTACCATGTTCTACCAACAATTTGTAAGAATCTACTCCTACTCTAAAAAAGTAGGAGGCTCAAGTCTCAAAAGGTCTAGTATTGGATCTCCCCCTTCTTTTATGGGGAAGAGGATATTTTTTTGCCCTCCTCTTTTTAGAATCATTGATGATTTTTTCCATATAATATTTGTTTCGATGTACTTGATTTGTACGTTCAAGATGAATATTTTTACTTGATATAATAGTAAATTATGGTTTAAAAAAATCTATTTAATTATATATAATATTATGGTTTTCCATTTTTAAAAAAAACTATGAAAGCTAGACAAATAACATTATAACATTACAGACCATTTTGCTAAATAAAATTTGCTTACATATAAATGGATGTTATAAATAATAATGAGGAACTTATCATTGAAGGAACTTATTAGAATTGGAACAATCTCAAATCAGTAGGAAATTGGTGGGTGGGGAGCCATGTGGCAGGAATATATTTTTTTTAATTTATTAAAAGTAATGTACCATTTTTGTAAACAAAATTTGCTTATATATAAATAAATGTTATAAATAATAATGAGGAACTTATCATGGACGAACTTATTAGAATTAGAATATTCTCAAATCCCTAGGAAATTGGTGGGGGGTGCCACAACACGAATCTAATTTTTGAAATTTATTATAAGTCAATGCAATATATATTAAATTCTCTCCTTTATATTTATAATTTGTTAATATGAAATTGCGATTTATAATTTCTCCATTCCACATACAAAACAAATATATGTAAAATAAACAACTCAATAATGTGAAAATTTTCCAAACTATAAATGCATATCATATACTTAGTAGGTACTCCTTCAAATCAAGAGTGATGAGTGTTTACTTATTGTTTCAAACTGAAAATGGGGAAAATGTTTACCCACTCTGTACTAAAGAAAAATAAAGCATAATAAAAAAATTATTAAAAATGTTAACGTTCAAGCGATGAAAAAATTATCACATCAATCAAATAACTCACTTTCATTTAAACTAAATATTTCCATTAAAAAAAAATATTATAATTGTTTATTTTTTAAATATAATTACTTTTTAAAGTTATTTATAAAAAGTTTCAAGTTAATCAAATTCACTTTTAATTAGTATTATTTTAAAAAAAATCACATTTAAATCTTTATATTAATAAAAACTTGATAACCTTACTTTTTACAATTATATTACATATTTAAATTACTAAGAAATAATAAAGAAATATGCAGCGCTATAGTAAGACATTGAAAATAAAGTATAAATAAGCAGGCTCATGCAACAAATCAATTACCGAAGTCATAAAAACTTTTACAAGAAAAGAGTTCTTATTTTATTAAAATATAATGAATTATCTTCATCTTGGAACTAGGAAAGGTGCAGTTGAATATTTATTTATATATCATAACAAAAACTAAATATTTTCATTTTTAGGATGTGGTTATGGAGCTTCATCTTCAAAATCCATGATACCTATGATGTAGTGGGGAACAAACACCTTAAATTCAATTTGATTTAAACAAGTCATTTTTGGCATGACGTTTCACACTATTCTCGGTGCTAGCATATTAATAAATATGATGAGAGATTTACATTAAATTATGTATTTTTAAAGATTTCCTTTAAGTGTTTAAGGGATATTTTTAGCTAAAATGATATAAAATGTTTAATTGAAAAACTAAATGGGTTTAATTTTCATTTTTTTCAATGAGTTTACAACTAGATCATAACCTAACCAATTTTTTTATATAATAGAAAATATCTAAATTTTTGGTCAAGTTAGTATAGAAATTTTGGCTTTGGGGATTCTTGAGATAACTCCCACCCATAATTGTTTTAACGAATTATGATAAAGTCTCACCTTAAATTGTGTTCAACCTGGGTAATTTTTTGTTTAAGAATGGTCATCCTTGACATAAAGACTTCTTAACTACCGTTAACTTACATGGTCACTCGTTATTGTGGGACCTGCACGAGCTATGCAAAGGCAATCGTAAACTTACATGGTCACTCCCTGCACGAGCTATGTAAAAGCAATCGTAAAATTACATGGTCACTCATTACTGTGGGACTTGCACGAGCTATGCAAAGGCAATCATAATTATTTCTAGAAAGATAAGAAAGAAAGAAAGAAAATTCTAACGTCCAAAGACTAAAGATAGACTAGATAGCCTATGGGACCTCTTTTAGAGAGAAAAACTAAAAAAAATATGCACCTCAAGAGATTTAATCCTCTCCAAAATGGATCTATATTGATGCTATATATGCATATAGCATGTGTAACTTTTCATTTTTAAAACTGTATTTTTGAATGCATAAATGGATACAATGCTTTGAAAGTTTACTTGGGCAGTTGGATTGTGTAAACTACACCACATAAATTTGCAATTCCAACAAATTTTTGCTAAAAAAAATTTAAATTTAAATTTAAAACTAGAATTAATGGCTCCAGGAAAATGACTCCAAATTAATTTAAATTTTTTAAAAGGAAATAGCTAAAATTCTAAAACAAGCCCCCTTCTTTATGTTGATTGTAGAATAATATCGTGGAATCTGAAGGTCACTCAAGTGAAAGATGATCTTTATTTAATCCCATTATCAACACACACCGACTTTAGTCATTTCCTATGTGCAATTACATTTTTTGTGTGCCAGGACTATGGTAAATGTTTCTCTTCATTACCTTGCATGTTATAGCTTGGATATAATATGTATATAAGATTTTGACATAGTGGTATGATTGGAAAAAAATGATTTAGCTAGGTTGTTATGTCATACAGGCATCGACACAAGTGTGAGAATATTGCAAACCTGAACACATTTCCTCTCCGCCACCTTTTAGATTGTTATATTTCTTTTGCAGTAACATTTCATGGCATGTTAGGGAAGAGAAGCAGGAGGGCTCTAAATCTAGGGAGCATGACAACACTACAGAAAACGAGGTAGCGGACAAGAAACAGGGAGCAAAAGACAAAGCACAAAAGGGACCATGCAAGCCCAAAACCACAATCATGCTCAAAGTAGTTTTGAATGATCCTCCTTCGCAGGCGCATACAGACCACATGCAAACATACGCCATCATTTGTAAATTCATGGGCTTATGGCCCACCGAAAAAGCTTTACAGACATGGATTAGATACCACTGGAAACCAAAAGGAAGCATAGAACTACATCTTGGGTCAAAGGGATTCTTTACTGTAGTCTTTGCAAATATTGAAGATAAGGACAGAGTATTTGAAGGAGGGCCTTATTTTTACGCAGCTGCAGGCCTGTACATGCGACCATGGGTTATGAATTTTGTCCCAGAACGAGAAACTTTTACCTCGGTCCCGGTTTGGGTTAGACTCTACTCTCTACCTTTGGATTATTGGCAACTGGAATCCTTATCTGCCATAGGAAATAAGTTAGGGCGTTTTGTCAAAGCTTCTGAGGCCACCAGAAAAGGAAAATACACATCCTTTGCAAGAATATGTGTGGAGATGGATCTTTCAGGAGCTCTGCCAGATGAGGTAATCTTGGAAGTGTTTGATGAAGAATGGGTGCAAACAGTGGATTATGAACACATTCCATTCAGATGTCGCAAATTCCATGAGCATGGGCACCTATTCAGAGATTTCCCTCTCAGTAAAACAGAAAACAAGAGTAAAACCAACACCATGAAAGATACTGAAAGCTTTCATAAAGTGGTCCAGAAAGGAAAAGGGAACAAAAGGGGATCGAAGCCACTTCAAACAGAAAAGCAATTGGCCAGCCAAAACAGGTTTCAAGCACTAGAAGAGGAAGAGGTGATAACGAAAGTAGATCAGGCCAAGGGAGGCAGTTCGATGGAGGAGGAGAATGGAGATAATGATGAGCAAACACAAAACATCAATAAACAGAAAGAAGAAATGATGAGTGACATAGAACTGGAGATGGACCAGGAAATGACCTAGAGTGAGATGGAAATGGATGACCATGAACTTCAGGAGATTCTTGAGAATGAGAATCTAGATCTAGAAGGATTCTTGAAACAAGGAACCAGGGAGGGAGTGGATTCGTTACCTCCAGAGGAGTTCAACAAAGTGCAGCAGCTGTTCATATGGAAAACTCAGACCATAGGACTGGAAAAGCAAAGGGAAAATGAAAAACAAGGCAATGCAGGTGTGAAAGCTATGAAAACCACACCAGGATTAGCACCTAGAATCCCAGGAAAGAAAAGAGGCAGAAAAAAGCAGAACGAGCTTTTGTTGGAGTGTGGAAAGCTAATGATAGACTCAGGTAAGATGAAAGACCTATCTAGTTACTCCTTTATAAATGTTTAATAATGAAGTTCATATCTTGGAATATTAGGGGTCTAGGCAGTGAAAGAAAACAAAGGTTACTTAGTAATAGGATGAAATAAGTAGCTCCATATGTGATCTTCATCCAGGAAACTTAATGTTCCATTCAAAAAATAAAAGAGATTCACAGCAAATGGCTCAATAGATTTGAGTTTCTGGAAGTCAAAGCAGAGAATACAGCAGGATGTATTCTCATGCTTTGGAACCCCCAAAAAATTGACATTATAGATGCAGAGGCATCTAGGGATTATCTTTCAGTGGTCATGCAACCAGTGGGAGATAAATATATTTACCTCATCATGAATGTATATTCCCCCCAAAGAATGGATGGCAAACTCAAGCTTCTAGATTCCCTGCAGGAGCTCAGGGAAAGACATGCAAGAATCCCTTGGATCATGGGGGGTGATTTCAATATGATCAAATTGTTGTCAAAGAAAATATGAGGTACAAGAATTCTAAATAAAGACTCTTGTGCATTTCAAACCTTCATAGACAATATGAAGCTAGTGGATATGGTAATGAATAATGGGACTTTTACTTGGAACAATAAAAGAGGAGGAGAATCTCAAGTGGCCTCCAAATTAGATAGATTCATATTCTCAGAGGATCTTATGCTTAAGGACAAGGATATGGCTGCTAGAATTTTACCCTTTGGAGGATCTGATCACTGGTCGGTACAATTGGAAATTCAGGGCATTGGTACCCCCAGGAATAGACCTTTCAAATTTGAAAACATCTGGCTCTCCCACCCAGATTTCAGCAACAACATATCCATCTGGTGGGAAGAATATTTGAATATTCAGGGCACGAGAATGTTCCTTCTTCAAAAAAGGCTTAAACCTATTAAACTTAGGCTCAAGGAAGGGAACAAGAAGGAATATGGAAATATTTTTGTAGCAAAAAATTATGTTGAAGGAAAAATGCAGGATCTCAACCAAACCCTTATCATGGAGGGTTTTGACAAAGATAGAAGTGATCAGGCAACCAAATATCAGCAATAATGGGATAACTTATGTAAACAAGAGGAGGTTTTTTGGAGGTAAAAATCTAGGGTGCAATGGCTAAAAGAAGGAGAACGTAACACTAGATTTTTCCACAGATCCACTATGGCGAACAGAGCTCACAACAGGATTTCTTCGATCAAGGATGTGGGAGGTAACCTTCTCAATTTTCATGAAGATATAGAAGCAGTGCTAGTTCACCACTTTTGAGGTATTACACAAGAAACCTGTTCAGACAGAGAGAAATCCATCAGGGGTATATCAAGACATATACTCAAGCTGGTTTCCAGAGAGGACAACTTCAACCTTAACAAACCAGTGACGGAAGAGGAGGTGAGTGAGGTCCTAAAGGAAACTAAAAATGGTAAGGCACTAGGCCCGGATGGATTCAATGTATATTTCTTTAAAGCTTGCTAGAATATAGTAAAACAGGACATTCTGAACGTTGTGGAAGATTCCAGGAGGGACAAAAATATATTGAAGGAGCTTAATACAACCTTTATCACCCTGATCCCTAAACATGAATTGGCTCAAACACCTAATAGGTTTAGACCCATTGCCTTGTGCAATGTTGTCTATAAGATAATATCCAAAGTTGTGGCAAATAGACTCAAACCTCTTCTTCCTACCCTGGTGTCAGTTGAACAATCTAGATATGTGGAAGGTAGGAAAATCCTCGACAACATCATTCAAGCTCATGAGGTGGTGCACTCATTGACAATCAACAAGAAAGCTGGAATGATCATGCAATTAGATATAGCCAAAGCTTATGATAAATTGAACTGGGCCTATATCAGAAAATTTCTCATTGCTTTTGGGTTTGATCATAACTGGATCAGATGGGTAATGGCCCTAGTAACTTCTCCCAGTTTTTCAATTCTTGTTAATGGATCTCCCTCGGAAACTTTTATTCCTTCAAGAGGCCTCAGGCAGGGAGATCCACTCTCTCCCTTTCTCTTCATACTCATGATGGAAGCGTTGGGTCGATCTATCAAGCATGCTAAAATAGTTGGGAAAATCAAAGGTATCGAACTTTCTGAAGATGGTCAGGCCTTAACTCATCAACAATTTGTTGATGATACCATGCTGCAGGGTATCCCCACGGTCAAAGAAGCTCTAGCTTATAAGCAAATCCTGAGAGACTTTGCCATGGCTTCAGGTATGGAAGTTAATCTCTCCAAATCTAAGATTTTTTTCTTTAATAATCACATTGCTATTCAGAGAAATATTGCCAAAATTTTGGGCTTTCAAAGGGAGAGCCTCCCTTCAAAATATCTAGGAGTTCCTCTAACAGCCAAACCTTTACACAAGAGCATCTAGGAACCTGTGATTAACAAATTACAAGACAAAATCAGGGAATGGACTATCAAATCATTAAATCTGGCTAGTAGGTTGGTGCTAACCAAGGCTGTACTTCAATCAATCCCAGTCTTTATGCTATCAGCTCTCCCGGCACCAATAGGAGTCCTGCATCAATTCAGAACCATTCAAAGAGACTTTCTTTCGGGTAAGTGGGGAGGAAAAAAAGAAATGGGCCTTGGTAGCATGGGAAAAAATCTACAAACCTAAAAACTATGGAGGGCTTGGATTAGATGATCCTGAGATTCTCAGCAAGGCTTTAGGAGCTAAATTATGGTGGCGATGAGTAAAAGACCCAGAGGCCCACTGGGCTATGATTTGGAAAGAAAAATATGCCAGCAATTGGCAAAACAATGATCTTATAAGAATGTTAGGATATAGAAAGGGATCTCACATTTGGGATAAGGCATGGGACAACCGGTGCTTAGTCCAAGGAAATAGTTTCTGGGAAATCAAAGATGGTAACCTGGCCCTATTCTGGGAGGATAGATGGCAAAAACAACCTATTTTGTTAAAAGAAGATTTGAGGGATCTCAAGGAAGAGACAGATACTAATGGGTTATCTAAAGTAAAAGACTTTTGGGATCAAACAGCAGTATGGGAAAATGGAGAACTTGGAGGAACTTTGATTTTAGGGATGACAACCCCCTGAAAGCTAAAGCAGAGACTCTTAAAAAAATGATAGAACAAAGGAATATTTTGAGGTCAGAGGGGCAAGATCAGCTAAGATGGGGCAACAATAATGAGGGAGCCTTTAATCTCAAGGAAGTTAAACTCATTCTCCTTGACCTTAACTATCAAGCTCCGGATAAGATTTGGCAAGGCCTTTGGAGACATCAAGGCTGGATGAAAATTAAACTCTTCATGTGGCTGGTGCAGCATAGGAAAATTATGACCTTGGAAAATATCAGGAAGAGGGGTATCCTAGGTCCTTCCAGAGGTCAGCTCTATGAATCCCAAGAGGAAACTATGGAGCACCTTCTCAACGACTGCATTTTCACCTCCAGTTTGTGGGATTCTTTTGCCACCATTTTCCAACGGACTGATAGGGACAAAGGGAGTATCATCAATACCCTAAACAATTGGAGAAGAAACTTTTCAAATAATGAAATTCTTGGCTCAGCATGGGCCATCATTCCAAGCTTCATTATTTGGAATGTCTGGAAAGAACGAAACAATAGAATCTTCAAGAATGAGAAGAAACCTTCCCAATGCCTTTTTGAGCAGATCTTAAAGCAACTCAAGGAAACGATTAACTCTATTGTGTGAACTCTATCTAAGAACCCACCTTCAGTTGTTGATTTGAGAATTCTCATTGAGTTGGGGCTGCAGGGACTTATTCCTCAGGGACTGGATAGGATTGTGTTCTCCCTGGTTTCTGAGCAAGATTTCTGGCATCCACCCCCTAAGGGCTTTTTGAAATTCAACATTGATGGGGCTTCTAAAGGCAACCCAGGTACTACAGGTTATGGAGGAGTGTTAAGGGATGAGAATGGAAGTGTCCTTTTTATCTTCTACTGTCATTTAGGGAAAGCCACCAATAACATGGCAGAATTGATGGCTATGGAGCAATGTTTAGATCTCCTGGAACAGGATAACCGACAAAATGTGATAGTTGAAGCCGATTCTGAGTTAATCATCAAATCGGTTAAGAGGATCAGCTGGGGAACAAAGCCGGAAAAAGTCTCAAGGAACTGGAGGCTGATCCAGGGCTTTCAATGGATTCAACATCATCTCCAGAGCCTTCGTACAGTTAGCTTCAAACATGTCTGAAGATCGGCCAATAAATTGGCGAATCTTCTGGCCAATCAAGGTGTGATCAGCACAAAGAACAGGATTGCGATGATCTGGCAAGAGTGGCCTCAGAGTAGGATAAAAGTGATTTGTAATGACCAGGCAGATGAAGACAGGTTCGTGTTTCGGAGTAGAGCCTTGGAGGCGGAGTCCGGCTAATTCTGCGATTCCAGGTGGCAACTAGTTGGGTGGCTCTGGCTATTCGAAGATAAGCAAGTCTACGAGATTTTCTTCTTTCCTCAGTTCTGGAGGAGAAGACAATATGGAAGGACGGAACCCAAGCATTATCGGCCACATTACCATGGGTTTTTCGCCCGAGCACGGTATACCGGGTCGGGGATGGTTTTCTGGTGATCGCGAGCCTCACAAGCGGGAAATGGTATTTCCGTTTTGGAAGCAATTCCATACAGTAGGCTACACGTGGCGGTGGGGTTGGCTAAAATACCACCCTCATCGCACGCTAAATTTTAGGGATATTGGCCGGTGCGATATGAACCTCTGCCGTCGGATCAAGCGGTGTGGATTGACGACTGCGATTGATCGTGCAAGTTGGTTGTCTCGGCGGGTAAGTATAGCGCTTCTTGACTGGGCGAATTAGTCCTCAGAATTTACAGGGTAAGTTCCTCAGACAGAACACCAAAAGGACACCGCTCACAACCAGATCGCAGATCAATACACCAGTATTTTGACGTGGTTAAAACCCTCAAAGAGGGAAACAGTCCACGGCCTGAGCCAACGCGGCCACTTCAGGCAATTTATTAATAAAAGAATGAAAATTTACATATGTTTCTCTCATGCACGGATTACCCTACAAATGACCCTCCATGCGCTTTAAATAGAATTCATGGACCAATCGGGTGTCAAGCCACGGATCAAGTGTCGGTAATACCGAGGAGAGAATGAACCGTCGGATTGTAAGTTACAAAATGTACAACGGTAAAGAAACACACTTTACCTAACTCTATACCTAACTCTACACTAGACCAAGTTGTATTTAACTATTTCCTATGTGTCGAAATATCCTAACATCCCCCCTTAAGAACAACTTGGGATAGGATTGAAGGATTTACAAATATGACACAATAGGAGAAGGAAGGAGGCACTAGAGCCTATCCCCCCTTAGTGGCAACTTCCTGAACTCCAACCATAAATCGAAGTTTAGTGAACTTCGCCTCTGTGAGAGCCTTTGTGAAGATGTCTGCAACTTGATCATATGTTGAACAATATTGCACTTCAAGAACATGGTCGTGAATGAGCTTTCTGATGAAGTGCATGTGCAGTTCAATGTGTTTGCTGCGCTGATGTTGGACTGGATATTTGCATAGCTGAATGGCACTTTGATTATCACACCAAAGTGTAGTCGGATGCTGCTGCTGAAAGCCAAACTCTGACAGGATCTGACGAAGCCACAAGGCTTCCTTACTAGCTTCTACGGCACCACGATACTCTGCTTCTGCTGATAAAGAGAAATGGCAGCGTGTTTCTTACAAGCCCATGTAATAGGTCCTGAACCAAGAGTGAACACATAACCGGCAGTAGACTTCTGATCATCAGGGTCACCAGCCCAATCGGAATCAATGAAACCAACCAATAGAGGAGATGCTTCGGCACTGTAATGAATCCCAAACTGAACTGTACCTCGAACATAACGAAGTATTCTTTTAGCTGCTTTCCAAATGACTTTCACGGGGGTTTTGCATGAACCGAGCAACAAGGCCAACAGCAAAGGAAAGGTCAGGACGAGTATGAGTTAGATACAAGAGTTTTCCTACAAGTTGACGGTATAATGTAGCATCAACTTCAGGAGAAGTACAAGTGACTGAAAGTTTGACTCCAGACTGAAAGGGAGAAGGGGCTGGCTTACAGTCTTCCATGTGAAAATGACGTAGAATATCACAAGCATACTTGGATTGGGAAAGGGAAATACCCTCCTTGGATTGCAAGACTTGAAGACCGAGAAAATAGTGTAAGTGTCCTAAGTCTGTCATTTCAAATTTCCTTTTAAGGCTAGACTTCACATGGTTTATAAGGTTGGGATCACTACCAGTAAGGATAAGATCATCAACATAAAGAACAAGGATGATAAGAGAGTTGCCCACTTTCTTGGTGTAGACAGTATTGTCAGAATGACACCTAGAAAAGCCAGATTCTAAAAAAAAGCTATCCATTTTGGCATACCAAGCCCGAGGAGCTTGCTTGAGACCATAAAGGGATTTCTTAAGTCGACATACAAGGCTGGAGTCTGTTTGTATGAAGCCAATGGGTTGTTCCATATAGATTTCTTCATGCAAGTCCCCATGCAAGAAGGCAGATTTAACATCCATCTGATGGACATCCCATTTGAAAGAGGCAGCAAGGGAAAGAACAAGGCGGATAGAGTTCATTTTGGCAACAGGGGAGAAGGTTTCGGTGTAGTCAATGCCTTCAACCTGTGAAAAACCTTTAGCAACAAGACGAGCTTTATGTTTATCACTTTCCCATCTGGTCCATACTTGGTTCTGTAAACCCATTTGCATCTGGCAAGTTTTCGTCCCTTTGGTAGAGGAACAAGATCCCATGTATCATTTGCCGATAATGAATGATATTCTTCATTCATAGCTGCTTCCCAATCTGGATGGCCTGAAGCCTCTGCAAAGGTGTCATGATCATAATTTACTGGAGCTTGAGCCAGTAAAGAAGAGGCTCTCTCGAACTGAGAACGTGTATGTCGCTGATCTGTAGGATCACCGGCAAGATCACCTGCTGCATCTCGAGTAGCACGAACCCATTTTGGAAGCTCAGGAGCTGAAGGAGGATCCTGAGATGGTGGGGGAGGATTGTCATCCTCACTTTCATCATCTGAAGAAGAAATGTTTTCAAAAGTAGAAGAGATAGGGAGAAGTGGCACAACCGCCGGACTAGGCTCACAGGCCGATATATTTTCATCAAATTTTACATCTCTTCTAATGATAAAATTTTTGGACTTAAATGGAATAAGTCTATAGCCTTTGACATCTTCAGAATATCCAACAAAAGTACATTTTTCACTCTTAGGTTCTAAATATTTATGCTTTTCATCTGGAATATGGGCCCACGCTTCACTTCCAAAAACACGAAAGTGACTTACATCTGGTTTGATTGAGCTCCATGCTTCTTCTGGAGTGATATTCTTTAAAGCCTTAGTAGGAGTGCGATTTATTATGTAATTTGCACAGTTAATTACTTCTGCCCAAAAACTAAGACCAAGTCCTTTAGATTGTAGCATACAATTAGCCATTTCCTTTAAGGTGCGATTCTTCCTTTCAGCTACACCATTTTGTTGTGGAGTATATGGAACAATATGTTGCATTTGAATTCCATTCTCAGTGCACTAGTTGATGAATGTGTTTTTAACATATTCTCCGCCATTATCAGATCTTAACTTAAGAATTTGATGTCCATATTGTTTTTCAACAAAGGCCTTGAAGGCCAAAAAGGTGTTAAATACTTCACTCTTGAGTTTTAAGAAGTATACCCAAGTGCGTCTGGAGAAATCATCAATGAAAGTTAAGAAATACTTGCAGCCAGAGAATGACACAACTGGGAGTGGACCACATAAATCACTATGCACAAGCTGTAAAGGGGCAGAGGCGTGCCAAGAGGCACGTTTTTCAAAACTGTCCCGATGATGTTTTCCGAGTACACATCCAAAACAAACACCATCTCTGCAAGATACCATAGGAAGACCTGTCACCATATTTTCTTTACATAGATGCTGAAGGGAGCGATAGTTTAAGTGACCAAATCGCTCATGCCAAAGTTTGCTCACTTCATCGTTATGAGCAACAAATACTGAGGGAAGATTTGATGACCCAAAGTTGTGAAACTTATACAACCTTGTGGAATCATCAGCAATGCCAGTAGCCAAAATCTATTTAGGATCTCTTAAGTCCTTGATTACAACATCATGAGGTGAAAATTCAACGATTTTACCTTCACCTGAATGAGTTATCTAATATACAGATAGAAGGTTGCAGGATAACGTTGGAACACATAATACATCATTAAACTGACCATTGTCTAGATGAACAGTTCCAGTCCCTACAACATTAAGAGATCTATCATCACCAACATATATATTTTTGGTGTTACAATCATTTAAAGAAGAAAACATGGCTTTGTTTTTGGCCATGTGATAAGAAGCTCCAAAATCAATGAGCCACTCATGAGAATGAGAAGAAGAAGATACATTTAATGCATAGCCAGACCGAGATGCTTGACAACCACATGCAGAAAGTGCCATTCCTGAAGATGAAGTTGAAGATTGCCCCAAATGGATGTTATGCTTCTTCATTGTTGCTTCCAAGGCTTCCATCTTCTTAAAGCATTTTGATTCTAAGTGGCCATCTCGATTACAAAAATTGCAATGTCTATCAGTCTTCTTCCCTTTGTTTTTATTTGTCTTATCATTTTGTTGAAATGATTTTTCATTTTGGGGCTGAAATTGCTTAGGACCCTTGTTTGGTTTAGGACCATTCTTTTTAGGATATGATCCAGGTGGATATTGGTGGCCACCTGCCAAGTCCACCTAGACCCCCACCATTGTCTTTCTCAGCATTTTCAGTTTCCTTAATTGTAGCACAACTTACTATTTTTAGCAGTTTTTCGGGTCCTGAACTTCCGGAGCCGTTTTGAGGCCCTAAACGACGTTTTTTGGGGAATCCGGGGGCAACACGAGTCCATGAAATGGACTGGTGTTGCCCGTTCCAACAATGATAGTGCTCGGATAGATCTTTCTAATGAGCTATTGTACGCGTCAAACGGAGATCATATGCCAAAGTTACGACCCCGGGAAGTTGATGTACCAACTTACCCCCAAACGGGGCCCACAGTTTGGCGTTTCATCTCCTAGGGTTAGGTTTTGGAATGTTAAGGGTTTTTCCATTGTTTCTCAACAATAAATAGGCCTTCGAGCCTCATTGTAACACAGTTCAGAGGCATGTAGCCATCACATCTCTTCTCAGAGATAAGCTACCATCGCCCTAGCTAGTTTATTGCCATTTCTGTTTGTAAGCATATTTCAATATTTTCCATTAATGAAATGAAGTATTATTTCCGCTGCATCTTTGTGTATACGGTTATCTCTGTAATTTGTTGCGTTCCTGTTTAAATCCGGATCAGGATATGACTTCTTGGGATTCTTTGAATTTGGTTGTTGCTGGGCGGCTAACGCTTTCTTGGAAGAGTTTCCAAGATTAAGAAGACCAAGGTGTAAGAATTTTTCTTGTTCTCTTATTAAAGAATCACAAAAAGAGTCAAAGGAAGGGGACTTGTAGTCTGTTCCTTGAGAAATGAAGGCTTCTCTTGTAGAATGGAAGGTGGAAACAAACACAGAGTAGGCTGGTCCCAACTTTGTAAGAATGGAATAGATAAGATTACTATCTTCTTTCTTAACTTTAACACCTTCCAAAAGATATCTAAGGGTCTTGAACTTGGACAAGAAATCTTCAATGCAAGAAAAATTATTAGGGTCCAATGTAAGCAACTCATTTTCAAGTTGATGGGCTCTAATTTCATTTTTAATGCCAAAAACTTTATTGATTTGTTTCATTGCTTCATCAGGAGAATCAATTTCTGCAATATGGAATCTAAGATCTAGAGAAATAGACATCCCTATCAACGTGCTTGATCTTGCCTATTTTCCCATTTAGCAGCCTTATCTTCATCCTTCGGTTTCTTTTCTTGGCCTGAGGCTATTCTGAAGAGACCTTTACTTCTAAGTAAATCCTCAATGTAAGCCAACCATTGGAAGTAGTTGGTGCTGTCAAGGGTAACTTGGTATTGACTTTCCATTTCAATGGAAACTGAAGCTAAATATGCTGAAAATAAGTGTTCCAATGGATAGATCTCGAAAAATTAGGCTGGTTTAAAAAAACGGCTCTGAAAACGGCTTCCGGATGAAGAAGTTATGGCTTTTTGAAAAAAAGTTGTTGAAGTTGCCGACGAAGTGCGGGAATGTGCGGAAATGAAAAAGTCCGCCCCCACAAAATGGAGACTTGAACCCAAGACCTCTACTCTCTTAAAATAGCTTTGAACCAATTGATCTATACAAAAAATTTGAGAGAGAGAGAGAGAGAGGGGGGGGGTGCTTTGGGTTGCGTGCTTGCCTTGAGAAAGCTCTTTTTCCCTACAAAACACAAAACACAAAACCCAACACGGACATGCAAAGAAAACGAACCTTATGGCTCGAAGTTAGCTTTAGCCGAAAAACTAAATATTTTCAAAAATAAACCTTGCGGCTCAAAGTTAGCTTTGGCCGGAAACTAAATATTTTTCTCAATGTTTCTGATTTTCCGAGATCACCCTAAGGCGCAGGGAAAAGAGCATACGCATGAGAAAAATCCTTCCTTTCTGTTTCTGATTTTGCCCAGATCGCACAGAGTCGCAGGGCAAAGAGCATAGGCAGAAATGAAAGGTATAGATCCGGTAATAAAAAGGCTAAATAAACCGAAACCGAAATAAACAGAGAGAAAATAACAGTAAACTGCAAATAAACACTGTATACCTCCATATCTTAAAAATGACGCAGCTAGGGCTACCGGAAACCTTTTCGCATGAAACGAAAGGGGTTCCTCACTGGAACAGATGCTCCGAACACAACAGAGCAGTCCTCTCGGCCCGAAAGCAGTCAGAAACAGCAGATCTAGGAAATGGCAGTCGGATGTAGTTCTACCAGCTTCAGATTTGGATCACCAACGGACGCGGCCCTCAAATAGCTCCGATACCATGTAGGAATTTACAGGGTAAGTTCCTCAGACAGAAAACCAAAAGGACACCGCTCACAACCAGATCGCAGATCAATACACTAGTATTTTGACGTGGTTAAAACCCTCAAAGAGGGAAACAGTCCACGGCCTGAGCCAACGCGGCCACTTCAGGCAATTTATTAATAAAAGAATGAAAATTTACATATGTTTCTCTCATGCACGGATTACCCTACAAATGACCCTCCATGCGCTTTAAATAGAATTCATGGACCAATCGGGTGTCAAGCCACGGATCAAGTGTCGGTAATACCGAGGAGAGAATGAATCGTCGGATCACTACATATCGTGACTGTCGGATTGTAAGTTACAAAATGTACAACGGTAAAGAAACACACTTTACCTAACTCTATACCTAACTCTACACTAGACCAAGTTGTACTTAACTATTTCCTATGTGTCGAAATATCCTAACAGGTCAGCTGGCTCAACGGTGACGATTAAAGCGGCTTGTCTGGAAGTTGGCGGGAAGTGTTTATGCTCCTTTTTCTTGGTGGGAGGTATTTGTCATAGACGGGAGGCTAATTGTTTTGGCTTCGCTACAGGCTTCTTCTTTGTTTATACTTTAAGAGTTTAATAGTTGGGTTTTAGGAGTAGGGGCTTCTGCCTCGGGCCCGTTCTCTGTCGGGTTTGTGGGTCTCTTCCTTGGTTCACAACTCCTTGTGGATAGTTGTAAATTTTGTACTTTATTTTTGAAATAGAAGGTTTGACTCTTGCATTAGCAAAAAAAAAAACATTTCATAGGCATGTTCAATTCCTTATCTTTGCACCTTTACAGACAATTGATAAGAATATATAATTCAAACACTAAATAATGATGAAATATCTCTCCTCTATATTTTTATTAGAATAATACAAAATCGATTGGACAAAATTATAATTCTTTTTGTATTAAAAAAAGGCTATTAGTTTATTTTATTATTGTAGTGACTGCAATGCACCTGTTTTAAGTGAATTTTAAGTACATTTTTTATTTGAAAATTATTAACCTTTTTGCATGCTAGCCTCAAAGGCTATTAAATTACATAAACTAGTTATCGAAAAACAATAGACTAACCAGAAGAGAATAAAGTAAATAAAAAAAAACATAATTTTATTTAGAAAAGAATAAAAATTTTAGCAAGATATTAATTAAAGCTATTAAAATTTCAAAATTTTGAATGTCCTTAAAATTTAGTAACAATGAAACTTGCTCCACCATTAAAAAAAGATACTAATCAAAACATGAAATTTGAAAAAAAAAAAACAAAAACAAAACAAAAAACCTACCAATTTTCATTTAGAAAAAAACACATCCATGAAAAAATTGTGGTGTCCGTGGACAACGCAAATAAATAGAACCTTTGAAAAAGTGTTAAAAATTTGAGTGAGGTAACATTCAAAATACACTCTAATTTGAGTTCGTACGAGGCCTATATCCTTCTTTACTTTTCTGCTTTCATTTTTCTTCTCGGAGGGGGCGGGAGGCATTTTCTCTTTTCCGGCATCTCCACTTTCGATTATTCCTTCTTTCTTCTCCGTTCACTTCACATCACATCAGCTTTCAAACGTTAACTCATTGTTACAAGGCCCTC
The DNA here is from genome assembly GCA_031772625.1 of Pinus tabuliformis. Taxonomy (NCBI): domain Eukaryota; kingdom Viridiplantae; phylum Streptophyta; class Pinopsida; order Pinales; family Pinaceae; genus Pinus; species Pinus tabuliformis. The sequence continues at coordinate 764,816,601 of CM062811.1, read as the reverse complement.
CACGTCCTCGAAAAATGATCGTTAGGTGCTCCATGTCCCAAAATATCATGCCAAAGAATATGAAGGTTTTGTTTTGTTTTTTTTTTTTTTATTATTCAACATTACACCTTAAATGATAATTGTGGTTGAGTTAAGGTTGTTGGTTACTTTATCTCTATTTTTTTTCACTTCAAATTAAAACGATAGAGACCAAGTAGTATAATATGTGAATTTAAATAATACTTATGATTAAGTTAATGTGGTTGGTTATTTTATTTCTATTTTTTAACTTTAAATTAAAACAAGGGTAATTGTGTAGTGGTAGTCTTGACTGATTTCAGTACAATGTTAGTTAATTAGAAATTTCATTAAAACATAGTACATTTTAATTAAAAGTTTTAGAACAAAGCATACAATAATTAATACCAAAGAGCTTTAATTTGTATTTCCGCTTTCCAAAACTAGAAGAAGGTAAGTCATATAATGTGTTGAATGCAAATGAATTGAATCTTGTATGTGTATGTATGGGTGCTATCTTTTCTTCGGTAAATAAGAGATGAATGTATCTTCAAATTTTACAAGAAAAAAATAGAAATCTCACTATTGTGTGTGGACATTTAAAGTACATAAGAGAGATTAACACACTTTCTAGGAAACGAGACAAATTGTTGATTCTCAAAAGAATTTATGAACTTGCATTAAAAGTAGTTGATGCCTTCCAAACGTTGATAGATGAACTAAATTTGAATAAATACCAAAATGCAATTTCAACTAAAGTGAGGATTTTTGCTCTAGGATTGATTCTGCTAGTCACAATTCAGACAACACATGCAACTCTAGTCCTCTGGAAACCACAAAGCATAGAAAGATATATATCGAATACCAAACACAAAAAAAAATCACTTCATTGTGATTGATAAAAATGACTGAGTAGCAATGGACAATAATATTGAGTAATGCATTTAACTAAATATGACATACACGCAGACACAAGGAAATTGTTAGAGTGAAGCTTCGAAAAACAAGATAAAGAGACTAGCTATCAAATACACTACGTAAAAATTTAGTTAATGTGAGCACATTATATATGTGCATCTCGCCCTTCAAAGAAAATATCATAGCATGGTTGAAGTGTCATAATGTTATGGTTGGAAACATACTTAAGTTAGGAATGAGTGCAATATAGATTTGAAAAACCCTTAGTGGTAAAACTAGGATTGTGACACGAGAAATGCAACCCTTATATAAAAAATAAAAAATAAAAAAAATACACTCATACCAAGATACAAGTCAACATATTCTACCCTAACAAATTATAATTTTATAATGATCTTGCCACACAGTCATATAACATGACACGTTGCCACACAACCATATAACGTGACACATTCTCTTTGCATGCACCGCCCACTTAACTAATATCTGACAATGAAAGGGGGGACCTTGAACTGGTCTCAGCATTCCTTCGTTCAAAGTTTTGTAGTTACAACTTTGTAGTAATATGTTTGATAGAAAATGGGATGTCAATGGAGTGGATCAGTTGGTGGAAGTCAAATAAGATCAATTCTTTCTCTCCTTGTAATATGCTAGTAGTTTCTATTATGATGCATGTTTCAAGCCTTCAGAGATTGAATGATGCCTCATTTGATCTTAACCCACCCTCCCACCACGACCATTTAGTCTGGCACTCTACGCTCTACCGACACTTCACTTATCTATCCCCTTAGATTTTTTATTTTGTCGTCGAATTACTATCCTGACTGGGTACCACTATTGCTATTGTTTTGGTCGAGCTTGCCTTAATTGATGCATTAGAACCAACAAAAACATTCTAGGTAGACTGCTTGAAAGCCATCATCTACACCACAAAGCAGGGGTAGATAAATAACCACCACCCGCTATTCACCTTATCAGGATGGAGGAGGAGGAACAAAGGTATATGCAGCAGTTGTGGAAGTTGATATGGTAGTGATATGTGAGGTATCTATGATTCAACTTGTCTAACATATAAGGTATAATAAAATTTGTAAATACAGTGATATAGTAAGTACAAATTTGTTATAAGAGTTGGCCTGGTAGGGAATGGAAACCACATCCTTTTGTTACTTGTTAGTCAGGTAGATCTCCAAAAAATTAATGATCGAATGTTTGCATTCGCACTCGAACTAAAATTGGTACTGGATCTACTTGAGTTGTACCTGGAACTGGTTATGCAAATACTATTGAAATAGGCTCTTCTATTGGTGTCGCTCAACCAACTGGTAGAGGGTATACAATGCTCATCTTCCTTGCTTCCCTGAACACTATTCCAATCCCAGAAGTCCCATATCAAGTTCGAGTTGATTCATTTGACCAAGCAAGTTACATCTAAGAAAGCAACAGAGGTATGCGTAGAAGCAAGAGAAATAGAGGGAAATGCAGTAACAAATCCATGTTCATTAACATGATATCAAGTTCATGAGCGAGATCAAGAATAAGATCCAAAGCCAACAATTGTGAAAATTACTTCTAACTTATTTTCAACTTAATTTCCCTGTGATAAAATAGTGCTTTAAAGAAATATACTAAGGATTTTCCTTAGCAAAATATCGAGAATAAAACCCTGGGAAACTAAATAATAGATCGATCTTGCATGAATACATGCATTTTTAATTACCTTTCAGCTTGCTTGCATGCATAAATGCATGCTTGACTACTTTTATTTCTTCTTGTTCGTCTTCTTGTTATCTTCTTGCTTTTTCACTTATATATCAGTTACAAGGAATTGTCTTCTTTCTATTTCACTTGCAGGTTCATGGGCTATATTAGTTACAGGTTTGGGGAATCATGTTATGCAGGGTTATAGGTTCAAGGGAAATTTCAATTACAGGTTTAGGGAATCATGCTATGCAATGTTACATGTTCAAGGGATATTCTAGTTATAAGTTAAGGGAAAATCAAGTTATGGAGAGTTTGATATAATGGTTATGCAGGGTTTGATATACGTATCAGTGGGAGAAGTGATGTGGCGACAATGGTTGTTGAAGAGGTGGCAAGAGGTTGCATGCAGATAGCCATGTGGAAATGTCATTGGAAGGACATTGGTTGCCCAAAAAAACTTTGGATATGAAGAAAATATTTGATAGAAAATGCAGTGCAGGAGACAAAACTTTGGATATAAAGAAAAAGTTTGGATATAAAATGCAGTGAATCAGAAGAAACTTTGGATATAAAATAGATTGCCCAACTTTCATGCATTGGGACATGTGAAGTTCCCAATAAGAGGTCAAAGTTTTTGTGCCCAAAAACTTTGGTTAAAATTTCAATGAATGGATATTGTCAACATAAAATTTTTATAACTTTGGTTAAATTATGATAAGGACGAAAAAGATTTGGTCAAAAATCGTTTAATGCTCGGTCAACGACTCAACGATCGCTATAGTCCTGCAAGGCAGGGAGTAACAATAGAGACCAAGTACTATAATATGTGAACATTTTTTTTATCAACAAGACAATTTCTTTATAAAATTAATTTGCAACCTAAAAATATATATATAATTTATATGTTTAAAAAAAACAAATTAATTAAATTTTCTAAAATCATAAAATATTTTTATAAATTTTTGTTTTTATCAAAATTTTCAATGAAATAGGGAAAGATCAATATTTTGAGAATGGAGATTTCCACAACTATTTATATTGTTTGATTCTTTCAGATATAGAATTTGTAGGAGTTTTCTTTGTCCTACGTTTTAGTTGGACACCCACCCAACATTTATTAACTTTCTGGTCCTTGATGATGGGTGGAGTGTCCGCCCGAAATGTCGGATAACGAAAACTCTGGGTGGAGTGTCTGCCCAAAATGTCGGATAGGGAAAACCCCTGATTGAGTGACCACTCAAAATGTCAAATAGGGAAAACTCCTACACTATTTATATGGAAAATATAAACTCCTACACAGTCTATATCGAAAAGATTCAGAGAAAAAGTTTGGATTACAAGGCCAAAACCTTCGCATATTCCAATTTTCCTTGTAGGTTTGAGATTAAGCACTATACAATTTTTAATTTTATAAACTTATACAAAAATAAATAATATAGATATATTTTACTTATTATTAAAAATAAAATTAAAGAATTAAACAAAAATATTATTAGAAAAACTAAGAAATTTAATAATTTAATGGATAATGTTTTTCAATGTTTTTGTGTTTTTTGTGTTGATAGGTATTTTACAGTAAGATTTAGTATGGGGAGATGTTATAGTGACTTTTTAGCTTAAGTATTAAATAAATAAAATAGATTGAATTAAATTGGTTATATTGTAATTTTTTTCCAATCTGGTTCAAAATAATATATCAAGCATAACCCCAAGAGTATCGAGAACTCATGACATCACAATAAACAAGGTACTTGATAACTAAGCCTTAACCAATTGACCTATCCGTGAGGCTATCATACTTTTTATAACCTAAATCTAAAAAATCTAAATTTTATATTTTCACTACCACTACCACTACCACTACCACTACCACTGCCACTCACTGCCAGAGTTATCACCTCATTCATGGTTCTTAAACATGAAAATATGCTCATTTAATCTAGATGATTTAAATGAACTCAAATATTTGTAGCCATTGCACTGTTTGAATCTATACGACTATGCCCAGCAGTTGCCATAGATATTTCAAAGTTTACATGTATGGCATCTTTTTAGAAAAAACAAGAACTATCTACACCAAAACAAACCTAGTTATCCACCCAGAATTATCGAGTTGAAGCTCACATTTGTTTAGGTTCATCCTCTGGCAGGAACATGAGCACGTTGCTTCCTGTACAACAACTATGACCTCTCACCATTATACTCTCCACTCGGCAAACATTCATTGAATTAATTATTTTCTCGTAGTTGTGCCTCGCAAGTTTTGAATCTTTATTGCATGCAACATTAACATCAATTTTCCACTTACAACTGGCAAGTTTTTGAATCTTTATTGCATGCAACATTAACGTCAATTTTCCGCTTACAACTACAAAAAGTCAGGGGATCCCTTTTAACCTCATCAACTTATGATCTATCCTAACTCTTCTTGCTAATACAAATACCTTCAACATCCAATGCTTCTATCATAGCCTTGGATGGATAGGGTGCGATGGAATATTCAAAATTGACAAATATTTTAGTGAATTATAAATAGCAATAGGATAAGATTATACGCTTGGATTTACATTTCAAAACCACAAAAATAAATACTATTCAATATTGACATTATGATTTCAACAATATAAACATGAAACATTCAATAACTTAAAATTTCTAGCCATTTTTCAGTAAAGCAAGGATGGCATGCTTCAACAAATCTAGAACCATGTTCCAAATCCGGATTTGGAACTACTTGCACCCATTAATAGTAAAAGGGTCTGGTTGGTTGGATAGAAAGATAAAGAGGGGGACCATTGTAAGCAAATCAAATTTCTAAAGAGGGTCTGGTTGGTTAGATAGATAAAGGGGGAACATTGTAAGCAACTCAAATTACTATCCATCGAAGACCAGGTGAAGCCGAGTATCTTAAGAATGAAAAATGTTGGAGCAGGAGAGGGAAAGTCGTATAATGACATGAAGTCAATGGAAAAGAATTTACCATTCCAACAAAGTTAACAAACCTGAAACAACACATGTTTGGCTTGACAATAATAAACATGACAGATCCCCTATGGCTTTGTTCGGCCAAAATAAACCAATAATAGGTTTTGTGCTTGTTTCATTTGCACCTTTTCATAAATTTTGTAAATTCATTTAACATTTTTCTAAATATGTCATACAATTCTATTCATTGATGGGTATGTAATTGGAAAATTCAAAATTATCTTATTCTTTCTTCCTCCCGCCTCCCAAAAATTGAAACCTAGTATATGATTTTGTAATTTGATGGTATATAACTAATTTGGAAGTTTACACTTACGATTTTAGTGACACTCTGTGTGCTATCCTTTTATAAATCAGCTGGAAATTTGTGTTGCACTATTTTTCCCTCAACTTCCATATCTATTTATGTGAGTAGCTCTAAATTTGGAAAGCTCTGATATTCATCTGCAAAGATGGTGGTGGTTCGTTTTAACTGAGGTTGATTGTTTTTTATATATGTAGGCATGATAGGTGCTTCTATTTTTCAAAACATTTGGCTAAGGATAAATGAATAGATATAACTTATCACTTGGTATTAAAAATTTAGAACTCTATAATGGAACAAAATCCAAATCAATAGTGCATTACAATGCAATTATTATAGAAATCTATAAGATACAAGTACATAAGCAAGGCATTGTACATAACTTAGTGTTGTCTCTCCCATTACTATTATTACCGAAATCTATAAGATATAAGACTTACATAACCAATGCATTGTACATAGAATAGTGTTGTCTCTCCCATTACTCTTGGACTTGTAATGGGATTTGGATATCTATTGTGAGGTAATGTGCATTGTTGGTTAAAGTTGTAAGTAGTCATTTTCAAGCTAAAGTATATCATATTTTCCATTTGATATGATCTCCATGAAGTATGTTGGATACACATTCAACTTATTAAACTAATAAGATCAATGTACTTTAATAATATTAGTGTTTTGGACTACTCGATCTTAAATTTATTTATTCACTAGATACATAGGGTAATACCTCATCTTTTGATGCTTTTCATATCCAACCCACCATGATATTGTTAGAATTTATAAGTTTGTACTATCTGATTTATTTCTTCCTACTTATTCATTTACTTAACAAGTTATTTACCATGTAAATACTGAAAATAAATACAAGTACAATATCAAAACATACAGATCATCAACTGAAGGAAAACAAGCACGCAAGTGACACTGTTTTTTTGGATAATGTCCCCGGAAAAACCCAATGCGAGAAAACTGATGCAGCTATTCAGAGGGTTTTATTATTATGCAGTTTTCAGAATACAACTTGGGTGCCATAAATGACTCACCCAACAGAGAATACCCTCGACAGTAGTACCTCTCAGTCGAAAATAGATATTCCTCTATATCACCCGATGAACGATCCCACAGCAACAATGCAGCTACTGCTGCTTTGCATCACTCTAATAGGGACTGTGTCACCCTATATGACTTCTCCAACTCTAGTCTATCCCACGAAATTCTCCCAGCGTTGCCTCCAATCTCTGTGTCATCCTCTCTAGCCCAGCGTCAGCCTCTTTGGCCCAGCGTCAGCCTCTTTGGCTCAACGTCAGCCTCTTTGGCCCAACATCAGCCTCTTTGGCCTAGCGTCAACCTCTCTGGGCTCTGAATCAGCCTCTGGAGCCTCTGCGTCTCCCAACATTGTCCCTCTCTGGCTCTGTGCAGCTCCTGGCTGCCTCTGCGTGGCCTCTGGCTGCCTCTATGAGGCCTCTAGCTACCTCTGCATGGCCTCTGGCTGGCTCTATGTCAACCTCTCCCGGCTTCTACATTTATCCTCCCGGTTATGTATTCACTGCCTCTCAGAGCCTCTACCTCTCTGTTATGTATTCACTGCCTCTCAGCTGCAACTCCGATCACTCACTCAATTTCCTCAGCAAACCCTACCCCATAAAATTGAGTTCTTGATCTCTCTCGGTGTATTCTCCAACTGACCCTCAAGCATCCTCTTATACTTTTCTCGTTGGTCCATCAACAGCCGAGATTAAATCTCTAATCAATGACTAAGATTAGATTTGGCTTGATCCATGACTTTTGGATCCTTATAACACAGTTTTATATTAATACCCATTAATAATTTATATTTCCTAAGTTTAGACTTAGGAACTCCATTAAAAATATTAATTATTTTAATATCTCCCAAACTATTTAGAATCTGCCCAAACAATTTCTAGGTCTTGGAGATCTCATGTGCTATAGCCTCTCCACCAATTTTCACTGCTAGAGCACATTCGATGCTACCCCAAATCAACACTTACTCTTAGTGAGGACTGTGCTCTAGTAATACTCCTCATTGAGTATCACCCTGATCATCCAACATCGATCCCTCTGATGATGCTAGGCCTCCCTATCCTGCATCCTCTACACTACTACATCATGTACTGCTACCCATGGCCCTGCCACTGCCACTACTGCATCCATATGGAAACTCCCTCTGCAACCGTGTTGCTTCCCATGGCCCTGCCACTACCACTACTACATCTGCACTGCATCACCTCTAACCATGCTGCATTTTGTTTCCCATAGCACTGCCACTACTAATTGTTGCAATGTAACTCACTTACTGAGAAGTAAGTAACTAATCCTCCCAACTCTAACATTTCTGTCAGGCTAGAGACTCTCCTGATGTTGAAGCTCCCTCTGCTGCTGACAAGTGCTCCCTCTACTGACCTCTGCGCTGCTGCAACAACTCCATGCAACTCGCATTGTTGCCTCACACTGTCTTGGGACTCCTGCACTGTAGCACTCTCTGTCACTCCATCCGCATCTGTCTCAACCAATATCCGCCAGTCCTGCTACTCCTCTTCGGGTCTCCCGTAGCAAGGTATAATCCAAGAGGTTGGGTACCTTGAGGATCTTGCCCCTCATTGTTTGTAATCCATCTGGTTACAACTCGATGTATCTCCACTTCATCTCAAGTGACGCATGAGAACTCATGGCACAATCGTCATCCGTCTCCACTTCTTTCTTTACCCTCGCTGGCGCTGCCTTGGTCTCAGAAGCCTCTCCCTTGCTCTTCTTCCTAGGGCACTAGTTCGCATAGTGACCCAGTTCACCACAGTGGAAGCACTTGACCTTGGAGAGGTCCTTCTTCTTTCGTTTCTCTTGCTTTCCCGCAGATGCTAGAGCAACATCCTCCTCTTCCTCCTTCTTGATTCTGACCCCTTTACCGCTACTCCCCACCTTGGTTAGTCATCTGATCTCTTCTTGACGAAGAGCCGCCCACAGTTCCTCCCAATCCGGAAGGTTTGACCTACCCAACAAACTCTGGAAAAATACCTCCCAATCCTTTAAGACTGCATTCAGTGCAGTCCTCACCAACATCTCCTCATCCGGCATGGCCCCTATGGAAGTCAGTTGGTCTCGGATCTCCGTCAATTGCCCGAGGAAGATATCTATCTACTCGCCCCTCTGCATCTGGTATGACCGCAACTGATTTTCAAGTAACATCTTCCTTTGCATGGAAGTATGCTGATACAACTTATTCAGGGCATCCCACTTCTCATTTTTCGTATTCTTCTCAGCAATATGTGGTATCACATGATCCTTAACCTCATCAAGGATGATCCACTTAGCCCTAGCCATTGCCTCCTCGTACTTCTCATTTTCAGCTGGGTCAACTGGGATCGCTATCATTTTCAAGGTGAAGTGCTTGATGCGATACCTGTCTAGAATTAACAAGATATTGGCCTTTTAGACTACGAAGTTGGAAGCTCCATCCAGTCTATCCTGATCTCTCAACCCATTCATTTCCATTTCGTTGCTCCTCTTTTGACTCTTCCAAGTCTCTCTACTTCCCTCCTGGAAGTCCTCTAATTGACTCCCGCTGAGTCTCTCAACTTCCCGTCTATAATTCCTTAGTTTGACTCCCTTTGAGTCTCGATTTCCCTTCTGAAAACCCCTCTGGCAATGTCAAGATGCCCCACTCTGATCGTTTGTGCAATTGCACTACTGATCCAGATTCCTTGGCTAGAAATCCTCGGCAGCAACTCCCTCCTCCTTGGTATTTCCCTATTAGGTATTGTTCTAACCACATTACCCCACCAGCTTTGCTCCACAAATTACCCACAGCCTCCTATGCCCCAGCAATCTGAAGCTCTAAGCCTCTAGGCTCTACTCAATCCCGACACTAGAAATATCTGCACCTCCTGACCATAGCATCGATCCTTCCTGACTGAGAAAGATGACCAAGCACTGAGTTGGTCAGGTCTACTCCTCTCTGCCTCAGCGCTGATCCTCTTCCTAGCTCGAGCTGATGACGCAGGCCCTCTGCGTCACCCCTTCTTTGCTGCTTTCTGCTAGGAACAACTTATGTCACTCGGGACAACTGTTTCTGCTGCTAATGCTCTGATCATCTGATGCCTTCAGTTATCCTGTGATTTGCAACCACACTCTGATACCATGTTGGAATTTCTAAGTTTAACCCATTAGAAATTCTTCCTATACCATCTGATTTATTTCTTCCTACTTGTTCATTTAATTAACAAGTTATTTACCATGTAAATACTGAAAATAAATACAAGTATAGTATCAACACATACAGATCATCAACTGAAGGAAAAAAAGCACACAAGTGACACCATTGTTTTTGGACTAATGTCCCCGGAAAAACACAATGCGGGAAAATTGGTGCAACTATTTAGAGGGTTTTATTATTATTCAGTTTTCGGAATACAACTTGGGTGCCAAAAATGGCTCATCCAATAGAGAATTCCCTCGGCAGTAGCACCTCTTAGTCGGAGACAGATATTCCAGCTAAATCACCGGATGAATGATCCCACAGCAACAATGCAGCTACTGCTTCTCTGCGTCACTCTGATAGGGACTGCGTCACCCTATCTAGCTTCTCCAGCTCTAGTATGTCTCATGAAATTCTCCCAACGCTGCCTCTAGTCTTTGCGTCAGCCTCTCTGGTCCAGCGTCAGCCTCTGGATCCTTTGCATCTCCCAGCGTTCGCCCTTTCTGGCTCTACGTAGCTCTTGGCTGCCTTTGTGTGGCCTTTGGCTGCCTCTGCGTGGCCTCTGGTTGGCTCTGCGTCAACCTCTCCTGGCTTCTGCATTGATCCTCCCGATACTAACTCTGCCTCTCTGTTATGTATTCACTACCCCTCAGCTGCAACTCCAATCACTCACTCAATTTCCTCAGCAAACCCTGCCCCAGAAAATCGAGTTCTTGATCTCTCTCAGTGTATTCTCCAAATAACCCTCAAGCCTCCTCTTATACTTTTCCCGTTGGTCCATCAACGACCGAGATTAAATCTCTAATCAACAACTAATATTATATTTGGCTTGATCCATGACTTTTGGACCCTTCTAACATAGTTTTATATTAATACCCATTAATATTTTATTTTTCCTAAGTTTAGACTTAGAAACTCCATTAAAAATATTAATTATTTTAATATCTCCCAATCTGTTTAGAATATACCCAAACCATTTCTGGGACTTGGATATCTCATGTGCTATAGCCTCTCCACCAATTTTCGTGGCTAGAGCACATCTGATGCTACCCAAAATCAACAAATATGTATAAACCATTTTTAACCTTTTCATAGAAATCAAAAGCTTCAAATTTTAACCCATCACTGTTTTATATAAGCGTTTAGAAATCAAAACAATTCCAAAACATATATAGTGTTTCCATGGATTGGACCTATTAATTTTTATTTTGTAATCAAGAGTGGACGCGTCACTTTTTATTTTGTAATCATTGTTATGGGAAATAATTGTACCTTGGAGTCACAAGGTGGCAATGTGTTATTAGTGTCCAAATTATTTTTAGCACAACTTTGTCTAATTAGAAATTTCCAAAAGAATAATATGTGAAATAAAATTTTGTCACTTTTGCATCCAACCCTAACCCATTTTGAGTCTCCCAACAAAAATTGATGATGGGACTCTTTCATCTACCTCCTCCTGCTTAGTGTAATGACATGTCAGCCTTACTCATGTTCTGAATCAATCATCGCTTGTTATAAATCAAGAAAAATTAAGACATATATAGTGCCTCCACATATTGGACCAATTACTGTTTATTTTGTAATCTTTTTTATGGGCAATAATTGGACCTTGAAGTAGGCAAAATGTGTTTTTAGTGTTTAAATTATTTTCAGCAAAACTTCATCTAATTCAGTGTTACCAAAATTTCCCCTTCAGGGTCATTCCCGCCTTCTAGAGTCATGCTCCAAGAGGGAGTGTAAGGGAATGCAACATTGCATGACCTTGAAAATGTGAGGTTAAAAAAAAAGAGTGACAACAATTATTCCATGTCATAGTTAAATATTATCATGTCACAATACTAATCAACATCTTTATATGATATTTGATGCATTAGAATTCCTAAATAAGGACATTACATTTTTTGTGTGGATACAAACATATAGCATGATGCTACAATGATTTTATTTATTCGCTTGCTAATATAATCTAGGATTATTTCAAACTTGGCTTGACGATATAAGAGGATAGGGATGAGGATCACTTTTTTATAAGAAGGGATGTGTGTTGATGCCTCAAAATCGGTGCCTAGGTAAATAGGTCAGATCTAGAATTACACTACTAGCATTCTTTAACCAAATAAAGTAGTAGAAAAACTAAGAAAAGTAAGAAAAGAAAGAAAAAAAGAAAATCTCATGCAAGCACAATTTTTCTTGCTCTTCAACACCAGTTAATCATTCAAATATGTTAAACACACACATGGCAGAGACAAAATAGGAAGGATAAGCATTAGATTGTATCTATTGTTTGACAATGATATACATTTATAGTACATTCGTGTGACCGTTGGGTTCCACATCCCAAGGTCTCTTGGACTCTCATGGTTGTTCACATTTTACACCAACCCATAGAGGATTAGGTGTCCAACATTCCCCCCCTTAATCCGAAGGGGTATGTATGAGTCCAAGACGAGAGCTATAATACAAAATGTGCAAAAATGCATGGCAGCACTAGGCTGAATGTGCTCTTTGAAATGTTGGTATAAAGGGCGGTGGTTTAAGGATGACCACCAACACTAGAACGCTTAGTGTAGTTCCCAAAATTCTTCCAAGTCTGGCATGAAGCTCAGGTCTTCTGCTAGAGGAAGTGCTCTTGATGTTTTGAAGAGGGAAACCTTCAACCATGAAAGGGAGGTCTCACCCTGCATAGAAGGGAGAACCTCATCCTGAAAAGGGAGGTCTCAACCTGTGATGGTTTAAAGATGACCAACAACTCTGGAATGCTTAATGCAATTCCTAGAACTCTTCCAAAAATGGCAAGAAGCTAAAGTCTTCTGCTAGAGGAAGTGTCCCCAATTCTTTGAAGAGGTATCACTGACTGAAGGCATGCTCAGGGGCATCTTTGTCTCCAGCGACAACTCTGAATCTACTATGGCAGGTTGTGGCTTAGGCTCACTTGATGTGGGTTTGAAGCTTGTAGATGACCATCATTTTCCCCCTGTCAGATGCAAGGCGAGAAGATGAATAGATCTCAACTGCAAGACTTTTCAATCTTTGAGAACAAATCATGTTTTATGAGTGAAATACCTTCTTGGCTATTGAAGCCCATTGCCAAGAAGCGATCCATCCAAGATGAATCATTGTTCTTGCAGGATGTTTGTTTTTGAAGCATCTATTTGAAGAATGACTAGTTTTATGACAGTTATTACATTGATGAAGATCAAAACAGTGATCTTTCATATGGCCAACTTGGTCACAGTGTTGGCATTTCACAATTTGTTATTGTTGTTGTGGAAGAGGTGCAAAATTTGGAATAGCTGAAGGTGAACTATCATGAAGTAATCCAGCACTCTGAAACTAGATGGGCTTTGAGTAATCTGGAATATGAAAGGAAACATCCTTCTCATATCCAAGACCTGTTATGTGCTTGTTGTGGACAAGCTCTTCGCAAGGTCTGATGATGGGCTTGGGAAGTGCAAACTGAACTTCTGCGTCTGCATGTGACTTTGTTGCTTCATTGGGCACTGAATCTGAATTTGTAACATTATTGAATTGTTGTTTATGGGAGTCTGTTTCATTGTTCTGAACAGAAAGAGGTTTAGAATGATGACTCCATTGTTGTAATTCTGCTTGCTATAGCTGACATTCAAGCTGCAAAAAGTCAATTTTCTCTTGTGCATTTTGTAGACAGACCTGAATGTCTGTGAGAGAAACTTTGCTAAATTTTAATGTATCATGAGTAGTAGACAATATCAAATTTTTGAAGAACTCTAATACTTCATTGATTCTGGTCATTTTCATTGAAAAAATAAGGTGAATTTCACAAATACAGATTCTTGATCTCAAGCCATATATAAACAAGCCAAGTCGTAAAGATATATAATCAATTCAAAATCACAATTGAATATGATTGAACATATGAAATATGCAAGCCTTCAACGTATTCAAAGCAGCATACAACAATTCCAAGCCGTGGAATTTCAACCGCCCCCACTCAATTTTGAATAATACAACACCAAGGGGATTTCCTTATGCAATGCTCAACGCTCAACATTAAAATGCTCATGCCAATGCACCAATACCCTAGGCAGTTCTAGGTTATTTAATATTTGTATATTTCCTCTATAACAAGGTTCATGAAATCATTGAATTCAAGTTTCAATTCTAACGCATATATCAACCTCAAACAATGGATTATATATATATATATATATATATATATATATATATATATATATATATATATATACCGTCTTCAATTCAACACAAACAGTTCACATCAGGCTAGCAAAATATCAACACACATGCAACATATACTATATATAGATCCTGCTCTCAACACACCTCAGAAGCACAACCAAAGACACCAACTCTGAGGACCAACACTTTGCCACTGCAATCAACTATGATATTATGCACTGCAAGGCCAAGCTCGAACGCGTGAGGCAACAATGCTAAGCTCTTATAATGCTCCCTTCACTTTCCTTCACAATGTTATTTATGTGTGCAGTGTCTCTGACTTTGTTTCTTGCCTTCTCCCATGAGCCTCTTTTTTTTTCAGAAATCCAACTACCAGACTTTCGCATCTATAGCTATTTGATCATATCGATCATGTTGAGGCTGTCGACCCAGGTTCAAAACGTGAGGGATTTGTCATGTTTCGAGTTCGAATGTTTAACAAGTTGATCATGCAACATCAACTTCTTGGGCTACAACTAATTATGAATGATACCATCCTTACCGTTATCTTCTGTAGGGGTGACTCTTCACCTTCTTCGACCCCTTTGATCAGATCATTGAAATCTACATGTAGAAAATGTAGATATCAACGACAGAGGAGTCCCCCAAACATGGATCGGGCTTGCCAGTGTTCATTACCAGTGTTCTAAATTAACCAACGGACCAACATTCAGGTGAGGACTTTAATCGTTGCAGAAAATCACTCCAGCATTCAATAATACAACAAAGAATACTTTAATCCATGAAGAGGGATGAACCTTCAAGGTTTCAAACCATATAACATACCACCATAGAGAGCAACAAACAGAACGAACAACAACGCATATGGAAACTCTCCAATGCACAGAACTATTATACCATACACCATTCCAACGAACTTCAAGGACTCAACTAATTGTTCACAGGGTTCAATGCAATTCAATATTCAACCAAACTCCAAAGTTTGTAGCGCACATATAGTTTAGAAGTTACGCATGGACCATGGATCCATTCCAATGCTTTAATATATAAAGCAACCAATGAACCTGTTTGCACGACCTTCAAAACTCATACAGAGCATCAAATTCTTGCTCGCGTTCAACAAATTTTAGAACCAACACAAGTTGGACTAGTGCAAATTGCAGCCATACGTATAACACAGGTTAGACATGCACACGTGCTATGGGAGGAGGTAACTAGGGAAACATAGTTGAAACAATACCAAAAGGGAAATGCAGTTGAAACAATACCAACAATTTGAAGCAGAGACAACGTTATAATTTAAAGACAATGAAATTATGAAACAATATAATGTATATCGGCATTCTACGAGGTTTGTATATGAAGATAGACAACGAAAGCTAAAATTTGGACAACGTTATACTTTCTCTATAAACTGCATTAACTTGTGGTAACCAAGGAAGGACAACGTTCAATGTAATATAACCTGGAGCGGATTCACATATGCCAAGGGCCGAGGTATGGACTAGTATCGCCTCCCTTCACCTACATACCAGAGTTGACTATGTATGGAGGAGGGTATTGACGAGCAGTCGTATGGTGTATGGGAGCAATGTTCACCATGGAGTAGCGTTCAGTGTGTAGCAGCGTTCAAAACATCGAAAGTAGCATTCAAAACTGTGAGGCCTTTAAAACCCGCGAGCTTTCAAGCTTCAAAATCATAGGCGTATGGTTCTGTATAGCACAGATAAAAAAGGTTAAGCATTTTTTGTATGTTGGTATCGAGCAGCGATAGAAGCAACGTAGTAGAGAAGGCAACACGTTCAAGTCAATGAATAAAATGTCATAGGAAGGACCATGTTAGACCAATGGAAGCGTCAGCGTTAGAGCTGGCAGGCTAGCCAGAATGGCAGATCTGATGAGTAGAAGAGTCTGAATAAAGAGGATTTACAAAGGTGCATGCAGAATGCCTAAACCTAGAGACCTGAGCTCTGATACCATGTTAAACACACACATGGCAGAGACAAAATAGGAAGGATAAACATTAGATTGTATCTATTATTTGACAATGATATACATTTATAGTACATTTGTGTGACTGTTGGGTTCCACATCCCAAGGTCTCTTCGACTCTCATGGCTGTTCACATTCTACACCAACCCATAGAGGATTAGGTGTCCAACAAAATAACTTTCAAACTTACAAGAGCTCCCATACTCGGAAAACGGATCTGAGAAAAAGCACCAACGAAACCCAACAATCTTGAATTTCCAACTCTAAAAAATGTACCTCGCATCATCTCTATGTTGTACCATATGGTTTGTATAGCCTACAAATTAATGGATGCTCTCTCCTTTGATGTTACTACAATTATTCTCCTTTCTCAGACAATCAGAAGGTCTTCCTTTTGATTTTCTCTCTCTTTCTCAAAATCCATCTTGAGAAAATAATTAATATGTCCTCTTTCACTTGGATTCCTTTTATAATTTGGAGTTAGGCCAAATCCCTAATATCAATGGTAAATATTAAATTTAATCATGAGTTGAGATCACTGGTCTCAAATTAAAAATAAATCACTAGTACCTAAAGTTAGGCACTTTACAAAAAATATTAACTTTCTTAATTAATTAATAAAGTGATCTCCTAAGTCTAAGAGTCATTTAATGACGATACCTACAACTTGGACACTTTTATTTTGCGAAAATACTTGTCAGAACTACAATCATCAACACTTCCTCTTAGTGAGGAAGGTATTCTCCACCACTCCAAGCTTATATCAAAATAATACAAACTTTCCTTTCATTAACGTTTTAGTGAGTATGTTAACCTACTCATCTATTCGAATATATGGGAGCTTGACTCTTCCCTTCACGGCCTTATTTATGATGGAATGGTATTTGATCTTGATGTGCTTCGACTTGTCATGAAATACTAGATTCTCCAAGAGTTTCATGCAACTTTGATTGTCACAATGAATCACCATAGGCTCCAACTCCTAATCAAAATATCATGTAAGTAGCTTGCAAAGCCAAACTACTTCACAATTAGCAAAACTAGCTACCATATACTCAACTTATGTTGAAATGAGTGCTATTGAAGTCTTCTTCCTATTGAACTAGGAAATCACTGCAGACCCCAAACTGAAAAAACACCCAAATTTTCTCTTCCAATCCATATCACTCCCTGCCTAGTCTGAATCTGAATAGCCTTGCAACCACACCCCATCTCCACCATGGTACTTGAATTCATACGCCATTATGCCCTGTAAGTATTTGAGCTCATGCTTTGTTGCAATCCAGTGCACTTGCCTAAACTATACCACGTACTGACTCAAGGTGTTCACAACATAACAAATGGTTGGTTTAGTGTTGACAAGGTACATCAATGAGCTAGTCAATTTCCTATACTATTTCAAATCTTCCTACTATGAATCTTAAGAATCTACCTTCTTAATGTGTGTCTCCATTGGAGTAGCCATAGATCTATTGTCCTCCATCTCGAATCTTATCAGGACCTCCATTGTATACTTCCCCTACCCAAGGAAGATCTCTCTCGATATTTTCCAAACCTTAAGCCCCAGAAAGTAATGCATCAACCCAATGTCTTTCATCTCAAACTATGTTTCCAAGTCTGATTTTCACTCAACAATAAGCTTCTTTATCCTAGTAAAAATCAAATCATCCACATAGAACACCAAGATGAGGATATTTGATCCAACTAGTATGAACTATAGGTTGGAATCTGCCTCACTCTTGGTGAATCCCATGCTCTACAAATTGTTGTCTATCCTCAAGTACCATTTCCTCGATGTTTATTTGAGTCCATACAAGCCTTTCTTAAACTTGCATACATGTAACTCTTTGTCATGTACCTCAAACCCCTATGGCTACTCAACATATACCTCTTCCTCAATAACTCCATTGAGGAATGTTGTCTTCACATCCCACTCACATCCATTATTCCATCCCATCTCTAAAAAAATAGATATCGTTGCTTAAATAAAAGAGTATATGGAAACACGAGCAAAGTTATCCTTACAGTCTACTTCCTCTTTCTGAGAGAATCCTTAGGGCAAAAATCTCACCTTGTACTTTTCCACACTGCCATGTGCTACATTCTTGACTTTGAAAAACGACCTAAATGTCATCATTGACTTCCCTACTAGTCTTGGCCCAACCTCTCATACATAATTCTTCATGATAGATTTGGGCTCCTCCACCATGTCATCTCTCCATACTTGTTGGTTGCTTGCTTCCTCAAATTTGGAAGGCTCTAAGTCTATGATGTTTGTCATCAAATCCATATATGATGAAAATTTTTGTGGAGGATTACTCTCCCTAAATGTGGTATTGGGAGCCTCCACATGATATCAAGCATCTCTCAAGGTCTACTCATACCATCTATGCCTCTTCTCTAATTTAGAGGGGGCTAACTACCCCTCCTCCCTTGAATATTTCCCTCCCTCCACCAAAAGTTTCTGAAATATGCTCACCTTTTGGATCGACCTATCGAGTATCCTTTACAACTATAGGTAGATCATGAGATTTATTAGATGCCAAGTTCTCATTGAACTTGACATCCATACTCACTGTTGTCATCCATTGTGCTAGTATAAATATCTTATATTCCTTCAGCTCCTCATTATATCCAACTAGAATGCCCTTCTCACCAAGGGCTCCAACATTTTCCTCTTCTCCACATGTACATGGATATATAATGGACAACCAAAAAGCCAAGATGTCCTATCTCAGGTCTCACCCCTATGAATGCTTCCCAAAGGGTCTTGTCCTCCAAACTCTTGTGAGGACTTCTATTTTACAAGTAAATGGCTGCATTGCATGCTTCTACCGATAAGAACATTGAAAAACTATGATCATGGATAATGCAAATAACAAAACTAATGATGGATCTATTCTTCATCTATGCAACCCCATTCTACTACATAGATCCTTGTAGAAATATCTAAATCCAGTGGAGGTATACTCACCCTCGTTATCATATATCAACACTTTGACCTTCTTCCTTGTTAAGTTCTCCACCTGAGCTTTGAACTCCTTGAATTCACTAAGTACCTCATATTTCATCTTCATGAAGGAGATCTAGGTCTTCCTAGAGAAATCATTAAATAAGGTGACATAATCAGATGCATCCTTCATTGATGTCACTTACATAGGCCCAAAAACATCAAAATGTATTAGATCCAAAATCCCTTTAGATTGGATCTCACTACTGGGAATTGAATACTTAATAGACTTGAAAAGTGCACAACTTTTGGACACCCCCTAATGATCCAAACTAAACCCTGGAAGTCTAGTGACCATCTCTCTCAGTATGGTTAGTGACCTATGATGTAGATGCCCCATCCTCCTATATCAAAGCTCGTAAGGGCTCTCACTATCATGCACCAATGCTTGAACAAGTTTTCATTGTAGGTTGTATAAGTTTCCTTCCTTGACTCTAATACTCATAGTTGTTTCTAGACTAGATCCCTTTGGCATACGAACACCTTCCCTTTTTGGAAGGTAATTGCATAATATTTGTCCTCTGCGACTGAGATGGAAAACATGTTCTTCTTCAGACTAGGCACATATGATCCTCTTGAATCAAGATAGAATTGTACTATCCCCTATCCCCTCACTGCATACTTGGCATCATTGTTAAGCTCCCAATTGATCCCTAAACCATCCTTTGAAAGTTGACTGAAAAAATTTCGTTCTTTAATCATGTGGTGAGAGGCACCACTGTCTGAGTATTAAGCACTCCTGACGATAGTGCTAGTAGAAAGATAAGAAACAAGGGAAAAATCATTCTCGAACTTTGTTGCAAATTCACTCAACTGGGTCTCTGATATTGGTGCTACCTATTATGTCTTCCCTTTGTCTTTCTTCTTCTTTGAACACTAATAAGCATAGTGATCTTGCTTATGGAAAACAAAGCACTTGATCTTGCTCATGTCTTTCTTCTTTCTAGGTCGATGTCATTCTCCTTCATTGTTATCTTTCTTGGTGAAAACTTTCCCTTTTCCTTTCTTCATATTTTTTATGAAGGCCAATATTATTTCTATTTTGATGTCATTCTCATTCATTGTTATCTGTATTGGTGAAAACTTTCCCTTTTCCCTTCTTCATATTGTTGATGAGGGCCAAGTTTTCATCACCGCCTCCCTGCTTGCTAGCTTTTAACTCATCTCGAGCCTCCTCCTGAATGTAGTCATCCCATAGTCTCTACTAGAATGTGATCCCCTTCACAAATGGTTCCCAAGGCTTGGTGAACCCATTTAGAGCTACATTCACTAGCTCTACATCCACGATCCTTTCTCCAACTATTGCAAGTTGATTACGAATCTGTGTGATTCTCATAAGGTAATTGATAACATTATCATATTTGGTCATTTGACATTCTCAAAGCTTGTTCTTCAAAACCATTTTTCGGTTGAAATTGTCACTCTAGAAGAGACCAACAAGGGCATCAAACATGTTCTTTGTTGTGGTCTTCTCTGCCACATGCAGGATCAGGTGATCTTTCACAACATCTAATATCACTCTTTTTTCTCTAACGCCTTTCTTTTCCTCTACTACCTAATATGTGGGACCTAATGGACCGGAAGGACCTTCTCCACATTTGCCCACATGTATTTCTCTTTCAAGAGTAGTGTGACTCTTTCCTTCCGAGACAAAGAATTTGAAGCCCCATCTAGTTCATCCTCGAACTTGAGATTGCTTCCTACCATGGCTATTCCTTCTAGCACTCTATAGATCTAATGTTGAGACTTCCAGATCTGATAGATTTGCAATCAACAATTTTGGATATATTTTTTTTCTTTAAATCCTAAGATTTATACCATCCTGATTGATGAAAACTAGTGTCAAGGTAAATAAATCGGATCTAGATTTACACAACTATAATTCTTTAACCAAATAATCAACAAAAAAACTTAGAAAAGAAATAAAAGTAGGATTAAATAAAATATCATGCATGCACCATTTTTATACTCTTTAACATCAATTCATCATCAGATAACTTTCCAACTTAGAAGAGCTCCCATATTGGGAAAAAGGCTCTAAGAAAAATTACAAAAGAAACCCAACAAACCTAAATTTCCAACTCTAAGAAATCTACCCTGGTTCACCTCTATGTTGGACTGTATCGCCTGTACGACCTGTAAATTAATGGTTGCCCTCTCCTTTGTTGTTGTTGCAATTCTTCTCATCACCCCAAAATTCAAAAGGTCATTCTTTTGATTTTCTCTCTTCCTTAAAATCCTTCTTAAGAAAATAATTAATGTATCGGTTCTTTCACTTGGCTTCCTCTTATAATTTTGAGTTAGGCCAAATCCCTAAATTAGAGAAAATTTAGCCTAAGAATAGTCTCTTAAGGAAAACTCAAGAAATTAATAAAAAATGTCATGTAGACAATGCTATATACTACAATACTTTTATCTATGTTCCACTATTTCTTTTTTTGTTAAGCTTGGTAGGATCCTTCATTTTCTATTTATAAACAACAAGTTTACACCACTTATGTGAGATAGGTGGCCTCAACTTGCCCAATGGGAAACCAAGTCTGTTGGCCACCTATCCTCATTATAAGCCATCCAAAAATAGTAAAGTATCAGTCTTTTTAACCAAGCTAAATATGTCTTAGTTTCATGGCTAGACGTTATATGTCTATCTATCACAAGCATGCATAATGTAAAGTAAATGCTACTTGAAATGAGCAAAAAGAAACCATATTAACTAACTATTCCTGCTGCTCTTCCGAAGTTGATTTGACCGGTGTCGGATCCTTGACTATTTCACCAGGAATCTCAATTAATTCGATGATGCATGGGATGTGCCTTTGGATTCTATCTAGACGGATGTCTTACTTGTGTAGCTGGAATTGGATTCGCTTTAGATCCTGTTTGTAGTTGGGCATGTCTTGGAGGGTCAAAGCCATCCCCATAGATATTTGTTCCATGGCCTTCCCCATCAGGCTTTTCATAAGCCAATAGAGATAAAGGGTCTGCTTAAACTGAGTTATTCTGCCTCTGGTGTTCCCGGGATCCGATACTAGGGTCCTCCAGTTCTCTAGTTCCTCCTCAGTCTCGCTCTGCTCCTTAATTTCTCCCTCCCATTCTTCCAGTAATTTACAGATGCCTACATCTGTTCCCTCCCTGTAAGCTGTCGCGACTTCACTGATGAGGTGATCAACAAATTTTCGTCCTCCGCATCATTCTGAAGTTCTTGGGTCTTTGTCCTTATAGGATCCCTCCCACTTCTGCCATGCCCTATGCCTCTCACAGGATGAGCCATCTCCACTTTGTACATAACCTGTTGACAAGAACAAGGTATTAACTTCTGGCTTTGAATATCATTGCCATCTTTATCCTTAATTCTTATCCTATCCCAATTACTCTCCAAGCCATATACAGGTTGGGTGACAGCACATTCATGGGACGAGGCCAGTCTCCATATCCTGGCATGCTTCTCATTACTCCCTTCCCATTGCCGCTCATACCATAGTGGTTGATAATCCCCTCTCTCTGCCACACAAGGGTTTGCATGCACAGGTGATCCTTCCCATTCCACTCTGCCCAGTCAAACTGTGCCACTCCTCTTCTTTCCTTATAGCCTACCCATCCCCAGTGCATAGCTTCTCCAATTCCATCCCAATTATGACGTGGATTCACAGTGCAACTCTCAGGAGGGGCTTCCCGGTCACTAGTCAGGTCGAAGCTCAGGAGCCTTATAGCTAGGGCGCATAACCAGAAAACAACCATACTATGCCTGTGGTGTTTTCCGCAACAAATCACCCAATTCCCCTTCCCAGGTTTCTCCTGGGCCCTCAAGCCAAAAACAAACCAATTCGTCATTGCAATGGGATTTCAGGTCCAAGATACATACCTGTGCTCGCTCCACAGATGTCATCGACAATGCCTTTGTCTCCCTGCTCTAGTGCTCCCGCTCCCAACTCTGCACACAACAATGCAGTTGACACTCCCTTATCTTGCCTTAACTCCACAGTCAACAATGCAATTGCCTCTCCCCTATCCTTCCTTACCTGTTATGCCTCTCGCCTTGTACTTGACGTGCCTGCCACCTTTCCCACCACCCTTGTTGGCATTATGATTCAAGTGTTGTCCTTGATGGCAACTCACTCAGAGGATGGTACAGGTGCTCAGAGGTTGGTACAGGTGATGGCAACTTAATCAGAAGACAGATCTCAGTACAGCATACCAAGGAAGCTCATACACGCCGTTTCGTTAAGCCCAAGTCGCGTGTACACGCAAGTTCGATTCATAAAAAGCGCGTGTATGTGGAAAGGTTCCTTTGGTCCATGGTGGTTAGTCCTTGGAAGTTGTGCCTATGATTTCGGACCATTGTGTCTCGACGGGCGTGTCGATCCCTAGTTTTGAAGTTGATGGTATTGTGTTACTATGGTTTTGGCTCTTGGTATTGAGCTAGGCCTAAGACTATATAAGGAGAAGAAGATCATTAGGCAAAATCATCTTTCGACAAGGCTTGAATATCTAAGAGAGAAAGAGATCTGATATGCAGGTTCTGGGTTGCTTGATCTAAGCCAAGGAGAGATCACATCGGTTGATGGAAGACTAGATCTAAGGATAGATCGGGATCTAATGGTTTGAAATGCACTATCATGATATGGTTGATTATGCGTATTTCTAGATCTGCATATTGTCGCAATGTTACGTTTTGGATCTAACTAATGTCTGGTACAGCTGCAAATTGAGAAAGTTTATTTTTAGATCTGTACGCAGGTTGGCTTCGGTAAAAGAGCGTGTATACGCGGGTTTTGCTCATTGAAGTAGCGTATATCTTTTGAAGCTTGATTTTGGGTTTACAGTGGGGTCTGACTGTTATTGCAGAGTTCTGTAGTCTGCTCTGTGTTCTGGTAACTGGTGATTGACAGGGTTCAGTGGTTCAGTGATTCAAAGTTTGGTTGTTTTATGCTTCAATGATCTGTTGTGGAAATTGAATGATTTGTGGTCTTCAGATTGTAATGTTGTGCTTCAGGAATATCCAAGTCTGAAAATGTATGAAAAGTGATATCTGAAAGAAGGAAGATTGTAGGTCAGCACCTACGTACTAGTATCTTGGCTAGTACAAGAGCAAAGGGGGTTGGAGCTCCCTTCCAAGGAAGTTTGGAGAACGAGAGAAGGTTGAAGCCTTCTGCAGGTTGTAGCCTGCGTACTGGTATAAGGCTGCACCAGTACAAAAGATTGTAAACTGAAGTTTCATATTAAAGAAAGATAGAGACAACTTGCAGCAGGTGGTTTTCACCCACATTGGGTTTCCACCTTATATCTTGGTGTTCATGTGTGTGGCTTTTTATCTGTTCTGTTTTACTGCACATGTTTACTGTTAATGTGATGAATAATGTCCTGATGCACTTAATTGAAGAATAAGCTAACTAAATTGTGAGTTTTCTTCCTATACGCTGTTTTACTTCGTCACAGTAGCGTGTACACGCTGGTTCACTTAACTGAAGTAGCGTATATGTTTCTGAGCATTTAAAAAGTTTGATTAATCAGATAATACTGATTCACCCCCCCTCTCAGTATTATTTCCAACAATTGGTATCGGAGCAGGTCCTTCAGAGAAGCTTGATCGCTTGAAGGAAGATCATTCATCATGAGCAACTACGAGAAAGAAGCATCAATCAGGCCACCGGTTTTTGATGGAACAAATTTCAATTATTGGAAGGTAAGAGTTACTGCATATCTTCAATCTCTTGGTACAGAAGTTTGGGACATTGTAGAAACAGGCTATGTTTTTCCTTCAGCTACTCCTACAGATCCAGCTGAGAAAAAGGCATATGAAACAAATGCAAAAGCAGTCAGTACTCTATTAGGAAGTATATCTCAAACAGAATTCATGAAGGTCATGCACTTCAAATCAGCAAAAGAGATATGGGACAAAATGATCACTAGCTATGAAGGAGATGAACAGGTAAAGCAAGCTAAACTTCAAACTCTCAGGATTCAATATGAGACCCTCAAGATGTATAATGATGAAAGTGTGGCTAATTATTTTCTTCGGGTAGATGAGATTGTTAATTGTATGAAAAATTTGGGTGAAGAAATAAAAGAGACTATAGTAGTTCAAAAGATTCTAAGATCATTATCCCCCAAGTTTGAATCTAAAGTATCTGCAATAGAAGAAAAGGAAAATCTCAAAGTTCTCACTATGTCTCAGCTACATGGAATTCTAACTGCTTATGAAATGAGAAAGGGAGGTCCATCAGACAGAAGGGAAGCTGCTTTTAAGGCATCAAGAAAAGAAGATTACTATGAAGCAAGCCATGTTCCAGAAGAAGAGGAAGAAGAATCAAATTTTGTCAGAAATCTTCAAAGGGGTGCTGGAAGGTTCAGAGGTAAGCTACCTTTCAAATGCTTTGCTTGTGGAAGAGTAGGTCATTATGCTGCAAAATGTCCTAATAAGGATAAAGGAAAAGAACCTGCTAGATGGAATAAGAAACAAAGTGCAAATAAGAAAAGCTACTACACCCATGAAGATAGTGATGGCTTATCAAACAGTGATGAAGATGAACAAGGTAATAAATATAAGCTATTAATGGCATTTGAAGATGATGATTATGAGGATGCTGTAGATGTGGATAATCTCTATAATGAAATTACTAGACTCAAGAGATGCATAGAAGAAAAGAGTGTGATCATTGATACTTTGCAATTTCAAATTGATGAAAAGGAAAAACATCTTGAAAAACTAGAAGGTGAAATTGTTGGTCTCAGAAAAGAAATTGAGAAAACAAAAACTATTAATCTTAAGTTTGTCAAAGGATCTGAAACTTTGGATGAGATTATCAATGTGCAGCGGTCTCCTCTAAACAAGACAGGTTTGGGCTATAATGGAGAAACCTCTCAAGCATCCACCTCAAAAAGTTATCTTGATGCAGCAAGAAGAAATGAGCAGAAGAACAATGAAGATAATCAGGTAAAGCAGGGACGAATTACAAACAGAAACTATCAGGGACAATCCTTCTTAAGGGTGAACAAAAGCTACAACCAACCACAGGTAAAATCTTCTCAGTTTGGCACAAGAATAGATGAAAATAGAAATTACAATCAGTTGGCTGGTAGATTCAATAACCGCAGAAGCTTCTTCAATGGACAATGCTTTTCTTGCCATAACTTTGGTCACAAAGCAGCTCAATGTGTTGCATATAAAACAATCATGACTAGGGAAGCTCAAAAACAAAGAAGTATGACAGGGATTACAAAGAGGACCTATAACAACTTTTCGGTTCTTGAAAATGAAGTTGAATGTTCTATTTGCAATAATTTTGGTCATAAAGAGTCTGAATGCAGGAGCAGGTTTCAGGAGAAAAAGGAACAAGCCACGAGCACCAAAAAATGGAGAATAAAAGAACCTCAGACAGAAAGATGTGGGATAGCGTTTTATGCAGAAGGACAGGAAAATCTATGGTACATTGACAGTGGATGTTCGAAACATATGACAGGTGATAAAGAAAAACTTGAATCTTATTCTACTTTAGAAAAGGGAAAGAAAGTTTCTTTTGGAAATGATACTCCTGCAACTATAAAAGGAAAAGGTATTGCTCCTTTGAAAGAAAAGGTCAAGGCTGGAAATGTTTTGTATGTTGATGGATTGAAGCATAATCTTCTAAGTGTCAGCCAGATGTGTGATCAAAAAACCGAGGTTATTTTCAGATCGAATGGATGTCTTGTTCGTGATCTTGATACAGGTAAAACAGTTCTCAAAGGCAAAAGAACTCCAAATAATCTGTACATATTTGAAGAAGGACAACAACAATGCTATCTTAGCAAGGATGAAGAGCACTGGTTATGGCATCGAAGGTTGGGACATCTAAGCTTCTCACAAATAAGGAAAGCATGCAAATATCAGGCAGTTCGCGATCTTCCAGATATCAAAATTCCAGACAACACCATATGCAAATCTTGTCAGTTTGGAAAGCAAACCAGAACTAACTTTCCAGAGAAGGAAGGATCAGCTAGCTTGCCTCTTGAGCTAGTCCATACAGATGTATGTGGTCCATTTAGGAAAAGGACACCTCGAGGAGAAGAATATCTGATATTATTCATTGATGATTTCTCAAGGTTTGTTTGGTTAGGGCTTATGAAGCACAAAGATGAAGCATTCGAAAAATTCAAATCCTTCAAAGCATTGGCTGAAAATGAATCAGGACACAAAATTAAGTGCCTCAGATCTGACAGAGGTGGGGAGTTCACATCAAATGAATTTTTCGATTTCTGCGATGAACATGGGATAAGAAGAGAATTCTCTACAGCTAGAACTCCTCAGCAAAATGGGGTTGTGGAAAGAATGAACAGAACTATCCAACAAATGGCTCGTGCTATGCTCGATGAATCAGGTACTCCTGCAACCTTCTGGGGTGAAGCTGCACATGCTGCTGTTATCATTCTTAACAAAACAAATGTCCGAGTAAACAGCACTCAAACACCTCATGAGCTTTGGAGTGGTAAAACTCCTTCCGTGAAGCATTTCAAAATCTTTGGGAGCAAATGTTATATTAAGAATACTGATGAGCAACTTGGCAAACTTGAACCTAGAGCAGATGAGGGCATTCTTCTTGGTTATTCTCCACATAGCAAAGCATACAAGTGCTACAATAAAAGACTTGGCAGAATTGTTGACAGTATTGATATAGTGGTTGATGAGAAGGGATATATTCCTAGGCAAGTTCATCATGAAGACATTGAAGAAGATGAAGGTTACTCTCAAAGGCGAAATGATGAAGAAGAAGAACCTCAAGAAGAAGAAGAATCTCAAGAAGAACCAGAGGAGCAGACAAGAATAGAAGAGAAGACTCCATCCAGATATGTCCAAAAGAATCATCCAGAAACTCAGATTGTGGGGCAGAAAGAAGCAGGAGTACAAACAAGAAGGACACTTGCAGAAGCTTCAAGCTACTTGGCTCTACTCTCCTCCATTGAACCACAAAATGTGAAAGAAGCATGCAAAGATGAATGTTGGGTCAAAGCAATGGATGAAGAACTTGAGCAAATCGAAAGGAACAACACTTGGGAATTAGTTCCTAGACCAAAAGATAAGAATGTAATAGGAACAAAATGGGTCTTCAAGAATAAGTTAAATGAAAATGGAGAAGTAATTAGAAACAAGGCCAGACTTGTTTGTAAAGGGTATGCACAGCAAGAAGGAATAGATTTTGAAGAGACCTTTGCTCCTGTGGCAAGACTAGAGGCCATCCGAATGTTCCTTGCTCTCTCAAGCTTTCAAAACTTCAAGGTATTTCAAATGGACGTGAAATCAGCCTTCCTGAATGGAGACTTAGAAGAAGAAGTATATATTGAGCAGCCAGATGGGTTCATTCTTGGAAATGATCCAAACCTTGTATGCAGATTGAAAAAGGCACTCTATGGGCTCAAACAAGCTCCAAGGGCTTGGTACTATCGGTTGGACAAATATCTTCACCAACAAGGCTTTTCAAAAGGATCAGCAGATAGCAATCTCTATATAAAAGTTGAAAATAACAAATTGCTAATTCTTGTTGTTTATGTAGATGATATTATTTTTGGCAGCAATGAAGAGACCATGAGTCAAAACTTTGCCTTGGTTATGCAGAAAGAATTCGAAATGTCACTTCTTGGAGAATTGACATATTTTCTTGGATTGCAAATCCAACAAAATGAAGGAGGTATCTTCTTGTCTCAAACCAAATACCTCAAGCAGATCTTGAAGAAGTATGGCATGGAAGAGTCAAAGCCAGTATGTACACCCATGGTTACAGGATGCAGCCTCAGTGCAAATGATGAATCAGCAGCAGTCCACCAACCCACTTATAGATCCATGATTGGGAGTTTGCTTTATTTGACAGGTACTCGACCAGATATTACACATGCAGTAGGAATGGTTGGAAGATTTCAAGCCAACCCAAAGGAAACTCATCTTCAGGCAGTCAAAAGAATCTTCAAATATCTTCAAGGGACCCAAAACTATGGCTTATGGTATCCTAGAAATACTGATCTCACTCTTCATGCTTACACAGATGCAGATTGGGCTGGAAGTGTGGATGATAGGAAAAGCACAAGTGGAGGTGCTTTCTTCATGGGTTCCAGATTAGTATCTTGGTTCAGCAAGAAACAAAGTTCGATTGCCTTATCTACAGCTGAAGCAGAATATGTGGCTGCAGCATCTTGTTGCACACAACTTCTTTGGATGATGCAGACCTTGCAGGACTTTCAAATCACTTGCACTCCACCTGTCTCTATCTTATGTGATAATACAAGTGCAATCAGCATTTCAAAGAATCCTGTCATGCACTCAAAGACCAAGCACATACCAATCAAGTACCATTTTCTTCGGGAACAAGTGCTTGAGCAGAAGGTCAAGTTGGAGTATGTTCCTTCTAAGGAGCAAGTTGCTGATATTCTCACAAAACCACTGCCCAGGGAAACTTTTGAATATCTCAGACAAAAGCTGGGAGTAGTTGATGCTTCATCCTGTTGTTGAAGTTTGTTTGTTCTACAGAAAAGTTGGTATACGCAGGTTACGGAAGGGATATGTGCGTATACACGCGGATTCATGCTGGGTAAGTCGCGTGTATGCTGGACGCTTGTTGCAGAAAGAATATCCGCGTACATACGCTGTTTTGTACAGGATAAAACGCGTATATGAAGTTCTGAACAGCAAGGGAAAACTCTGAAGTTCTGAACAGCAATAGGAATGTCAGAATTCTTCAGGCACAGTTTCAAGGAGTGCAACAGGCACAGGTTCAGGGGGAGCAGCTCAAAAGTCTCATAAAGCATTGTTGGCATTCAGATGTTTTGGTTGTTGGTTTCAGGAGAAGGAGCTCAGAAAGAAATTCTGGTTGCTGATCTAACAAGATGTTTATCAGATGCTGCTGGTGTCTTTCCTAAGTCTTGGTCTAGATCTGTTGTCTCTATGTCATGTATCTCTCTTGTCATATCTCTTTTATGGTATCAAGGTCATGTAACGGCCTTTGTTGGTTTCCCCACTATGCCTGGGATGAATGCTGTAATATAATTGGTTGTTTCTGTTATGTCCCCTCTTGGTAGGGAGTATGGATGTATGTATTGAGTCTTTTGGTGATAGGAAGGTCCCTTATGGTGTATAAGTCTTGGTTCTTGTTGAAGAACATCTTTTGCAGATCTGGCCTTCGGTCAGGGGGAGCACAAGTCAGCACAGCCAAACAGAGATATCAGCATGTCCTCAGGGGGAGCACAGCCCTTTGCCCTTGATGTCAAAGGGGGAGAGTGACTTGGTGTGATGGTTGCCATCAAGTCCAAAGGGGGAGATTGTTGGCATTATGATTCAAGTGTTGTCCTTGATGGCAACTCACTCAGAGGATGGTACAGGTGCTCAGAGGTTGGTACAGGTGATGGCAACTTAATCAGAAGACAGATCTCAATACAGCATACCAAGGAAGCTCATACACGCCGTTTCGTTAAGCCCAAGTCGCGTGTACACGCAAGTTCGATTCATAAAAAGCGCGTGTATGTGGAAAGGTTCCTTTGGTCCATGGTGGTTAGTCCTTGGAAGTTGTGCCTATGATTTCGGACCATTGTGTCTCGACGGGCGTGT
This sequence comes from Pinus tabuliformis, assembly GCA_031772625.1. Taxonomy (NCBI): domain Eukaryota; kingdom Viridiplantae; phylum Streptophyta; class Pinopsida; order Pinales; family Pinaceae; genus Pinus; species Pinus tabuliformis. The sequence goes on along the minus strand of CM062811.1, from coordinate 764,785,739 downwards.
CGATCCCTAGTTTTGAAGTTGATGGTATTGTGTTACTATGGTTTTGGCTCTTGGTATTGAGCTAGGCCTAAGACTATATAAGGAGAAGAAGATCATTAGGCAAAATCATCTTTCGACAAGGCTTGAATATCTAAGAGAGAAAGAGATCTGATATGCAGGTTCTGGGTTGCTTGATCTAAGCCAAGGAGAGATCACATCGGTTGATGGAAGACTAGATCTAAGGATAGATCGGGATCTAATGGTTTGAAATGCACTATCATGATATGGTTGATTATGCGTATTTCTAGATCTGCATATTGTCGCAATGTTACGTTTTGGATCTAACTAATGTCTGGTACAGCTGCAAATTGAGAAAGTTTATTTTTAGATCTGTACGCAGGTTGGCTTCGGTAAAAGAGCGTGTATACGCGGGTTTTGCTCATTGAAGTAGCGTATATCTTTTGAAGCTTGATTTTGGGTTTACAGTGGGGTCTGACTGTTATTGCAGAGTTCTGTAGTCTGCTCTGTGTTCTGGTAACTGGTGATTGACAGGGTTCAGTGGTTCAGTGATTCAAAGTTTGGTTGTTTTATGCTTCAATGATCTGTTGTGGAAATTGAATGATTTGTGGTCTTCAGATTGTAATGTTGTGCTTCAGGAATATCCAAGTCTGAAAATGTATGAAAAGTGATATCTGAAAGAAGGAAGATTGTAGGTCAGCACCTACGTACTAGTATCTTGGCTAGTACAAGAGCAAAGGGGGTTGGAGCTCCCTTCCAAGGAAGTTTGGAGAACGAGAGAAGGTTGAAGCCTTCTGCAGGTTGTAGCCTGCGTACTGGTATAAGGCTGCACCAGTACAAAAGATTGTAAACTGAAGTTTCATATTAAAGAAAGATAGAGACAACTTGCAGCAGGTGGTTTTCACCCACATTGGGTTTCCACCTTATATCTTGGTGTTCATGTGTGTGGCTTTTTATCTATTCTGTTTTACTGCACATGTTTACTGTTAATGTGATGAATAATGTCCTGATGCACTTAATTGAAGAATAAGCTAACTAAATTGTGAGTTTTCTTCCTATACGCTGTTTTACTTCGTCACAGTAGCGTGTACACGCTGGTTCACTTAACTGAAGTAGCGTATATGTTTCTGAGCATTTAAAAAGTTTGATTAATCAGATAATACTGATTCACCCCCCCTCTCAGTATTATTTCCAACAACCCTTGCATGTATTCATGCAAAGGGCCACCGCACCCATTGCCATGACTGTGTGGGGGGGGTGGATGGTACCCAACCTTTACTCCTCATAAATTTCTATCATCCTTTCCATCCTCTGACACACACCCCGATCGGGGTTTTGGTTGTTTGGATTCCCATTTTCCTGGATTTGCCTGCGATCTTGGGCCAGTATTTCCTCCAGAGCTTTGAACCTGTCATCCCTGGGCTGTATCGGCCATAATTTTTCCAGCGAGCCATTTTGTTGATTACAACCCCAGTTGGCCAGGAAGTCAGCCGCTTTATTCCCTTCCCTTCTTACATGTCAGACCATTATATAGTCAAACTTGTGAATGAGCTCCCCTATCTCTTGTATAAGGTGCGTTGTCCTCCAACTTTGGCTCAATTTGTCCCATGATGTGTCGTTGTTGAGTTTCACCAAGGTGGTTGTGACCATACTAGAATCACCTTGCACCACAACATTTCGGTGCCCCATTCTTAAAACTATTCGAAGACCTTGACCTGCTTGTGAAAATTCTATCACTACAACAACTGATTTACTTTTCCTACTTATTTCATCATAAGATATTCATGAAATTACTTCAACAAACAATAAAATAAATACTAATGCACATATCACATCATAATACAGAAACAAAAATATGCACACATTGACACAGTTATTTTGGACTAATGTCCCCGGAAAAACCCAATTTGGGAAAACCGGTGTAGTAAGGGATTTTTTTTTATTCAGCAATTTTCTTGTACAACAGGGTGCCAAACTGGCTTACCCACAAATAGAAAAAACTTCCATCACTTTCCTAAACCCAGCATAGGCCCTACTAACCTTTGCTACAGCCTGAAACCCTCTGCATTAGCCTACTGAGGCTCTGCGCAGCCTCTCTGGGCTTCTGCGTCACTCCTGCAGCCTCTGCGTGGATGACGCAAGCCCTCCTGGCTCTGTGCAGTCTGTGCTGCCTCTGCGTCTGCCTCTTCTGCATTGATCTCCTATCTCTCTGTTCTGTACTTGCTGCCTCTTGATTGCTCTCCAGACCACTGGTTCAATTTCTCAGCAAACCCTACTCCAAAAATTGAACTAACTAGTTTCCCTCCAAGTGCCGCTCAAGCCTTTTCTTATACTTTTTCTGTTGACATCTCAACAACCGAGATTAAGTCCTTAATCAATAGCTAAGATTAGATCTGGCTTGATCCATGTCTTTTGGACCATTCTAACACAAATTCATATTAATACACATTAATATTTTATTTTCCCTAAGTTAAGACTTAGGGACTCCATTAAAAATATTAATTATTTTAATATCTCCTGATCTGTTTAGAATTTTCCCAAACCCTTTTTGGGTATTGGATATCTCATGTGCCCCAACCTCGCCACCAAATTTCGTGGCTAGAGCATATCCGATGCTACCCCAAATCAACACTCCCTCTTAGCGAGGATTGTGCTCTAGCAATACTCCTCACTGAGTATTACTTTGATCATTCGGCATCGGTACCTGTGTTGGTGCTAGGCCTCCCTACCCAACATCCTCTGCACTGCTGCATCCTGTACTGCTGCCCATGGTTCTGCCACTACCACTGCTGCATCTGTACACCAACTCCCTCTGCATCCATGCTATTGTTGGTCCTTTCTCCTAGCACTGCATCTGCACTGCACCTTCCTCTACATCTGTGCTATTGTTGGTCCTTTCTCCCAACACTGCAACTCCCTCTAGATCTGTGTTGCTATTGGTCCTTTCTCCCAACACTGCATCTGCACTTCAACTTCCTCTTCATTCGTGCTGCTAACACACTACTTCTGAAAGGGGTTCTTTACCATCCCCATCTTTTCTCTGAAGTAGTCAAATTTTGACTTTCCAAAGGCCTTAGTGAGGATATCTACCACTTGTTCCCCTGTAGGAGTGTAACTCAACTGTACAACTCCATGTTGGACACAATCTCTGACAAAGTGACACCGGATATCAATATGATTTGATTTATCATGAAATACTAGATTTTTAGAGAGTTTGATGCAACTCTGACTATCACACATGATCCTGGTCGCCTCCATATTTCTTCTGAATAGGTTTACCAACAGTTTTCTAAGCCATATGGCCTCACATGAAGATGTGCTTGATGCCATATATTCTGCCTCAGACGAGATTAGAGCCACTGACTTCTGTTTTCTGTTGCACTAGGAGGTTATTCCTGATCTAGTGTTAAAACAGTACCCAAAGGTCCTTTTTTCCAATCCACTGAACTTCCTACCCAATCTACATCAATAAATCCACTCAACCTGATATCCTTCCCCTTGTTGTACAAGAGCCCATAATCAACTATTCCCTGTAAATACCTGAGAACGTGCTTGGCTACTGCCCAGTGAGCCCTATTTGGTTCCACCATGAACTGACTGAGGGTGTTGACAACGTAGCAAATATCTGACCTGGTATTGACTAGATACATCAGGGACCCTATGAGCTGTTAATATAGGGTGGGATTGACATCCTTGTCTTCTGATGCATCAATCTTCTTCCAGTTGGTGATCATTGGCGTAGCCATAGGTCTACAACCTCTCATCCCGAACCTTTTCAGAATTTCTGTAGCATACCTTCCTTGCCCAAGGAAGATTTCCCCTTTCTGTTGCCAAAATTCTAGCCCTAGAAAACAGTGCATTCATCCCAGATCCTTCATATTGAACTCTGTGGCTAGATTCTTCTTGCAGTCTTCAATGAGTCTGGATGATCCTATCAGGAAGAGATCATCCACATATAATACTAAGATAAGTGGCTTGCTCTCTACGACTAAATAGTAGAGATTCGGATCTATGCCACTCTTGACAAACCCCATCTTCTGCAAGTAGCCATCTATTCAACCATACCATGCTCTTGGTGCCTGCTTTAGCCCATACAAGGCTTTCTTCAGTCTGCATACATGAGACTTCTTCTCATGAGTTTCAAAGCCATCTGGTTGTTCAATGTATACTTCTTCTTCTATTAACCCGTTCAGAAATGCCATCTTGACATCCATCTGATGGATCTCCCATCCCATCTGGGCTGTAAGAGATATCACGGTCCTAATAGATGTATACCTGGCTACCGGGGCGAAGGTTTCATCATAGTCAATCCCTTCCTTCTGAGCATACCCCTTAGCCACAAACCTGGCCTTGTATTTTTCAATGCTGTCGTCCGCAGTATATTTGATCTTGTAGATCCATCTTGAACCTACCACAGATCTGTCTTGAGGCCTTAACACTAACTCCCAAACATCGTTTACCATTATGGAGTTATACTCCTCCACCATCGCATCTAGCCAGACCTGATGTTGAGCTGCCTCCTTGAAGCTAACAGGCTCTCCATCCTGAGCTACTAACACTTGAGACCTGTCAGGCTCTTTTCACTCCCTTTTACTGTTCCTTGGCTCTTTGATGAAGTTCTCTGCATCACGCAGAATCTGATGAAGTTCCCTATTGGTTCTTCCTCTGCCAACAGGTGCTTATGTTTTCTCTTCTTCCTCATCTTGAGAATCTCCCTTATTTGAGGAAGGATTCTTCACATCCGTTGGTTGAAGAGGCATGACCAACGGATCCTCTTTCGACTACTCCTTGGAAGGCATTTCGTGAGATCTTCTGAAAGCTTTGTCCTCCATGAACTTTACATCTCGTCGTACTACTACCTTCCTACTCCCTAGAAGATAGATCATGTATGCCTTATCGTTCTTGCTATGTCCTGCCAGATACCCCTTTTCTGTAGTTTGATCCATCTTCTTCCTCTTTTCTTTGGGTATGCGACAATATGCCAAACTACAAATATCCTGAAATCACTGACTTCAGGTGTCTTCCCAGTGAAGACTTTCTCTGGAGTAATCTTTCCCAATGCCCAATGAGGAGTCCTGTTCTGAACGTAGATAGCTGCGTTTCATGCTTCTGCCCACAGGAATTTTGGCATATCCTGATCATACATCATGGCCCTAGCTGCTTCTACAATAGTCCTGTTTTTCCTTTCTGCCACCCCATTCTGCTCCGGATTGTAGGGAGTTGTCCACTCTCTTATGATGCCCTCCTTAGCACAAAAATAAATGAAGTCATTATTGACATATTATCCACCATTATCTGAGCGCAAGACTTTTATTTTCTTATCTGTCATATTCTGCACTAGAGCCTTGAACTTCTTGAATCAACAGAAAACCTCATCCTTGGTTTTAAAAAAATAGATCCAAGTTTTCCTCGAGTGGTCATAAATGAAAGTAAGGAAATACTCGGCACCGCTAAGAGCTTTGACAGACATAGGTCTACAAATATCTGAGTGTATCAATCCTAGTACACTCTTGGCCTTGTGGTTGCTCCTAGGAAATGCCGCCTTGGTATACTTTCCTAGAGCACATCCCCTGCATACATCATCTTGTTCCGTACTCAGATCCGAAACTCCTATTACAGTGCTCCTGAGAATTCTCAGAGCTCCATAGTGCAAGTGACCCATCCTTTTGTGCCATAGTTCATTCAAGTCTTTGTCCCCATGACTGCCTATTAGTGCCATTGGAGATTCTAGTTGTAATCTGTACAACCAATTACTTTTTATCCTGATCTGCACTTTCTTTTTCCAGCTCAGGTGTTTGACATATACCTTTTCCTTGATGAAGTAGACGTCATAGCCCTTGCCTTGTAGTTGTGACACAGAAAGTAATTTCATCCCCAATCCTGGCACATTCAGCGCATTTGTGGCATGGAACCGCTCTCCCGATTATGTCTAAAAAAGCTATGGTACCCTTTCCTACTGGAGTACACTTCGCCTTGTTCCCCATGGCAATCTGAAAGTTCATCTTCTCTTCTTGATATTCTGAGAAACACTCACTGATTCTCGTCATATGCCATGAGGCTCCACTATCTATATACCATACTTCTGATGATGCAGCACTAGTCATGCACGTCACTTCTTCTTCCAACCTAGAAGCCAACATAGAGAAATCAAAATCTCTCTCTCTTGTGCAATCTTCTGAAAATCTACGTGACCTGAGGTGGATGCTTCTGCATTGTGGTCTCGACCCATAACTGATTTTCCCTTTCTGTCTTTGATTACTTCCTCTGATACCATGTGAAAATTCTATCACTACAACAACTGATTTACTTTTCCTACTTATTTCATCATAAGTTATTCATGAAATTACTTCAACAAACATCAAAATAATACTGCTGCATATATCATATCGTAATCTAGAAACAAAAATATGCACACATTGACACAATTATTTTGGACTAATGTCCCCGGAAAAACCCAATGTGGGAAAACCGATGCAGTAAGGGAGGATGTTATTATTTAGCAATTTTCTTGTACAACAGGGTGCCAAACTGGCTTACCCAAAGATAGACAAACTTCCAACACTTTCCTAAACCCAACATAGGCCCTACTGAACTCTACTATAGCATGAAAGCCTCTACGTCAGCCTACTGAGGCTCTGCGTAGCCTCTCTGGGCTTTTGCGTCACTCCTGTAGCCTCTGTGTGGATGATGCAGGCCCTTCTGGCTCTGCGCAGTCTCTGCTGCCTCTGCATGGCTTCCTCTGGCTCTGCGTCTGCCTCTTTTGCACTGATCTCCCATCTCTCTATTCCGTACTTGCTGCCTCCTGACTACTCTCCAAACCACTGGTTCAATTTCTCAGCAAACCCCGCTCCAGAAATTGAATTGACTGGTCTCCCTCAGTGTGCTCTCCAAGTTCCCCTCAAGCCTCCTCTTATACTTTTTCTGTTGACATCTCAACAGCCGAGATTAAGTCCCTAATAAATGGCTAAGATTAGATCCATTGTTCTGCTAATATAGTCTCCCTAATGTTTCTAACTATTCCTTCCCACACCTGATCTTGGTTTGATATTTTATTTTTGAAAATTCTGCGGTTTCTTTCTTTCCATATGGCCCATAGGTTTAAACCTAAGGCCAGTCCCCATGCTCGGTTCAATACTGGACTTGAGAAAATATTGTTGCACATAGAAGGATTGTTTCCTTTATGCTGTGGCAGTCCCGATCCATCCTTTCGAAGACTCCTTGTAGTTGGCCCCATTTCTGTTCCGCAAACGGACAGGAATTCAGCATATGCTCCATATCCTCTCTGTTTTGTTGGCACATCCAGCATAAGGACGGGCCCTGAATTCCTTTTTTCTGAAGTTGATCCCAGGTTAGGATCCTCCCTTTGCATACCAACCATAGGAAATGGGCTACCTTTGGCCACCATCCCCCCTTCCAGATTTTTTTCCAAAGAAGTCCTTGTCCATCTTGGCCTTGTTCTGCTTTCAAGTCATACGCTTCTTTGATGGTGAAGATGCCTTTTGTGGAGTGACCCCATCTCAGAATGTCCAGGTGATTCCTAATCATGATTTGTCTTGATCTCATTTCTTTTTCGAACTCTGCCCATAGCAATGTCTCTATACCCAGGTCCTAATCTTCCTTCTTCTTCCACCTCCTCTAGTTCCCTGTTGTTTGCTCTTCTTTCCAGAATTGCTCTACATATTGGATATTGTTATCATTGGTAAATCGATATATGTCTCTGAGGTCTTGTCTATCTATAATTATTTCTCTTCTCTGCCATGAGTCCTCCCAAAATCTTGTTGTTTTTCCATTTCGAATTTCCCAAAAAGCATGTTGGTTAATGAGGTCTCGATTTTGGCTTGCCGAGTTCCAAATTGCCGATCCTTTGGGTGGGTCTCTATACCGTAATATATCTTCAGTTCTCTCTGACATGTTATATTTTCTTGTCCATATTTGTTTCCATAAGTCCCATCCTCCTCCCAGCCATCTCCACCATAATTTAACTCCCATTACTTGATTTAAAGTGTATAGGTCCCTGAGGCCAAGCCCTATGTTCCACAATATTTATTAACACAAAATTTAATAAAAAAATTAATATACTATCCTATTTTTTTATTTTATAGAAATCCTCCCGTATATAACACTTTTATTAAAATATATATCTATTTATTTTATATTTATGTTAAAATTAATAATACAAAATTCAACTTAATTCACTAATACCAAATTCATGTACTTTGATAAATTAACCTCACTTTATTAAAAAAAACATTCACTTTAATATGGTTAACTATAAGTCATAAATTCGTTTAATATGTGACTATTACAGCAACTTGGCACTTTGCTTTTCCAAAAATACCTATCAAAGCTACAATCATCATCGACAAAACGAGGAGTGCTTAGATACCTCAAATGTCAAATTTAAGTTTTGTTGTGCCCCTATCCAGATAGGACTCCTTTTTTCTAGCATTAAAGTTCCTTGAAGATCCATCACTCTAAAAGTGTTAATAAGAGGTTAGGTTTTTTATTTTTATATTTTGCAAAACCTTTAGTTGGTGTCTTAATTATATCATAGGATGTTTTATGTTTAAAGTTACATATTTCAATGAAGGGGATCAAAGCTGGACTGTTTTTGTAATTCCATTAGCATCTATTTTGGATGTTTGATGTTAGAGTTTTTTTTAATGGTGAATATTAACTAATATTTGTGTTATTTATTATTATTATTGGTATAATATTTTCTTTTTTATAAATTAATTTAGATTTATTTTAATCTAGAATTTATCTGGAGTGGAGAGATCAAATATTTTGAGATGCAATTTTTTTTAAGTGAAAAGAGATATGATTTCTCCAGAATTAAGTTATATCTAGACTGATATAATGAAAATTTCTTAGGTATTGATGTTAAACTTGTCAACTTAAAAAATATTCATTTTGTTGAATTTTATACGGTGCCTGAGCTGCAGCCGTGCGACTGACCTAGGCGATCACAGCGCAGGGACTGAGCTTCAGCCCTCCATCATGGCCCCTCCGGAAGCTCCACCAGAGGGGATCGATCCTCAGCTGGCTTTTTCAACACTGATTAAATTGTTGCCCCCACAATGCCCCGAACCAACAGTCTCGAAATTTATCAAAAAGCTGGATGTTCTTCAGGAGGTCAGCCTGCCCCCAGTTCTCCCACGCATGGATGCCTTGTCCTTGGCAAAAAGAGGACTTATAGGTCAATTCACAGGCCTTTGACCATCTCCAAAAACTGTTCAAAGATGGGTTGAAAGGAACTGGTCCGACAAAATACAAGGGAAAAGCTCCATCAGATTCTGTGGGAAAGGGTACTTCACCTTCCACTTCGAAACTAAAGAAGATAAGGATTTAATCTTCAGAAATGGGCCCTATTTCATGGACTCAAGGGGCCTGTATCTCAACAAATGGACCCCAGATTTCGATCTAGAGCTGGATGTTCCTAGTGCAGTCCCAGTCTGGGTCCAGCTCCCTCACCTCCCTCTTCATTGCTGGGGAGATGAATCGGTTTGCGCTATCGGGAATGCAGTTGGCAAATATATTGATCGCAGTGAACCAAAAGAAAATATGCAAGCCTGTGCGCGGATCTATGTTGAAGTGGACCTCGGCAAAGGCCTCCCGGAAGCCATCAAGCTTAAAGTGGACGACTAGAGCCACATACAGCAACTGGATTACGAGCAGATCCCCTTTAAGTGTAAGGTATGTCACGAATATGGACACTTTGCCAATAGATGCACTAAGCTTATTGATGTAGAAAATGGATCACAAGAAGAACAATGGGAAATGGTTAAAAAAAAGAAAACAGTCTCTTTAGTAAACGCTCACCTTGTATCAGGCCCTTCGGCCTCTTTTGCAGCCCATCCCACCCCTTCCTCCCCTGCTCCCTCCAAACCACCTCCCCTCTCCCGTCCTCAGGCCCTTCCCTCATCCAACCCCTTCTCTATCCTCTCCACCCCTGATCCCCAAGAGCCCCCTCTCCATGAAATCCAACGCCAAGACACTATCGAATCCTCATTGCCTCTTACTATTTCCTCTCAGCCTCTTCTTAGTCCTCCCCTCAACAGAATTACTAGAAGCTCATCTAAAGATCACGGGGGTTCTAGTGAACCCTCCAAGAAACCTGGCCCAGGCAGGAAATCTGCTAAGTAGCACAGGGATGAGAACGCGCAAAAGGACATAGCAATGGGAATGCAAACACCCATAGAAACTTATATCCTAGGACAACATGACAAAGAAGCAATCAACAAGGACCAAGGGGGGCGAGCACCTCCCCACACACCACATATCCAATGATGAAAATATTATCTTGGAACATCAAGGGACTTGGGCATCCCTCTAAGGTAACAGCCCTAAGGGATCTTATCATCTCTGAGAAGCTAGGAATTATTATGTTACAAGAAACAAAACAAAACCACAAGGAAATGAGTAAAGTCATTGAGCAGCAGAGACAGTATAGAGGAAGCATTAGTAAGGCAAGAGGAGCCTCAGGAGGAATAGCAACAATTTGGAATCAAGGTATATGGAACTGTATTTCGGAAACAATAAATCAACACTGGATCAAAACAACTTTGGAAAATAAAGCAGATCAGCAAGCCATTATCATCTACAACATCTATGTGCCAAATCACTGTAGAGATAAGGATAGTTGTTGGCATGATCCAAAAGACAGTCTGGACGCAGAAGAGAACACTAACATTATTCTAGGAGGTGACTTTAATTTAATCCTCCACGCTAATGAGAAAAGGGGAGGCAGTTTTACACCTGATCCATATAGAATACAGTTGGAAAATATCATGCAGGAGCATGATCTTATGGATGTCCCTCCAAAAAACCGTAGATACACCTGGAACAACCGCAGGATGGGTGCTAGTAACATCATGGAGTGGTTGGACAGAATTCTCATCAATATTACACTTCTCTCTGCTTTCTCCGTCGGATATGCTAACATTCTAACGTGCTCTGCCTCCGACCACTTCCCAATAACTCTAACGCTGGAAAATCATAGGCCACTTGGGCCCATCCCATTCAAATACAGTTCTCTCTGGAATGATATACCAGTAGTTGCAGGAATTGTTTACAGCTCTTGGATCCAACACGTGGAAGGCTCTCCCGGTTTCATTTGGGAAACAAAACTACGGAAAACAAAACAAGCCATCAAAGAATGGGCTAAAACAAAGTATCAAGAACCAGAGAAGGTAAAAAAAGAAATTAAGAACAATCTGGAGAGTATCCAAAGAGCAATAGAGGAAAATGGCCTTTCCCAAGAGAACAAACAACAGGAAAATGAACTCTACTTACAGCTATACCGAGTTAACAGAGAAGAGGAAACAAAATGGAGGCTCAAGTCGAGACAATTATGGTTACAAGGGGGTGACAAGAACTCAGCTTTTTTTCACAAGCAAACAACAGCCAGAAAGATAAGGAATAATGTTAGCTCCATCCTAGATGTAGAAGGTGATAGACAAAGCACTCAGAAAGCTATTCGAAGAGTTGCTACATATCACTATTGGGACCTGCTAACTGAAACAAAGGAAGCAAAGGATTATACAGATTTATTGCAGCATCTCCCAACAGGGATAAGCAGGGAAATGAATGACATTTTAAGCAAGGAGATAGATGAGGAGGAAATCAGGAGATCAATCTGGACTCTTCAACCTGATAAAGCCCCAGGACCGGATGGCTTTCCCATCTGCTTTTATCGAGCATTCTGGGGAATTATTAAAAATGACTTGACAAAAATGCTCAATTGGATCCAACGAAAAGGCAAAATAGGAGGATATACCAATGCTACTCATCCAACACTCATCCCCAAAGAAAACAGGCCATCTTCCTTTGCTCGTTTCAGACCCATATCACTCTGTAACTCCTCGTATAAAATCTTGACAAAAATCATTGCTACTCGCCTAAAGCCTTTGCTCCCTTCTCTCATTTCCGAAAATCAAGGGGGATTCTTAGCCAACAGACAAATAACTGATTCCATTTTACTTGTGCAAGAAGCCATCCATTCGAGTCAAACCAGAAATGAGAAAGGGTTTATCCTCAAGCTTGATCTGGCCAATGCATTTGACAGAGTGAGACACTCCTTCCTCTTGGCAGCTTTGAAGAAGATGGGATTTGATGACTGCTTTCTCAACCTCATTCGAGCCTGCATTTCAGGGCCATGGATCTCCCCTCTTGTAAATGGCAGACCTGGAGAAGCTTTTCAATCATCCAGAGGCCTCTGACAAGGTTGCCCCCTCTCACCTTATCTCTTCATTCTAAAGTCTGAATCCTTCAGCAGGGCGTTGGACTTCAGCCGAAGGGTTGCTTAATCACAGGAATAAAATTTGGGGATGGGGTCAAGAACATAAATCATTCACAATTTGCTGATGACACCTTGCTGATTGGAGGGGCCTCCACCACAATAGCTAAGCGCTTCAAATCTCTCCTTGACAAATACATGAGCTACTCTGGCGGAATGGTAAATAATTTGAAAAGTTGCATATATGGCTGGAACACAACAGTACAAGTACTTCACAATAACGCCAACATCTTTGGAGTCACATGCAAGTATGATTGAACTCACTTCTCTTACTTGGGCATGCCTGTAAGTGTTGGACCTTTGAGAGCAGAATTTTGGGACACAATAGTCGACAAAATGAAAAGAAAAGTGCAGCAATGGGGATTTATTTGGCTCAACCCAGATGGTCGCCTCACTCTTCTTAAGTCAGGTATATCTTCTCTCCCCCTATATCATTTTTCTCTTCTTCAAGCTCCGGCCTCCTTCCACAACAAAATGGAAATCATCCTTCGCCAATTCCTATGGCAGGGGGGGAAAATGATAAAAAGAAATTCAACTTGATTAATTGGAAGCAGGTGATCCAGCCCCAAGACCGAGGAGGTCTTGGAATTAGATCTCCTAAATTTCTCAATTTAGCCTTTGGAGGCAAAATTGTCTGGAGACTCATTACTGGACTCCCAGCATGGTGGAAAAAAGTTCTGGAAATTAAATACCTCAATTTTCCTAGACAACAGCTTCTTGATTGAGATATTCCCAATAGAGAATCCTCCAAAATTTGGCGATTATGCAAGAGAGAAATTCCACTAATCGCTCAAAATACTTCAAAAATCCCCAAGGGAGGTGCAAGCATCAATATTAGAGCAGACAGAATCATGGGTCAGCAGCCAATAAACAGACATGGGGGAGTCCACCCTATCCTTTCCTTTTTTGAAAGAACAGGCATTCATTACCTAGACCAGATCTCCCAATGGGATCCTCACACCCTTCTTTGGTCAGGTTGGGCCTTCCCAGCCATACCCAATAGTCTTAACGCAAGTCTTTCTGTCCTTCAATCCCATTTGCACAGTATAGCCCCTGTCAAAAAGAACGATCTTGATGGGTTTCGTTGGGACCCATCCGGATCCTCTTACACCATCCAAGCTGCTCACCATTATATTTGCAACATCAGCTACCCCATGCCAAGTTGGCACCACTGGAAGGTGGTTTGGAAATCCGAGGCAATTCCAAAAATCAAGTTTTTTCTCTGGACCCTCCTCAAAGGGAAAGTCCTCACGGCCGAAAATTTGCAAAAGAGGGGAATTAATGGCCCCTCTCGTTGTCCTAACTGCTTAGCTGCTGAAGAATCAATGCATCATCTCTTTATTGAATGCCCTTTTGCCATCAACTGCTGGAGGAACTTGTCTCATAACAATCAAATCCCATGGAACACCCAAAACACCATAGGAGAAATTCTTTACAAATGGAAAAAAAACTACCCCTGGTAGCACAGGAAAAATAACACAGTGAAGAGAGTCTGGGATATTCTTCCCCACAATATGCTATGGAATATTTGGCTGGCACGAAATCGAAAGGTTTTTAAGGATAAGGACTCGACTGTTAGAAGCCTTTACACCAAGGCAAGGAGTCTTGCCCTTGAGATCATCTCAGTTAAGAATCCGAGAAGTATAAATGTCAGTGAACTCAGCATAGAAGAACACATTTTCATTGGACACCTGTTAGACCAAAACACCAGCAATCAGAAGGGCAACGCTGCTAGCAACAGAAACAACAATGTTTCCCCTAACTGGAAGATCAGGCTAAAAGAGGAAGAATTTGCAGGTTGGCTTAAAAACAACAATAGGCATTATCTCTATTTCGATGGGGCCTCAAAGTCAAATCCCGGGGCAGCAAGGGCGGGAGGAGTTATTTTTAATGCTAATGGGGATAACATACTCTCATACGAGTGGGGTCTTGGCCACACTTCCAATAACAGAGCAGAAGCCCTAGCCCTTTACCAAGGTCTTATCCAACTTGGGAAGCTTGGTATAGACACAGTCACGATATTGGGAGACTCGGCGATAGTCGTCAGTGCAATGGTTCAGAACAGGGATCTTCCCAATGCTCTCCTTCAGCAGATTATCAGACGGTGCCAAATCTTAGGACACACCATGAAAGATGTGCGCTACTATCATGTTTTGCGATCGCTCAATAAAATTGCTGACAGTCAAGCCAACAAAGCTTGTGCCAGATCACTGGGCTGCCTTATCTGCAATGGCGTGGAATCATTTCAGCATATACCATAATGAAGAGACCTCCTGGATCTGAACAACATCTCAGCTCATCCGATATGATAGCCTGGTCAAAGATTGTCCTCATTCTGCCTGTGACTAAGATCCGCATAGATCTAAAGGAACAACACCTTTGGTTTCTACTATTCCTTTTGCCCAAAGGAACAACAGAAAAGGAACAACAGAAAAGGAACAACAGAAAAGACAGAACAACAGAAAAGGAACAACGGAAAAAATGAAACAACAGAAAAGGAACAACAGAAAAGAAACAATAGAAAAGGAACAACAGAAAAGAAAAACGCAGCACTAACAAGTTCGTCAAGCTTGAAGCAAGTCGGCGTCGACGACAAGCCTGAAAAGTCCACTTCTCGACACATCAACCACAGTAATATAGATTGATATGCTTTGTAAATGCTGTTATTTATTACTGCAGTTTGTTAGGATTTACTTTCGGTCTTTGGTTTTTAGAAGCCCAAAAGGCAGGATTAAGGAGGAATTTTGTTTACGCTGTAACTCCTTCTTCCCTATCTCTTCTTGGCACTTCAGCATGTATTTTAGGAGCTCAATCTCCCTCTTTTTTTTAGATTTATAAAAGCAACCGAATTTGTCTATATATATATATATATATATTCATTTTATTTTATTTTTTATTATTCCATCATTTTAACTATTTCATTATTTCATCATTTTAAAGATAACATTAAAACAAAAAGCTCTGAAACTTCTAAAATATATGCACATTATGTATTCACTCATTCAAAAATAGAAACAAAACATAAAAATATATATATATATATATGAAACCACCGAACAAATTCATACTATATTATATTATATTTTAAAATATTACATTTACAATTCAAATGAAAAACTGCTAATATTAAATTAACTATTTTTTTTTTTAATTATTAATCTAATTTATTTTATTTTATTTTTAATTTTAATTTGATGTATTTTAACTAAATCCAAAATATTTATTAAGACAGGACATTATAACATAACTACCATACACGATTAATTGAAAAGCCCTTCTCAATGCAATGATCCCTTTACCATAAAAGCAATATTCTCTAATTGAAATTTAATTAAAAACCAATTAACTTCAAAACATTTTATAAATATTTTAAATATGATATTTAATGAGAGAGAAATGAATTTCAGTACAGTTCAATAGACACAATCACTAGAAGATAAGCAAGGAAAGTAAAATAACAACCCATGCATACACAGAAATTTCTTCTCCAAATCACTATAGAAATTTCATAAATTTTGGTCGAGTCATTCAAAACGGGAATTTTTCGGGATAGAAATTTCTTTGCTTGATTTCCGAAACAGCTTGAGATTAAGAGGATAACTAGATATATTTGTTATAATTTGATTTATAATTGTCCGATTATATGAAGTGGTGTTCACTGAATGGGCAGGTTGGCCCTAACCAGATAGAGGCGTTATACCAATATACTAAATTTCAGTTTGAATGCGGAAACTACTCAGGGGCAACAGAAGCAAACTTTTTATACCAATATCGCACTTTTGTACAAACAGTGACAGGTGCATTGTGGGGCAAGATCGAAATAGAGATTCTGATGCAAAATTGGGATATTGCTCTTGAAGAGCTTAAATGGTTGAAAGAAACTATTGATTCTAAGGGTTTCTTTGATTCCACTGTTTATTTCTTTATGCTTGCTTTTTATAGTGCTTTTCTTTTCTTACTAATGGGTGTTTATGGATAACAGAAATTTGCATCACCCCTCAATCGATTACAAAATCAGACATGGTTGATGCATTGGTGTCTCCTTATATTCTCCAATCATGAGAATTACAAGAATGGTATCGTAGATCTCTGTTTCCAAGAGAGGTTTGTAATGCCTTAATTCTTTGATTATTTCCTATTTGTCCATATCTTAGTACTTATATTAATAGTCTCATAGTAGACATTTCATTGCTGTTTACATGTTTGGCAAATGTTCAAATTGATTGTCTGGCATGTTCATAGGTTCCTCCTATAGTTACCAGCTTGCTTATACTTACATAATCATTAGCCACAAATTATTCTTGAGATCAAAATACTGTACTTGTTTTATGTGAAGGATAAAAGGAATACATTCAGATGGCTTTGTAGCCTGGAAGACTGATCAACTGACAACTGGTGAGTTAAAGTGTTGAAAGCATGAGAGCTGGAAATTTTAGAGCACGAGAGTTAAAATAATTAGTGCTTGAGCAGAATGAAAAAGCAAAAAAGCCAACACATGTCTAGCTAACAGGGTTCGAACCCATACCATGGCCGCTTTCTTAAACGGCGTTCATTGCATGCATTCTGATGTACTGAGTCCTGAAAGGATGCTGGTCTTTTTAAGAGAGATTATAACTGAAACGAGCTATCTCATTGCAGATACTTGGAGAGATGACTAGCCTTGGATATATGTTTCCATAGGTGCTGGAGTGATTTTTTCCATTGTCGATGTCAATTATTAGCTGTCCTACTGCCATTTCGACCAGTGCCCTTAGCTGGGCAGTTAGCTTCAGTGTTGTTCTCCCTGTAGATGTGGGAGGATCATATATGCTCAAATCTAGATGATTTCGAAAAATATGAAATATGAAACTCAGAAAACAAACCTTGAAAAACAACATCAAGAAAGCCAAAAATCTGAACATGAAGACTGAAATTTAAGAGTAAGATTTCTCATCTTCAATTGCTAATTTTGGTTAGCACTTTCATGCAAAAAATCAGCACACAAAACGTTATAATGTTTTGTCCTCTCTGTTGGTCACAAGAGGCAAATGAGTTCAGAATTCTGAAAGTGATAAAATAAGAAGTGTATAGGGCTTATGGACAAGTATAACAGTCCCATCAACAACACCCTAGGGTTTCCTGATGTGCCCATATATCACTTTTTATTTATTTATTTCTTTTAGTCAGTATTTTTACAAAATTTGGGGTTACAACGTTCCCAATTTTGGGAGACATTTCCCAATTGTGTGAAAAAAATTGCTGCAGACATTTCTGCCACCTTCCCTGGGTGCATTACCCAGGACGATAACTTTGACCACATTGTACTTTATAAGTGATACTTGAATTATGCCATTCATGATATTTGGTACACAAACATTTTTTGTGGATGTTAGATATCATTGCAGTCCATATTACATGGCACCAGAAGTCCTGAAGCAGAACTATATACCAGAGGTTGATTTGTTTAGTGCAGGGGTCATTTTGTACATTATTTTATTGTGTGGAGTGCCACCATTATGGGTTTCATGTTAATGTTTGTAGAAATATATTGTGACCAATTTATGTCTTTTTCTTGAATTTTAATCTTATAGTGCGGGAAAATTGTATTTAGTATTCTATGCAATTTGTATACAGAAATGATGGAGCAGGGGGTTTCTTAGGTAAATGCAGTCAAATAGATTTCAAAAGAGATCCACAGCCAGATGTCTCTCAGCATTGCAAGATTCATGTTCGGTAGATGCTTGAGCCTGATCCTAAGATTTGGTTAATTGTTCAAAGTATGTTGCTTTATGTTATGACTAAATTCTAGCTTTAGGCCTACAGGGTGCAGTTTTAGCTTACATAATTGAGTTCTGTTTATAAAAAGTAATTAAACGGGAGAGAAAATTTCAAATTACTTATATCATATGTAAATTAAATTTAACTCTCACTTTAGATCCACAAAGGAAAAGAAGCATGCATAATAATGGTATGAAAGCATGAAACTATTTTCTGCCAGTTAAAGGAGTCTAACTAACTTTGTAAAGTTATTAACGGGGAACTGGGCCCTTCATCACCTATATCAGTGAATGAATACTCCTATTTTTCATTACATTTTGTTAAGGGCACTGTGGTCTATAATATTTAGGAAACTATGACTTTGTTGGTGCTTGTAATGTTGCACAACTACAAAAAAATTTAGCATCTTTATTTGGAAGTCCATAACCACTCCATTTCTCAAGTATCATTTTCCATGCTTGTAGAAAATTTTGTCCTTTCTGCAAATCCACAGAAAATAGGAGCACAGTGGGTAAATCTGATTACTCAATTTTTATTGTCAATATATTAGTAGTTACAAGGACAAGTGCGCAGTGCAGTTTCATAGTTATCTGTTTAGAATACAATCTATAGAATATTCACTCTGTTAGCAATGGTACAATGTGTCTTTCAGAATTGTTACTTGCATGAACTAAAGTTGAAGGCATTGAAGCTCGCTCTTAAATAAAATTTGGTTTCTAATATGATTTTTGTATTTTCTCAAGATGTATAACAACAATGGCCACAATAGAGAGAAAGTGGGTGCAAGAGTGACCTGCTCCCAGAGAAGATAAAGTGAATTAATCTTTTTGCCCTCAATACACAAGTGTTTCTATTCCTTTTGTTTGTGTCATCTTCTTATCATTTCTTGATTAAGGCAACGTTGTCCATCATATCTTTAACATTATGAAATTTGTCCTGAGATCTTTTCAGAAATGAAGTGAACCACCCAACTTTTTTCCAGAGAAAGTGGGTGCAAGAGTGACCCGCTGCAAGAGAAGATAAAGTGAATTAATCTTTTTACCCTCAATACACAAGTGTTTCTATTCCTTTTGTTTGTGTCATCTTCTTATCATTTCTTGATTAAGGCAAAGTTGTCCATCATATCTTTAACATTATGAAATTTGTCCCGAGATCTTTTCAGAAATGAAGTGAACCACCCAACCTTTTTCGGTTCCTTACATGTCACCTTAGTTGTCTCTGTCATTTTTTAATCACTCCAATTAAATCTATTTTTTAAAACTGATATTGTTTGGGTTTGCAATGGTAGGTTAGATGTCAAAATGGACTAGGATATAACTTACACTATTGTTAACTTCTTACAAGGTGTGTTGAATATTAGTAGCATTGAAGTTTTTAATGTATATCATAAAGGATGCCTCACTTGTGAGATGCTAGTTTGACTTGAAGTAACCACTTAGAAAATGTTTATGGTTTGGAGATCCAATGTTTGCTCCAAGAAATATGTGGATTTAATTATGTCTTTTCGACTTGATCCAATGCAGATGGCTTCCCTGAATGGGAATTTTGACTATGTACAATTGCTATTTGCTTTGAATATAAATTAGTTTTTGGTAGGCGTTCTAGTCTCTATGGTGTCTAAGAGGCTAAGGAACACAGGAAGATAATAATCTCCAAGACCCAGAAATTTTTTTTGAGGAAAATGCCTCTATTAGATTAATTAGCCAATTATTAAATATTTTCCTAAATCTAACTTAGGAAAATTGGTTAATTAAATCAGATTAATTGAGGAAAATTGATTTTGCTCTAGAGACTTCTAGAAAAGTCACTTGATGGGGTCAAGATAATCTTAGCCTTCGATTGTGATTAGATCGTGGCCGTTGGTTGTTTAACAAGAGATTATAAGACAGTCAATGGGGCATTGGAGATCACTCAGAGACAACAAATTGCAGTGATAGCAAGGGGACAGTGAGGTTTCAATAGAGAGTTTGGGAAGAGAATTTATTTGGAAATTCTCTATAGTGATTCCATCATTCTAGGAGAGGAAGGGAGGTTGAATTATTCTGTAGAGAAGTCGTAACAGGTAGTGGAAATTAGCCAATTCAGAGACCTCGGCAGTAGTTCAATTTCCAATTGCCGAAGACGAGTGTTGGAGGAGGTGCGAGTTGCTCAGTAAATTTGCAGGAGGCATAGATCATTGTCGAAGGTGATTTCTAGAGGCAGTGTGTGTTCCAGTTGAGGTCGTACCCATTTCCAATTCAGCCAATGCGTGTTGCAGTTGAGGGCGTACCCATTTCTAGTTCAGCCAGTGCATGTAGCAGACAGTAAGTGTGAATTGCACTAAGGATGTAGATTTGTTTTTGCAAAAGGAAACTTAGGTTTCTAGATCGATTTTGGCAGTGGAGATAAAATATGTTGGAGCTTCGCTAGTGAGAGGCAAGTTGATTGTATTTCTCAATTTTGTTGAAGAATAATAATATAAACCCTCATTTGTAGAATTGGTTTTCCCCACATTGGGGTTTTTCCAGGGACAATTTGTCCAAAAATACCAGTGTCAAATATTTTGTGTGTGTGCATTATTTCTCAGTTCCTATATTTATTTGTGAAGATTGCAGTAGTGAATTAATCGTTATTTTCCATAATTAATTTTTGAAGACAAATAATCTCCAGTAGATAGAAGATTAAATTCCAATTGTTGCAATTAAGGAAATTTCATATGATATCAAAGTAGATCTACGGGCAGAGGGTTTGCACTAGTAAATCAGCGTAGGGAACAAGAAGAGAAAAGCGAAGGATTTAAACTCAGTTCGATTTCTTTAGTTTATTTGAGTTTCACAGATTTCCAGAGATGGTCGCACCAGGTTTGAGATATTAAGACAAATTGAATGGAGCCTCCAACTTTGGCGCGTGGAAATACATAATATCATTTTTATTGGATGAGTTTGGATTGAAGGAGTATGCAGAGAACACTATTATCGTACCGACAGATCCACAATAATTGGCCATCTACATAAAGGAGAATGCCAAAGTGAAGAGGATTATCATTGATGGAGTCAAGGACCATGTTGTTTCGCATATTGCTGAGAAGGACACAACGAAGCACTTGTGGGGTGCTATAATCAATTTGTACCAAAATCCAATAGCCAGTGCATGTAGCAGACAGTAAGTGTGAATTGCACTAAGGATGTAGATTTGTTTTTGCAAAAGGAAACTTAGGTTTCTAGATCGATTTTGGCAGTGGAGATAAAATATGTTGGAGCTTCGCTAGTGAGAGGCAAGTTGATTGTATTTATCAATTTTGTTGAAGAATAATAATATAAACCCTCATTTGTAGAATTGGTTTTCCCCACATTGGGGTTTTTCTAGGGACAATTTGTCCAAAAATACCAGTGTCAAATATTTTGTGTGTGTGCATTATTTATCAGTTCCTATATTTATTTGTGAAGATTGCAGTAGTGAATTAATGGTTATTTTCCATAATTAATTTTTGAAGACAAATAATCTCCATTAGATAGAAGATTAAATTCCATATGTTGCAATTAAGGAAATTTCATATGATATCAAAGTAGATCTACGGGCAGAGGGTTTGCACTAGTAAATCAGCGTAGGGAACAAGAAGAGAAAAGCCAAGGATTTAAACTCAGTTCGATTTCTTTAGTTTATTTGAGTTTCACAGATTTCCAGAGATGGTCGCACCAGGTTTGAGATATTAAGACAAATTGGATGGAGCCTCCAACTTTGGCGCGTGGAAATACATAATATCATTTTTATTGGATGAGTTTGGATTGAAGGAGTATGCAGAGAACACTATTATCGTACCGACAGATCCACAATAATTGGCCATCTACATAAAGGAGAATGCCAAAGTGAAGAGGATTATCATTGATGGAGTCAAGGACCATGTTGTTTCGCATATTGCTGAGAAGGACACAACGAAGCACTTGTGGGGTGCTATAATCAATTTGTACCAAAATCCAATAGAGAATAGGAAGTTGATTCTCCAAGAGAAGATGAGGACCATTAAGATGCATAAGGGTGAGGATGTGTATCTTATCTCATCAGAGTTCGATTTTCTAGATATGAATTGGCTACAGTTGGAGATAAGCCAAGTGATGACAAGCTAGTGTGGATAGCATTGAATGGGTTTTCCAAGGAATGAAGTATATCCATCCAAGTAATTTATGTGTGAGCAACACTTCTAGGTTGGGATTGCCTATGGAGTGACTTCACTGAGGAGGAGCTTAGGCTCATCTTAATCAATGACACTAGTAGCAACAACAAGACTCCAAAGATGGAGAAGGAGCAAGAACGTAGCGCTTACAGGAAAAGGGAAGGCAAAGAAGGGTTCCAGCGAAGAACAAGGCTCAAAAGGAGATAAGGAGAAAGACTTGAGTAAAATCAAGTGTTTCGGTTGCGGTCAGTTAGGACATTGGTGCAGGCGCTTGGAGAAAATTTGATTATTTCTGCTTACAATAGCAAGACCTTTCCCAATATTGGCACAACAATAAAAATGATTTTGAATTTACCTGCTAACTATGGCAGATCTCCCAATACTATAAACATATAATTCCAATGAAAATAACACAATATCAAATAACAACTAATTCAAAACCTTGATTCACCACCTGTTATCTTGTAACATTCATCTTAGTTGTGCAAGGTTTGATTGGCATTTTCATTGATGGATGTTTTATCTGTTATTAAGCTGGATTATTAAACAAGTAGCATTAGGCCTTTGTAAATAGATTTCCATGTGGTCCAAGATGTACGACCCAGCCACCGTTGATGGGGTTCTAATCTACGGTGTTAATTGTTTTGACTCTTCAACAATACTCTTTTACCTCCCACATCAATTGTGACCGTTCCTTACTCCGAACTGGCTGTGCAAAATCAAACTGGTATGTTTGCTCTCTACTTGACTCAGCTATGAAACAAATTCGAGACTTAGCATCGGGCGTTTCTAATAATGGTGTGTCCTCTGAGCGAATCAGACCAAACTGAACCAGGATCTAACAATGAAATCAATCCTTCAAATCAACATCAAACCCTTCAAAACGTGGATCTATACCACTGCGCAAAGGTTAACTTGATATAGGATTTAGAAGCCGAGACGTTGAAGAGGCAGAGCACAAGGTATGTCATTCATTGTCTACGCTGCCTCCAGGTATCAATTGATCAGTAACACGATCAATTGACCCAATTTCGCAACCAAATTCAGCATACAAACTAGGTTACATATACAAAGATGATTGACTTGCAAAAGGCACATCATTTTTATGTTATATATTTTTTCTTCCATTACAACAAAAACAAAAAACCCTTTCCGAATCCTAATTCCAAATACAAAAACCCATCAAAACTCTATCCAGATCCACATGATTGGGATCTGCCAAACAAATTAGAGAAATTGTTGGCCTAAATTTAGATTAAAATTATCATACTAGCTCTAGATAAGATCTGAGATTACATTTTGGCTATAATGGCCATTATTAACACACACTTAACATTGTTATGGAGAAACTCACTCCTCTTAAAAAACAACTTCATTAATTGAATTCTATGAATAAACAAATAGAATTTCAAATGATGTAGGTGCATCATACTTCTAGCACGGGGCTTCATGAGGAGAGCAATACTATACCATGTGCATTCATATTGGGGAATATATATTGAGTAAAAAATGACATAATATATTAGGGGATACAAAGGGGTTAAAGGGTTTTCATATTGACATGTACAAAAAATGGAGGTCAAAGTTAATGAAAAAATATAAAGGGGTATACAAAATATTAATGAAAAAATGGATATCTACAATATCTAGTGAAAGTAGGAAACTTTTAAATTGTGAAGATGTATTGGGTTTGTGGGTTAAAAAGTGTAATTTTTAGAGATATTTTCCAATATGTAGTCAAAATAGACATATTGTTTAGTATGCCATGAACACACATGATATGTCAGAGGTTCATTGAGTGAAACCCTGTGACTTCTAGGCTTGAAAATGTTCATGGACTCTTGTCCATGAGGCCTTCAACAATATGACCACTTTTCTGTAACATTGTGGCAATTATCCATGTTGAGTCCTCAACTAGATGGTCTTTCCATTTCACTAATTATTCGAAATACTCCTCCCCCCTTGTCTTTTTCTTCACTCCCTTATCCAAGATCCTTTCTGGTTGTAGAGGTTTTGCTTTTGGTATTTGTTGATGCTATTGAATCTATTGTTTCTTTTTACTATCTTCACCGCTTTGAGTTGCTTCAACTGGTTCACATGCATGAAACTTATATAAATCTACAACATTAAAAATGAGTGAGATGTCCATCATTGTTGGCAACTCAATTTCATAATATGCATTATTAGAAAATTTCCAAAGTATTTTACAAGGACCAATTTTTTTGTACTTCAGTTTGTTATATTCTCCTTTGAGGAATCTTTCTTTCCTCAAGTGTGCCAAAACCAGTTCACCAATTTAAAAGATGTGTTCTCTTCTTCTCAAATCTTCCATGTTCTTTTATTTGACACTGCTCTCTTGTAGTTTTTGCTTTACTTATTCATGAACCTCATTCATTGCTATAGCAAATTTCTCTCCAATTGTACTTCTTCGCTTAGCTCTACCCAAATCCCTAAGTTCATAAATATCCCTTGGATGCATTCCATACAAAATTTGAAATGGACTTTGAACTGTGCTCTTATTTGGGGAGTCATTGTATGCAATCTCAGCCCGAGGTAATACTTGATCCCACTGTTTGGGATGTTCTCCAATTAGGCTCCTCAAAATGTTTCCCAAACTCTAGATAACTACCTCAGTTTTTCCATATGCTTGCGAGTGATAGGTTGAACTATAGCTCAAATCTGTGCCAAACTTTTTCCATAAAGTTTTCCAGAAATATCCAAGGAATTTAGTGTCTCTGTATGAAACAATATTCCTTGGTAGTCCATGCAAACTCACAACTTCCCTAAAAAACAAGTTAGCTATGTTCATAGCTTCACTAGTCTTGAAGCAAGGAATGAAATGAGACATTTTAAAAAATCTTTCCACAACTACAAAAATGGAATCATGGCCCTTCTGTGTTTGTTGTAAACCCAATACAAAATCCATGTTGATTGAATCCCTAGGTCTACTAGGAATTGGGAGTGGTGTATACAAACTTGTGTTTTCACTTTTACCTTTTGCATGCTGGCAACTTGCACACTTGTCCACAATTTTTTGTACATATGTTCTCATCCATGGCAAAAACTAAAAGTGTTTCAGTTGTTCAGAAGTTTTGTCATGTCCAAAATGTCTACTCAACCTTCCACTATGCTTCAATTTGATCAAGTTTTCTCTCATTGAGCATTTAGGTATACAAAGCAGACAATTTTTTAATAACAATCCATCTTGTAGTATATATTCTAGCCACGGGCTTCTATCTTTGATTCTTGGGTTCTTACAAGCTTCCAATGCCTCCTTAAACTTTGCATAACACTCGTACAACTCCTTCATGAAGTCAAATCCTGTAATCTTCACTTGGCTTTTCTGCATCACCAAAGTCTCCTGCGTAAAGCATCTACAATTTTGTTAGATTGTCCACTGATATGTTTCAATAAAAAAGTGAAATTTTGTAAATACTCAAGCAATTTTACATGTCTTTGACTCAACTTTTGTTGCAGCATGATGTACTGTAAGGCATGGTTATCAGAAAACAAAACAAACTCCTTAAGCAATAAATAGTGGCTCCATTTTTTTTAGTGCTTGAACAATAACAAAAAATTCCTTGTCATAGGATGAGTGTTTCTTCCTATCTTCATTTAACTTTTCACTAAAATAAGCTATGGACTTTTCCTCTTGACTCAAAACTACCCCTATGTCTTCTACACTAGCATCACACTTCACTTGGAAAGGCTTTTGGAAATATGGCAGAGCTTAGAAGGTTGTTCTAGTCTCAATTATTGGAACACTTAGTCTGTTGAAATTTCTAATAAATTTCCTATAAAAACTAGATAGCCCATTAAAGATTCTTACTTTGGAAATATTCTTGGGAGAAGGCCATTCTTGGATAGCACTTACCTTTTCTGGATCCATCTTTAACCCTTCCTTAGAAGTGACAAAACCCAAATATACGAGTTCAAGTTTCAAAAATGAACATTTTTTAAGTTTATCAACAACTTCTCCTGTTGCAATTTCTTCATGACATGACTCAAACACCTCAAATGATCTTCTTTGGACTGACTGTAAATTAGAATGTCATCTAGATGAACTATGACAAACTTCCTAATAAAATATTTTAATACCTCATTCATCAACCTCATGAAGGTACTTAGTGCATTTGATAATATAAATGGCATGACAAGCCATTCATACAAACCATTTATTTGTCTTGAATGTTGTCTTCCACTCAGCTCCCTCTCTTATTCTAATTTGATGGTATTCGCTTTTTAAATCTATCTTTGAAAAATATTTTGCACCCTTCAAACAGTCCAATAAAACATCTATTCTTGGCAATGGAAATCTATACTTGATTGTGATTTTGTTAATCACCCTTCAATCAATGCACATCCTCCAGCATCCATCCTTCTTTGGACTTAGTATTGTTGGCACAACACATGGTCTCAAGCTTTCTCAGATCAATACGTTGTCTAGCAGCTCTTGTACCTGATTTTTTATTTCTTCATTCTCACGAGTAGTCATCCTATATGAAACCCTGTTAGGAAGGCTCAATCTAGGTATCAAGTAAATGTGATGACTGACACTTGTTTTGGGTGGCAACTCATTTGGAAAATCATCCACAACAATGTCATGATATTCATTTTAAATTTCTTGAATTTCAGTAGGCAGATCTAAAATTTTAGTGGTTGTAAATACTACTCTAATCTTGCAAACCAAATAAAAATTCACCTCATCATTCTCCAGTTTCCGCAAAAACACTTTTCCACTCATCAACAAGGATTTTGGATCACTGCTTTCAGTTGTCTCATCTTCTTACAATGTCACCAAAGTTTTACTCAGCCCATCCTTTTGAAACTTGTAGATGTTTCTCTTTCCCTTATGTATGGAATTTTGATCATATTTCCATGGTCTACCCATCAAGATGTGACACATCCATTTGCATGGTGTCACAAAGAATTTTGTCTTTATAGCTGCCTAACTGCAAATCCACTTCACATTTCTCATTAACCAACAACTAATGACCTTTTTGCAACCATGAAACCTTGTATGATGTTGGATGCTTTATCCTATTCAAATTCATCTTTTCAACCAATTTAGTGGACACTAAATTCTCTATACCCCCACTGTTAATTATTGCCTTGGAGCACTTTCCCTTGACCTTGTGTACATTTATAAATATTTCTTTCCTCTGAGCTAGTTCAACAACTTCCTTCTCTAATTTCAATAAAATTTATTCAACAAGAGAGACTCACCTATCTCAGGCACATTCTCAACTTTTTGCACCTTTGTTTCCCCTTCCTCTATTGGAGAAACAACATCATTTCTTTGGCCTGTATCCTTATTCTTTGGACACTAAAAGAATCTATGTCCAAACTTTCCACATCTGTAACATTTAAATTCTCTTCCTCTGCCTTGACCTCTTCCTCCGGAGTCATCTCCTTGATGTCCTTGATGACTCGAACCATTGTTTCCTTCTCTTTGGGATGTAGAATTTCACCTTCCTAATTATTTTCCTCTTTCTCACTGTTGTCCTCTTCCTCACTATTATACTCTTCCAATCCTTTTCCTTTTCCAGACTACTTCCTTGCAATCTTCTCCTCTGCTTTCAAAGAAAGTTGATAGGATTCCTCCACTGTCTTTGGATTCATCATACTAATATCATCTTGAATATCCATTCTCAATCCTTTTATGTATCTGGCTACCTTCTCTTCAGTGTCTTCCACGTAGCCTGCTCTTATGTTGATTCTATCAAACTCTTCTGTATATTCCTTTACATTCATCATTCTTTACCTAAGATTTTGTGTTTGCCTAAATAAATAAAGTTGGTAGTCTTGGGGTAAACAATTTCCTCTGAGTTTTGCAACCATCCAATCAAAACTCTTGATCTTCTACATATTCAACTTCATCCTCTCTCCCTGCACACCATCCCACTGTAGAGATGAATTCCATTTCAATTTTGTCACCAAAAATTTCACCTTCTTCTCATCTTACATCTCCTCATACTCAAAAAGATTTTCCATGTCGTTTATCCAGTCAATAAGCTCTTCAGGGTTCAAATAACCACTATAATTTGTAATGTCTGGCTTGGGTATTGAGATGGATCCTAAAACCATTCTCAACATTCTTATCTCAATGGGTTCTTGAACTGTTGTTTCTTCTCCCTAAGGTTATTCCTCCTCACTTACATCACCAATATCCCTTTTATCACCTTTTATGACATTTATCCTTTCTTCCAAATGTTGCATCACCCTCATCACTTCAACATTTGTTATTGGCCTTCTACCTCTTCAACCTCATTTTCCAACTCTAAAATCCATAACTTATCTGCCCTTAAAAGAAAAATTCAATTGTTGTGCTCTGATACCAATATGGTGTAGGTACTTGGAGAAAATTTGGCTATTTCTTCTTGCAATAGCAGGACCTTCCCAATATTGGCACCACTGTAAAAATGGTTTTGAATTTACCTACTAACTATAGAAGATATCAAAATACTATAAACATATAAGTCCAATGAAAATAACGCAATATCAAATAACGACTAATTCAAAACCTTGATTCATCGCCTGCTATCCTATAACATTGATCTTAGTTGTGCAAGGTTCGACTGGTATTTTCATTAATGAATGTTTTATTTGTTATTAAGCTAGATTATTAAACAAGTAGCTTTATGCCTTTGTAAATAGATTTCCATGTGTTCCAATATCACGGGGGCTTCACTAGGGGAGCAATATCATACCACGTGGGTTCATATTGGGGGATATATATTGAGGAAAAAATGACATAATATAATGGGGGATATATAGGGGGTAAAGGGTTTTTATATCAGAAAATATAAAAAATGGAGCTGAAAGTTAATGAAAAAATATAAAGGGGTATAAAAAATGTTAATGAAAAATGGATACCTACAATATCTAGTGAAAGTAGGGGTTATTTAAATTGGTAAGTTTTATTGGGTTCATATTGGTAGGGGGTTAAATAATGTGATTTTTAGATGGATTTTCCAATATGTAGTCAAATTAAGGGTATTTTCTAATATGCCACGAATGCACGTGATATGTCAGAGGTTCACTGAGTGAATCCCCTGTGTCCAAAATGCACGACTCAACCATTTTTGATGAGGTTCTAATCTATGGTGTTAATTGCTTTGACTCTTCAACAACACCCTTTTACCTACCACAACAATCATGATTGTTCCTTACTCCGATCAGACGATGCAAAATCAAGCTGGTATGTTTTCTATCTACTTGAATCAGCTATGAAACAAATTCGATACTTAGTATCGCGCGTTAGAACGATGGTGTGTCCTCTCAGCGAATCAGGCCAAATTGAACTGGGATTTAACAATGAAATTGATCCTTTGAACCAACATCAAACCCTTCAAAATGTGGATATATACCAATGCGTAGAGGTTAACTTGATATAGGATTTAACAACTAAAACATTGAAGAGATAGAGCACAAGGTATGTCACTTGTTTTTTATGCTACCACTAGGTATCAATTTATCAGTAATACGATAAATTGATTCAATTTCTCAACTAGATTCAACATACAACCAGGTTACGTATATAAAGAGGATTGACTTGCAGAAGGCACATAATTTTTATATAATTATAACAAACCAATCCTCTATTTTTTTTCATGCCGTTACAACAAAAAAATTGTTTTCCGAATCCCAATTACAAATATAAAAACCCATCAAAACTCTATATGCCAACCAAACTAGAGAAATTCCTAGCCTAAATATAGATCAAAATTATCATCCTAGCTCTAAAAAAGATTCGAGATTACATTTTGGCAATAATAGCCATTATTAACACACACAACATTATTATGGAGAAATTGAGTCCTGTTAAAAAACAACCTCAATAATTGACTTCTAGGAATAAACAAACATAATTTCAAATGATGCCTTTGCATTAGACACAATTCTAGTCAATGTCTTAACCAAAAGAAGGAAAATAAGGGGAAGCAAACAACAACATCAACGAACATTGAGTATTTTCTTGCTAGGTAAAAGATTAATTTTCTCTCATAGCTTGCCTCTCTAGCTCTACGTCCTCATGAGTCTGGTATATCGATTGTGGATCTTTAGCACACATGACGAGGTTAGGGACTATTTCTATAGTTACAAGGAAGAGGATATGGACTTACAAATACATATGGGAAACAAGACTAAAAGTACTCCAGTTGGGAGAGGTACAATCAACATATAGAGGGATTCAAGCAAAAGCAACAATGTTACATATGTGTTGAATGTGTCAGGTTTAGGCGTGAACCTAATTTTAGTTTCTGCACTACAAGATAAGGGGTACAATGTCTACTTTGTGGGGAAAAAGGTGTACATCAAACACCATAGTTGGAATAAGGTCAAACATATTGGGGTTTGAGGCAACAAGTTGTACACATTACAATCTGATTCTCTAAAGACTCAGATTAGAGATAACAATAGCAGTGGGAGAGACTTGGGAGAGTTATGGCATAGGAGGATGGGACACTTGCATCCTATAACACTCAAGTTGCTTAGGGAAACCATGACAGGAGTTCTAGAATTGAGCACGTAACATGAAAAATATGTGCAGAGGGTGTGTGCTTTGGAAATTCACAAAATCAACATTCCCAAGAAGTGACAGTAGATCGAGTGGTGTGATTTAGTTGATACACTCATATATTTTTTGCCCGCTTCCAAGAGTTTAAGGCTCTTGTGGAGAACATGACAGGAAAAAATATCAAGGTGCTTCAGACGGATAATGGTGGTGAGAACACAAATAAGGCCTTCACAGGGTTCTGTATGAATGAGGACATCAGGAGAGAGTGGACAAATCCATATAACCCACAATAGAAAGGGATTGTTAAGCAAAAGAACATGATGATAGTTGTGGCAACGATGGCATTGCTATATGACCAAGATATGCCAAAGTTCTTATGGGTAGAGGGATGTATCACAACAATGTACATACATAACAGAGTTTCTCATAGAATGATGAGGAAGATAACACTAGAGGAGGTCTTCAAAGGGAATAAGCCAAAGGTCGAGCACTTTGGGATCTTTGGCAGTATAGCTTAATGTCACGTACCAGATAATAAACACACCAAATTGGATCAAACAATAGAGAAGGGATATTTCGTTGGCTAAAACATGTTGATTTGTGTATCTTGGGAGGTACTCCCACAACCCTTGGGGTACTGGGTGTATAAGGAGTTGACCCACAAAATGGACTTTGTGGGTAGTGTACCCAAGTAATGGGTTTTGTACCCAAAGTTGTGGTTGCGAAACCAAGTGGAGAAAATAATATTTTATTGATTGAGATCATGTGTGGCAACCTTGAAGGGCTAAGGGGCACCTACGGTTCCAATGTGAAAGAAAAGGTTAAGCGAAATGAATTTTACTCCTTAATAAATTGATGTTTAATCAAAATTGCTTAGGTCAGCTTGAGTGAAAAGACATGACCTTTGGTGAGATGTAAACCCACCATGAGCACTATAATGAGTGGAATAGAACTCGTTTGACATCCATCCAAGTGCATTTGATCAGGAGGAAAGGAAAGTTTGAGGTAGTCGCAAGTCAAAGGAGCCAAGTTGGAGTGTGAGGAAGGACAAGTTCAAGGTTTCTTCTTCTATGTCTAATCTAGGTCGAGTTATGGATTTGTTGGTCAAGTTCACTAGCATGGTTTTGAGCATACATATGGGTAGAATATATTTGAGATGAGTCTAAGCCTTTTCTATGTTTTAATGTAGGGCCAAGTTGCTTGTATGAGTCCTAGACAAGGGTCATATGACCTGTGTTGGAGCTATGATACTGGGATGAGGGTTCTAGGATATATAGTGATGAAGAAGGAAGCCTTAAGCTAAGATATGCACAGGTGATTATTTTATGAAACCAGCTCAAGAAAAGATAGAAAAGATAGATCAACGCCTTAGAATTCAGCCTCTTCGAGGGGGCAACCTCCTTTACATTACATAAATGAACAATTCTTGGATGATTCAAATGACAAAACCTCCTTTCTATATATAGGAGTCTAAGGAGTCACAATATAATCCAGCCGACCTAACAATAATAATATAAAGCCACAAAAATAACAATAGAGGGATTCTATGGGGGACATAAATAACAATATGGGGGTAATAGGGGCACAACAATATAAATAAGGGGTATAACTACAATAGTAATGGGGTAATCACTAGTATTATAGGGACCCAACATGCCCCTCTCCTTCAAAAAAGTGTTGTCCTCAACGCTTGAGTAGTTCTGGATACTTCTGCATAAAATTCTCATCCTCCCATGTGGAATCTTCAACGGATAAGTTCTTCCACTTGATAAGATACTCTGAAATTGATCGATTTTGTAGCTGTCGAGTTCTTGTTTCTGTGACTGCTTCCAGTTCCAATATAATTTTTCCTTCCTCGTCAAGTTCTGGCAATATTGTTTGAATTGGGAGCTTGTCGCCTATAACCTTCTTTAAACATGAAACATGGAAAACTGGGTGCAACCGAGAAGCTGTAGGAAGCTCCAATTTGTATGCCATAGTACCAATCTTTTGCAACACCTTGTATGGACCATAATACTTTGGTGATAATTTATTATCCTTCTTAGCTTGCTTTAGGGACATTTGCTTATATGGTTGTAGCCGTAGGAATACCCAATCACCTACATCAAAACTTCTTTCACTGCGATGTTGATCTGCCTATTGTTTCATCCTATTTTGTGCCAACACGAAGTTATCCTTTAAGAGTTGGAGGACTTGTTGTTGATGTTCGATGTGATGTTCCACTGCCTGAACCTTAGAATTTTCTCTTAAATATGATGTGGATGGTGGTTGATACCCATAAAGTGCCATAAATGGGCTTATTTTTGTTGCTGTATGGAAGGAAGTGTTATACCACCATTCAGCCAAAGGCAACCATTTGACCCATTGTGTCTGTTTATCAGATACAAAGCAACGAAGATATCCTTCCAAACATTTGTTTACTATCTCAGTTTGCCCATCAGATTGAGGATGATAAGATGAGCTATGAGCTAACTGAGTACCAAGACAAGAAAATAATTCTGTCCAAAAATTTCAAGTGAAAATGGGATCTCTGTCACTTACAATAATCTTTGGGTTTCCATGTAGCTTTTGAACTGTTTCCATAAATGCAGTAGAAACTGTACTGGCTTTAAATGGATGTGATAATGCACAAAAGTGTGCATACTTGGTAAATCTGTCAACTACCACCATGATGACACTCTTTCCCTCAGACTTGGGTAAACCTGTGATAAAATCAATTGAAACCTCTTCCCAACGTTGGCCTGGAATGGATAAAGGTTGTAATAGACCCGGTGTCTTAATTGTTTCAACTTTATTTTGTTGGCAAACCAAACATTTCGCCACAAACTTTTGAATATCTGATTTAAGGCCATCCCAAAAAAATTCCTTCTTAACCCTGTGGTAAGTTTTTAAAAATCCTGAGTTCCCTCCTAAGGGAGAAGTGCGCAATTCCATAAGAATATTTTGTTTTAGCTAGGAATTCTTACAGAGATATAAGCGATCTTTGTACCATAACGAATCATTTTGCCAGCTAAATGTATCAGAAGTACTGGAATCTTGTTGTAGCTTTCGAATAAGTGCCCACACTTCTTCGTCATTCTTCCATTCCTCCCTTGCTTCGTTTATCCAATCCGGTTGGATAATAGAAATGGCACACAACAATGCTTCCACATCCTCATCCTTTCTTGAGAGTGCATCTGCCACCACATTTTGCTTCCCTTTTTTGTAGATGATTTCAAAGTCATAACCCAACATCTTTGTGACCCACTTTTGTTTCTCTTCAGAGGATAATCTTTGTTCTAAAAAGTATTTAAGGCTATCATGATCCGTTTTTACCTTGAAGTGTCTTCCCATTAGGTAGGGTCGCCATTTCTTAAGTGCATGGAGTATTGCCAACATTTCCTTCTCATAAATAGCTTTGCTTAAAAACTTTCCCTTGATTGAACGACTTTCAAAAGCAATGGGTCTTTCATCTTGCATTAGAACAGCACCAATTCCATTTCCTGAAGCATTACATTCCACAATAAAGGTTTTTGTGAAGTCCGGTGTAGCTAAGATCGGTGCTTGGCACATTGCCTCTTTAAGATGTTCAAAGGCCTTTGTTGCTTCCGGAGTCCATGAAAATGAATCTTTCTTCAATAATGTTGTTAGAGGTGCTGCTATTCTCCCATAATTCTTAACAAACTTGCCATAATACCCTGTCAACCCAAGAAATCCTCGCAGATGCTTTATGGATGTGGGGATTTTCCATTCCTTAATGGCTTTAATTTTGCTAGGGTCTACCTTAACTCTTTCATGAGATACAATATGACCCAAATATTCCACCTCCTGGACTCTAAAGAAACATTTGGATCTTTTTGCATATAATTGTTTCTCCTCCAATAGTTGTAGCACCCTGTCAACATGTTCAACATGATCCTTCCAAGACTTGCTGTAGATTAGTATATCATCAAAAAATACTAACACAAATTTTCTAAGGAATGGTTTGAAAATTGAATTCATCAAACCTTGAAATGTTGAAGGTGCATTGGTAAGGCCAAAAGGCATGACCAAAAATTCATAATGACCCTCATGAGTTCTAAATGCCGTTTTCGGAATGTCTTCAATCTTCATTCTGATTTGATGATATCCCGAACGAAGATCCAACTTGGTGAAGTAAATTGATCCATGCAATTCATTTAGTAATTCATCAATGACAGGGATGGGGAACTTATCTTTAATAGTGAGCTTGTTGAGCTCCCTATAATCTGGACACATGCGCCATGATCCATCTGTTGAAAAGTGTGCTACAAGAAATGCTTGTTGAGAATGCAACAAGATGATGGAGCTTAGTGGAAAGGAGTCGCTTTCACTAAGTGGGCCCGCAGGCAAATTATGGCGCAAGTTCTATTTTTGATCACAGTGTGGATGATCACAGTGTGAGTGATCAAAGTGTGGGTGACCACAGTGTGAGTGATCACAATGTGAGTGATCAGAGTCTATTTTTAGACTGGCTGTCAAAAATAGAAAAGTCAAATATTATTGTCTCATAATAATATTTGGACTATAAACTTGATCTTATTCTCTTGGAGCACTTCAGGATGACCTACGAATGTGGTACATGTAGATCCCAGAAGGAAATATGTGGTTACCTATGGGATGACTAATATTTGCATGCAGGACTTCAGTTAGAACTCAAGTGAGTTGAGTTTAGTGGACTGGAGGTGAAGTTGATGGAGTTGTGTTCAGTTTAACTTTGTTAAACTAGTTGTATTTAGTCTAACTGATCAATAGACTAGAGATGAGTTGGGTGAATTAGTTATTAATTAATTCACAAGTTATTAACTCATAATGCAACTATAGAATACATCAGTTAACTTAGTTGCATGTCAGTGCATGTTCAGTTCAGCAGGGACAGGTGTTAGAGAATCAGATTGCTATCAGTTGTGACTATAGTTGTGCATCAGATCTTGCACAATCAAGGGATTGAGTATGCCAATGAGTTTGCTCACGTATTTGCCCAGTATTGTAGCCTTTGCTCACGTCCAACAAAGTGTGAGTGATTATTTTGAGGTGAAATATGAGTTTGGGAAGTCATTCTCATCAGTTCTTGAGCGGGTATTGAGCAGTGGAGGCAGGCAAGCAGTGGAATAGATTTGGAGATCAGATCTTAGCTGTATTGTGTGTAACAGGTGGAGCTGGTACTGGATTGCTTGTGATAAGCATTGTACTTTGTAATGTTACATGATTCAATCAATATAATATACAGATAGTGTGGGGTTTTTAGCGAGATGCTTTCCCCGGGATACATACTGTGTTAATGAGTTTGATTGATGCTTCTATGTGTGCCTGTGAATGTTTCTGCTTCTGTAAATTGATGATCAACGTAGAGGAGATTATGTATTATACATGTTCTGCTTATAATTGTATGATCAGGATAATCTCTGTGAATATGTGTTAAATTATTCAAAATTTCTACACCATCCTTCTTGTGCACCAATACTACTGGAGTTGAGAAAGAACTTTGACTCGGTTGAATTATGCCAGCCTCTAGCATTTCTGCAACCACACGTTCAATTTCACTTTTTTGGACATAGGGATATCTGTACGGCCTGATGTTTAGAGGAACACTTCCTGGAATCAGATGAATA
This sequence comes from Pinus tabuliformis, assembly GCA_031772625.1. Taxonomy (NCBI): domain Eukaryota; kingdom Viridiplantae; phylum Streptophyta; class Pinopsida; order Pinales; family Pinaceae; genus Pinus; species Pinus tabuliformis. Next base: position 764,749,407 of record CM062811.1, on the reverse strand, counting down.
GCATGATCATGATCACGCATAGGTGGGAGACCTTTGGGAGTCTCAAATACCTTGTAATGATTGTCCAGGACTTTTTGGAGATCTGGAGAAATATATGATTCCAATGTGGAAACATCTAGCGAACATAACCTCTTTGCTCCTTTTTTAGAAGCTTTTTCATGCCATTAGAGCTGATTATCTTTCCTGGTTTTCCTGCAATACCCCTTAATTCAACTTCCTTTCCTTCTGTAGAAAATTTGATGAAAAGTTCTTGAAAATTAAAAGCTATTGTACCCAAGGATTGTAGCCATTGGACTCCTAGTACAACATCAACACCTCCCATTGGAATGGAAAGCATTGGGCTAGTCAATACATATTCTTCCATGGATAGATTGATATTATGGCACTTTCCAGAGCAATTTGTTGTTCCTCCATTTGCAATCATCACTTGACACTCTGGTGCTGGATATAGGAAGCAATTCAATTCTTTTGCTACCCTACAATGAATAAAATTGTGGGTGCTTCCTGAATCAATCAACACTATTACCTTTTTCTTCTTGATTTGTCCTTATATCTTGATGGTTTGAGGAGTGGTAATTCCCGCCAATGCATTACAAGATATGGTTGGATTTATTTGTTCTTCAGCTAGGCTTTGTTCCTAGAGTATATCCTCTTCTTTTGACCTTTCTTGGTCCTTTTCTTCTTCCTCTTCACAATCTATGTAGAATAATTTCTTCTCAACACACTTATGACCTTTTGTGTATTTGCTATCACAATTGTAACAAAGCCCTTTTGCTCTTTTTTCTTCCAATTGTTGTGGTGTCAACCTTGTAGGTTGTGGAAGACTAGGGGTAACAACACTTCCGTCTTTATAGTTGTGAGTGGTATGCTTCCTAGTTTCCATAATTTTGCTTTCCATTTTTTTTGCTAACCTGAATGCCTTCTCTAATGAATCAGGTTCCCAAAGGCGAACATCATGTTGGATATTATCCTTTAAAGACCCTATGAACACATCAATCATATGCTCCTCTGGAATATCTTTTACCCTTATGTTCAATTTTTGGAACTCCTCAAGGTGCTCCATTATTGAACCCTTTTGTTTGAGACTTATCAATTGGCTAAAAAAAGTGTTGCTTTTTGTATCCTCATAATGTGCTATCAATTCTTCCGTAAAAATTTCCCAAGTGATAAATTGTTTACGAGAACAATGCCATTGATACCATACAAACTGATTTGGTTCCAAATATACAGTTGCCATACGTACCTTTTGTGCGTTTTGCACATTATTGAGATCGAAGAATTGCTCCATCTGTAATATCCATGTGGCGGAATCCTTGCCATCAAACTTCCTCATATCGATTTTTAGAATATGGTGATTCTTCGATCCAACACTAACGTCTATGGAATCATGATTAACATTTCTTTTGTTCTCATCATGAGTTTCCTTTACTATCTTTTCACCATTAGTAAGTATTTCTTGTAGAAAATTTGTCAAATCTGTCTTCAAATCTGCCATGCCTGTCTTCAAATTTGTGTTCAAATCTATCTTCAAATTATCCATCTTAGCTTCCATGCCATTCATCTTAGTTTCCACGCCATTTATCTTAGCTTCTGTTAACTTTTGTGAGCGTGACATTTGTTGCACTTGTTCTTGTAATTTTGATATATCATGTAGCATTTATTCCTCTTCTTCATGAGTCATGCTAGAGCTTTCAGGTTCCTTACTAGGTGTTTGCATTTTCTTTCCTCAGGGCATCAGTTACTGATAATAATGCTCTACTATGCCCTTCGAATTCCTTCAAAATAAATTTTCAAACCAAGCTTAAGCAAAAATTTTAAAAAATCTACACACCTTTTTTCACTTTGTAGGAGCTCGATATTGCCTCTGATGTATCTCTGTACTTTCCAATCATCTAGTTCTGAATTTGTGACCTGTAGTAGCTCTCTGTGTCCTCTATCCAATGCCACTAGTCTGATCCAAATTGGATTCTCCAAGAAAGAGTTATGCACAATCTCCCAAGATGACCTGATTATAGACCTTTCGAGAAGAGCGAACTTGTATGAAGTGCCACGTGTACAATTTTTTTATCTTTGGTTCTGAAAAATATATACAAGAAACTAAAGTCCGTCCTCTTTCTGTACCTTCTTACGAAATTTCAATCTAATTCCCAAAGAGAAAGTTATGATGATTTTCCCCAGGTCACCTGTTTTGAATGTAATTCAGGAGTCTGCAAAAAGACCAACTTCCTCAAATCATATCTCCGCAAATATCGCGCGAAAAGCTCTGAAATTTGGACCCAAGGTTCAACATGATTTCTTCTCAAGTGGGTTTTTTTTGCGACTTCTGAAACGTCACAGAAAAAAAGTTATACTGAAAATTCCACGATGACCTGTTTGGAGCAGCGAAACCCTAGAATCCAAAGCTCTGATACCAAATGTTATGAAACTAGCTCAAGAAAAGATAGAAAAGATAGATCAACGCCTTAGAATTCAGCCTCTTCGAGGGGGAAACCTCCTTCATTACATAAATGAACAATTCTTGGATGATTCAAATGACAAAACCTCCTTTCTATATATAGGAGTCTAAGGAGTCACAATATAATCCAGCCGACCTAACAATAATAATATAAAGCCACAAAAATAACAATAGAGGGATTCTATGGGGCACAGAAATAACAATATGGGGGTAATAGGGGCACAACAATATAAATAAGGGGTATAACTACAATAGTAATGGGGTAATCACTAGTATTATAGGGACCCAATAGATTAGGCGGTTTTGAGGCTGATTTTCGTGTAGAAGTGTAGTTGTTGCAGGAGCCATAAAGAGGGAAAAAGATCTCAGTCCTCTTGTCACAGAATTGATATCTTATGAGGGTGGAGCATACCTCTATTAAGGTATATTGACTCGTCTTTAAGTTGACGATTACAAGGTGATGGTAGTGTTGTGTTAAGGCTTATTCATAAGTGTTGAACAACACCATTAGAAATCCCTGTGCAACACACTCCTCCCACATCTAACCAAACAACCAGTTAGCCGGGGTAAACATGTGATGAGAGGCGACTATGATATGATTCGACCTCCTAAGTCACGTTAAGGAAGTGGAACCGATAGAAACACACCATGCAGACATTCAACATCAACATTAGGACCCTCAGAAACTAATCCAACCTTTCTGCCAACTAGCCCCTAGGTCCCACTGAGCTTTTCGACCACTTGACCTCTGGACGCTCTCATTCTATGGGCATACCAACATCTAGGGACCTTTGGATGCCCTCACAGGCTTGCAAGCCAGCGTCCAGGGAATATGTTTCACAATGTTATGCCAGTGTCCTCGAGATTTGAGCCACTTCTTCAAGCCTAGAGCCCAGGTCACTGCCCAGAATTGAATGACATCTTCAGAACAATAATTAACAAAGGAATGAAAGTACAAATGAAATCACTTGAATAAGATATTGACTGGAACCCATGACAAGCATTTTATCAAACATATCATGAATACGTAATCTATAGGTGTAAATAATAGATCTTAGCATAGGGGTCTCATACTTAGCTGAGAATCACTAATAAGCTTGGATGCCTCAACACATCAACTGCCATTTCATCCATTAGGTCATAGATACATTGTTCATTCATTTACTAGTAAAACTGTGATGAGAGCCATGCATAGCTTATGTCATAAAACATATATATAACTAGCATAATAGCAACACAAATACCAATGAAGTCATAACCATATGATCCACATATAATCCAGTATAATACTCATATAAATACAAGGATCAATAACCCCATATTGATGATGCAAAATCCAAACCTAGGACTTGAGTTCTACATTCCACCCGATCGTGGAATGGTTGAGAAAATATTTCTTCATCCATTCACCCCCATGTAATATTCCAAGCATGAATGTGGGATATCATAAAACATATCAATCCAAAACCATCAAGGGCTTCCAGAGGCCATCCACCTCAACCCATCAAACAATGATTCCACCTCACGGTCAGACATCACAAAACCATCATCAGATTGGTCTCTATCCAAGCCTTATAGGGCTTCCAGAGCGTTTGTTCCAACCAAGGCTTCCAAGACTAGTAACTCAACCCATAGCTACCGTCGGGCTTCCAGAGCATTTGTCCAACCATGACTTCTAGGACTAGTAACTCTTTCCACCAAGGGCTTCCAGAGCGTTTTTCATCTAAGGCTTCTAGGACTAGTAAATCAACCCAAGTTGTTACAGGGCTTCCAGAGCGTTTGTCCAACCAAGGCTTCCAGGAACTAATAACTCAACCCAAGCTAAAGAAACATGAGAACCAACCAAAATAAACAAGGAAATAAATCCACAATCTCCATGGCTATCTAGGAAATGGAAAGGCTAGGCAATCCACTGCCAATCCAGGAAATCCTCCATGCCAATGATAGATCATAACCAAAAATCCACATGCATATGCCATGCATGCCAATACTAGTGAGGAAAACATACATGCAACTTGATACTTGCAAGAAAAATTGTTGTAGTTGCTGATCCTGATGCCCTCTTGCGCTTTCTTGCTCCAAAAATCCAAGTATGCCACACCCTCCAAGGGTGCTCTAAGAAAACTCTAAGTATCCAAGAGTATGAGATAGAGAGAGAATAATGAGAGAGCTCCAAAACTGAACTGACAAAAGGTTATCAACTGATCCTTAGAAGCCTTTTTATGAATGAGGCCTCCATTTTTTTTATTTTCCATTATTTTCCTTCAATTCCCTCCTCACATGAAACATGTGACCTTTCATCTCCATTTTCTCCTAATTTCCATTATTTTCATAAATAAATGTGCAAAAATTACCATTTTTCCTTTCCAAAGCCTTAGCCATTGTCTTTTCCAATTTCCTTAGCCATTATCTAACCACAAATGATCCCCATCACTATGCTTTTTCCTAACATTCAGCTTGGAATATGTGTCCCATCAACAGTGGTTATTATTTTTGTCTTTATTAACTTTTATTACATGGAATTTTCAGCAAGGCTATTACAGAACCCTCCCCCATGGGGGAACACCATCTTCGGTGTTCAAAAACACCTATAACCACAAAATTGTTGTAAGAAAAACACACTGTCGGTGGAGCTTTATAACTTAGCTCGTTGTAGTATTTACAATGATCATCCTGCTGAGAAGCAAACCAACATGAAAACATAAAAAACATAACATTGTAATGACATGACATCCATACTGCTTATTGGATCTTTATAACACATCTCATGGTGGTATATATATCCATATACATATGTACATATACCAAACATCACTAAAACATGTACCAAAACACCATACCAAAATTGCTTTGCCTCAAATGGCAAACAAGGATACATAGCCCACATCTGATATGTCATCTCCGATGTAGCTTCATCAGGCCCAAACTACTTCTATTGCACCTTAACTTGCTCGATTTCTCGGTTCCAGAGCATGAGCACCTTTTTCTGCAATATACACTGAGTCTTCGGTTGGAATTCTCCATCTGGTTCCACCTGTAATACAGACTAGTCAATCACATAATCAACATCTTTAACATACTTCTTAAGCAATGACACATGGAAAACATCATGGGCTTTCACTATCAGAGGTAGTGCAATTCGATAAGCTACTGACCCACTCCTCTCAATGATACTGAAGGGTCCACAAAACTGTGGTTCCGGCTTGGTACATGATCTAATTTGTGAGGAGATCTTCCTTCGTTTTAATGCGCAAGTACACCTGTTACACAACCTTGACCTGAACTTGAACAAAAACACAAAAAATTATAGATATAACCATAAATACAGAGATGCAACAAAAATAACACTTCATTTCATTAATATCAAAATACCGAAATATGCTTACAAACATAATGGAATAAACTAGCTCGGGCGATGGTATCTTATCTCTAAGAAGAGATGTGGTGGCTACATGCCTAGGTATTGTGTTGCAATGAGGCTCAAAGGTCTATTTATTATTGAGAAATAATGGAAAACGTTAAACATGCAAAAATCTAACCCTAGGAGATGAAGCGCCAAAACTGTGGGCCCCATTTGGGTAAATTGGTACATCCACTTCCTGGGGTCGTAACTTTGGCATATGATCTCCGTTTGGCTATAATAATACCTCATTTTGAAGATCCCGAAGAGGAGGTCGAAAGAAAATAACCACACCCATTTAAGGATTTTCCAGTCTCTCTGTTTTCCCTAAAACATCGTTTATGACTCGAAAAACTACCAAAAATAGTAAATTGTGCTAAATTTAACAAAACTGAAAAACTGAAAGAGACAATGTTGGGGGTCCAAGTGGAATAGGTGGATGGCCACCAATATACACTTGGATCTTTCCTCCCTCCTTAGGAAGCAATGGTCCTCATTTCATTGAGTGCATCCATGAGATGGGAAACTTCTACTGAACTTTGTCCCTGGTGAGCCACTTTCCTTGGTGCATGAGTTGACCAGCTTTGAAAAACCTATATAGTTTGATATTCTATTGACGAGTGTTCTTGATATGTGTGTCCATGATTCGATCATTTGTTGCTTGTTCCATGCAGTATGGGTTTATCTCTGTTGGTGTGAGTTGTTCTGCAATGTCGGATGTGTCCAGCAATAATGGAAAGTATGGTCGAAGGTGGTCTACATTGAACACTGGGTGAAGACCAAGGAATGGTGAAATTCTAAGATTTAAGGCATTTTCCCCTACAACCTTAGTGATGGTGTATGACCCATATCAAAGTGGGTGAAGCTTGCGATGGGGTCTAACTGAGCGCTCCTTCTGCAAATGTAGCTAAACATTGTCGCCCACCTGGAACTTGTGCGACACCCGATGCTGATCATGGCATTGATTGTACTTAGAATTGGCTCTGTTCAATATATCATGTACCTATTGGTGGATGTGTTGAATGCGCTCAATTAAGATGTTATCCCTGTCGGCTTCAGACTGAACATGAGACGAATCTACCTGAGTAGCTGCAAACGGTATATCCACATCAATGGGACTTAATGGATGAAATCCTAGCCCTAACTAAAAGGGGATATGGCCCGTTGAGTTGTGGAGAGCTATGTTGTAGCTGTGCTAGAAATAGGGGAGGCTTTAATCCCATGTGTGTGGATGCTTCGAGTTTTACATGCGCAAAATGTGTATGATCATCCAGTTGATGATTTCTATTCGGCCATTATTTTGGGGATGGAAAGTCGTGGACTTAGTGAGTTTGGTATCCAACATCGGCCAAAGAATTGACCAAAATACATTTAGAAATCCGCTATCCTGATATGAGACAATGACTATGGGATCCCAAAGTGTACCCAAACTCACTCAAAGAAGAGCTTAATAGTGGCCTCTGCTGTGATACTTTTCTTGCAGGCTGCCATAATGGCCATCTTACAGAATTCGTCGACAACCACAAAAACACAATCTTTGTCGTGCTTAGTAGAAGGAAGGCCCGACATGTAATCCATATAGATGGATTCCCAAGGTTGACTAGGTGTAGGAGCAGGAGTATATAGGCCTTGCTTCTTGATGGTTGGTTTGAAAATGACACAGATAGTGCAGGATTTAATGTACCTCCCAACATCCTAACGAAGGTTCGACCATTAAAAATATTTCTACAGTATTGCCACTATTTTCCCTACTCTGAAATGTTGTAATATCCCCTCATAATAATAATAATAATAATAAATAAAAATAATATAATATAATATTAAAATATAAGCAAATAAATAATAAACAATAACAAAAAGATAATAATAGTGAATAGATAATAAATAAAGAAGAAATATAATAATAACAAATAAATAAAATAGTAAATAAGAAAAATAGAGTTCTAAATAAATATATATAAAAGTAAACTATAAAATAGTAACAATAAGTTAACGAAAAGTAAAATAAAATAAGAAATAGTTAACTAAGGGAACTATGAAAATAGTCAAAATAAGTAAAGTTATCAAAAAGAAAAAGGAATAAAATAAGAAAGAAATAAATTAAGAGAAAATTTAACTTAAGTAAAACTTGAAATAAAAAAATAAAATTAGCATGTTGACACATGGAATGTGTGCATGCGGTTCCCCTTCCAATGTTTGGTCTATTTAATAGACAATGAGGAAGATGAGAGATCATTCCATCATCCATTCTCTTGGGAGAAAAGTGTTGTGAGACAAAGGATTTCCTAGAAGTAGTACATTGATTGAGGGCTCGAGGGTGGCTAGTTGTAGAAAGATTTTGTGCAACTGAGCCTAAGGTTGGGTGGAGATTCGTCCCCAAAACCTTATTGCGGTTAGCAAGATTCAAATAACATTCAACTCTGAAATTAGAAGTAAGGAATATCATCGTTGCAGGTAAGTTGTCTTTGCTCCTACTTCTCAAAAATTCTATGCTAATTAGTTGAATAGAGGTGTGTTGATTTTAAAATGCATAATTGATCTAATTAGTTGCATGTTTTAATTTTGGGGTTGTTACAAATGTCAACGACCCAACTGTAGTGCACCTCCCAAATCATCTTGGCACACTCGCTTGAAGGAAAACAAATGTGTCCCAGGTGGCATAATAGTGCATCCTAGAGGTGAAAATTTGGAACTTGCTTCCCTTCCAGGAGTGTCTAGTATGTGCTACCGAATTCTGGATCGCTCTTTTAAATATGCGGCCACCCTGAAGTCTCGTGCCAATAGGAGTCGAGCACAATGATCAACGCCATGACTGATGGTCATTTGAGGCAGTCTACAACATTATTGGTGTTACCCTTCTTGTACTTAATGTTCAAATGGAACTGTTGCAGGTATGTGGACCATTTCTGATGGCAATCGTTCTGCAACTTCCCTTGTGTCTGTATGAATTGTAGGGGTCGGTGATCTGTGTGGATGACTGTTTCCTTCCCCATAATGTAATGCTTCCATTGACAACAGGCATACACTATGGAATACATTTCTTGTCGTAAGTGGGATACTTTCGGATTGTGTCTGGAAGTGTTTCACTATGGTAAGCCACTAGATTCCCCTAATGAGTAAGAACTGCACCAATAGCATAGTCATAGGTGTTTGTCTCAATCTCGAATGGTTGTTGTAGGTCTGGTAATGTGAGCACAGGTGCAGAGCAGAGGTGATGCTTCAATTAAGTAGACACCTTCTACTGGGTTTCAGACCAAAAAAACTTTTCTTTCACTCTGCCCTTGGTGACTTGACTTTAAGGCCAAGTGATATGAGAGAACCCCAATACGAACTTGCGGTAGAAATTGGTAAGACCCAGAAAGTTGCGGAACTCTGTTAGAGTGGCTGGGGTTGGAAAATATTGAATGAATTGTATCTTGGTTGGGTCCACATGCACACCCTTCTCATCAATGATGTACCCCAGATATTGAACCTGGGTCATGTCAAAAGTGCATTTATCCAAGTTGGCACACAACTTGTGTTGTCGCAGGGTTTGAAGGACCTATCGAATATTGTGGAGTTTCTCTTCCCAACTCCGACTAAATATCAAGATGTCATCTAAATACACCACCACAAATGCATTGGCGAAAGGTCGCAATATGTCATTCATCAATCTCATGAAGGTTGTGGGGGCATTCGTCAACTTGAAAGGCATGACCAACCATTCGAGAAGGACCTCCTTGGATTTGAAGGCAGTCTTCCACACATCAAAGGGTTCGATAGGAACTTGGTGATCACCAGACTTCAAATCAATCTTGCTGATATATTTGGCCCCCTTGAGCTGGTCCAGAATGTCATCAATCCATGGGATTGGGTACCTATTCCAGACAGTGATCTTGTTTAGTGCCTGATAGTCAATACAAAGTCTCCGGGTCTCGTCCTTCTTCTGTACCAATATACTTGGGCTCCCACAGGGTGATGATCTTGGCCTGATGTGCCCTTTCCGCAATAGCCCCTGAATCTGCCTCTTGTTCTCATCATTCTCCAGAACAGAGCATCGATAGATCAGTCCATTGGGTAGCAGTGCCCTCGGGGTCAAATCGATGGACTGATTGACCTGATAGTGCAGAGGTACCCCTGTAGGTGAGGCAAGTGTGACCAACTACAAGAGAAGATAAATTGAATTAATATTTTTTCCCTCAATGCACAATTGTTTATATTTCTTTTGTTTGTATCAATTTCTCAACATTTATTAATGAAGGCAAGGTTGTCCATCACTTCTTTAACATTATGAAATTTGTCTTGAGATCATTTCAAAAATGAAGTTAACCACTCAACTTTTTTGCGGTCCTTACATGTCATCTTAGTTGTCTCTACTTGCTCATTTTTTCATCACACCAATCAAATTTATTTGTGAATGTTAGAAATGACAACAATTATCATTAAATGTATTGATGTGATTAGTAAAACCGAGTTACAGCTCAGTCATTATTGTAACTATAGGAATTTACGTAACCATATAGCCCATATTAAATTGGTGGTTTCCCAAGATGCTTGATGTAACATTGGAGAGTAATTTTTGACTTGGAGTAATAAGAATTCCAATTCCTTGCATCATGGAGGTTTCCTTGACACATTGTCACATACTGTTTGTATTTACCACGTAAATTCTTGTGTTCATTTATGTGATTCAGGTTCTATTTCTTCTGCATTTATTTCTTATTTAACTGTTAATGGACTCAAAATACCAACAATGAAAACTAATATTGTTTAGGTTTGCAATTGTATGTTAGAAGTCATAATGGGATAGGATATAACTTGCATTATTCTCATCTCCTTACAATGTGCATTGAATATTAATAACATTGAAATTTTTAATGTATATCATAAATGATGCCTCACTTGTGAGATGTTAGTTTGCCCGTAGTAACCATTTAGAAATTGTTTTAGGTTTGGAGCATATAATGTTTGCTCCACTAAATATGTGGATTTACTTATGTCATTTGGACATGATGCAATGCACCCTCCACATTTGTGAACAAAGTAACACATGGTGGGATTACAACACTTCACATGACTTCCCTGAATGTGAATATTGACTATGTACAATTTCTATTTTCTTTGAATATAAATTGTTTTGTTTTTTTTTTTATAGTAGCAGACATGTGTTCTAGTCTCTATAGTATCTAAGATGCTAAGGAACACAAGAGGATAATTATCTCCAAGGTCTAGAAAAATTTTCTAAGGAAAATGGCACTATTAGATTAATTAGTCAATTATTAAATATTTTCCTAAGTCTAACTTAGGAAAATTGGTTAACTAAATCACATTAATTGAGGAAAATCGATTTTTCTCTGGAGGCTTCTAGAAAAGTCACTTGATGGGATCAATATGATCTTATCCATTGATTGTTATCAGATTATATCTGTTGGTTTCTCAACAAGATATTATAAGAGCAAGTTGATGGGGCATCACAGATCACTCAGAGACAATAAATTGCAGTAATAGCAAGAGTGCAAAGGGAGATACCAGCAATGAGGTTTCAGTAGAGAGATTGGGAAGAGAATTTTCGAGAAATTATCCATAGAGATTCGATAATTATAGGAGAGGAAGGGAGGCTGAATTATTTTGTAGAGAAGTTGTGTCAGGTCGTGAAAATTAGCTAGTTCACATAATTGGGCAGTAGTTTGATTTCCAATTGTCAAAGACAGGTGCCAGAGGAGGTGAAAGTTTCTCAGTAGATTTACTCGAGGCAGAGATTATTACCAGAGGTGATTTCCATAGGTAGTGCAAGTTATAGTTGAGGCCATATGCATTTCCAGTTCAGTCGATGCATGTAGCAGACAAGATGTGTGAATTTCATTAAGGAGGTCAATTTTTTTTTGCAAAAGGAAACTTGGGTTTCCAAATCTATTTTGGCAGTTGAAATACTATATGTCAAAGCTTTTCTAGTGAGAGGCAAGTTGATTGTATTTCTCAATTTGGCTAAAGAATAATAATATAAACCCTCATCCGCATAACTGGTTGTCCCTACATTGGGGTTTTCCTAGGGACAATTTGTCGAAATATGGATGTCAAATATTTATGTGTCCATTATTTCTCTGTTCCTGTTTTTATTTGGAAATCCATAATCACTCCATTTCTCAAGTATCATGTTCCATGCTTGTAGAAAATTTTGTCCTTTCTGCAAATCCACAAAAAATAGCACAGTGGGTAAATCTGATTACTCAATTTTTATTGTCAATATATTAGTAGTTACAAGGACAAGTGCGCAGTGCAGTTTCATAGTTATCTGTTTAGAATAAATTCTATAGAATATTCAATCTGTTAGTAATGGTACAATGTGTATTTCAGAATTGTTACTTGCATGAGCTAAAGTTGAAGGCATTGAAGCTTGTTTTAAATAAAATTTGGTTTCTAATATGATTTTTGTATCTTCCCAAGATGTATAACAACAATGACCACATTAGAGAGAAAGTGGGTGCAAGCATGACCAGATGCAAGAGAAGATAAAGTGAATTAATCTTTTTTCCCTCAATGCACAATTGTTTCTATTCCTTTTGTTTGTGTCAGCGTCTTATCATTTCTTGAATAAAGCAAGGTTGTCCATCATTTCTTTAACATTATGAAATTTTCCTGAGATCTTTTCAGAAATGAAGTGAACAACCCAACTTTTCTCGGTTCCTTACATGTCACCTTAGTTGTCTCTACTTGCTCTTTTTTTAATCACTCCAATTAAATATATTTGTTAAAAATGATATTGTTTGGGTTTGCAATTGGATGTTAGATGTCAAAATGGACTAGGATATAACTTACACTATTGTTAACTTCTGACAAGGTGTGTTGAATATTAATAATATTGAATTTTTTAATGTATATCATAAATGATGCCTCACTTGTGAGATGCTAGTTTTACCTAAAGTAACCACTTAGAAAATGTTTTATGTTTGGAGAATCCAATGTTTTCTCCATGAAATATGTGGATTTACTTATGACATTTGGACTTGATGCAATGCACATGGCTTCCCTGAATGGGAATTTTGACTATGTACAATTGCTATTTGCTTTGAATATAAATTAGTTTTTGGTAGCAGTCGATAGGGGTTCTTGTCTCTATGGTGTCTAAGAGGCTAAGGAACACAGGAGGATAATAATCTCCAAGACCCAGAAAACATTTCTAAGGAAAATGTCTCTATTAGTTTAATTAACCAATTATTAAATGTTTTCCTAAGTCTAATTTAGAAAAATTGGTTAATTAAATAGATTAATTGAGGAAAATCGATTTTTCTCTAGAGACTTCTAGAAAAGTGACTTGATGGGGTCAAGATGATCTTAGCCGTTGATTGTGATTAGATCGTGGCTGTTGGTTGCTCAACAAGAGATTATAAGAGTAAGTCAATGGGGCATTGGAGATCACCCAGAGACAACAAATTGTAGTGATAGCAAGGGCACAGAGGGAGACACCAACGGTGAGGTTTCAACAAAGAGATTGGGAAGAGAATTTCCAAAGAAATTCTATATAGCGATTCCATGATTCTAGGAGAGGAAGGGAGGTTGAATTATTCTACAGAGAAGTCGTACCAGGTAGTGGAAATTAGCCAATTCACAGAGTTAGGCAGCAGTTCAATTTCCAATTACCGAAGACAGGTGTTGGAGGAGGTGTGAGCTACTCATTAAATTTGCAAGAGGCAAAGATCATTTTCGAAGGTGATTTCTAGAGGCAGGGCGTGTTCCAGTTGAGGTTGAACCCATTTCTAGTTCACCAAGTGCATGTAATAGACAATTAGTGAGAATTGCACTAAGGTAGATTTGTTTTTGCAAAAGGAAACTTAGGTTTCCAGATCAATTTTGGTAGTAGAGATACAATATGTCTGATATTTCCCAGTGAGAGACAAGTTGATTGTATTTCTCAATTTTGTTGAAGAATAATAATATAAACCCTCATTTGTAGAATTTCTTTTTTGCACATTGAGGTTTTTCCAGGGACAATTTGTCCAAAAATACCGCTGTCAAATATTTTGTGTCTGCGCATTGTTTCTCAGTTCCTATATTTATTGTGAAGATTACAGTAGTGAATTAATCATTATTTTCCATAATTAATTTATGAAGACAAATAATGTCCATTAGATAGAGGATTAAATTCCAATTGTCGCAATTAAGGAAATTTCACATGATATTAAAGCAGATCTAAGTGCGGAGGGTTCGCAGGAGTAAATCAGCGCATGGCACAAGAAGAGAAAAACCAAGGGTTTTAACTCGGTTAGATTTCTTTAGTTTATTTGAGTTTCACAGATTTCGAGAGATGGTCGCAGCAGGTTTGAGACATCAGGACAGATTGGATGGAGCTTCCAACTTTAGCAAGTGGAAATTCAAAATGTCATTTTTATTAGACGAGTTTGGATTGAAGGAATATGCAGAAAACAATATTGTCATACCGACAGATCCACAATAGTTGTCCACCTACAAAAAGTAAAGAGGATTATCCTTGATGGTTTCAAGGACCATATTGGTTTGCATATTTCTGAGAATGACACAATAAATCACTTGTGGGGTGCTATAATCAATTTGTACCAAAATCCTACAGAGAATAGGAAGTTGATTCTCCAAGAGAAGATGAGGACCATCAGGATGCATAAGGGTGAGGATGTTGTATCCTATCTCACCATAGTTCGATTTTCCAGAGACGAATTGGCTATAGTTGGAGATAAGCCAAGTGATGACAAGCTAGTGTGAATAACACTCAATGGGTTTTCCAAGGAATGAAGTATGTTTTCCCAAGTGATTTTTGTGTGAGATACACTTCCAGGTTGGGATCGCATATGGAGTGACTTCACTCAGGAGGAGCTTAGGCTCATCTTGATCAATGGCACTAGTAGAAACAACAAGATTCAAAAGATGGAGAAGGATCAATAAAATGTAGCACTTACAGGAAAAGGGAAGGCAAAGAAGGGTTCCAATGAAGGACAAGGCTCAAAAGGAGATAAGGAGAAAGACTTGAGTAAAATCAAGTGTTTCGGTTGTGGTCAGCTAGGACACTAGTGCAAGCACTTAGAGAAAATTTGGTTATTTTTGCTTCCAATAGCAAGACCTTTCCCAATATTGACACAACTGTAACACTGATTTTGAACTTACCTGCTAACTATGGCAGATCTCTAAATACTATAAACATGTAATTCCAATGAAAGTAACACAATATCAAATGACAACTAATTCAAAACCTTGATTCACCACCTGTTATCTTGTAACATTGATCTTAGTTGTGCAAGGTTTGATTGGCATTTTCATTGATGGATGTTTTATCTGTTATTAAGCTGGATTATTAAACAAGTAGCATTAGGCCTTTGTAAATAGATTTCCATGTGGTCCAAGATGTACGACCCAACCACCGTTGATGGGGTTCTAATCTATGGTGTTAATTATTTTGAATTTTCAACAACACCCTTTTACTTACCACAAAAATTGTGACCATTCCTTACTTTGATCTGGCGGTGCAAAATCAAACTGGTATGTTTGCTCTCTACTTGACTCAACTATGAAACCAATTTGCGACTTAGTATTGCGCATTGGAATAATGGTGTGTCCTCTCAGTGAATCAGACCAAACTAAACCAGGATCTAACAATGAAATCAATCCTTCAAATCAACATCAAACCCTTCAAAATGTCGATCTATACCACAATCAATTGATCAGTAACACAATCAATTGACTCAATTTCATAACCAAATTCAGCGTGCAAACTAGGTTACATATACAAAGAGGATTGACTTGCAAAAGGCACATCATTTTTATATTATATAATTTTTATTCCATCACAACAAGAAAAAAACCCTTTCTGAATCCTAATTACAAATACAAAAACCCATCAAAACTCTATCTAGGTGTAGATGATTTGGATCTGCCAACCAAATTAGTGAAATTTTTGGCCTAAATTTAGACAAAAATTATCATCCTAGCTCTAGATAAGATCTGAGATTACATTTTGGCTATAATGGCCATTATTAAAACACGCTTAACATTTTTATGGAGAAACTAACTCCTATTAAAAAACAACTCCATTAATTGAATTCCATGAATAAACAAATAGATTTCAAATGATGCTTGCGCATCATACTTCCAGCACGAGGCTTCATTAGGAGAGCAATACCATACCATGTGCATTCATATTGGGGAAAATATATTGAGTAAAAAATGACATAATATATTAAGGGATAAATAAGGGTTAAAGGGTTTTCATATTGACATGTATAAAAAATGGAGGTCAAAGTTAATGAAAAAATATAAAGAGATATAAAAAATGTTAACGAAAAAATGGATACCTACAATATCTAGTGAAAGTAGGGGATTTTTAGATTATGAAGGTGTATTGGGTTTGTGGGTTAAATAATGTGATTTTTAGAGATATTTTTCAATATGTAGTCAAATTAGACATATTGTTTAGTATGCCATGAACACACGTGATATGTCAGAGGTTCATTGAGTGAAGCTCTGTGACTTATAGGCTTGAAAATGTTCATGGACTCTTGTCCATGAGGCCTTCAATAGTATGACCACTTTTCTGTAACATTGTGGCAGTTATCCATTTTGAGTCCTCAACTAGATGGTCTTTCCATTTCACTAATTATTTGAAATACTCCTCCCCCTTGTCTTTTTCTTCACTCTCTTATCCAAGATCCTTCCTGTTTGTAGAGGTTTTTCTTTTGGTATTTGTTGTTGCCATTGAATCTGTTGTTTCTTTTTACCGTCTTCCCCACTTTGAGCTGCTTCAACTAGTTCACATGCATGAAACTTTTATGAATCTACAACATTAAAAATGAGTGAGATGTCCATCCCTGTTCGCAACTCAATTTCATAATATGAATTATTAGAAAATTTCTTGAGTATTTTACAAGGACCAATTTTTTTGTACTTCAGTTTGTTATGTTCTCCTTTGAGGAATCTTTCATTCCTCAAGTGTGACAAAACCAGCTCACCAATTTCAAAAATTTGTTCTCTTCTTCTCAAATCTTCCATGTTCTTGTATTTGAGACTGCTCTCTTGTAGTTTTTGCTTTACTTATTCATGAACCTCATTCATTGATATGGAAAATTTCTCTGTACTTCTTCGCTCAGCTGCACCCAAATCCCTAAGTTCATAAATACCCCTTGGATGCATTCCATACATAATTTGAAATGGACTTTGATATGTGCTCTTGTTTGGGGAGTCATTGTATGCAAATTTCCAAACTCTAGATAACTACCTCAGTTTTCCCATATGCTTGCGAGTGATAGGTTGAACTATAGCTCAAATCTGTGCCAAACTTTTTCCATAAAGTTTTCCAGAAACATCCAAGGAATTTAGTGTTTCTGTATGAAACTGTATTCCTTGGAAGTCCATGAAATCTCACAACTTCCTTAATAAACAAGTTAGCTATGTTCATATCTTCACTAGTCTTGAAGCAAGGAATGAAATGAACCATTTTAGAAAATATTTCCACAACTACAAAAATGGAATCATGGCCCTTCTGTGTCTTTTGAAAACCCAATGCAAAATCCATGTTGATTGAATCCCAAGGTCTACTAGGAATTGGTAGTGGTGTATACGAACTTGTGATTTCACTTTTACCTTTTGCATGCTAGCAGATTGCACACTTGTCCACAAATTTTTGTACATATGTTCTCATCCTTGGCAGAAAGTAAAAGTGTTTTAGTTGTTCAGAAGTTTTGTCATGTCCAAAATGTCCACTCAATCTTCCACTATGCTTCACTTTGATCAAGTTTTCTCTCATTGAGCATTTAGGTATACAAAGCCGACTATTTTTTAATAACAAACCATCTTGTAGTATATATTCTAGCCATGGGCTTCTATATTTGATTGTTGGGTTCTTACAAGCTTCTAATGCCTCCTTAAACTCTGTAGAACACTCGTATAACTCCATGAAGTCAAATCCTATAATCTTCACTTAGCTTTTCTGCATCACGAAAGTCCTCTTGCTTAAAGCATCTACAATTTTGTTAGATTGCCCACTCATATGTTTCAATACAAAAGTGAAATTTTTTAAATACTCAAGCCATTTTACATGTTTCTGACTCAAATTTGGTTGCAGCATGATGTACTATAAGGCATGGTTATTAGAAAACAAAACAAACTCCTTAAACAATAAATAGTGCCTCCATTTATTTTAGTGCTTGAACAACAACATAAAATACCTTGTCATAGGATGAGTGTTTCTTCCTAGTTTCATTTAACTTTTCACTAAAATAAGCTATGGGATTTTCCTCTTGACTCAAAACTACCCCTATGGCTTCTCCACTAGCATCACAATTCACTTGGAAAGGCTTTTGGAAATCTGGCAAAGCTAAGAAGGTTGTTCTAGTCTCAATTATTGGAACAATTAGTTTGTTGAACTTTCTAATAAATTTCCTATCAAAACTAGATAGCCCATTAAAACTTCTTACTTTGAAAATATTCTTGGGAGAAGGTCATTCTTGGATAGCCCTTACCTTTTCTGGATCCATCCTTAACCCATCCTCAGACGTGACAAAACCCAAATATACAAGTTCAGGTTTCAAAAATGAAATTTTTTTAAGTTTCTCAACAACTTCTCCTATTGCAATTTCTTCATGACATGACTCAAATGATCTTCTTTGGACTGACTGTAAATTAGAATGTCATTTAGATAAACTATGACAAACTTCCCAATAAAATCTTTTATTACCTCATTCATCAACCTCATGAAGGTACTTAGTGCATTTGATAATCTAAATGGCATGACAAGCCATTCATACGAACCATTTATTTGTCTTTAATGTTGTCTTCCACTCAACTCGCTCTCTTATTCTAATTTGATGGTATCCGCTTTTTAAATCTATCCTTGAAAAAATTTTGCACCCTTCAAACAATCCAATAAAACATCTATTCTTGGCAATGAAAATATATACTTGATTGTGATTTTGTTAATCACCCTCCAGCACCCATCCTTCTTTGGACTTAGTATGGCTGGCATAACACATGGGCTCAAGCTTTCTCAGATCAATCCCTTGTCTAGCATCTCTTGTACTTGATTTTTTATTTCTTCATTCTAAAGAGGAGTCATCCTATATGAAACCTTGTTACGAAGGCTCAATCTAGGTATCAAGTCAATGTGATGACTGACACTTGTTTTGGGTGGCAACTCATTTGGGAAATCATCCACAACAATGTCATGATATTCATTTTAAATTTCTTGAATTTCAATAGGTAGATATAAAATTTTAGTGTTGTAAATACTACTTTCATCTTGCAAACCAAAGAAAAATTCACCTCATCATTCTCCAGTTGCCACAAAAACACTTTTCCACTCATCAACAAGGATTTTGGATCACTGCTTTCAATTGTCTCATCTTCTTGCAATGTCACCAAAGTTTTACTTAGCCCATCCTTTTGAAACTTGTAGACGTTTTTCTTTCCCTCATGTATGGCATTCTGATAATATTTCCATGGTCTACCCAACAAGATGTAACACACATCCATTTGCAAGGTGTCACAAATTATTTTGTCTTTGTAGCTGCCTAACTACAAATCCAATTCACATTTCTCATTAACCAACAACTAATGGCCTTTTTGCAACCATGAAACCTTGTATGGTATTCGATGATTTATCCTCTTCAAATTCAACTTTTCAACCAATTTAGTGGACACCAAATTCTTTGTATTCCCACTGTCAATTACTGCCTTGGAGCACTTTCCCTTGACCTTGTGTACATTTATAAATATTTCTTTCCTCTTAGCTGGTTCAACAACTTCCTTCTTTGATTTCAACAAAATTTATTCAACAAGAGAGACTCACCTATCTCAGGCACATTCTCAACTTTTTGTACCTTTGTTTCCCCTTCCTCTATTGGAGAAACAACATCATTTCTTTGGCCTATATCCTTATTCTCTAGACACTCAAAGAATCTATGTCCAAACTTGCCACATCTATAGCATTTAAATTCTCTTTCTCTGCCTTGACCTCTTCCTCTGGAGTCATCTCCTTGATATCCTTGATGACTCGAACTGTTGTTTCCTTCTCTTTGGGATGTAGAATTTCACCTTCCTAATTTTTTTCATCTTTCTGACTGTTGTTCTCTTCCTCATTGTTATCCTCTTCCAATCCTTTTCCTTTTATAGACTACTTCCTAGAAATATTCTCCTCTACTTTCAAAGAAAGTTGATAGGATTCCTCCACTGTCTTTGGATTCATTATACTAATATCATCTTGAATATCCATTCTCAATCCTTTTATGTATCTAGCTACCTTCTCTGCAATGTCTTCCATGTAACCTGCTCTTATGTTGAATCTATAAAAGTTTTATGTATATTCCTTTAGATTAATCATTCTTTGCCTAAGATTTTGTGTCTGCCTAAATAAATAAAGTTGGTAGTCTTGGGGTAAAAAATTTCCTTTGAGTTTTACAACCATCCAATCACAACACTTGATCTTCTACTTATTTTGCTTCATCCTCTCTCCTTGCACACCAACACACTGTAGAGTTGAATTCCATTTCAATTTTGTCAACACAAATTTCACCTTCTTCTCATCTTACATCTCCTCATACTCAAAAATATTTTCCATGTCGTTGATCCAGTCAATAAGCTCCTCAGGGTTCAAACTACCACTATAATTTGTATGTCTAGCTTGAATATTGAGATGGATCCTAAAACCATTCTCAAAATTCTTATCTCAACGAGTTCTTGAACTGTTTTTGCTTCTCCCTGAGGTTCTTCCTCCTCACTTACATCACTGATATCCTTTTTGTCACCTTCTATGACATTTATCCTTTCTTCCAAATGTTTCATCACTCTCATCACTTCAACATTTGTTATTGTCCTTCTACCTCTTCAACCTCCTTTTCCAACTCTAAAATCCATAAATTATCTACCTTTGAAAGAACAATTCAATTATTGTGCTTTGATACCAATATGGTGTAGGTACTTAGAGAAAATTTGGTTATTTCTGCTTGCAATAGTAGGACCTTGCCAATATTGGCACAACTGTAAAAATGGTTTTGAATTTACCTACTAACTATAGAAGATATCCAAATACTATAAACATAGAATTCCAATGAAAATAACATAATATCAAATAACGACTAATTTAAAAACTTGATTCACCACCCGCTATCTTGTAACATTGGTCTTAGTTATGCAAGGTTTGATTGGTATTTTCAATGATGAATGCTTTATTTGTTATTAAGCTAGATTATTAAACAAGTAGTTTTTTGACTTTGTAAATAGATTTCCATGTGGTCCAAGATGCAAGACTCAACCATCGGTTATGAAGTTCTAATACACAATGTTAATTGCTTTGACTCTTCAACAACACTCTTTTACCTACCACAACAATTATGATTGTTCCTTACTCCGACCTCACGATGCAAAATCAAGTTGGTATGTTTTCTCTCTACTTGAATCAGCGATGAAACAAATTTGAAACTTAGTATCATGCGTTAGAACGATGGTGTGTCCTCACGGTGAATCGGACCAAACTGAACCAGGATTTAACAATGAAATTGATCCTTTGAACCAACATCAAACCCTTCAAAATGTGGATATATACCAATGTGTATAGGTCAACTTGATATAGGATTTAACAACTAAAACATTTAAGAGATAGAGCACAAGGTATGTCATTTGTTTTCTACGCTACCTCCAGGTATCAATTTATCAGTAATACGATAAATTGATTCAATTTCACAACTAGATTCAGCATACAACTAGGTTACGTATACAAAGAGGATTGACTTGCAGAAGGCACAAAATTTTTATATAAATATAATGAACCAATCCTTTGTTTTTTTTATTCCATTACAACAAAAAATTGTTTTCCAAATCCCAATTACAAATATAAAAACCCATCAAAACTCTATTTTCCAACCAAACTAGAGAAATTCCTAGCCTAAATATAGATCAAAATGATCATCCTAGCTCTAAAAAAGATTCGAGATTACATTTTGGCAATAATAGGCATTATTAAAACACACTCAACATTGTTATGGAGAAATTGAGTCCTATTAAAAAACAACCTCATTAATTGACTTCTAGGAATAAACAAACATAATTTCAAAGGATGCCCTTGCATTAGACACTATGCTAGCCAATGTCGTAACCAAAATAAGGAAAACAAGGGGAAGTAGACAACAACTTCAACGAACATTGAGGATTTTACTTGTAGGTAAAACATTAATTTTCTCTCATAGTTTGCCTCTCTAGCTCTATGTCCACATGAGTTTGGTATATCGATTGTGGATCATTAGCACACATGACGGGGTTAGAGACTATTTCTATAGTTACAAAGAAGAGGATATGGACTTACAAATACATATGGGAAACAAGACTAAAAGTACTCCAGTTGGGAGAGGTACAATCAACATATAGAGGGAGTCAAGCAAGAGAAACAATGTTACATATGTGTTTAATGTGCCAGGTTTAGGCATGAACCTGATTTTAGTTTCTGCACTACAAGATAAGGGGTACAATGTCTACTTTGTGGGGAAAAAGGTGTACATCGAACACCATAGTTGGAATAAGGTCAAACATATTAGGGTTTGAAGAAACAAGTTGTACATGTTACAATTTGATTCTCTAAAGGCTCTGATTAACGATAACAATAGTAGTGGGAGAGACATGGGAGAGCTATGGCATAGGAGGATGGAACACTTGCATCATATAACACTCAGGTTGCTTAGGGAAGCCATGACAAGAGTTCTAGAATTGAGCACATAACATGAAAATATGTGCTGAGGGTGTGTACTTTGGAAATTCACAAAATCAACATTCCCAAGAAGTGACTGTAGATCCAGTGGTGTGCTTTAGTTGATACACTCATATATTTTTTGCCTACTTCCAAGTGTTTAAGGCTTTTGTGGAGAACATGACACGAAAAAAATATCAAGGTGCTTTAGGTGGATAATGGCGATGAGTACACAGATAAGGCCTTCATGGGGTTTTGTACGAATGAGGATATCAGGAGAGAGTGGACAAATCCATATAACCCACAATAGAAAGGGGTTTTTAAGCAGAAGAACATGACGATAGTTGTGGCAGCGAGGGCATTGTTATATGACCAAGATATGCCAAAGCTCTTATGGGCAAAGGCATGTAGCACAACCAAGTACATACATAATAGGGTTTCTCATATAATGATGGGGAAGATAACACTAGAGGAGGTCTTCAAAGGGAAGAAGCCAAAGGTCGAGCACTTCGGGATCTTTGGAAGTATAGCTTAATGTCACGTACCAGATAATAAACATGTGAAATTTGATCAACAAACAAAGAAGGTCTATTTCATTGGCTACAACATTTTGATTTGTGTAGCTTGGGAGGTACTCCCACAACCCTTGGGGTACTGGGTTTATAAGGGTTTGACCCACAAAATGGAATTTGTGGGCAGTGTACCCATGCAATGGGTTTTGTACCCAAAGGTTTGGTTGCGAAACCAAGTGGAGAAAATAGTATTTTATTCATTTAGATCATGTGGGGCAACCTTCAAGGGTTAAGGGGCACCTAAGGCTCCAATGTGAAAGCAAAGGTTAAGCGAAATGAATTTTACTCCTTAATAAATTGATGTTTAATCGAATTGCTTAGGTTGGCTTGAGTGAAAATACATGACCCTTGGTGAGATGTAAACCCACCGTGAAAACTCTAATGAGTGGAATGGAACTCATTTGACATCCATCCAAGTGCATTTGATCAGGAGAAAAGGATAGTTTGAGGTAGTCACAGGTCAAAGGAACCAAGTTGGAATGTGAGGAAGGACAAGTTCAAGGTTTCTTTTTCTATGTCTGATCTAAGCCGAGTTGTGGAGTTGTTGGTCAAGTTCACTAGCATGGTTTTGGGCATACGTATGGGTAGAATATCTTTGAGATAAGTCTAAGCCTTTTCTGTGTTTTAATGTAGGGCCAAGTTGCTTGTATGAGTCCTAGACAAGGGTCATACGATCTGTTTTGGAGCTATGATACCAGGATGAGGGTTCTAGGATATATAGTGATGAAGAAGGGAGCCTTAAGCTGAGATATGCACATGTGATTAGGAGGTTTTGAGGTTGATTTTAGTGTAGAAGTGTAGCTGTTGTAGGTGCCATAAAGAGGGAAAAAAAGCTCAGTCCTCTTGTCACAGAATTGATACCTTATGAGGGTGGAGCATACCTCTATTTAAGGTATGCTGACTTGTCTTTAAGTTGATGATTACAAGGTGACAATAGTGTTGTGTTAAGGTTTATTCATAAGTGTTGAACAACAGCATTAGAAATCCCTGTCTAACACCCTCCTCGCACATCTAACCAAACAATTGGTCAGCCGGGGTAAACATGTGATGAGAGGTGACTATGATATAATTCGACCTCCTAAGTCACGTTAAGGAAGTGGAACCAATAGGAACACACCATACAAACATTCAACATCAGCATTAGGACCCTTAGGAACTAATCCAACCTTTTTGCCAACTAGACCCTAGGTCCCACTGAGATTTTGGACCACTTGACCTTTGGACACTCTCATTCCATGGGCATGTCAACATCCAGGGACCTTTGGAAGATCTCACAGGCTTGCAAGCCAGTGTTCAGAGAATATTTTGCACAATGTTGTGCCAGTGTCCTCGGGATTTGAACCACTTTTTCAACCCCAGAGCCTGGGTCACTGCCCAGAATTGAATGACATCTGCAGAACATTAATTGACAGTGGAATGAAAAATGCAATCACTTGAATAAGACATTAACTGGAACCCTACTAGCCATGACAAGAATTTTGTCAAACATATCATGAATATGTAATCTATAGGTGTAAATAACAGTTCTTAGCATAGGGGTCTCATACTTAGCTGAGAATCACTAAGAAGGATTGATGCCTCAACACATCAATTGCCATTTCATCCATTACGTCATAGATACATTGTTCATTCAATTACCAGTAAAAATTTGATGAGAGCCATGCATTGCTTATGTCATAAAACATATATATAACTAGCATAATAGAAACAAAAATACCAATGAAATCACAACCATATGATCCACATATAAACCAGTATAATACTCATAGAAATACAAGGATCAATAACGCCATTTTGATGTTGCAAAATCCAAACCCAGGACTTGACTTCCACATTCCACCTGACTGTAGAATGGCTGAGCCAAATCTCTCTTCATCCATTCACCCTTGTGCCATATTCCAAGCATGAATGTGGGATATCATAAAACATATCAATCCAAAACCATCAAGGACTTCAAGAGGCCATCCACCTCAACCCATCAAACAATGATTCCACCTCATGGTCAGACATCACAAAACCATCATCAGATTGGTCTCTATCCAAGCCTTCTAGGGCTTCTAGAGCATTTGCTCCAACTAAGGCTTCCAGGACTAGTAACTCAACCCACAACTACCGTCGGGCTTCCAAGGCATTTGTCAAACTAGGACTTCTAGGACTAGTAACTCATCCCACCAAGGGCTTCCAGAGGATTTTTCTAGCCAAGGCTTCCATGACTAGTAACTCAACCCAAGTTGTTACAGGGCTTCCAGAGCGTTAGTCCAAACAGGGCTTCCAGGAACTAATAACTCAACCCAAGCTAAGGAAACTTGAGAACCAACCAAAATAAACAAGGAAATAAACCCACAATCTCCATGGCTATCTAGGAAATGGAAAGGCTAGGAAATCCACTATCAATCTAGACAATCCTCCATGCCAATGATAGATCATAACCAAAAATCCACATGCTTATGCCATGCATGCCAAAACTAGTGAGGAAAACATACATGTAACTCGATATCTGCAAGAAAAATTGTTGTAGCTTCTGATATACATATGTACATATACCAAACATCACCAAAACATGTACCAAAACACCATACCAAAATTTCTTTGCCTCAACTGGAAAACAAGGAAGGATACATAACTTGCATCTGATATGTCATCTCCCATATAGCTTCATCAGGCCCAAAGTGCTTCCATTGCACCTTAACTTGCTTGATTACTTGGTTCCAGAGCAAATGGTATATCCACATCAATGTATGAAATCCCTGCCTTAACTGAAAGCGGATATGGCCCATTGAGCTGTGGAGAGCTCTATTGTAGCTATGTTGGACATAGGGGAGGCTTTCATCCCATGTCCGTGGATGCTTCGATTTTTACATGTGCAAAATGTGTACAATCATCTAGTTGACGACCTCTATTTGGCCATCAGTTTGGTAATGGAAAGTCGTGGACTTAGTGAGTTTGGTATCTAGCATCGACCAAAGACTTGACCAAAATACACTTAGGAATCTGTTATCCTGATATGAGACAATGGACTATGGGATCACAAAGTGTACCCACACTCGCTCAAAGAAGAGCTTAGCAGTGGCCTCTATTGTGATACTCTTCTTGCAGGCTGCCATAATGGCCATATTACAAAATTCGTTAATGATCACAAAAACACAATCATTTCCGTGCTTAGTAGAAGGAAGGCCCGAGATGTAATCCATGTATATGGATTCCCAAGGTCGACTAAGTGTAGGAACAAGAGTATATAGGCCTTGCTTCTTGATGGCTGGTTTGGAAATGACGTAGATAGTACAAGATTTAATGTACCTCCCAACATCCTGGTGAAGGTTTGTCCAATAAAAATAGTTCTGCAGTATCGCCACTATTTTCTCTACTCTAAAATGTCCATGACCCAATTGTAGTGCACCTACCAAATCATCTTGGCACGCTCGCTTAAAGGAAAACATATGTGTCCCAGGTGGCATAACAGTGCATCCTAGAGGTGAAAATTTGGAACTTGCTTCCCTTCTAGGAGTGTCTGGTATGTGCTACCGAATTCTGGATCGCTCTTTTAAATATGTGTCCACCCCAAAGTCTTGTGCCAATAGGAGTCGAGCACAATGATCAACGCCATGACAGATGGTCGTTTGAGGCAGTATATAACATTATTGGTGCTACCCTTCTTGTACTTAATGTTCAAATGGAATTGTTGCAGGTATGTGGACCATTTCTGATGGTGATTATTTTGCAAATTCCCTTGCGTTTGTATGAACTGCAAGGGTCAGTGATCTTTGTGGATGACTGTTTCCTTCCCTAGAATGTAATTCTTCCACTGACAATAGACATACACTATGGAATACATTTCTTTGCCATAAGTGGGATACTTTCAGATTGTGTCTGAAAGTGTTTCACTATGGTAAGCCACTAGATGCCCCCACTGAGTAAGAACTGCACCAATAGCATAGTCATAGGTGTCTGTCTCAATCTAAAATGGTTGTTGCAGGTCTGGTAATGTGAGCTTACTGATTCAGAGCAGAGGCGATGCTTCAATTCGGTAGACACCTTTTGTTGGGTTTTAGCCCAGAAAAACTTTGCTTTCACTCCACCCTTGGTGACTTGACTTTAAGGCCAAGTTTTATGAGAGAACCCCAACCCAAACCTGCGGTAGAAATTGGTAAGACCTAGATAGCTGCAGAACTCTGTTAGAGTGGTTGGGTTTGGAAAATATTGAATGAAGTGTATCTTGGTTGGGTCCACATGCACACCCTGCTCATCAATGATATACCCCAAATATTGAACCTGGGTCATGTCAAAAGTGCATTTCTCCAAATTGTTACACAACTTGTGTTGTGGCAGGGTTTGAAGGACCTATCGAATATGGTGGAGGTGCTCTTCCCAACTCCGGCTGAAGATCAAGACGTCATCTAAATACACCACCATGAATGCATTGGCGAAGGGTCACAATATGTCATCCATCAATCTCATGAAGGATTTGGGGGCATTCAACCTGAAAGGCATGACCAACTGTTCCAAAAGGCACTCCTTGGATTTGAAAGCAGTCGTCCTATTGTGCTATTTAGCAACCCCCCATTTATGAATGATAATAGTTAATATTAAGTTAATAAATGGGGGCCCTTTAAAAAATCCATCCAAAAAACAAAACTTAGCATTTAGGAATTACTTTTTTTTTAGGAATAAATCAGGATATCAATCAAACACACCCCCCCCCCCCCTTTTCCTAGAGAACTACTAAATGCTTACCTTCCCACGTACAACATGATTAAGCATCACCAAAAGACTTTTCTAACCCTCCAAATCAATTAAAATGATTAAAAAAGGACCTTATGCTCGAAACTATCATAAATTATGAGATAAACTAAGTCCTTAAGCTTTTTCTTTAAAAGCTTAGTCTCACATCGCATGCCGCCATTCATAAAAGGCCCACCTTAAAAAGGTTATTTCAAAACATGCGAGATGAAAAATTGTGATGATGTTATAACCTTTATCGCATCGCATTTCGAGCATTCAAACGAACACCGCAAAATTACCACCAGCTGATATAGCGAAACGCGATAAAGACCTGGACCCACTCCTTAAATGTATCATAAGCAAATGTTTTAGGTCTACCACTCATTAAAAAGGGTCTTTTACATAGAAAAACCTAGCAAGTAGCTACGTTTTGAAATGATAAACTAGCGGCTCACATCTTGCATCTTGCAGAAACATAACAGAAGGTAAGAAAGGAAAAAAGGAATAATACAATATTACGATCTGTGATATTGCTTCACAAATCACACAATTGCCATCATTGCAGTTCAAAGGCTCACCACCCTAGAAGCTTTCTTCCTATTTTACAATGTAGAAATTTATGAGCATTAAAGCTAAGGGATAACGAAGCATTAGTGGGCATTTAGTTAGAGATAACTGCATTTATGTGTGAAAAGCGATTTAGCGTGATATGATATTTTCTTACGTACGTTCGAATAAAACTCCTTTTATCACCTTTACAAGTTATCTACATTATTTCATTTTACGTTCATTATCATCTTTATGTATCTGATAGCTGTTGAAAGCAATGGTGAAGAAAGGACTGAGAAGTCACAAAGGACTCCTTTGTTTAAGGATACTACATGCAGTAGAGAGGGAGGAACCTCTACATGGGAGGCCATGTATAATATACTGGAGGAAGAGCAACCAAGGATTCTAGAAGTGAAGATTATAGTTGAAGGATGTGATTCCTCAGACACTTCCATGTTAGAGAAATCATGCTCATTTTTTCACCACATAGCCGCACGCACGAAGACAATCCCTTATACCGACATGGTTAAGTGGGTTATTGATGAAGCTGACATCTTAGACAGAGAATTCAAGACAAGAATCCAAGAGGTTATGGGATCTTTTACCTCGGATAACCTACCCTTATTTACCACCTACCAAAGCCACAAGTCATCTACAACAGGCAGTTCGTCAAGAAGTTTTCCAAAGAGAACGATGACCTAGCAGACTGCACCCAGGCCTGGTCAAATAATGAGGACAAAATCAAGAAAGAAAAAAATGGTATGTACACTACTTTGTCTATTTGTCCCCCTCATAGTTTTGTAGTAGCCATGCTATGTAGACTATTTGGCAAACCCGATAGTACTAAATTCTCCCCAGAGTGGTTGTCGTTAATAGATGCAGTCGTTAATGCAACTGTAATGAATTGGGCACAAATTTTGTCTAACAATTTAGCAAGAACAATAATCGAGTATAGAAGGAAAAGAAGTGTTGCTTCGAGGGTTTACCCTCCATTTTTTATGAGCGCCTATGTAATGGATGCAATTTGTTTTGGTTCGAAATTCCCTATCATGGGATGGAAGTGGACTGTTCAAAATCCACTTCCTATTCACATATACCATAAGGACATGTGGGAATCCAACTTTCAACCACATTTTTTCAAGATTTGTCATGGAGTTATGCTCCCTATTCACAAGTGGCTTTATAACCGAGATGCCCCTAGGTTTTCCCAAGAAGCTGAAGTAGACATCCTCCCAGTGGCCAGATGGTTTGGGGAGGAGACATTTACATATATCTGGGTATTTGGTAGCATTACATCCCCCCATGTCCTCCCATACTATGTTCCAGACAAATTGATGGCTAGAGAGATAGCCTATCAAACATCTAGTGAGGGAGGGATGATAAAGACATTAAAGGAATCTAAAAAGGCCATCTAGCCTGCATTCCCTTTACAGTGTGGAGCATTTGCATTACACGACCTAGGGAATTAATTTAAAGAAGCAGAGAATATGTTATCTTTGCAATTACCTAAATTCCCTGGAAGGCAATATGACCCATTCAACACTGTCAAAGATTTCACCACTTTGGTGAAAATAAAAGTATTCAGTAATGAGGAAGATGCCTTTGATGACATCTTTTTGCAGAAAAACACCTTCACAGAGGTGAAGCATATGGCACAATTACTTTTTGACCGTGAAGATCTTGAAAACTTTTACAGCTACAGAGAAAGGAGGTTATCAAAGGTCCCATTGGACCAATTATTGATTGAACCAATAAGGGAGCCTACTCCCAGTGTAAGTATAGAAGGTGACTCTAAAGAAAATTCTAAAACCGATTCTGGAGCAGAATCCCAAGAGAAATCTACCAGGGAATCAGAGAAGTCATCACAAAATGGGAAAAGCAGAAGTAGAGAGTCGGTAAAGGATACAACCCAATCTACACAGAGAATAGAGGAATAATGGGACAATTTTAATAAAAGGCACAACATAGAGGAACAAACGCCAGAGTTGCAAACTCTACAATAGAAAACAACTTAGGAAATTACAATAGAGAGGACAACCCAATAGAGGAAATTACAACAGAAAACAACTCTGAAGTTGTTTTGAGAATAGAGGAGATTCCCCCTCTTGATGTGTTTTATAGCCCACAACATAAGGCCATTGTTAAAAGAAAAAGGAAGAAAAGGAAGTTGGAATCTACAGCTGCTGCTACCCCTGAAAATGAACCGATGGATGTTCTCTGGAAATATTCACCCGTCAACCTGTTCGTCAATCTTACGAGACTCTCACAGTTTGCAGGTGCCTATTGTCTAGTCAATTTAACGTCTGAAATTGCTCTACATAAATTATCAATCCGGGTATCGTAAACTGATGAAGTGTGGTGCACTATATGTGCTTAGTTAACCTCTTTCTTACTTCGTTGTTTTGTAAAGTTATAATGTTCAACTCTCCCTAACCCTCTGCTTTCAACATATAGTACTATGTTAAGCACGATTAAGAAGTAGTCAGAAATAAGTCCAAAAAGTAATCAAGCTCTAAGGTGACAAGTAAGAAAAACCACTTTAAAGACCAGTTATAATGTTCAACTCTTCCTAACTCTCTGCTTCAACATATAGTACTATGTTAAACACGATTAAGAAGTAGTTAGAAATAAGTCTAGAAAGTAATCAAACTTTAAACTTGCAAAGAAAGAGCTTGAAAGAAATAACTTGAAATGAAACTGAAAGCAAAGAACCACGTTCTAATGGCATTAGTCACTACTCATATTGCTGCAAATAAAAGAAATAAGAAAATCACTTCAAGGACTGATGATAATGGTTATCTCTTCCTAACTCCCTGCTTCTATCACATAGTACTGTGTAAAACACGATTAGGAAGTAGCTAAAGACAAATCCAAGAAATGATAAAAACTCTAAATGACAAATTATAACACTACTATGCCTTTTCCATCATACTGCTTCCTACATACATGATTATGTGTAACAAGTGGAAAAAGAATTAGTGCTACAAGCCAAGACTACTTCAAAACAAGCTGCAATTCATTAGTATTCGGTTCTCTTAAAGATAAATAATTCATGATAAAGAGACCATAAATTAGTTAGCATACAACTTGTAAAACTAAACTAAAAGCTAATCTAGAAAACAGAGTAAAAAGGGCAGCACTATGAATAAGACAACTGCAACTACCATTAGATATGATATTTAATTAGAGACAAATGAATGTCGGTACAGTTCAATAGCCACACAATCACTGGAAGATAAGCAGCGAAAGTAAAATAATACAACCCATGCATACACAAAGATTTCTTCTCCAAATCAGTTTAGAACTTTCATAAATTTTGATTGAGCTATTGAAAACGAGAATTTTTCTGGATAAATTTTTCTTTACTTGATTTCTGAAACAGCTTGAGATTAAGAGGATAGCTAGATATCTTAGATATAATTTGATTTATAATTGTCTGATTATATGAAGTGGTGTTCACTGAATGGGCAGATTGGCCCTAACCAGATAGAGGCGTTATACCAATGTACTAAATTTCAGTTTGAATGAGGAAACTACTCAGGCGCAGCAGCAGCAGACTTTTTGTACCAATATCGCACTTTTGTACAAACAGTGACAGTAGTTTGAGTGCATTGTGGGGCAAGATCGAAACAGAGATTCTGATGCAAAATTGGGATATTGCTCTTGAAGTGCTTAATTGGTTGAAAGAAACTATTGATTCTAAGGTTTTCCTTGATTCCACTGTTTATTTCTTTATGCTTGCTTTTTATAGTGCTTTTCTTTTCTTACTAATGGGTGTTTATGGATAACAGATTTTGCATCACCCCTCAATCAATTACAAAATCAAACATGGTTGATGCATTGGATTCTCCTTATATTCTCCAATCATGAGAATTACAAGAATGGTATCATAGATCTCTGTTTCCAAGAGAGGTTTGTAATGCCTTAATTCTTTGATTATTTCCTATTTGTCCATTTCTTAGTACTTATATTAGTAGGCTTATAGTAGACATTCATTGCTGTTTACATGTTTGTCAAATGTTCAAATTGATTGTCTGGCATGTTCATAGGTTCCTCCTATAGTTACCAGCTTGCTTATACTTACATAATCATTAGCCACAAATTATTCTTGAGATGAAAATACTGTACTTGTTTTATGTGAAAGATAAAAGGAATACATTTAGATGACTTTGTAGCCTGGAAGACTGATCAACTGACAACTGGTGAGTTAAAGTGCTTGAAAGCATGAGGGCTGGAAATTTTAGAGCACAAGAGTTAAAATAATTAGTGCTTGAGCAGAATGAAAAAACAAAAAAGCCAACACATGTCTAGCTAACAGGGTTCGAACCCATACCATAGCTACTTTCTTAAACGACATTCATTGCATGCATTCTGATGTACTGAGTCCTGAAAGGATGCTGGTCTTTTTAAGAGAGATTATAACTGAAAGGAGCTATCTCATTGCAGATACTTGGACATATGACTAGCCTTGGATATATGTTTCCATAGGTGCTGGAGTGATTTCTTCCATTGTTGATGTCAATTATTAGCTGTCCTGCTGCCATTTCGACCAGTGCCCTTAGCTAGGCAGTTAGCTTCAGCATTGTTCTCCCTATAGATGTGGGAGGATCATATATGCTCAAATCTAGATGATTTCGAAAAATATGAAATATGAAACTCAGAAAACAAACCTTGAAAAACAACATCAAGAAAGCCAAAAATCTGAACATGAAGACTGAGATTTAACAGTAAGGTTTCTCATCTTCAATTGCTAATTTCGGTTAGCACTTTCATGCAAAAAATCAGCACATAAAATGTTATAATGTTTTGTCCTCTCTGTTGGTCACAAGAGGCAAATGAGTTAAGAATTCTGAAAGTGACAAAATAGGAAGTGTATAGGGCTTATGGACAAGTATAACAGTCCTATCAACAACACCCTAGGGTTTCCTCATGGGCCCATATATCACTTTTTATTTATTTATTTCTTTTAGTCAGTAGTTTTACAAAATTTGGGGTTACAACGTTCCCAATTTTGGGAGACATTTCCCAATTGTGTGAAAAAAATTGCTGCAGACATTTCTGCCACCTTCCCTGGGTGCATTACCCAGGACGATAAATTTGACTACATTGTACTTTATAAGTGATACTTGAATTATGCCATTAATGATATTTGGTACACAGACTTTTTTTGTGGATGTTAGATATCATTGCAGTCCATATTACACGGCACCAGAAGTCCTGAAGCAAAACTACATACCAGAGGTTGATTTGTTTAGTGCAGGGGTCATTTTGTACATTATTTTATTGTGTGGAGTGCCACCATTATGGGTTTCATGTTAATGTTTGTAGAAATATATTGTGACCAATTTATGTCTTTTTCTTGAATTTTAATCTTATAGTGCGGGAAGATTGTATATAGTATTCTATGCAATTTGTATACAGAAACGATGGAGCAGGGGGTTTCTTAGGTAAATGCAGTCAAATAGATTTTGAAAGAGATCCACATCCAGATGTCTCTCAGCATTGCAAAATTCATGTTCAGTAGATGCTTGAGCCTGATCCTAAGATTTGGTTAATTATTCAAAGTATGTTGCTTTATGTTATGACTAAATTCTAGCTTTAGGCCTACAGGGTGCAGTTTTAGCTTACAAAATTGAGTTCTGTTTATAAAATGTAATTAAACGGGAGAGAAAATTTCAATAAATGTAATTAAACGGGAGAGAAAATTTCAAATTACTTATATCATATGTAAATTGAATTTAAATCCCACTTTAGATCCACAAAGGAAAAGAAGCATGCATAATAATTGTATGAAAGCATGAAACTATTTTCGGTCAGTTAAAGGAGTCTAACTAACTTTGTAAAGTTACATTTAAAGGTGAACAGGGCCCTTCATCACCTATAGCAGTGAATGAATACTCCTATTTTTCATTACATTTTATTAAGGGCACTGTGTTCTATAATATTTAGGAAACTATGACTTTGCTGGTGCTTGTAATGTTGCACAGCTACAAAAAAATTTAGCATCTTTATTTGGAAGTCCATAACCACTCTATTTCTTAAGTATCATTTTCCATGCTTGTAGAATATTTTGTCCTTCCTGCAAATCCACAGAAAATAGGAGCACAGTGGGTAAATCTGATTACTCAATTTTTATTGTCAATATATTAGTAGTTACAAGGACAAGTGCGCAGTGCAGTTTCATAGTTATCTGTTTAGAATAAAATCTATAGAATATTCAATCTGTTAGCACAGTGCAGTTTCATAGTTATCTGTTTAGAATAAAATCTATAGAATATTCAATCTGTTAGCAATGGTACAATGTGTCTTTCAGAATTGTTACTTGCATGAACTAAAGTTGAAGGCATTGAAGCTCGCTCTTAAATAAAATTTGGTTTCTAATATGATTTTTGTATCTTCTCAAGATGTATAACAACAATGACCACAATAGAGAGAAAGTGGGTGCAAGAGTGACCTGCTGCCAGAGAAGATAAAGTGAATTAATCTTTTTGCCCTCAATACACAAGTGTTTCTATTCCTTTTGTTTGTGTCATCTTCTTATCATTTATTGATTAAGGTAGCGTTGTCCATCATATCTTTAACATTATGAAATTTGTCCTGAGATCTTTTCAGAAATGAAGTGAACCACCCAACTTTTTTCGAGAGAAAGTGGGTGCAAGAGTGACTCGCTGCAAGAGAAGATAAAGTGAATTAATCTTTTTACCCTCAATACACAAGTGTTTCTATTCCTTTTGTTTGTGTCATCTTCTTATCATTTCTTGATTAAGGCAAGGTTGTCCATCATATCTTTAACATTATGAAATTTGTCCTGAGATCTTTTCAGAAATGAAGTGAACCACCCATTCGGTTCCTTAAATGTCACCTTAGTTGTCTCTATCATTTTTTAATCACTCCATTTAAATCTATTTTTTAAAACTGATATTGTTTGGGTTTGCAATTGTAGGTTAGATGTCAAAATGAACTAGGATATAACTTACACTATTGTTAACTTCTTACAAGGTGTGTTGAATATTAGTAGCATTGAAGTTTTTAATGTATATCATAAAGGATGCCTCACTTGTGAGATGCTAGTTTAACTTGAAGTAACCACTTAGAAAATGTTTAAGGTTTGGAGATCCAATGTTTGCTCCAAGAATTATGTGGATTTAATTATGTCATTTTGACTTCATCCAATGCAGATGGCTTCCGTGAATGGGAATTTTGACTATGTACAATTGCTATTTGCTTTGAATATAAATTAGTTTTTGGTAGGCGTTCTACTCTCTATGGTGTCTAAGAGGCTAAGGAACACAGGAAGATAATATTCTCCAAGACCCAGAAATTTTTTCTAAGGAAAATGCCTCTATTAGATTAATTAGCCAATTATTAAATATTTTCCTAAATCTAACTTAGGAAAATTGGTTAATTAAATCAGATTAATTGAGGAAACTCGATTTTGCTCTAGAGACTTCTAGAAAAGTCACTTGATGGGGTCAAGATAATCTTAACCTTTGATTGTGATTAGATAGTGGCCGTTGGTTGTTTAACAAGAGATTATAAGACAGTCAATGGGGCATTGGAGATCACTCAGAGACAACAAATTGCAGTGATAGCAAGGGGACAGTGAGGTTTCAACAGAGAGTTTGGGAAGAGAATTTATTTGGAAATTCTCTATAGTGATTCCATCATTCTAGGAGAGGAAGGGAGGTTGAATTATTCTGCAGAGAAGTCGTAATAGGTAGTGGAAATTAGCCAATTCAAAGACCTCGGCAGTAGTTCAATTTCCAATTGCCGAAGACAAGTGTTGGAGGAGGTGCGAGTTGCTCAGTAAAATTGCAGGAGGCAAAGATCATTGTCAAAGGTGATTTCTATAGGCAGTGTGTGTTCCAGTTGAGGTTGTAGCCATTTCCAATTCAGCCAATGCGTGTTGCAGTTGAGGGCATACCCATTTCTAGTTTAGCCAGTGCATGTAGCAGACAGTAAGTGTGAATTGCACTAAGGATGTAGATTTGTTTTTGCAAAAGGAAACTTAGGTTTCTAGATCGATTTTGGCAGTGGAGATACAATATGTTGGAGCTTCGTTAGTGAGAGGCAAGTTGATTTTATTTATCAATTTTGTTGAAGAATAATAATATAAACCCTCATTTGTAGAATTGGTTTTCCCCACATTGGGGTTTTTCCAGGGACAATTTGTCCAAA
Organism: Pinus tabuliformis; assembly: GCA_031772625.1. Taxonomy (NCBI): domain Eukaryota; kingdom Viridiplantae; phylum Streptophyta; class Pinopsida; order Pinales; family Pinaceae; genus Pinus; species Pinus tabuliformis. The sequence goes on along the minus strand of CM062811.1, from coordinate 764,712,865 downwards.
AATACCAGTGTCAAATATTTTGTGTGTGTGCATTATTTATCATTTCCTATATTTATTTGTGAAGATTGCAGTAGTGAATTAATGGTTATTTTCCATAATTAATTTTTGAAGACAAATAATCTCCATTAGATAGAAGATTAAATTCCATATGTTGCAATTAAGAAAATTTCATATGATATCAAAATAGATCTAAGGGCAGAGGGTTTGCAGGAGTAAATCAGCGCAGGGAACAAGAAGAGAAAAGCCAAGGATTTAAACTCAGTTCGATTTCTTTAGTTTATTTGAGTTTCACAGATTTCTAGCGATGGTCGCACCAGGTTTGAGATATTAAGACAAATTGGATGGAGCCTCCAACTTTGGCGCGTGGAAATACATAATATCATTTTTATTGGACGAGTTTGGATTGAAGGAGTATGCAAAGAACACTATTATCGTACCGACAGATCCACAATAATTGGCCATCTACATAAAGGAGAATGCCAAAGTGAAAAGGATTATCATTGATGGAGTCAAGGACCATGTTGTTTCACATATCGCTGAGAAGGACACAACGAAGCACTTGTGGGGTGCTATAATCAATTTGTACCAAAATCCAATAGAGAATAGGAAGTTGATTCTCCAAGAGAAGATGAGGACCATTAAGATGCATAAGGGTGAGGTGTTGTATCTTATCTCACCAGAGTTTGATTTTCCAGATATGAATTGGCTACAATTGGAGATAAGCCAAGTGATGACAAGCTAGTGTGGATAGCATTGAATGGGTTTTCAAAGGAATGAAGTATATCCATCCAAGTAATTTATGTGTGAGCAACACTTCTAGGTTGGATTGCCTATGGAGTGACTTCACTCAGGAGGAGCTTAGGCTCATCTTAATCAATGACACTAGTAGCAACAACAAGACTCCAAAGATGGAGAAGGAGCAAGAACGTAGCGCTTACAGGAAAAGGGAAGGTGAAGAAGGGTTCCAGCGAAGAACAAGGCTCAAAAGGAGATAAGGAGAAAGACTTGAGTAAAATCAAGTGTTTCGGTTGCGGTCAGTTAGGACACTGGTGCAGGCGCTTGGAGAAAATTTGATTATTTCTGCTTACAATAGCAAGACCTTTCCCAATATTGGCACCAACAATAAAAATAATTTTGAATTTACCTGCTAACTATGGCAGATCTCCAAATACTATAAACATATATTTCCAATGAAAATAACACAATATCAAATAACAACTAATTCACAACCTTGATTCACCACCTGTTATCTTGTAACATTGATCTTAGTTGTGCAAGGTTTGATTGGCATTTTCATTGATGGATGTTTTATCTGTTATTAAGCTGGATTATTAAACAAGTAGCATTATGCCTTTGTAAATAGATCTCCATGTGGTCCAAGATGTACGACCCAGCCACCGTTGATGGGGTTCTAATCTACGGTGTTAATTGTTTTGACTCTTCAACAATACCCTTTTACCTCCCACATCAATTGTGACCGTTCCTTACTCCGATCTGGCTGTGCAAAATCAAACTGGTATGTTTGCTCTCTACTTGACTCAGCTATGAAACAAATTCGAGACTTAGCATCGGGCGTTGGAATAATGGTGTGTCCTCTGAGCGAATCAGACCAAACTGAACCAGGATCTAACAACGAAATCAATCCTTCAAATCAACATCAAATCCTTCAAAACGTGGATCTATACCACTGCGCAAAGGTTAACTTGATATAGGATTTAGAAGCCGAGACGTTGAAGAGGCAAAGCACAAGGTATGTCATTCATTGTCTACGCTGCCTCCAGGTATCAATTGATCAGTAACACGATCAATTGACCCAATTTCGCAACCAAATTCAGCATACAAACTAGGTTACATATACAAAGATGATTGACTTGCAAAAGGCACATCATTTTTATGTTATATATTTTTTCTTCCATTACAACAAAAACAAAAAACCCTTTCCGAATCCTAATTCCAAATACAAAAACCCATCAAAACTCTATCCAGATCCACATGATTTGGATCTGCCAACCAAATTAGAGAAATTGTTGGCCTAAATTTAGATTAAAATTATCATACTAGCTCTAGATAAGATCTGAGATTACATTTGGTCTATAATGGCCATTATTAACACACACTTAACATTGTTATGGAGAAACTCACTCATATTAAAAAACAACTTCATTAATTGAATTCTATGAATAAACAAATAGAATTTCAAATGATGTAGGTGCATCATACTTCCAGCAGGGGGCTTCATGAGGAGAGCAAGCAAGGGGCTTCATGAGGAGAGCAATACCATACCATGTGCATTCATATTGGGGAATATATATCGAGTAAAAAATGACATAATATATTAGGGGATACAAAGGGGTTAAAGGGTTTTCATATTGACATGTACAAAAAATGGAGGTCAAAGTTAATGAAAAAATATAAAGGGGTATAAAAAATATTAATGAAAAAATGGATATCTACAATATCTAGTGAAAGTAGGAGACTTTTAAATTGTGAAGATGTATTGGGTTTGTGGGTTAAAAAGTGTAATTTTTAGAGATATTTTCCAATATGTAGTCAAAATAGACATATTGTTTAGTATGCCATGAACACACGTGATATGTCAGAGGTTCATTGAGTGAAACCCTGTGACTTCTAGGCTTGAAAATGTTCATGGACTCTTTTCCATGAGGCCTTCAACAATATGACCACTTTTCTGTAACATTTTGGCAATTATCCATGTTGAGTCCTCAACTAGATGGTCTTTCCATTTCACTAATTATTCGAAATACTCCTCCCCCCTTGTCTTTTTCTTCACTCCCTTATCCAAGATCCTTTCTGGCTGTAGAGGTTTTGCTTTTGGTATTTGTTGATGCTATTGAATCTATTGTTTCTTTTTACTATCTTCACTGCTTTGAGTTGCTTCAACTGGTTCACATGCATGAAACTTATATAAATCTACAACTTTAAAAATGAGTGAGATGTCCATCCTTGTTGGCAACTCAATTTCATAATATGCATTATTAGAAAATTTCCAAAGTATTTTACAAGGACCAATTTTTTTGTACTTCAGTTTGTTATATTCTCCTTTGAGGAATCTTTCTTTCCTCAAGTGTGCCAAAACCAATTCACCAATTTAAAAGATGTGTTCTCTTCTTCTCAAATCTTCCATGTTCTTGTATTTGACACTGCTCTCTTGTAGTTTTTTCTTTACTTATTCATGAACCTCATTCATTGCTATAGCAAATTTCTCTCCAATTGTACTTCTTCGCTTAGCTCTACCCAAATCCCTAAGTTCATAAATATCCCTTGGATGCATTCCATACAAAATTTGAAATGGACTTTGACCTGTGCTCTTATTTGGGGAGTCATTGTATGCAAACTCAGCCTGAGGTAATACATGATCCCATTGTTTGGGATGTTCTCCAATTAGGCTCCTCAAAATGTTTCCCAAACTCTAGATAACTACCTTAGTTTTTCCATATGCTTGCGAGTGATAGGTTGAACTATAGCTCAAATCTGTGCCAAACTTTTTACATAAAGTTTTCCAGAAATATCCAAGGAATTTAGTGTCTCTGTATGAAACAATATTCCTTGGTAGTCCATGCAAACTCGCAACTTCCCTAAAAAACAAGTTATCTATGTTCATAGCTTCACTAGTCTTGAAGCAAGGAATGAAATGAGCCATTTTAAAAAATCTTTCCACAACTACAAAAATGGAATCATGGCCCTTCTGTGTTTGTTGTAAACCCAATACAAAATCCATGTTGATTGAATCCCAAGGTCTACTAGGAATTGGGAGTGGTGTATACAAACTTGTGTTTTCACTTTTACCTTTTGCATGCTGGCAGCTTGCACACTTGTCCACAATTTTTTGTACATATGTTCTCATCCTTGGCAAAAACTAAAAGTGTTTCAGTTGTTCAGAAGTTTTGTCATGTCCAAAATGTCTACTTAATCTTCCACTATGCTTCAATTTGATCAAGTTTTCTCTCATTGAGCATTTAGGTATACAAAGCAGACAATTTTTGAATAACAATCCATCTTGTAGTATATATTCTAGCCACGGGCTTCTATCTTTGATTCTTGGGTTCTTACAAGCTTCCAATGCCTCCTTAAACTTTGCATAACACTCGTACAACTCCTTCATGAAGTCAAATCCTGTAATCTTCACTTGGCTTTTCTGCATCACCAAAGTCTCCTGCTTAAAGCATCTACAATTTTGTTAGATTGTCCATTGATATGTTTCAATACAAAAGCGAAATTTTGTAAATACTCAAGCAATTTTACATGTCTTTGACTCAACTTTTGTTGCAGCATGATGTACTGTAAGGCATGGTTATCAGAAAACAAAAAAAACTCCTTAAACAATAAATAGTGGCTCCATTTTTTTTAGTGCTTGAACAATAACAAAAAATTCCTTGTCATAGGATGAGCGTTTCTTCCTATCTTCATTTAACTTTTCACTAAAATAAGCTATGGACTTTTCCTCTTGACTCAAAACTACCCCTATGTCTTCTCCACTAGCATCACACTTCACTTGGAAAGGCTTTTGGAAATATGGCAGAGCTTAGAAGGTTGTTCTAGTCTCAATTATTGGAACACTTAGTCTGTTGAAATTTCTAATAAATTTCCTATAAAAAGTAGATAGCCCATTAAAGATTCTTACTTTGGAAATATTCTTGGGAGAAGGCCATTCTTGGGTAGCCCTTACCTTTTCTGGATCCATCTTTAACCCTTCCTTAGAAGTGACAAAACCCAAATATACGAGTTCAAGTTTCAAAAATGAACATTTTTTAAGTTTATCAAAAACTTCTCTTGTTGCAATTTCTTCATGACATGAATCAAATGCCTCAAATGATCTTCTTTGCATTGATTGTAAATTAGAATGTCATCTAGATGAACTATGACAAACTTCCTAATAAAATATTTTAATACCTCATTCATCAACCTCATGAAGGTACCTAGTGCATTTGATAATATAAATGGCATGGCAAGCCATTCATACAAACCATTTATTTGTCTTGAATGTTGTCTTCCACTCAGCTCCCTCTCTTATTCTAATTTGATGGTATTCGCTTTTTAAATCTATCTTTGAAAAATATTTTGCACCCTTTAAATAGTCCAATAAAACATCTATTCTTGGCAATGGAAATCTATACTTGATTGTGATTTTGTTAATCACCCTTCAATCAATGCACATCCTCCAGCATCCATCCTTCTTTGGACTTAGTATTGCTGGCACAGCACATGGTCTCAAGCTTTCTCAGATCAATACATTGTCTAGTAGCTCTTGTACCTGATTTTGTATTTCTTCATTCTCACGAGTAGTCATCCTATATCAAACCTTGTTAGGAAGGCTCAATCTAGGTATCAAGTCAATGTGATGACTGACACTTGTTTTGGGTGGCAACTCATTTGGAAAATCATCCACAACAATGTCATGATATTCATTTTAAATTTCTTGAATTTCAGTAGGCAGATCTAAAATTTTAATGGTTGTAAATACTACTTTAATCTTGCGAACCAAATAAAAATTCACCCCATCATTCTCCAGTTGCCGCAAAAACACTTTTCCACTCATCAACAAGGATTTTGGATCACTGCTTTCAGTTGTCTCATCTTCTTACAATGTCACCAAAGTTTTACTCAGCCCATCCTTTTGAAACTTGTATATGTTTCTCTTTCCCTCATGTATGGCATTTTGATCATATTTCCATGGTCTACCCATCAAGATGTGACACATCCATTTGCATGGTGTCACAAAGAATTTTTTCTTTGTAGCTGCCTAACCGCAAATCCTCTTCACATTTCTCATTAACCAACAACTAATGGCCTTTTTGAAACCATGAAACCTTGTATGATGTTGGATGCTTTATCCTATTCAAATTCATCTTTTCAACCAATTTAGTGGACACTAAATTCTCTATACCCCCACTGTTAATTATTGCCTTGGAGCACTTTCCCTTGACCTTGTGTACATTTATAAATATTTCTTTCCTTTGAGCTGGTTCAACAACTTCCTTCTCTAATTTCAACAAAATTTATTCAACAAGAGAGACTCACCTATCTCAGGCACATTCTCAACTTTTTGCACCTTTGTTTCCCCTTCCTCTATTGGAGAAACAACATCATTTCTTTGGCCTGTATCCTTATTCTTTGGACACTAAAAGAATCTATGTCCAAACTTTCCACATCTATAACATCTAAATTCTCTTCCTCTGCCTCAACCTCTTCCTCCGGAGTCATCTCCTTGATGTCCTTGATGACTCGAACCATTGTTTCCTTCTCTTTGGGATGTAGAATTTCACCTTCCTAATTATTTTCCTCTTTCTCATTGTTGTCCTCTTCCTCACTATTATACTCTTCCAATCCTTTTCCTTTTCCAGACTACTTCCTTGCAATCTTCTCCTCTGCTTTCAAAGAAAGTTGATAGGATTCCTCCACTGTCTTTGGATTCATCATACTAATATCATCTTGAATATCCATTCTCAATCCTTTTATATATCTGGCTACCTTCTCTGCAATGTCTTCTACGTAGCCTGCTCTTATGTTGATTCTATCAAACTCTTCTGTATATTCCTTTAAATTCATCATTCTTTACCTAAGATTTTGTGTTTGCCTAAATAAATAAAGTTGGTAGTCTTGGGGTAAAAAATTTCCTCTGAGTTTTGCAACCATCCAATCACAACTCTTGATCTTCTACTTATTCAACTTCATCCTCTCTCCATGCACACCATCCCACTGTAGAGATGAATTCCCTTTCAATTTTGTCACCAAAAATTTCACCTTCTTCTCATCTTACATCTCCTCATACTCAAAAAGATTTTCCATGTCGTTTATCCAGTCAATAAGCTCTTCAGGGTTCAAATAACCACTATAATTTGTAATGTCTCGCTTGGGTATTGAGATGGATCCTAAAACCATTCTCAACATTCTTATCTCAATGGGTTCTTGAACTGTTGTTTCTTCTCCCTGAGGTTATTCCTCCTCACTTACATCACCAATATCCCTTTTATCACCTTTTATGACATTTATCCTTTCTTCCAAATGTTGCATCACCCTCATCACTTCAACATTTGTTATTGGCCTTCTACCTCTTCAACCTCCTTTTCCAACTCCAAAATCCATAACTTATCTGCCTTTAAAAGAAAAATTCAATTGTTGTGCTCTAATACCAATATGGTGTAGGTACTTGGAGAAAATTTGGCTATTTCTTCTTGCAATAGCAGGACCTTCCCAATATTGGCACAACTGTAAAAATGGTTTTGAATTTACCTACTAACTATAGAAGATATCAAAATACTATAAACATATAATTCCAATGAAAATAACGCAATATCAAATAACGACTAATTCAAAACCTTGATTCATCGCCTGCTATCCTATAACATTGATCTTAGTTGTGCAAGGTTCGATTGGTATTTTCATTAATGAATGTTTTATTTGTTATTAAGCTAGATTATTAAACAAGTAGCTTTATGCCTTTGTAAATAGATTTCCATGTGTTCCAATATCACGGGGGCTTCACCAGGGGAGCAATATCGTACCACGTGGGTTCATATTGGGGGATATATATTGAGGAAAAAATGACATAATATAATGGGGGATATATAGGGGGTAAAGGGTTTTTATATTGGAAAATATAAAAAATGGAGCTTAAAGTTAATGAAAAAATATAAAAGGGTATAAAAAATGTTAATGAAAAAATGGATACCTACAATATCTAGTGAAAGTAGGGGTTATTTAAATTGGTAAGTTTTATTGGGTTCATATTGGTAGGGGGTTAAATAATGTGATTTTTAGAGGGATTTTCCAATATGTAGTCAAATTAAGGGTATTTTTTAATATGCCACAAATGCACGTGATATGTCAGAGGTTCACTGAGTGAATCCCCTGTGTCCAAAATGCACGACTCAACCATTTTTGATGAGGTTCTAATCTATGGTGTTAATTGCTTTGACTCTTCAACAACACCCTTTTACCTACCACAACAATCATGATTGTTCCTTACTCCAATCAGATGATGCAAAATCAAGCTGTCTACTTTAATTAGCGATGAAACAAATCCGATACTTAGTATCGCGCGTTAGAACGATGGTATGTCCTCTCAGCGAATCATACCAAATTGAACTAGGATTTAACAATGAAATTGATCCTTTGAACCAACATCAAACCCTTCAAAATGTGGATATATACCAATGCGTAGAGGTTAACTTGATATAGGATTTAACAACTAAAACATTGAAGAGATAGAGCACAAGGTATGTCACTTGTTTTCTACGCTACCACTAGGTATCAATTTATCAGTAATACGATAAATTGATTCAATTTCTCAACTAGATTCAACATACAACCAGGTTACGTATATAAAGAGGATTGACTTGTAGAAGGCACATAATTTTTATATAATTATAACAAACCAATCCTCTATTTTTTTTCATACCGTTACAACAAAAAAATTGTTTTCCGAATCCCAATTACAAATATAAAAACCCATCAAAACTCTATATGCCAACCAAACTAGAGAAATCCCTAGCCTAAATATAGATCAAAATTATCATCCTAGCTCTAAAAAAGATTCGAGATTACATTTTGGCAATAATAGCCATTATTAACACACACAACATTGTTATGGAGAAATTGAGTCCTGTTAAAAAACAACCCCAATAATTGACTTCTAGGAATAAACAAACATAATTTCGAATGATGCCTTTGCATTAGACACAATTCTAGTCAATGTCCTAACCAAAAAAAGGAAAAGAAGGGGAAGCAAACAACAACATCAACGAACATTGAGTATTTTCCTGCTAGGTAAAAGATTAATTTTCTCTCATAGCTTGCCTCTCTAGCTCTACGTCCTCATGAGTCTGGTATATCGATTGTGGATCTTTAGCACACATGACGGGGTTAGAGACTATTTCTATAGTTACAAGGAAGAGGATATGGACTTACAAATACATATGGGAAACAAGACTAAAAGTACTCCAGTTGGGAGAGGTACAATCAACATATAGAGGGATTCAAGAAAAAGCAACAATGTTACATATGTGTTGAATGTGTCAGGTTTAGGCGTGAACCTAATTTTAGTTTCTGCATTACAAGATAAGGGGTACAATGTCTACTTTGTGGGGAAAAAGGTGTACATCAAACACCATAGTTGGAATAAGGTCAAACATATTGGGGTTTGAGGCAACAAGTTGTACACATTACAATCTGATTCTCTAAAGACTCAGATTAGAGATAACAATAGTAGTGAGAGAGACTTGGGAGAGTTATGGCATAGGAGGATGGGACACTTGCATCCTATAACACTCAAGTTGCTTAGGGAAGCCATGACAGGAGTTCTAGAATTGAGCACGTAACATGAAAACTATGTGCAGAGGGTGTGTGCTTTGGAAATTCACAAAATCAACATTCCCAAGAAGTGACAGTAGATCGAGTGGTGTGATTTAGTTGATACACTCATATATTTTTTGCCTGCTTCCAAGAGTTTAAGGCTCTTGTGGAGAACATGACAGGAAAAAATATCAAGGTGCTTCAGACGGATAATGGTGGTGAGAACACAGATAAGGCCTTCACAGGGTTCTATATGAATGAGGACATTAGGAGAGAGTGGACAAATCCATATAACCCACAATAGAAAGGGGTTTTTAAGCAAAAGAACATGACGATAGTTGTGGCAATGAGGGCATTGCTATATGACCAAGATATGCCAAAGTTCTTATGGGCAGAGGGATGTATCACAACAATGTACATACATAACAGCGTTTCTCATAGAATGATGAGGAAGATAAAACTAGAGGAGGTCTTCAAAGGGAATAAGCCAAAGGTCGAGCACTTTGGGATCTTTGGCAGTATAGCTTAATGTCACGTACCAGATAATAAACACACCAAATTGGATCAAACAATAGAGAAGGGCTATTTCGTTGTCTAAAACATGTTGATTTGTGTATCTTGGGAGGTACTCCCACAACCCTTGGGGTACTGGGTGTATAAGGAGTTGACCCACAAAATGGACTTTGTGGGTAGTGTACCCAAGTAATGGGTTTTTTACCCAAAGTTGTGGTTGCGAAACCAAGTGGAGAAAATAATATTTTATTCATTGAGATCATGTGTGGCAACCTTGAAGGGCTAAGGGGCACCTACAGTTCCAATGTGAAAGAAAAGGTTAAGCGAAATGAATTTTACTCCTTAATAAATTGATGTTTAATCAAAATTGCTTAGGTCGGCTTGAGTGAAAAGACATGACCTTTGGTGAGATGTAAACCCACCATGAGCACTATAATGAGTGGAATAGAACTCGTTTGACATCCATCCAAGTGCATTTGATCAGGAGGAAAGGAAAGTTTGAGGTAGTCGCAAGTCAAAGGAGCCAAGTTGGAGTGTGAGGAAGGACAAGTTCAAGGTTTCTTCTTCTATGTCTGATCTAGGTCGAGTTATGGATTTGTTGGTCAAGTTCACTAGCATGGTTTTGGGCATACATATGGGTAGAATATATTTGAGATGAGTCTAAGCCTTTTCTGTGTTTTAATGTAGGGCCAAGTTGCTTGTAGGAGTCCTAGACAAGGGTCATATGACCTGTGTTGGAGCTATGATACTGGGATGAGGGTTCTAGGATATATAGTGATGAAGAAGGAAGCCTTAAGCTAAGATATGCACAGGTGATTAGGAGCTTTTGAGGTTGATTTTCATGTAGAAGTGTAGTTGTTGCAGGAGCCATAAAGAGGGAAAAAGATCTCAGTCCTCTTGTCACAGAATTGATACCTTATGAGGGTGGAGCATACCTCTATTAAGGTATATTGACTTCTCTTTAAGTTGATGATTACAAGGTGATGGTAGTGTTGTGTTAAGGCTTATTCATAAGTGTTGAAAAACACCATTAGAAATCCCTGTGTAACACACTCCTCCCACATCTAACCAAACAACCAGTTAGCCGGGGTAAACATGTGACGATAGGCGACTATGATATGATTCAACCTCCTAAGTCACGTTAAGGAAGTGGAACTGATAGAAACACACCATATAGACATTCAACATCAACATTAGGACCCTCAGGAACTAATCAAACCTTTCTGCCAACTAGCCCCTAGGTCCCACTGAGCTTTTCGACCACTTGACCTCTGGATGCTCTCATTCTATGGGCATACCAACATCCAGGGACCTTTGGACGCCCTCACAGGCTTGCAAGCTAGCGTCCAGGGAATATTTTGCACAATGTTATGCCAGTGTCCTCGAGATTTGAGCCACTTCTTCAAGCCTAGAGCCCAGGTCACTGCCTAGAATTAAATGACATCTTCAGAACAATAATTAACAAAGGAATGAAAGTACAAATGAAATCACTTGAATAAGATATTGACTGGAACCCATGACAAGCATTTTATCAAACATATCATGAATATGTAATCTATAGGTGTAAATAATAGATCTTAGCATAGGGGTCTCATACTTAGCTGAGAATCACTAATAAGCTTGGATGCCTCAACACATCAACTGCCATTTCATCCATTAGGTCATAGATACATTGTTCATTCATTTACTAGTAAAACTGTGATGAGAGCCATACATAGCTTATGTCATAAAACATATATATAACTAGCATAATAGCAACACAAATACCAATGAAGTCATAACCATATGATCCACATATAATCCAGTATAATACTCATATAAATACAAGGATCAATAACCCCATATTGATGATGCAAAATCCAAACCTAGGACTTGACTTCTACATTCCACCCGACCGTGGAATGGTTGAGAAAATATTTCTTCATCCATCCACCCCCATGTCATATTCCAAGCATGAATGTGGGATATCATAAAACATATCAATCCAAAACCATCAAGGGCTTCCAGAGGCCATCCACCTCAACCCATCAAACAATGATTCCACCTCACGGTCAGACATCACAAAACCATCATCAGATGGTCTCTATCCAAGCCTTCTAGGGCTTCCAGAGCGTTTGTTCCAACCAAGGCTTCCAAGACTAGTAACTCAACCCATAGCTACCGTCGAGCTTCCAGAGCATTTTTCCAGCCATGACTTCTAGGACTAGTAACTCTTTCCACCAAGGGCTTCCAGAGCGTTTTTTCATGTAAGGCTTCTAGGACTAGTAAATCAACCCAAGTTGTTACAGGGCTTCCAGAGCGTTTGTCCAACCAAGGCTTCCAGGAACTAATAACTCAACCCAAGCTAAAGAAACATGAGAACCAACCAAAATAAACAAGGAAATAAACCCACAATCTCCATGACTATCTAGGAAATGGAAAGGCTAGGCAATCCACTGCCAATCCAGGTAATCCTCCATGCCAATGATAGATCATAACCAAAAATCCACATGCATATGCCATGCATGCCAATACTAGTGAGGAAAACATACATGCAACTTGATACTTGCAAGCAAAATTGTTGTAGTTGCTGATCCTGATGCCCTCTTGTGCTTTCTTGCTCCAAAAATCCAAGTATGCCACACCCTCCAAGGGTGCTCTAAGAAAACTCTAAGTATCCAAGAGTATGAGATAGAGAGAGAATAATGAGAGAGCTCCAAAACTGAACTGACAAAAGGTTATCAACTGATCCTTAGAAGCCTTTTTATGAATGAGGCCTCCATTTTTTTTATTTTCCATTATTTTCCTTCAATTTCCTCCTCACATGAAACATGTGACCTTTCACCTCCATTTTCTCCTAATTTCCATTATTTTCATAAATAAATGTGCAAAAATTACCATTTTTCCTTTCCAAAGCCTTAGCCATTGTCTTTTCCAATTTCCTTAGCCATTATCTAACCACAAATGATCCCCATCACTATGTTTTTTCCCAACATTCAGCTTGGAATAAGTGTCCCATCAACGGTGGTTATTATTTTTGTCTTTATTAACTTTTATTACATGGAATTTTCAGCAAGGCTGTTACAGAACCCTCCCCCATGGGGGAACACCATCCTCGGTGTTCAACAACACCTATAACCACAAAATTGTTGTAAGAAAAACACACTGCCAATGGAGCTTTATAACTTAGCTCGTTGTAGTATTTACAATGATCATCTTGCTGAGAAGCAAACCAACATGAAAACATAAAAACATAACATTGTAATGACATGACATCCATACTGCTTATTGGATCTTTATAACACATCTCATGGTGGTATTTACATCCATATACATATGTACATATACCAAACATCACCAAAACATGTACCAAAACATATACCAAAACACCATACCAAAATTGCTTTGCCTCAAATGGCAAACAAGGAAGGATACATAGCCCACATCTGATATGTCATATCCAATGTAGCTTCATCAGGCCCAAACTGCTTCTATTGCACCTTAACTTGCTTGATTTCTCGGTTCCAGAGCATGAGCACCTTTTTCTGCAATATACACTGATTCTTCGGTTGGAATTCTCCATCTGGTTCCACCTGCAATACAGACTAGTCAATCACATAATCAACATCTTTAACATACTTCTTAAGCAATGACACATAGAAAACATCATGGGCTTTCACTATCAGAGGTAGTGCAAGTCGATAAGCTACTGACCCACTCCTCTCAATGATATTGAAGGGTCCACAAAACTGTGGTTCTGGCTTGGTACATGATCCAATTTGTAAGGAGATCTTCCTTGGTTTTAATGTGCAAGTACACCTGTTACCCAACCTTGACCTGAACTTAAACAAGAACACAAAAAATTATAGATATAACCATAAATACAGAGATGCAACAAAAATAACACTTCATTTCATTAATATCAAAATATTGAAATATGCTTACAAACATAATGGAAAAAACTAGCTCGGGCGATGGTATCTTATCTCTAAGGAGAGATGTGGTGGCTACATGCCTATGTATTGTGTTGCAATGAGGCTCAAAGGTCTATTTATTATTGAGAAATAATGGAAAACGTTAAACATGCAAAAATCTAACCCTAGGAGATGAAGCGCCAAAACTGTGGGCCCCATTTGGGTAAATTGGTACATCCACTTCCTGGGGTCGTAACTTTGGCATATGATCTCCGTTTGGCTATAATAATACCTCATTTTGAAGATCCCGAAGAGGAGGTCGAAAGAAAATAACCACACCCATTTAAGGATTTTCCAGTCTCTTTGTTTTCCCTAAAACATCGTTTATGACTCGAAAAACTACCAAAAATAGTAAATTGTGCTACAATTAACGAAACTGAAAAACTAAAAGAGACAATGTTGGGGGTCAAAGTGGAATAGGTGGGTGGCCACTAATATACACCTGGATCTTTCCTCCCTCCTTAGGAAGCAATGGTCCTCATTTCATTGAGTGCGTCCATGAGATGGGAAACTTCTACTGAACTTTTTCCCTAGTGAGCCACTTTCCTTGGTGCAGGAGTTGACCAGCTTTGAAAAACCTATATAGTTTGATATTCTATTAACGAGTGTTCTTGATATGTGTGTCCATGATCCGATCATTTGTTGCTTGTTCCATGCAGTATGGGTTTATCTCTGTTGGTGTGAGTTGTTCTGCAATGTCGGATGTGTCCAGCAATAGTGGAAAGTATGGTCGAAGGTGGTCTACATTGAACACTGGGTGAAAACCAAGGAATGGTGGAATGCTAAGATTGAAGGCATTTTCCCCTACAACCTTAGTGATGGTGTATGACCCATATCAAAGTGGGCGAAGCTTGCGATGGGGTCTAACTGGGCGCTCCTTCTACAAATGTAGCTAAACATTGTCACCCACCTGGAACTTGTGCGACACCCGATGCTGATCGTGGCATTGATTGTACTTAGAATTGGCTCTGTTCAGTATATCATGTACCTATTGGCGGATGTGTGGAATGTGCTCAATTAAGATGTTATCCCTGTCGGCTTCAGACTGAACATGAGATGAATCTACCTGAGTAGCTGCAAATGGTATATCCACATCAATGGGACTTAATGGATGAAATCCTAGCCCTAACTAAAAGGGGATATGGCCTGTTGAGTTGTGGAGAGCTATGTTGTAGCTGTGCTAGACATAGGGGAGGCTTTCATCCCATGTGTGTGGATGCTTCGAGTTTTACATGCGCAAAATGTGTATGATCATCCAGTTGATGATTTCTATTTGGCCATTATTTTGGGGATGGAAAGTCGTGGAATTAGTGAGTTTGATATCCAGCATCGGCCAAAGAATTGACCAAAATGCATTTAGGAATCCGCTATCCTGATATGAGACAATGGACTATGGGATCCCAAAGTGTACCCAAACTCACTCGAAGAAGAGCTTAGTAGTGGCCTCTGCTATGATACTTTTCTTGCAGGCTGCCATAATGGCCATCTTACAGAATTCGTCGACAACCACGAAAACACAATCGTTGTCGTGCTTAGTAGAAGGAAGGCCCGACATGTAATCCATATAGATGGATTCCCAAAGTTGACTAGGTGTAGGAGCAGGAGTATATAGGCCTTGCTTCTTGATGGTTGGTTTGGAAATGACGCAGATAGTGCAGGATTTAATGTACCTCCCAACATTCTAACAAAGGTTCGGCCATTAAAAATATTTCTACAGTATTGGCACTATTTTCCCTACTCTGAAATGTTGTAATATCCCCTCATAATAATAATAATAAAAAATAAAAATAATATAATATAATATTAAAATATAAGCAAATAAATAATAAACAATAAAGAAAAGATAATAATAGTGAATAGATAATAAATAATGAAGAAATATAATAATAACAAATAAATAAAATAGTAAATAAGAAAAATAGAGTTCTAAATAAGTATATATAAAAGTAAACTATAAAATAGTAACAATAAGTTAACGAAAAGTAAAATAAAATAAGAAAGAGTTAACTAAGAGAACTATAAAAATAGTAAAAATAAGTAAAGTTATCAAAAAGTAAAAAGGAATAAAATAAGAAAGAAATAAATTAAGAGAAAATTTAACTTAAGTAAAACTTAAAATAAAAAAATAAAATTTGCATGTTGACACATGGAATGTGTGCATGCGGTTCCCCTTCCAATGTTTGGTCTATTTAATAGACAATGAGGAAGATGAGAGATCATTCCATCATCCATTCTCTTGGGAGAAAAGTTTTGTGAGACAAAGGAATTTCTAGAAGTAGTACATTGATTGAGGGCTCGAGGGTGGCCAATTGTAGAAAGATTTTGTGCAACTGAGCCTAAGGTTGGGTGGAGATTCGTCCCCAAAACCTTATTGCGGTTAGCAAGATTCAAATAACATTCAACTCCGAAATTAGAAGTAAGGAATATCATCGTTGCAGGTAAGTTGTCTTTGCTCCTACTTCTCAAAAATTCTATGCTAATTAGTTGAATAGAGGTGTGTTGATTTTAAAATGCATAATTTATTTAATTAGTTGCATGTTTTAATTTTGGGGTTGTTACAAATGTCAACGACCCAACTGTAGTGCACCTCCTAAATCATCTTGGCACACTCACTTGAAGGAAAACAGATGTGTCCAAGGTGGCATAACAGTGCATCCTAGAGGTGAAAATTTGGAACTTGCTTCCCTTCTAGGAGTGTCTGGATGTGCTACCGAATTCTGGATCGCTCTTTTAAATATGTGGCCACCCTGAAGTCTCGTGCCAATAGGAGTCGAGCACAATGATCAACGCCATGACAGATGGTCGTTTGAGGCAGTCTACAACATTATTGGTGTTACCCTTCTTGTACTTAATGTTCAAATGGAACTGTTGTAGGTATGTGGACCATTTCTGATGGCAATTTTTCTGCAACTTCCCTTGTGTTTGTATGAATTGTAGGGGTTGGTGATCTGTGTGGATGACCGTTTCCTTCCCTAGAATGTAATGCTTCCATTGACAACGGGCATACACTATGGAATACATTTCTTGTCGTAAGTGGGATACTTTCGGATTGTTTCTGAAAGTGCTTCACTATGGTAAGCCACTAGATGCCCCCAATGAGTAAGAACTGCACCAATAGCATAGTCATAGGTGTTTGTCTCAATCTCGAATGGTTGTTGTAGGTCTGGTAATGTGAGCACTGGTGCAGAGCAGAGGTGATGCTTCAATTCAGTAGACACCTTCTATTGGGTTTCAGACCAAAAAAACTTTGCTTTCACTCTGCCCTTGGTGACTTGACTTTAAGGCCAAGTGATATGAGAGAACCCCAACACGGACTTGCGGTAGAAATTGGTAAGACCCAGAAAGCTGCGGAACTCTGTTAGAGTGGCTGGGGTTGGAAAATATTAAATGAATTGTATCTTGGTTGGGTCCACATGCACACCCTTCTCATCAATGATGTACCCCAAATATTGAACCTAGGTCATGTCAAAAGTGCATTTCTCCAATTTGGCACACAACTTGTGTTGTCGCAGGGTTTGAAGGACCTATCGAATATTGTGGAGTTTCTCTTCCCAAATCCGACTAAAGATCAAGATGTCATCTAAATACACCACCACAAATGCATTGGCGAAAGGTCGCAATATGTCATTCATCAATCTCATGAAGGTTGTGGGGGCATTCGTCAACTTGAAAGGCATGACCAACCATTCGAGAAGGACCTCCTTGGATTTGAAGGCAGTCTTCCACACATAAAAGGGTTCGATAGGAACTTGGTGATAACCAGACTTCAAATCAATCTTGGTGAAATATTTGGCCCCCTTGCGCTGGTCCAGAATGTCATCAATCCATGGGATTGGGTACCTATTCCAGACAATGATCTTGTTTAGTGCCTGATAATCAATACAAAGTCTTCAGGTCTCGTCCTTCGTCTATACTAATATACTCAGGCTCCCACAGGGTGATGATCTTGGCCTGATGTGCCCTTTCCGCAATAGCTCCTGAATCTGCCTCTTGATCTCATCATTCTCCAGAACGGAGCATCGATAGATCAGTCAATTGGGTAGCAGTGCACTCGGGGTCAAATCGATGGACTGATTGACCTAACAGTGCAGAGGTACCCCTGTAGGTGAGGCAAGTGTGACCAACTACAAGAGAAGATAAATTGAATTAATATTTTTTCCCTCAATGCACAATTGTTTATATTTCTTTTGTTTGTATCATTTTCTTAACATTTATTAATGAAGGCAAGGTTGTCCATCACTTCTTTAACATTATGAAATTTGTCTTGAGATCATTTCACAAATGAAGTTAACCACTCAACTTTTTTGCGGTCCTTACATGTCATCTTAGTTGTCTCTACTTGCTCATTTTTTCATCACACCAATCAAATTTATTTGTGAATGTTAGAAATGACAACAATTATCATTAAATGTATTGATGTGATTAGTAAAACTGAGTTACAACTCAGTCATTATTGTAACTATAGGAATTTACGTAACCATATAGCCCATATTAAATTGGTGGTTTCCAAAGATGCTTGATGTAACATTGGAGAGTCATTTTTGACCTGGAGTAATAAGAATTCCAATTCCTTGCCTCATGGAGGTTTCCTTGACACATTGTCACATACTGTTTGTTTTTACCACGTAAATTCTTGTGTTCATTTATGTGATTCAGGTTCTATTTCTTCTACATTTATTTCTTATTTAAATGTTAATGGACTCAAAATACCAACAATGAAAACTAATATTGTTTAGGTTTGCAATTGTATGTTAGAAGTCACAATGGGCTAGGATATAACTTGCATTATTCTCATCTCCTTACAATGTGCGTTGAATATTAATAACATTGAAGTTTTTAATGTATATCATAAATGATGCCTCACTTGTGAGATGTTAGTTTGCCCGTAGTAACCATTTAGAAATTGTTTTAGGTTTGGAGCATATAATGTTTGCTCCACTAAATATGTGGATTTACTTATGTCATTTGGACATGATGCAATGCACCCTCCACATTTGTGAACAAAGTAACACATGGTGGGATTACAACACTTCACATGACTTCCCTGAATGTGAATATTGACTATGTACAATTTCTATTTTCTTTGAATATAAATTGTTATTTTTTTTTTTTATAGTAGCAGACATGTGTTCTAGTCTCTATAGTCTCTAAGATGCTAAGGAACACAGGAGGATAATTATCTCCAAGGTCCAGCAAAATTTTCTAAGGAAAATGGCTCTATTAGATTAATTAATCAATTATTAAATATTTTCCTAAGTCTAACTTAGGAAAATTGGTTAACTAAATCAAATTAATTGAGGAAAATCGATTTTTCTCTGGAGGCTTCTAGAAAAGTCACTTGATGGGATCAATATGATCTTATCCATTGATTGTTATCAGATCATATCTGTTGGTTTCTCAACAAGATATTATAAGAGCAAGTTGATGGGGCATCACAGATCACTCAGAGACAATAAATTGTAGTAATAGCAAGAGTACAAAGGGAAATACCAGCAATGAGGTTTCAGTAGAGAGATTGGGAAGAGAATTTTCGAGAAATTATCCATAGAGATTCGATAATTATAGGAGAGGAAGGGAGGCTGAATTATTTTGTAGAGAAGTTGTGTCAGGTCGTGAAAATTAGCTAGTTCACATAATTGGGCAGCAGTTTGATTTCCAATTGTCGAAGACAAGTGCCAGAGGAGGCGAAAGTTTCTCAGTAGATTTACTGGAGGCAGAGATTATTACCAGAGGTGATTTCCATAGGTAGTGCAAGTTATAGTTGACGCCATATGCATTTCCAGTTTAGTCGATGCATGTAGCAGACAAGATGTGTGAATTTCATTAAGCAGGTCAATTTTTTTTTGCAAAAGGAAACTTGGGTTTCCAAATCGATTTTGGCAGTTGAAATACTATATGTCGAAGCTTTTCTAGTGAGAGGCAAGTTGATTGTATTTCTCAATTTGGAAAGAATAATAATATAAACCCTCATTCGCATAACTGGTTGTCCCTACATTGGGGTTTTCCTAGGGACAATTTGTCGAAATATGGATGTCAAATATTTATGTGTCCATTATTTCTCTGTTCCTGTTTTTAATTGGAAATCCATAACCACTCCATTTCTCAAGTATCATGTTCCATGCTTGTAGAAAATTTTGTCCTTTTTGCAAATCCATAAAAAATAGCACAGTGGGTAAATCTGATTACTCAATTTTTACTGTCAATATATTAGTAGTTACAAGGACAAGTGCGCAGTGCAGTTTCATAGTTATCTGTTTAGAATAAATTCTATAGAATATGCAATCTGTTAGTAATGGTACAATGTGTATTTCAGAATTGTTACTTGCATGAGCTAAATTTGAAGGCATTGAAGCTCGTTTTAAATAAAATTTGGTTTCTAATATGATTTTTGTATCTTCCCAAGATGTATAACAACAATGACCACATTAGAGAGAAAGTGGGTGCAAGCGTGACCAGATGCAAGAGAAGATAAAGTGAATTAATATTTTTTCCCTCAATGCACAATTGTTTCTATTCCTTTTGTTTGTTTCAGCTTCTTATCATTTCTTGAATAAAGCAAGGTTGTCCATCATTTCTTTAACATTATGAAATTTGCCTGAGATCTTTTCAGAAATGAAGTGAACAACCCAACTTTTCTCGGTTCCTTACATGTCACCTTAGTTGTCTCTACTTGCTCTTTTTTTAATCACTCCAATTAAATATATTTGTTAAAAATGATATTGTTTGGGTTTGCAATTGGATGTTAGATGTCAAAATGAACTAGGATATAACTTACACTATTGTTAACTTCTTACAAGGTGTGTTGAATATTAATAATATTGAATTTTTTAATGTATATCATAAATGATGCCTCACTTGTGAGATGCTAGTTTTACCTAAAGTAACCACTTAGAAAATGTTTTATGTTTGGAGAATCCAATGTTTGCTCCATGAAATATGTGGATTTACTTATGACATTTGGACTTGATGCAATGCACATGGCTTCCCTGAATGGGAATTTTGACTATGTACAATTGCTATTTGCTTTGAATATAAATTAGTTTTTGGTAGCAGTCGATAGGGGTTCTTGTCTCTATCGTGTCTAAGAGGCTAAGGAACACAGAAGGATAATAATCTCCAAGACTCAGAAAACATTTCTAAGGAAAATGTCTCTATTAGTTTAATTAACCAATTATTAAATGTTTTCCTAAGTCTAACTTAGGAAAATTGGTTAATTAAATCGATTAATTGAGGAAAATCGATTTTGCTCTAGAGACTTCTAGAAAAGTGACTTGATGGGGTCAAGATGATCTTAGCCGTTGATTGTGATTAGATCGTAGCCGTTGGTTGCTCAACAAGAGATTATAAGAGTAAGTCAATGGGGCATTGGAGATCACCCAGAGACAACAAATTGTAGTGATAGCAAGGGCACAGAGGGAGACACCAACGGTGAGGTTTCAACAGAGAGATTGGGAAGAGAATTTCCAAAGAAATTCTATATAGCGATTCCATCATTCTAGGAGAGGAAGGGAGGTTGAATTATTCTAAAGAGAAGTCGTACCAGGTAGTGGAAATTAGCCAATTCACAGAGTTGGGCAGCAGTTCAATTTTCAATTGCCGAAGACAGGTGTTGGAGGAGGTGTGAGTTACTCATTAAATTTGCAAGAGGCAAAGATCGTTTTCGAAGGTGATTTCTAGAGGCAGGGCGTGTTCCAGTTGAGGTTGAACCCATTTCTAGTTCAACAAGTGCATGTAGTAGACAGTTAGTGAGAATTGCACTAAGGTAGATTTGTTTTTGCAAAAGGAAACTTAGGTTTCCAGATCAATTTTGGTAGTAGAGATACAATATGTCTGAGATTTCCCAGTGAGAGACAAGTTGATTGTATTTCTCAATTTTGTTGAAGAATAATAATATAAACCCTCATTTGTAGAATTTGTTTTTTGCACATTGAGGTTTTTCCAGGGACAATTTGTCCAAAAATACCGCTGTCAAATATTTTGTGTCTGCGCATTGTTTCTCGGTTCCTATATTGATTGTGAATATTGCAGTAGTGAATTAATCATTATTTTCCATAATTAATTTATGAAGACAAATAATGTCCATTAGATAGAGGATTAAATTCCAATTGTCGCAATTAAGGAAATTTCACATGATATTAAAGCAGATCTAAGTGCGGAGGGTTTGCAGGAGTAAATCGACGCATGGCACAAGAAGAGAAAACCAAGGGTTTTAACTCGGTTAGATTTCTTTAGTTTATTTGAGTTTCACAGATTTCGAGAGATGGTCGCAACAGGTTTGAGACATTAGGACAGATTGGATGGAGCTTCCAACTTTAGCAAGTGGAAATTCAAAATGTCATTTTTATTGGACGAGTTTGGATTGAAGGAATATGCAGACAACATTATTGTCATACCGACAGATCCACAATAGTTGGCCACATACAAAAAGGAGAATGCCAAAGTGAAGAGGATTATCCTTGATGGTTTCAAGGACCATATTGGTTTGCATATTTCTGAGAATGACACAATAAATCACTTGTGGGGTGCTATAATCAATTTATACCAAAATCCTACAGAGAATAGGAAGTTGATTCTCCAAGAGAAGATGAGGACCATCAGGATGCATAAGTGTGAGGATGTTGTATCCTATCTCACCATAGTTCGATTTTCCAGAGATGAATTGGCTATAGTTGGAGATAAGCCAAGTGATGACAAGCTAGTGTGAATAACACTCAATGGGTTTTCCAAGGAATGAAGTATGTTCGCCCAAGTGATTTTTGTGTGAGATACACTTCCAGGTTGGGATCGCATATGGAGTGACTTCACTCAGGAGGAGCTTAGGCTCATCTTGATCAATGGCACTAGTAGAAACAACAAGATTCAAAAGATGGAGAAGGAGCAAGAAAATGTAGCGCTCCGGAAAAGAGAAGGCAAAGAAGGGTTCCAATGAAGGACAAGGCTCAAAAGGAGATAAGGAGAAAGACTTGAGTAAAATCAAGTGTTTCGGTTGCGGTCAACTAGGACACTGGTGCAAGCACTTAGAGAAAATTTGGTTATTTTTGCTTACAGTAGCAAGACCTTTCCCAATATTGACACAACTGTAACACTGCTTTTGAACTTACCTGCTAACTATGGCAGATCTCTAAATACTATAAACATGTAATTCCAATGAAAATAACACAATATCAAATGACAACTAATTCAAAACCTTGATTCACCACCTGTTATCTTGTAACATTGATCTTAGTTGTGCAAGGTTTGATTGGCATTTTCATTGATGGATGTTTTATCTGTTATTAAGCTGGATTATTAAACAAGTAGCATTAGGCCTTTGTAAATAGATTTCCATGTGGTCCAAGATGTACGACCTAGCCACCGTTGATGGGGTTCTAATCTACGGTGTTAATTATTTTGACTTTTCAACAGCACCGTTTTACCTACCACAAAAATTGTGATCGTTCCTTACTCTGATCTGGCGGTGCAAAATCAAACTGGTATGTTTGCTCTCTACTTGACTCAGCTATGAAACCAATTCACGACTTAGTATCGCGCATTGGAATAATGGTGTGTCCTCTCAGTGAATCAGACCAAACTAAACCAGGATCTAACAATGATATCAATCCTTCAAATCAACATCAAACCCTTCAAAATGTGGATCTATACCACAATCAATTGATCAGTAACACGATCAATTGACTCAATTTCATAACCAAATTCAGCATGCAAACTAGGTTACATATACAAAGACGATTGACTTGCAAAAGGCACATCATTTTTATATTATATAATTTTTATTCCATCACAACAAGAAAAAAACCCTTTCTGAATTCTAATTACAAATACAAAAACCCATCAAAACTCTATCTAGGTGTAGATGATTTGGATCTGCCAACCAAATTAGTGAAATTTTTGGCCTAAATTTAGACAAAAATTATCATCCTAGCTCTAGATAAGATCTGAGATTACATTTTGGCTATAATGGCCATTATTAAAACACGCTTAACATTTTTATGGAGAAACTAACTCCTATTAAAAACAACTCCATTAATTGAATTCCATGAATAAACAAATAGAATTTCAAATGATGCTTGTGCATCATACTTCCAGCACGAGGCTTCATTAGGAGAGCAATACCATACCATGTGCATTCATATTGGGGAAAATATATTGAGTAAAAAATGACATAATATATTAAGGGATAAATAAGGGTTAAAGGGTTTTCATATTGACATGTATAAAAAATGGAGGTCAAAGTTAATGAAAAAATATAAAATGTTAATGAAAAAATGGATACCTACAATATCTAGTGAAAGTAGGGGATTTTTAAATTGTGAAGGTGTAATGGGTTTGTGGGTTAAATAATGTGATTTTTAGAGATATTTTCCAATATGTAGTCAAATTAGACATATTGTTTAGTATGCCATGAACACACGTGATATTTCAGAGGTTCATTGAGTGAAGCTCTGTGACTTCTAGGCTTGAAAATGTTCATGGACTCTTGTCCATGAGGCCTTCAATAGTATGACCACTTTTCTGTAACATTGTGGCAGTTATCCATGTTGAGTCCTCAACTAGATGGTCTTTCCATTTCACTAATTATTCGAAATACTCCTCCCCCTTGTCTTTTTCTTCACTCTCTTATCCAAGATCCTTCCTGTTTGTAGAGGTTTTTCTTTTGGTATTTGTTGTTGCCATTGAATCTGTTGTTTCTTTTTACTGTCTTCCCCACTTTGAGCTACTTCAACTAGTTCACATGCATGAAACTTCTATGAATCTACAACATTAAAAATGAGTGAGATGTCCATCCCTGTTCGCAACTCAATTTCATAATATGAATTATTAGAAAATTTCTTGAGTATTTTACAAGGACCAATTTTTTTGTACTTCAGTTTGTTATGTTCTCCTTTGAGGAATCTTTCTTTCCTCAAGTGTGACAAAACCAGTTCACCAATTTCAAATATTTGTTCTCTTCTTCACAAATCTTCCATGTTCTTGTATTTGAGATTGCTCTCTTGTAGTTTTTTCTTTACTTATTCATGAACCTCATTCATTGACATGGCAAATTTCTCTGTACTTCTTCACTCAGCTGCACCCAAATCCCTAAGTTCATAAATACCTCTTGGATGCATTCCATACATAATTTGAAATGGACTTTGATCTGTGCTCCTGTTTGGGGAGTCATTGTATGAAAATTCCCAAACTCCAGATAACTACCTCAATTTTCCCATATGCTTGCAAGTGATAGGTTGAACTATAGCTCAAATCTGTGCCAAAATTTTTCCATAAAGTTTTCCAGAAACATCCAAGGAATTTAGTGTTTCCGTATGAAACTATATTCCTTGGAAGTCCATGAAATCTCACAACTTCCTTAATAAATAAGTTAGCTATGTTCATATCTTCACTAGTCTTGAAGCAAGGAATGAAATGAACCATTTTAGAAAATATTTCCACAACTACAAAAATGGAATCATGGCCCTTCTGTTTCTTTTGAAAACCCAATACAAAATCCATGTTGATTGAATCCCAAGGTCTACTAGGAATTGGTAGTGGTGTATATGAACTTGTGATTTCACTTTTACCTTTTGCATGCTAGCAGATTGCACACTTGTCCACAAATTTTTGTACATATGTTCTCATCCTTGGCAGAAAGTAAAAGTGTTTTAGTTGTTCAGAAGTTTTGTCATGTCCAAAATGTCCACTCAATCTTCCACTATGCTTCACTTTGATCAAGTTTTCTCTCATTGAGCATTTAGGTATACAAAGCCGACTATTTTTTAATAACAAACCATCTTGTAGTATATATTTTAGCCATGGGCTTCTATATTTGATTTTTGGGTTCTTACAAGCTTCTAATGCCTCGTTAAACTCTGTATAACACTCGTATAACTCCATGAAGTCAAATCCTATAATCTTCACTTGGTTTTTCTGCATCACGAAAGTCCTCCTGCTTAAAGCATCTACAATTTTGTTAGATTGCCCACTCATATGTTTCAATACAAAAGTGAAATTTTTTAAATACTCAAGCCATTTTACATGTTTCTGACTCAAATTTGGTTGCAGCATGATGTACTATAAGGCATGGTTATCAGAAAACAAAACAAACTCCTTAAACAATAAATAGTGCCTCCATTTATTTTAGTGCTTGAACAACAACATAAAATTCCTTGTCATAGGATGAGTGTTTCTTCCTAGTTTCATTTAACTTTTCACTAAAATAAGCTATGGGATTTTCCTCTTGACTCAAAACTACCCCTATGGCTTCTCCACTAGCATCACAATTCACTTGGAAAGGCTTTTGGAAATCTGGCAAAGCTAAGAAGGTTGTTCTAGTCTCAATTATTGGAACAATTAGTTTGTTGAAATTTCTAATAAATTTCCTATCAAAACTAGATGTCCCATTAAAACTTCTTACTTTGAAAATATTCTTGGGAGAAGGTCATTCTTGGATAGCCCTTACCTTTTCTGGATCCATCCTTAACCCATCCTCAGAAGTGACAAAACCCAAATATACAAGTTCAGGTTTCAAAAATGAACAATTTTTAAGTTTCTCAAGAACTTCTCCTATTGCAATTTCTTCATGACATGACTCAAATGCCTCAAATGATCTTCTTTGGACTGACTGTAAATTAGAATGTCATTTAGTAAACTATGACAAACTTCCCAATAAAATATTTTAATACCTCATTCATCAACCTCATGAAGGTACTTAGTGCATTTGATAATCTAAATGGCATGACAAGCCATTCATACGAACCATTTATTTGTCTTTAATGTTGTCTTCCACTCAGCTCGCTCTCTTATTCTAATATGATGGTATCCGCTTTTTAAATCTGTCCTTGAAAAAATTTTGCACCCTTCAAACAATCCAATAAAACATCTATTCTTGGCAATGGAAATATATACCTCATTGTGATTTTGTTAATCACCCTCCAGCATCCATCCTTCTTTGGACTTAGTATGGCTAGCATAACACATGGGCTCAAGCTTTCTTAGATCAATCCCTTGTCTAGCATCTCTTGTACCCGATTTTTTATTTCTTCATTCTAAAGAGGAGTCATCCTATATGAAACCTTGTTACGAAGGCTCACTCTAGGTATCAAGTCCATGTGATGACTGACACTTGTTTTGGGTGGCAACTCATTTGGGAAATCATCCACAACAATGTCATGATATTCATTTTAAATTTCTTGAATTTCAATAGGCAGATCTAAAATTTTAGTGGTTGTAAATACTACTTTCATCTTGCAAACCAAAGAAAAATTCACCTCATCATTCTCCAGTTGCCACAAAAACACTTTTCCACTCATCAACAAGGATTTTGGATCACTGCTTTCAATTGTCTCATCTTCTTGCAATGTCACCAAAGTTTTACTTAGCCCATCCTTTTGAAACTTGTAGACATTTTTCTTTCCCTCATGTATGGCATTCTGATAATGTTTCCATGGTCTACCCAACAAGATGTAACACACATCCATTTGCATGGTGTCACAAAGAATTTTGTCTTTGTAGCTGCCTAACTGCAAATCCAATTCACATTTCTCATTAACCAACAACTAATGGCCTTTTTGCAACCATGAAACCTTGTATGGTATTCAATGATTTATCCTCTTCAAATTCAACTTTTCAACCAATTTAGTGGACACCAAATTCTTTGTATTCCCACTGTCAATTACTGCCTTGGAGCACTTTCCCTTGACCTTGTGTACATTTATAAATATTTCTTTCCTCTTAGCTGGTTCAACAACTTCCTTCTTTGATTTCAACAAAATTTATTCAACAAGAGGGACTCACCTATCTCAGGCACATTCTCAACTTTTTGTACCATTGTTTCCCCTTCCTCTATTGGAGAAACAACATCATTTCTTTGGCCTATATCCTTATTCTCTAGACACTCAAAGAATCTATGTCCAAACTTGCGACATCTATAGCATTTAAATTCTCTTTCTCTGCCTTGACCTCTTCCTCTGGAGTCATCTCCTTGATGTCCTTGATGACTCGAACTGTTGTTTCCTTCTCTTTGGGATGTAGAATTTCACCTTCCTAATTGTTTTCCTCTTTCTGACTGTTGTCCTCTTCCTCATTGTTATCCTCTTCCAATCCTTTTCCTTTTACAGACTACTTCCTTGCAATCTTCTCCTCTACTTTCAAAGAAATTTGATAGGATTCCTCCACTGTCTTTGGATTCATTATACTAATATCATCTTGAATATCCATTCTCAATCCTTTTATGTATCTAGCTACCTTCTCTGCAATGTCTTCCACGTAACCTGCTCTTATGTTGAATCTATAAAAGTTTTATGTATATTCCTTTAGATTAATCATTCTTTGCCTAAGATTTTGTGTCAGCCTAAATAAATAAAGTTGGTAGTCTTGGGGTAAAAAATTTCCTTTGAGTTTTACAACCATCCAATCACAACACTCGATCTTCTACTTATTCTGCTTCATCCTCTCTCCTTGCACACCATCCCACTGTAGAGTTGAATTCCCTTTCAATTTTGTCAACACAAACTTCACCTTCTTCTCATTTTACATCTCCTCATACTCAAAAATATTTTCCATCTCGTTGATCCAGTCAATAAGCTCCTCAGGGTTCAAACAACCACTATAATTTGTAATGTCTAGCTTGAATATCGAGATGGATCCTAAAACCATTCTCAACATTCTTATCTCAACGAGTTCTTGCACTGTTTTTGCTTCTCCCTGAGGTTCTTCCTCCTCACTTACATCACTGATATCCTTTTTGTCACCTTCTATGACATTTATCCTTTCTTCCAAATGTTTCATCACTCTCATCACTTCAACATTTGTTATTGTCCTTCTACCTCTTCAACCTCCTTTTCCAACTCTAAAATCCATAAATTATCTGCCTTTAAAAGAAAAATTCAATTATTGTGCTCTGATACCAATATGGTGTAGGTACTTAGAGAAAATTTGGCTATTTCTGCTTGCAATAGCAGGGCCTTCCCAATATTGGCACAACTGTAAAAATGGTTTTGAATTTACCTACTAACTATAGAAGATATCCAAATACTATAAACATAGAATTCCAATGAAAATAACACAATATCAAATAACGACTAATTTAAAAACTTGATTCACCACCTGCTATCTTGTAACATTGGTCTTAGTTATGCAAGGTTTGATTGGTATTTTCAATGATGAATGCTTTATTTGTTATTAAGCTAGATTATTAAACAAGTAGTTTTTTGCCTTTGTAAATAGATTTCCATGTGGTCCAAGATGCAAGACTCAACCATTGGTTATGAAGTTCTAATATACAATGTTAATTTCTTTGACTCTTCAACAACACTCTTTTACCTACCACAACAATTATGATTGTTCCTTACTCCGACCTCGCGATGCAAAATCAAGTTGGTATGTTTTCTCTCTACTTGAATCAGCGATGAAACAAATTCGAAACTTAGTATCGTGCGTTAGAACGATGGTGTGTCCTCACGGTGAATCGGACCAAACTGAACCAGGATTTAACAATGAAATTGATCCTTTGAACCAACATCAAACCCTTCAAAATGTGGATATATACCAATGCGTATAGGTCAACTTGATATAGGATTTAACAACTAAAACATTTTAGAGATAGAGCACAAGGTATGTCATTTGTTTTCTACGCTACCTCCAGGTATCAATTTATTAGTAATACGATAAATTGATTCAATTTCACAACTAGATTTAACATACAACTAGGTTATGTATACAAAGAGGATTGACTTGCAGAAGGCACAAATTTTTTATATAAATATAATGAACCAACCCTTTGTTTTTTTTATTCCATTACAACAAAAAAATTGTTTTCCAAATCCCAATTACAAATATAAAAACCCATCAAAACTCTATTTTCCAACCAAACTAGAGAAATTCCTAGCCTAAATATAGATCAAAATGATCATCCTAGCTCTAAAAAAGATTAGAGATTACATTTTCGCAATAATTGCCATTATTAAAACACACTCAACATTGTTATGGAGAAATTGAGTCCTATTAAAAAACAACCTCATTAATTGACTTCTAGGAATAAACAAACATAATTTCAAAGGATGCCCTTGCATTAGACACTATGCTAGCCAATGTCGTAACCAAAATAAGGAAAAGAAGGGGAAGTAGACAACAACGTCAACGAACATTGAGGATTTTCCTTCTAGGTAAAACATTAATTTTCTCTCATAGTTTGCCTCTCTAGCTCTACGTCCACATGAGTTTGGTATATCGATTGTGGATCATTAGCACACATGACGGGGCTAGAGACTATTTCTATAGTTACAAAGAAGAGGATATGGACTTACAAATACATATGGGAAACAAGACTAAAAGTACTCCAGTTGGGAGAGGTACAATCAACATATATAGGGAGTCAAGCAAGAGCAACAATGTTACATATGTGTTTAATGTGCCAGGTTTAGGCATGAACCAGATTTTAGTTTCTACACTACAGGATAAGGGGTACAATGTCTACTTTGTGGGGAAAAAGGTGTACATCAAACACCATAGTTGGAATAAGGTCAAACATATTAGGGTTTGAAGAAACAAGTTGTACATGTTACAATTTGATTCTCTAAAGGCTCTGATTAGCGATAACAATAGTAGTGGGAGAGACATGGGAGAGCTATGGCATAGGAGGATGGAACACTTGCATCATATAACACTCAGGTTGCTTAGGGAAGCCATGATAGGAGTTCTAGAATTGAGCACATAACATGAAAATATGTGTTGAGGGTGTGTACTTTGGAAATTCACAAAATCAACATTCCCAAGAAGTGACTGTAGATCCTGTGGCATGCTTTAGTTGATACACTCATATATTTTTTGCCTACTTCCAAGTGTTTAAGGCTCTTGTGGAGAACATGACACGAAAAAAATATCAAGGTGCTTTAGGCGGATAATGGCGATGAGTACACATATAAGGCCTTCATGGGGTTTTGTACGAATGAGGACATCAGGAGAGAGTGGACAAATCCATATAACCCACAATAGAAAGGGGTTTTTAAGCAGAAGAACATGACGATAGTTGTGGCAGCGAGGGCATTGTTATATGACCAAGATATGCCAAAGCTCTTATGGGCAGAGGCATGTAGCACAACAATGTACATACATAATAGGGTTTCTCATATAATGATGGGGAAGATAACACTAGAGGAGGTTTTCAAAGGGAAGAAGCCAAAGGTCGAGCACTTCGGGATCTTTGGCAGTATAGCTTAATGTCACGTACCAGATAATAAACATGTGAAATTTGATCAAAAAACAAAGAAGGTCTATTTCATTGGCTACAACATGTTGATTTGTGTAGCTTGGGAGGTACTCCCACAACCCTTGGGGTACTGGGTTTATAAGGGTTTGACCCACAAAATGGAATTTGTGGGCAGTGTACCCAAGCAATGGGTTTTGTACCCAAAGGTTTGGTTGCGAAACCAAGTGGAGAAAATAGTATTTTATTCATTGAGATCATGTGGGGCAACCTTCAAGAGCTAAGGGGCACCTAAGGCTCCAATGTGAAAGCAAAGGTTAAGCGAAATGAATTTTACTCCTTAATAAATTGATGTTTAATCGAATTGCTTAGGTTGGCTTGAGTGAAAATACGTGACCCTTGGTGAGATGTAAACCCACCATGAAAACTATAATGAGTGGAATGGAACTCATTTGACATCCATCCAAGTGCATTTGATCATGAGAAAAGGATAGTTTGAGGTAGTCACAGGTCAAAGGAGCCAAGTTGGAATGTGAGGAAGGACAAGTTCAAGGTTTCTTTTTCTATGTCTGATCTAAGCCGAGTTGTGGAGTTGTTGGTCAAGTTCACTAGCATGGTTTTGGGAATACGTATGGGTAGAATATATTTGAGATAAGTCTAAGCCTTTTTTGTGTTTTAATGTAGGGCCAAGTTGCTTGTATGAGTCCTAGACAAGGGCCATACGATCTATTTTGGAGCTATGATACCAAGATGAGGGTTCTAGGATATATAGTGATGAAGAAGGGAGCCTTAAGCTGAGATATGCACATGTGATTAGGAGGTTTTGAGGTTGATTTTAGTGTAGAAGTGTAGCTGTTGCAGGTGCCATAAAGAGGGAAAAAAAGCTTAGTCCTCTTGTCACAGAATTGATACCTTATGAGGGTGGAGCATACCTCTATTTAAGGTATGTTGACTTGTCTTTAAGTTGATGATTACAAGGTGACAATAGTGTTGTGTTAAGGTTTATTCATAAGTGTTGAACAACAGCATTAGAAATCCCTTTCTAACACCCTCCTCCCACATCTAACCAAACAACTGGTCAGCCGGGGTAAACATGTGACGAGAGGTGACTATGATATAATTCGACCTCCTAAGTCACGTTAAGGAAGTGGAACCAATAGAAACACACCATACAAACATTCAACATCAGCATTAGGACCCTCAGGAACTAATCCAACCTTTCTGCCAACTAGACCCTAGGTCCCACTGAGATTTTGGACCACTTGACCTTTGGACACTCTCATTCCATGGGCATGTCAACATCCAGGGACCTTTGGAAGATCTCACAGGCTTGCAAGCCAGTGTTCAGAGAATACTTTGCACAATGTTGTGCCAGCGTCCTCGGGATTTGAGCCACTTTTTCAAGCCCAGAGCCTGGGTCACTGCCCATAATTGAATGACATTTGCAGAACATTAAATGACAGTGGAATGAAAGTACAAATGCAATCACTTGAATAAGACATTGACTGGAACCCTACTAGCCATGACAAGAATTTTGTCAAACATATCATGAATATGTAATCTATAGGTGTAAATAACAGTTCTTAGCATAGGGGTCTCATACTTAGCTAAGAATCACTAAGAAGGATTGATGCCTCAACACATCAACTGCCATTTCATCCATTACGTCATAGATACATTGTTCATTCAATTACTAGTAAAAATTTGATGAGAGCCATGCATTGCTTATATATAACTAGCATAATAGAAACAAAAATACCAATGAAATCACAACCATATGATCCACATATAAACCAGTATAATACTCATATAAATACAAGGATAAATAACCCCATTTTGATGTTGCAAAATCGAAACCCGGGACTTGACTTCCACATTCCACCTGACTGTAGAATGGTTGAGCCAAATCTCTCTTCATCCATTCACCCTCGTGCCATATTCCAAGCATGAATGTGGGATATCATAAAACATATCAATCCAAAACCATCAAGGACTTCAAGAGGCCATCCACCTCAACCCATCAAACAATGATTCCACCTCATGGTCAGACATCACAAAACCATCATCAGATTGGTCTCTATCCAAGCCTTCTAGGGCTTCTAGAGCATTTGCTCCAACTAAGGCTTCCAGGACTAGTAACTCAACCCACAACTACCGTCGGGCTTCCAAGGCATTTGTCAAACTAGGACTTCTAGGACTAGTAACTCATCCCACCAAGGGCTTCCAGAGCATTTTTCCAGCCAAGGCTTCCATGACTAGTAACTCAACCCAAGTTGTTACAGGGCTTCCAGAGCATTTGTCCAAACAGGGCTTCCAGGAACTAATAACTCAACCCAAGCTAAGGAAACATGAGAACCAACCAAAATAAACAAGGAAATAAACCCACAATCTCCATGGCTATCTAGGAAATGGAAAGGCTAGGAAATCCACTATCAATCTAGACAATCCTCCATGCCAATGATAGATCATAACCAAAAATCCACATGCATATGCCATGCATGCCAAAACTAGTGAGGAAAACATACATGTAACTTGATATCTGCAAGAAAAATTGTTGTAGTTTCTGATCCTGATGCCCTCTTGCGCTTTCTTGCTCTTCCTTTGCCTTCTTGCTCCAAAAATCCAAGTATACCACACCCTCCAAGGTTGCTCCAAGAAAACTCTAAGGATCCAAGAGTATGAGAGAGAGAGAATAATGAGAGAGCTCAAAAATTGAAATGACAAAAGGTTACCAACTAATCCTTAGAAGCCTTTTATGAATGAGGCCTCCATTTTCTTTATTTTCCATTATTTTCCTTCAATTTCCTCATCACATGCAACATGTGTCCTTTCAACTCCCTTTTCTCCTAATTTCCATTATTTTCATAAATAATTGTGCCAAAATTTCATTTTTCCTTTCGAAAACCTTAGCCATTGTCTTTGCCAATTTCCTTACCCATTAACCAACCACAACTGATCCCCATCACTATGCTTTTGCCCAACATTCAGCTTGGAATAAGTGTCCCATCAACCATTGTTATTATTTTAGTCTTAATTAACTTTTATTACATGGAATTTTGAGTAGGGATGTTATAGAATGCTCCCTCGTAGGGGAACACCATCCTCGGTGTTCAACAACACCTATAACCACAAAATTGATGTAAGCAAAGCACACTGTCGATGGAGCTTTATAACTTAGCTCGTTGTAGTATTTACAATGATCATCCTGCTGAGAAGAAAACCAACTTGACAACATAAAAAACATAACATCATAATGACATGACATCCATACCACTTACTGGATATTTATAACACAGCTCATGGTGGTATTTACATCCATATACATATGTACATATACCAAACATCACCAAAACATGTACCAAAACACCATACCAAAATTGCTTTGCCTCAACTGGAAAACAAGGAAGGATACATAACTTGCATCTGATATGTCATCTCCCATATAGCTTCATCAGGCCCAAAGTGCTTCCATTGCACCTTAACTTGCTTGATTACTCGGTTCCAGAGCAAATGGTATATCCACATCAATGTATGAAATCCATGCCTTAATTGAAAGGGGATATGGCCCATTGAGCTATGGAGAGCTCTATTGTAGCTATGTTGGACATAGGGGAGGCTTTCATCCCATGTCCTTGGATGCTTCGATTTTTACATGCGCAAAATGTGTACAATCATCTAGTTGACGACCTCTGTTTGGCCATCAGTTTCGTAATGGAAAGTCGTGGACTTAGTGAGTTTGGTATCTAGCATCGACCAAAGACTTGACCAAAATACACTTAGGAACCTGTTATCCTGATATGAGACAATGGACTATGGGATCCCAAAGTGTACCCACACTCGCTCAAAGAAGAGCTTAGCAGTGGCCTCTATTGTGATACTCTTCTTGCAGGCTGCCATAATGGCCATATTACAGAATTCGTTAACGATCACAAAAACACAATCATTTCTGTGCTTAGTAGAAGGAAGGCCCGAGATGTAATCCATGTATATGGATTCCCAAGGTTGACTAAGTGTAGGAACAGGAGTATATAGGCCTTGCTTCTTGATGGTTGGTTTGGAAATGACGCAGATAGTACAAGATTTAATGTACCTCCCAACATCCTGGTGAAGGTTTGTCCAATAAAAATAGTTCTGCAGTATCGCCACTATTTTCTCTACTCTAAAATGTCCATGACCCAATTGTAGTGCACCTACCAAATCATCTGGGCACGCTCACTTAAAGGAAAACATATGTGTCCCAGGTGGCATAACAGTGCATCCTAGAGGTGAAAATTTGGAACTTGCTTCCCTTCTAGGAGTGTCTGGTATGTGCTACCGAATTCTAGATCGCTCTTTTAAATATGCGTCCACCCCAAAGTCTCGTGCCAATAGGAGTCGAGCACAATGATCAACGCCATGACAGATGGTCGTTTGAGGCAGTCTATAACATTATTGGTGCTACCCTTCTTGTACTTAATGTTCAAATGGAATTGTTGCAGGTATGTGGACCATTTCTGATGGTGATTATTTTGCAACTTCCCTTGCGTTTGTATGAACTGCAAGTGTCAGTGATCTGTGTGGATGACCGTTTCCTTCCCTAGAATGTAATGCTTCCATTGACAATAGACATACACTATGGAATACATTTCTTTGTCATAAGTGGGATACTTTCGGATTGTGTCTGAAAGTGTTTCACTATGGTAAGCCACTAGATGCCCCCACTGAGTAATAGCTGCACCAATCATAGTCATAGGTGTCTGTCTCAATCTAAAATGGTTGTTGCAGGTCTGGTAATGTGAGCTTACTGATGCAGAGCAGAGGCAATGCTTCAATTTGGTAGACACCTTTTGTTGGGTTTCAGCCCAGAAAAACTTTGCTTTCACTCCACCCTTGGTGACTTGACTTTAAGGCCAAGTTTTATGAGAGAACCCCAACACGAACTTGCGGTAGAAATTGGTAAGACCCAGATAGCTACAGAACTTTTTTAGAGTGGTTGGGGTTGGAAAATATTGAATGAAGTGTATCTTGGTTGGGTCCACATGCACACCCTGCTCATCAATGATATACCCCAAATATTGAACCTGGGTCATGTCAAAAGTGCATTTCTCCAAATTGTTACACAACTTGTGTTGTGGCAGGGTTTGAAGGACCTATCGAATATGGTGGAGGTGCTCTTCCCAACTCCGGCTGAAGATCAAGATGTCATCTAAATACACCACCATGAATGCATTGGCGAAGGGTCACAATATGTCATCCATCAATCTCATGAAGGATTTGGGGGCACTCATCAACCTGAAAGGCATGACCAACCATTCCAAAAGGCACTCCTTGGATTTGAAAGCAGTCGTCCTATTGTGCTATTCAGCAACCCCCCATTTATGAATGATAATAGTTAATATTAAGTTAATAAATGGGGGCCCTTTAAAAAATCCATCCAAAAAACAAAACTTAGCATTTAGGAATTACTTTTATTTTAGGAATAAATCAAGATATCAATCAAACCCCCCCCTTTTCCTAGAGAACTACTAAATGCTTACCTTCCCACATACAACATGATTAAGCATCACCAAAAGACTTTTCCAACCCTCCAAATCAATTAAAATGATTAAAAAAGGACCTTATGCTCGAAACTATCATAAATTATGACATAAACTAAGTCCTTAAGCTTTTTCTTTAAAAGCTTAGTCTCGCATCGCATGCCGCCATTCATAAAAGACCCACCTTAAAAAGGTTATTTCGACACATGCGAGATGCAAAATTGTGATGATGTTATAACCTTTATCGCATCGCATTTCGGGCATTCAAACGAACACCGCAAACTTACCACCAACTGATATAGCGAAACGTGATAAAGACCTGGACCCACTCCTTAAATGTATCATAAGCAAATGTTTTAGGTTTGCCACTCATTAAAAAGGGTCTTTTACATAGAAAAACCTAGCAAGTAGCTACGTTTTGAAATGATAAACTAGCGGCTCACATCTTGCATCTTGCAGAAACATAACAGAAGGTAAGAAAGGAAAAAAGGAATAATGCAATATTACGATCTGCGATATTGCTTCGCAAATCACACAATTGCCATCATTGCAGTTCAAAGGCTGACCACCCTAGAAGCTTTCTTCCTGTTTTACAATGTAGACATTTATGAGCATTAAAGCTAAGGGATAACGAAGCATTAGTGGGC
This sequence comes from Pinus tabuliformis, assembly GCA_031772625.1. NCBI lineage: Eukaryota > Viridiplantae > Streptophyta > Pinopsida > Pinales > Pinaceae > Pinus > Pinus tabuliformis. Next base: position 764,675,745 of record CM062811.1, on the reverse strand, counting down.
ATTTAGTTAGAGATAACTGCATTTATGTGTGAAAAGCGATTTAGCATGATATGATATCTTCTTACGTACGTTCGAATAAAACTCCTTTTATCACCTTTACAAGTTATCTGCATTATTTCATTTTACGTTTATTATCATCTTTATGTATCTGATCGCTGTTGAAAGCAATGGTGAAGAAAGGACTGAGAAGTCACAAAGGACTCCTCTGTTTATGGATACTACATGCAATAGAGAGGGAGGAACCTCTACATGGGAGGTATAATATACTGGAGGAAGAGCAACCAAGGATTCTGGAAGTGAAGATTACAGTTGAAGGATGTGATTCCTCAGTCACTTCCATGTTAGAGAAATCATGCTCATTTTTTCACCACATAGCCGCGCGCACGAAGATAATCCCTTATACCAACATGGTTAAGTGGGTTATTGATGAAGCTGACATCTCAGACAGAGAATTCAAGACAAGAATTCAAGAGGTATGGGATCTTTTACCTCGGATAACCTACCCTTATTTACCACCTACCAAAGCCACAAGTCATCTACAACAGGCAGTTTGTCAAGAAGTTTGCCAAAGAGAACGATGACCTAGCAGACTGCACCCAGGCCTGGTCAAATAATGAGGACAAAATCAAGAAAGAAAAAAACTGTATGTACACTACTTTGTCTATTTGTCCCCCTCATAGTTTTGCAGCGGCCATGCTATTTAGACTATTTGGCAAACGTGATAGTACTAAATTCTCCCCATAGTGGTTGTTGTTAATAGATGCAGTCGTTAATGCAACTATAATGAATTGGGAACAAATTTTGTCTAACAATTTAGCAAGAACAATAATCGAGTATAGAAGGAAAAGAAGTGTTGCTTCAAGGGTTTACCCTCCATTTTTTATGAGCGCCTATGTAATGGATGAAATTTATTTTGGTTCGAAATTCCCTATCATGGGATGGAAGTGGACTATTCAAAATCCACTTCCTAATCACATATACCATAAGGACATGTGGGAATCCAACTTTCAACCACATTTTTTCAAGATTTGTCATGGAGTTATGCTCCCTATTCACAAGTGGCTTTATAACCGAGATGCCCCTAGGCTTTCCCAAGAAGCTGAAGTAGACATTCTCCCAGTGGCCAAATGGTTTGGGGAGGAGACATTTACATATATCAGGGTATTTGGTAGCATTACATCCCCCCATGTCCTCCCATACTATGTTCCAAACAAATTGATGGCTAGAGAGATAGCCTATCAAACATCTAGTGAGGGAGGGATGATAAAGACATTAAAGGAATCTAAAAAGGCCATCTAGCCTACATTCCCTTTACAGTGTGGAGCATTTGCAATACACGACCTAGGGAATTAATTTAAAGAAGAAGAGAATATGTTATATTTGCAATTACCTAAATTCCCTGGAAGGCAATATGACCCATTCAACACTGTCAAAGATTTCGCCACTTTTGTAAAAATAAAAGTATTCAGTAATGAGGAAGATGCCTTTGATGACATCTTTTTGCAGAAAAACACTTTCACAAAGGTGAAGCATATGGCACACTTACTTTTTGCCCGTGAAGATCTTGAAAACTTTTACAGCTACAGAGAAAGGAGGTTATCAAAGGTCCCATTGGACCAATTATTGATTGAACCAATAAGGGAACCTACTCCCAGTGTAAGTATAAAAGGTGACTCTAAAGAAAATTCTAAAACCGATTCTGGAGCAGAATCCCAAGAGAAATCTACCAGGGAATCAGAGAAGTCATCACAAAATGGGAAAAGTAGAAGTAGGGAGTCGGTAAAGGATACAACCAAATCTACACAGAGAATAGAGGAATAATGGGACAATTTTAATAAAAGGCACAACACAGAGGAACAAATGCCAGAGTTGCAAACTCTACAATAGAAAACAACTTAGGAAATTACAACAGAGAGGATAACCCAATAGAGGAAATTACAACAGAAAACAACTCTGAAATTGTTTTGAGAATAGAGGAGATTCCCCCTCTAGATGTGTTTTATAGCCCACAACATAAGGCCATTGTTAAAAGACAAAGGAAGAAAAGGAAGTTGGACTCTACAGCTGCTGCTGCCCCTGAAAATGAACCGATGGATGTTCTCTGGAAATATTCACCCGTCGACCTGTTCGTCAATCTTACGAGACTCTCACAGTTTGCAGGTGCCTACGCTAAAAAGACCATGGACGAAGCAACAAAGAAGATCAAATTATGTCGCTTGAACAACAATTACAGCAAGCAAAATCTAACTAGTAGGCAGAGATACAGTTAGCTAAGCTATAATGGGAATTTGAGCAGATGCAAATAGAACATCGAACCAACTTAACAGAGAAGCAAGCACAAATACAAAAAATAACTGATCTACACGAAGATAATCCCAAAATTGATCAGTTTATTAATGAAGTGCTCGGTCTTAACTCCCAGATGATGCACCAAAAATAATTATTGTGCCAGAAGATTTCACAATGGAACTCTTATTGCGAAACAAGCGACAAATTGACAAGTCAAGTCATGGAGATGAGACTTGAATATGATGAGATATTTAAAAAAGGTCTCTGGTTTCATCACCTAGCAGAATACAAAAGATGGGAGGAAATCTGACTTACCTAAACTAGAAGAGTCACATAAAGAAATTTTATTTGCGAACTGGGATTCTCGGCTTAAAGAGGCAGAAAAGGCAACAACAGATGCAACAACAACAACATACTGTGTCATAGAAAATGTCAATGAATATTTACATAGTGCCAACCATGTGGCAGAATCCATTCCATGCTTTCTTCCTAATGCGAAACAGCTTGAACTACAATGGAAACAGGCAACAGAAGCAATAAGGCAAATGATCAGGTTAAACGGGAAGCATATTGGCAACATTTGGTGAAACCTCACAGTTAATGGATGACCCTGCGATGCCTAACCACTTCTATGGAGAAAATGGCGCCAACACTGACCGATGCCGTATTCGTTGGACAGTTGAAAGATGAAGTCGACCAACCAACATAGCTCAAGCCCATGATGGACATTTGCAATTTGAAGGATCAAATGCAGGATAGCTAGTCACCATGTTCATTTCTATTTTGATTTTATTTTTGCATAATTTGAGGTAGGTCGTTTAAACCTCCTCAACTATTTTTGTAATAATATATTTTTAGTTTTATAGTTTAAGTATTTAAACCCCTCTCATGCATTTAGAGAGGGGTCCAGAAATTTTATTAGAAACAATCTTCAAAACATGCACTTCTGTCCCTTTGAGGAAGTTCTGGTGAAATTAATGGAACATGATTTATTTTTATTTGATTTAGCATCTTCTACTGAAATTGAACTTTTGTACTCTTAGATGGTGTTGAATGGACTGAAAGTAGATCAATATTGCTGAAGCACATGAGTAGGACGTATTATAAATGGTACTTTTATCTCATAATCCTTTTTACTTATGTATCAAGAAATGATTTCTTTTCAAGTTATTTATGTATGAAAGTCTGAATCTTGATTGCAATTATTGCACTTTTGTATGATGATGATCTATATTTTATGTTGAATAAATGAATAATTCCTTCTGCGATATATCTTTCACAATCGTTTCGGCTAACTTTTTATATGAAGCGATTATTGTTAAAACGAATTGATTTCTCTTCGCAATTGAATGATCTTTATTATCAACTGCTTTGAGACATTATTGTAGATCACATACATCAATTTAATCCAAGGCATAGTTATAATTAGATAATGTTTAAATTAAGATAAAATGTATGTGATTATTAGTTTAGATTAGATTACTTCTAGCTTATATATTACTTCAAAGCATCTCATATCACCCCATTAGCCTAACCATTAAATATATTGGGAAACTGGTCCCATTATCCCCAATCGGAGCCACTACTCCAAACGGAAAAGGAGCTTCCAACCAAGGTCTGGACCTGGTGGTTTTCCCCCATGTTGAAGCAACGATTTTTGAGGCTTCTAAATTTTGGCACTAGAAAGAGGGCCTGACTGTGAATGGCAAGTAAATCCAAATCAATAGGCCATTCTAAGAGTAAAACTCCCTCACCATCACCTCCAACTTCTTGAAAGTATTCCAAATCCCCTAATCCTAAGCGAGAAGTTGCACAAACTCAAGAAGAATCTAAGTTACAGGGGATCTCCCTATCTCAAGAAGAATCTAAGTTATCCCAGGATAGTGTTACCTCTCAGTTCACCCCATCTCAACAATTAACTAGAGCATAGAGCGAAAAATTTGGAATTCCTGTGTTCGAATTTCCTCTACCAAGTCGTAAGAAAGCTAAGAAAACACCATCTGAATCCCACAACGATATTCTTTCATCATATTCATTCATTCCATCTATACCCTCACAAGATCAATCATCCACCTCGCCACTCCAGATCGTGATTCACACAGGTACAGGAGCTACATCTTCCTCTACCCAATCACCTTCAACCACTGCTACACCTTCCCCTACTCACATACCAGCAATGGCACAGAATCCTCCAAGGCCATGGACAAACCCAGGGGTTGTTAGGATGGCTGGGCCTTTACATCAATTACCAGCACACCTAGAGAAATGGTTGCCCAAATTCAATCCTGATAATGGCCTATTAGCTGAGGAACATATAAATAATTTCATGTTGTCCATTAACTTGAATGAAGTAGTGGAAGAAGACGCAGTTGTAAGATTATTCCCATATAATTTACAAGGAGTAGTAGGATCATGGTACTTTTCATTACCATCGGGTTCTATTAATAGTTGGGATGCTTTCCAAGAGCAATTTTTAACTAAATTTGGAGACGATAGATATACAACTACCATAATCAATGATCTCTCCAATTTGAAAGCCAAACCGAAAGAACCCATTACGGACTTCAAATCTCGCTTCAATAAATTATTGAATAAGATATCAACGACATATAAGCCTAGCGATGAGGTCCAAAATGGGTGGTATATTTCTGCTCTACCATCAAACACAACTATCTTCATTGATAGAGTTGCCAAACCAACTTTGGCCAAAAATATGAAAGAGGCAATAACTGTAGAGAAACACATTCTAGCTGTGGAAAGGAAAAACGCACTAGAAGAACGAAAATCTAAGAAAGTAACCTTTAGGGATGACTCTAAGAAGAAACCACCAAAAGATATTTTTGATCTTGAAGGGTTACAAAAATTCCTCAAGACCATGTCTAACGAAATGGTTGATATTAAAAAACAGGTAGCAGAGACTTCCTCTAAGAAACCTTTTAGACCATTTAAAAGAAATTCCCTTGCTGATCCTAAACCTCCAAATACTATATCAAATGCTGAATCAGATGGAGAGGAGGATGAAGTTTCAACAAACGAAGAACAAACGAATGATGAAGAAGTGGCAGAATTACAAGGAATGTGGGATTTTATCCTTCCCAATGAAGAAACCCAAGAAGCCTTACCTGTCACTACCAGAAGTAAAAACCCTGTTGAATTGTCACAAACAAATTCAAAACAGAAGGCTTCAATGCCACCTCCTAGGGACAAAGCAACAGGTAAAAAATCTGCACCAAAATCCACTCAAACTACACCTACTCAATTGGATCCTTCTCCTTCATCTAAAACTTTGATAGTTTCTGATGAAATGGAATATAATATTATTGATGATATGAAGAAAACTAGGGCAAACATCACCTTTCATGAGCTTAGTAAATTGAAGCATCAACAGAAGTTACTTCTTAAAGAACTTAAAGCAGTACCTACTACGCTGCTTCCTGCCGCTGTGATCTCACAAGATGCCCAAGGAATGGGAAGCCCCCATAGCAATTCTTTGAACAAGATTGATCTAACTGACATCACTTTAATAGGGGGAAGATCTAAATCCCACACTCCATCATTTCTCCTTACTTTTGAAGTCTTTAATAAGAACTTACACAACTGTCTAGTTGATTTTGGAGCTTCATCTAACATCTTGCCTAGAACAGTTTGTGTAAAGTTGAATGTTTAGCCTCAGAAATCTACTATATGAATAGTACAGTTAGGTCACTCTCAAGAAGTTGTTGGGGAACTTAACCAAGTAACCATCAGAATTTCATCAAACCCTAAAGTTTTCCAAGTCATTGACATCCTTGTAGTTGATATTCCTGAGTTCTATGGCTTAATCCTTAGTAGAGACTAGTCAAAAAAACTTCATGGTTATTTTGCAACTGACTGGTCTCACATGTGGCTTCCCTATAGTGGCAAGCCAAATCAAATAAGGGTTGATCATGAGAAACATCAAAAGTAAATAGTAACAGAACTAGAAGGAGAAAATGAACCAGTGACGCATAGCAACAATATGATCGGAAACTAATTTGTAGAATCATTTCTAGGGAATTTCAATGCTCATACTTCACCTTTCTTAGAAAACTCTTTTGTATCTCAAGTTGAAATTGTTTCCCAAACGGACACTTCTAAATGTGTAAATTTTGTAGATAAACTTGTAGTTAGATCTTTATTTTGGAAATTATTTTTTGATGGATCTAAATCCAATGATGGAGTAGGAGCAGGTTGCATCTTAGTCAGCCCAGAGGGGGAAAAGACTATGTTAGCATGTAGACTTGAATTTGATTGCACTAACAACACCACTGAATATGAAGCTATAGTTCAAGGTTTGTATAAGGCAATTTCCCTTAACGTCAAATACCTACAAATATTTGGAGATTCAGAGATTGTCATAAAATAAGTGAGAAATACTATACATTGTTTGTGAGGACATTTGAAACACTGTCAGTAATTAGTCCTAAACCTGACTCTTCACTTTACAACATTTAATATTTCCCCTATTCCAAGACTCCAGAATGCTAGTGCCGATCTTTTAGCCAATGTCGCTTCCAAGCTTATCCCACCAGAGGATTATAACCCATATCAATTTTCCATTCAATTAATTTTTAGGCCTTCTATGCTTGATAATATCACCAACTGGAGAGTCTTTAATAATGATCTAGATATCATAAGCTTCCTGACCTCAGAAGGTTCTTACAATGACTAGATAGTTGATGAAGACCAACATGATAACCAACTTAAACAAGAAACGGTCATTAATGCTATACCAAAATCTGTAGTTAAGTTGAAAGATTTATATGACCTCAAAGATAGATTTAAACGATCCACCAATTCAAAACTTCAGAGTTCGACTATAAGGTTTGAATTGATCAATCTTGGCACTGACCTAAAACCTCAAAATATTAATCTAGGTCTTGGACTTAAGTCAAACGAAAAATCAACCTTTATAGGTTTGTTGAAAAGATACAAGGATGTCTTCACATGGAACTATGAAGATCTTAAGACATACGACACCTCTATCATTCAACATACTATTCCCATGATATCTGACAAAAGACCTATTCAACATAAATTGAGAAAGATCCATCCTAATTTAGAAATTCAAATTAAATCTGAGTTGAATAAATTGTTGAAAGCCAAAATTATTTTTCCTATCAGACATTCTCGGTGGGTTTCCAATCTTGTCCCAGTGAGGAAAAAGAATGGCGATATTCGGATATGTATATATTTCTGCAACCTCAATAAATCTTTCCAAAAGGAAAATTTCCCATTACCCCCTATGGAACAGATTTTGCAATCAGTAGCAGGCTCAGAACTAATGTCTTTCCTGGATGGATTCTTAGGTTATAATCAAATCTTAGTACATCTAGATGACCAGCTAAAAACTACATTCAGAACAAAATGGGGCACTTATGCTTATCAGAATATGCCATTTGGACTGATTAATGTCAGTGCCACTTTCCAGAGAGCTATGGATATAGCCTTCAAAGGTTTAGTAAACAAATCAGTAGTAATCTACTTGGATGATATAATGGTATACTCCAAAAAATGCAGTAATCATCTAAGGGATTTAAAGCAAATATTTGAACATTGCCAAAGGTATGGAATTTCTCTTAACCCCAAGAAGTATTTTTTCGCATTAAGTGAAGGAAAGCTCCTTGGATTCATTGTGTCCAAAGTAGGAATTCATATTGACCCTGACAGAATTAGAGAAATTTCTGAAATACCTTTACCACATAACAAAAAATCAATGCAATCTTTCCTAGGTCAAATAAATTTTGTTAAAATATTTGTCCTTGACTTCTCAAGAATTGTTTTACCTCTTCAATCCATGATAAAGAAAAATTCTCTGTTTAAATGGGGACATTCGGAACATGAAGCTTTTAGCTTGATAAAACAAGCAATCATAAACGCCCCATCTTTAGCAACGCCGAATTTTTTGAATCATTTCATTTTATATACTTTCGCTTCCGAGAAATCATATGCAGCCATATTGACACAAGTAAATCAAGAAAAAGCTAAAGCCCCAATCTCTTTCTTTAGCTCCAATTTACAGGGAGCTAAATTAAATTACTCAGATGTTGAAAAACAAGCTTTTGCTGTTTTCAAATCAATAAAACACTTCAGACATTTTCTTCTCAAAACCACCACCAAAGTAGTAGTACCATTCTCAGTAGTGAGAAATATATTAATACAAAGGGATGTAGGTGAAAAGAGAGCGAATTGGGTGACAGCCCTACAAGAATATGACATAGAAATCAAACCAACAAAAATTGTAAAAGGTCAAGGTTTTTGCAGGATGTTGGCAGGAGCATCGAATCTATCATAATTGCAGCATTCAGGTGACGATGTACAAATCTATGAGGTAAGAATTAACGACACTGAATCAAGATATGCTGATATCATATTTTACTTGAAAATGGATATGCTCCAACCCAATTAAATTACACAAAGAAAAGAGCCTTGAGATTAAAAGCTAGGCAATATCAAATTGTCAATGATTTGCTGTTTAGAATAAATTATGATTTTGTGTTACTTAGATTTCTTGAAAAATCTGAGGTAGAGAAGGTGTTGCAGGAACTTCGTGACGGACTAGCTAGTGGTCACTTTGGAGGAGATACTACAACACATAAAATCCTGCATGTCGGCTATTACTGGCAAACGCTATTCAAAGATACACACAGTTATGTAAGGAAATGTAATATTTATCAAACAGCTGCTAGAAGACAAAGGAAACCCGTGTTACCATTACAACCAGTCAACATTGACCAACCATTTGAACAATGGGGATTGGACGTAATAGGTGAGATCGTTCCTCATTCTTCTAAACAACATAGGTATATCCTTACAGCCACTGATTATTTCACCAAATGGGTAGAAGCAATTCCACTCAAGGTAGCCAATTCAGAAAACATTATTGAATTTATAGATCAATTTATCATCACCAGGTTTGGTCTACCATCTACCTTGATGTTTGATAATGCGTCTTATTTTCAGACAATGCCATGACAGAGTTTGCTCTTAAAAGAGGTTTTAATCTTAAGTATTCTGCTAATTACTATCTGCAAGGAAATGGGTTAGTCGAATCCACAAACAAAAATCTCATCAGGATTATTAAATGAACTGTTGACCAAAGCCAAAAGAACTAGCATAAGTCTTTAGTGTTTTCTCTATGGGCAGATCGAATAACTCAGAAAGCCTCCATTGGCACTTCTCCTTTTAATTTGGTCTATGGGAAAGAAGTAGTCTTGCCAACAAACGTAGCTATTCCCTCCTTAGCCTTAGTTCAATTCATTGAAGAAACTCCTTCCTCATCTATGCAGGTTAGACAATTACAAATTCTTAAGCTCAAAGAGGAAAGAGAAAACACCAAGACCACACATGCACATCATCAGCAGTTAGTCAAAGCCTCCTTTGATTCAAATTCTGTAACTTCAAAATCTTTTCAACTTGGAGACCTAGTATTGAAATGGGATAAAGCCCACGAAGAGAAAGGTAAGCATACCAAGTTCCAACAAATGTGGCTTGGCCCATTTCAGATTGTGGAACAAATAGGCCCATCAACTTTTCTGTTACAAGATTTATCAGGTAAGAGAGAATCTCTACCTGTTAATGGGCAAGTTCTAAAGAAATACTTTCCATAGAAGATGATCTCTTCTGTTCACTGTATATTATTGCCTTTAGTTAAATTTTCTTTTAGAAAGAATAATACGAATTGAAAAGCATTTACTTTTGGTTTTACAAAGGATAGTCTCTTTTTAATTTTGACTTTTCTCTTGTGTAAGTAAAGATTGTTATGAAAGTAATCTTCACATATGAAATATATAGTTAAGTTCTATCGCTCTTAAACTGCTTGTTTTCTGCCTAAATTATCTGATTTTTTATGAAACTTAGCTTTAAGAAAGAAAATTTTCCTTTACATCAGTCAAGAAAAGTATCAATAACAAAGAAAAGTCCCTCTGCAGAAAAGCATCTTTAAAACTCTACAATTGTTGTCCAGAAGCTCTTAAGGAGCCAATGATTCTCCCCACTTAATCAGCTTTCATTTTTAGAGTGTAATTCTAAAATATACTTAAACTTAAAGGATAAGAGGTCTCATCAAGAGCCGACTTACCATGATCATAAGATTATAACTAACTGACATTACCAATACTGCATATCAAAACAGGGTAATGGCTTAAGATTATATTAATCAAAAGACAAGGGGTCTCATCAAGAGCCAACTTGTTCAGTTAAGTTACAAATCAAGTGAATGGCATTGTCAATGTTGGTCACCATACCAAGGCATTGTCCTTTAAGAGATAAAAGATGAAGAGTTGAAGGAATAATGAATTACTTCAGAAAATAAAGAAAGCAATAAGTATAATTACGAGCTTATCTTTAAGATTGCATTCTAATTTAAGTGGGATACTAAATCATTGTTGGTTAAGAGGTAACCCTATCAAGGCTATGAATGCCTACTGGCAGCAGAGGCTCTACCTATGACAACTGAGTATACCAAAAACTAATCTGAGGAGAGACTCCTTACTTTTATCTTTAAAAACCAAGTAAAGACTGATGTAGACAAAGTGAATTTTTATGAGAAAAGAATAATCAAAAGAATGGTAGTTAAGTAGATGTTGTTTTATTAATAAAGAGCAGTATTACTTACCTTATATTCCATGTAACTTATTTTATTTTCAAAACTATCTTTATTTTGGAAGTTTTAGAAATTTCAAAAAACTCTCAGAGATAACTGGTTCTTCCAAGTGAATCACCAATTGTTGTGCTATTCAACAACCCCCCATTTATTAATGATAGTAGTTAATATTACGTTAATAAATGGGGACCCTTTAAAAAATCCATCCAAAAAACAAAACCTAGCATTTTGGCATTTCTTTTATTTTAGGAATAAATCAAGATATCAATCAAACCCCCCCTTTTTCTAGAGAACAACTAAATGCTTACCTTCCCACATACAGCATGATTAAGCATCATCAAAGATTTTTCTTACCCTCAAAATCAATTAAAATGATTAAAAAAGGACCCTATGCTCGAAACTATCATAAATTCTAACATAAACTAAGTCCTCAAGCTTTTTCTTTAAAATACTAGTCTCGCATCGATTGTCGCCATTCATAAAAAACCTGCCTTAAAAAGGTTATTTCGAAACATGTGAGACGCAAAATTGCGATGACGTTATAACCTCTATCGCATCACATTTCGGGCATTCAAACGAACACCGCAAACTTACCACCAGCTGATATTGTGAAACTTGATCAAGACTTGGACCCACTCATTAAATGTATTATAAGCAAATGTTTTAGGTCCGCCACTCATTAAAAAGGGTCTTTCACATAGAAAAACCTAGCAAGTATCTATGTTTTGAAATGATAAACGAGCGGCTCGCATCTCGCATCTTGCAGAAACACAACAAAAGGTATGTTGTGGGGAAAAATGCCTATGCAGGACGATCCTATCCACCTAAGGTGTGACAGCGCCTTAGCAACAAACGAATACAGCTATTATGATTTCTTCCTTTATGAAATGTGAAAGAGGAGAGATCGACAGACTTACCGTTGTCTTCCGGTTGTCCCTCGAACTAGATCCTCTTCTCTTTGTGTGTCCACAGCTACTTGCCTCCTCGCTTGCTCAAGAGAATAGCTACTTGAATCCCACGAGATCACAAGAGAACAGCTACCTGTGACAAGAGAACAACTACTTGCGACAAGAGAAGAACACAATACAAAGGCAAATATACATATTCATAAATGATTCAGGATTAGAAGTAAATCAAATATACTAATGCAATCATACAACATACACCAGCATATAGGAAAGAATCAAGATAGCTTTATTGAAAGTAACAGGGTTCAGGAAGAGATACAACCCATAGGGCTCCAATCCAGCATCTCCTTCCCAGCAGAATGGAATTCCTTCTTCAGCTCCCTTCAAAGCATAACACACCCAATGTTTCTAGCCACAAACCAACAGCAATTCTTTGCAATTACCAAATTCCAGCCCCCTTGATCTCATGTAGGAGAGATCTATATATAGGGATATTGGAGAGAGGATGAGTCAGCTGTTGAAAAGTGTGCAACAAGAAATGCTTGTTGAGAATACAACAAGATGATGGAGCTTAGTGAAAAGAGTCGCCTTCACTAAGTGGGCCCGCAGGCTATTTTTGGCGCAAGTCTATTTTTAGACTATGTCTATTTTTAGACATATGGATCATGTCTATGGATGATTGATCAAGTTGGGAAAAAATAGATGGACTTCTATTTTTGATGAAAGTGTGAGTGATCACAGTGTGAGTGATCAAAGTCTATTTTTAGACTGGCTGTCAAAAATAGAAAAGTCAAATATTATTATCTCACAATAATATTTGGACTATAAACTTGATCTTATTCTCTTGGAGCACTTCAGTTTGAGCTACAGAGGTGGCACATGCACCTGTTAGAAGGAAATACGCTTTTCTTATGAGTCAGTTGAGTTGTTGCATGCATGACTTCAGTTAGAACTCAAGTGAGTTGAGTTTAGTGGACTGGAGGTACAGTTGATGGAGTTGTGTTCAGTTTGACTTAGTTAAACTAGTTGTAGTTAGTCTAACTGCAGATAGACTAATGATGAGTTGTTAAACTAATTATTAACTCATGATGCAACTAATGAATACATCAGTTAACTCAGTTGCATGTCAGTGCATGTTCAGTTCAACAGGGACAGGTGGTAGAGAATCAGATTGCTATCAGTTGTGACTATAGTTGTGCACCAGATCTTGCACAATCAAGGGATTGAGTATGCCAATGAGTTTGCTCACGTATTTGGCCCACATTTTAGCCTTTGCTCACGTCCACAAAGAGTGAGTGACTATTTTGCAGGTGAAAAATGAGTTTGGGAAGCCATTCTCATCAGTTCTTGAGCAGGTATTGAGCAGTGGAGGCAGGCAAGCAGCGGGGGAGATTTGGAGATCAAATCTGAGCTGTATTGTGTGTAACAGGTGGAGATACTTGTGAGAAGTATTATGCTTTGTATTGTTACATGATTCAATCACTATAATATACAGATAGTTGGGGTTTTTAGCGAGATGCTTTCCCCGGGATACATACTGTGTTTATGAGTTTGATTGATGCTTCTATGTGCGCCTGTGAATGTTTCTGCTTCTGTAAATTGATGATCAACGTAGAGGAGATTATGTATCATACATGTTCCGCTTATAATTGTATGATCAGGATAATCTCTGTGAATATGTGTCATATTATTCAACATTTCTACATGGTATCAGAGCTACTTGATTTGTAGAAGAGATTTTTACAGGATATCAAGCGAGGATTGATCATCAGATCTACTATTCAGGAAGTGTTTACATTCTATTTCTTCAGGCAGAGTCTGTAATCGGGCCAGGTAGCCTCTGGATTCATCCTTCCCTTGGAAGGTGAGATATCCGGTGAATGCCCATACAGTCAATCTCTGTACGAGAAATACTTTGTTCTCACGAATTCTAGATCGGAAGCGGTTGAGTTTTGTGCTGATGGAATTCGAATTTAATTCCAAAGCAAGAGATAAAACTCAGAAACATTAGGTTTGAGAATGGAGACAGTATGCCCCAGTATCTCACGATGTTCACCCAATGTCGGGATGAGCTGGGAAGTGTTGGGGTGACTGTCGGATGAGGATGGTGAGTCTAGGACTCCTTGACCTTCCTAAGAGTTGGCATAGCTACCAGGACTCGGTGAATGGAAGGGAGAAACTGCCAAATTGGGAACGACTATGGTCGGATTTGATGCAAGAGGAGATTAGACGGCGCACCAGAGACAGTTCTTCATCCATGCAGGATGAGGAGAACTGTGCCTTAGCGAGTAAGGCGAAGAAGGGGAAGGGGAAGGTTTCTCTTTCCGAATCCAGTTCTTCCAATGATGGGAAGAAGGTTGACAAGGCGAAGGTGAGATGCTTTCGTTGTCATGAGTTGGGTCATTATGCTACTAATTGACCAAAGAAGAAGTCCAAGAAGGGATTCGGGGAAGGATCTGAAGGTGAGGCAGCCTCACTTGCTTCACAGTTTCAGTTGGACTTCACACTCTTCGCATGCATGGTTTCATCCATGATGGGAAGTGGTTGGTTTCTTGACAGTGGAGCTTCTTTCCACATGACCAGTGACAAAAGTTTGTTCAGTACTTTGGAGGAGAAAGATCTCCAGATACTCATATGGATGGGTAATGATGAGAAGTATAGTGTCTAGGTGTAGGCATGGTTATTTTTCAGAGGGAGCATGGAGCTCGCCTTACCTTGACCGATGTCAAGTATGTACCAGGACTAAAGAGAAACTTGGTGTCGATCGCGATGTTGGAAGACAGAGGCTATGATGTGGTCTTTAGTAAGGGAAAGGTTTTCCTTAGACATATCATCACTAGACAGGTGAAGAAGATTGGTTCACGGGTCAAGAACCTGTATGCTCTTGAGGTTCAAGATGCATGCAAAGCCTTGAGCAGCGAGGCAACTGATGGAGACTTGGTGGTTGAGAGGGAGCGTATATTACCTCTCAACATGCAGAGCCAGAAGAAGTCTCAGACGATTGTGGAGGAGCCACGATTGGTGCAGCAGCTTCAGGAGATTGTGGAGGAGCCACAACAGGGGAAGCTGAGAGGAGATCGAGTAGAGACATCTACTCATCCAGAGACCTCCAGTAGGGGGAAACTTCAAGCCAGGTGGGCTGAGGGATCGCATGCAGCCATACCTCCAGGTAGGAGGTGGGGTGATGTGGATTGATCGTCCCAAGGAGGAGGGGCAGGATCCTTGAGGTACCCAACCTCTTGGATGAGACCTTGCTACAGGAGCCCCGATGTGTAGTAGCAGGAACTGACTGATTGGGTAGAGACAGATGCGGATGGAGCGGCAGAGAGAGCGACAGTGCAGGGAATCCCAGGACAGCGCATAGCTAGCAGGCTATAGCAATGCGAGAGGCACAAGTGTTTTGCACAGTGCTAGGTGGCACAGAGAGGTGTGCAATGGTGCGAGATGCATGGAGATGTTGCAGTAGCGCAGATGTCAGAGAGGGAGCACTTGTCAGCAGCAGGTAGAGCTTCAGCATCAGAGGGTGTTTCTATCCCAACAGGGAGGTCAGTTGGGAGGTGCAGTGCGGATGCAATGCTGGGAGATAGAACCAGCAGCAGCACGGATGCAGTCAGAGATCAAAGTGACAGAGGCTAGAGCAGTCAGATACTGAAGAGCACAGAGATGCAGAGTTTCAGTCGACAAAGGCAATGGCAGTCAGAGACTTTGATGATAGAGAAAGTGGACCGGGCAGATGTGTTGCATGGAGAACATTCCAGAGTTACAAGATCGGGTTTGAGAGGAAGCCTTTCTTGTTGAGAGGGAGTGTTGAAAAGTGTGCAACAAGAAATGCTTGTTGAGAATACAACAAGATGATGGAGCTTAGTGAAAAGAGTCGCCTTCACTAAGTGGGCCCGCAGGCTATTTTTGGCGCAAGTCTATTTTTAGACTATGTCTATTTTTAGACATATGGATCATGTCTATGGATGATTGATCAAGTTGGGAAAAAATAGATGGACTTCTATTTTTGATGAAAGTGTGAGTGATCACAGTGTGAGTGATCAAAGTCTATTTTTAGACTGGCTGTCAAAAATAGAAAAGTCAAATATTATTATCTCACAATAATATTTGGACTATAAACTTGATCTTATTCTCTTGGAGCACTTCAGTTTGAGCTACAGAGGTGGCACATGCAGCTGTCAGAAGGAAATACGCTTTTCTTATGAGTCAGTTGAGTTGTTGCATGCATGACTTCAGTTAGAACTCAAGTGAGTTGAGTTTAGTGGACTGGAGGTACAGTTGATGGAGTTTTGTTCAGTTTGACTTAGTTAAACTAGTTGTAGTTAGTCTAACTGCAGATAGACTAATGATGAGTTGTTAAACTAATTATTAACTCATGATGCAACTAATGAATACATCAGTTAACTCAGTTGCATGTCAGTGCATGTTCAGTTCAACAGGGACAGGTGGTAGAGAATCAGATTGCTATCAGTTGTGACTATAGTTGTGCACCAGATCTTGCACAATCAAGGGATTGAGTATGCCAATGAGTTTGCTCACGTATTTGGCCCACATTTTAGCCTTTGCTCACGTCCACAAAGAGTGAGTGACTATTTTGCAGGTGAAAAACGAGTTTGGGAAGCCATTCTCATTAGTTCTTGAGCAGGTATTGAGCAGTGGAGGCAGGCAAGCAGCGGGGGAGATTTGGAGATCAAATCTGAGCTGTATTGTGTGTAACAGGTGGAGATACTTGTGAGAAGTATTATGCTTTGTATTGTTACATGATTCAATCACTATAATATACAGATAGTTGGGGTTTTTAGCGAGATGCTTTCCCCGGGATACATACTGTGTTTATGAGTTTGATTGATGCTTCTATGTGCGCCTGTGAATGTTTCTGCTTCTGTAAATTGATGATCAACGTAGAGGAGATTATGTATCATACATGTTCCGCTTATAATTGTATGATCAGGATAATCTCTGTGAATATGTGTCATATTATTCAACATTTCTACATCAGCTTGAGGCTGGTATGAAACTGACTAGTGTCCTCTCCCTCTCTCAGTTCTTGAGTCCACTTGGAGGTTCTTGCTTCCACTTGGAGATTTGGAACCTCTTACTCATCACCAGTCAAATTCCCTGATGCAAGTGTCATTTTGGAAGCTTCCTGGGCATTAACACCTTGAGGAATGAGCCTACCACTTGTCCAGTTACGCTCAGCGCGGTAGCCTTTGTTGCAGTTGACATTCAACGCAGGTAGATAGTGGAGCAGTTGACATTCAGCGCAGATGCTCAGTGGAGCAGTTGACATGATCCAGAATTGCCTTGTTTTTGAGTGTTTTCAGGTGGAGAACTTCTGTGAATTGCTGTGGTTTGCTGGCCTTGTTCCTCTAGGGGTAGGAACAACATGTTTAGGGACTTTGGATCCCTTGATTATTGACATTTCATGCTCAGTGATGCAAGGCACAAAAATGTCTATAACAGTTGCCCCCTAAAGTATGAGGCCGTTTATCGGGTGAAATGCTTTATCCAGGAGGGTCCGAAGTTCATCCATCTGCTGGGAGGAGACCTGTAATAAAATACAATACAATACATTATGATTCATACTGTTTTCATGATCTAGCTGAGGCGGGCATTCCCATGCTCAACTTTATAAATTCATTTTTGTACATAGAACAGACGATCGTCTGATGGTAGACTGATAATTTTGGTGAAATTATCATCCTTTGAGTAGGATGATCATCTGCTGCAATGATGTACATGTCAAATGTCTTTATCTTTCCTGAATATATATCGTAACCCGGATGGATGAAACTAGATCCGGGGTCTTCAAACTCGTTCGATCTTCACTCTAAGTACAAGTCGATCCATGTGAGAATTGCGCTGAAGTCGAACATGGAAAGACATCGCTTGATTACCGGTCAATGATGTAAACCGTTAACAAGCACGAGAGGAATCACCGATAATGATAATGACCCTCAAGGTACTGTAGTACAATTCACGTGGTGTGAATAAAGGACTTGGCGTCGAGCACCACGCAAAATCTTCTGGTCGAAGGTCATTGATGTATACCTGTCGCCGGAAGTGAGAAACTTGCCATTGAGGCATGCAAGCTTCAAAGTACTGAAGGGGGTTGTTCCTAGATCAACTCCTTGGATAATGAGCTGATGTCGACAAGGAGCGATCCGTCAAAGGAGGGCCTTAATGAATCCCACATCAGTGACACGGAACGGAGCTAATGATTTTAATGGAGGTGAACACAATCTGTGACATATGATTCAGGGTGGCGGTCATGAATGGATGAAGGATAATGTATGGCAGTGGATGGGACCCGGTTGACTCTTTCTGAACGACTTCTCTTGAACATATGGCGACACTGATGCGATGGATCGGTAGCATTACCCCAAATATGGATGGTATGGCAAGACCATGGTGATGTGACCGGTGAATGAAACAACCCAACCCGATTGTGGTACGGAGGAAAAGTGTCATGTTCAAGAGCGACCTGCTACCATCAAAGTTTTCTTGATTTTTTCCCAATTTTTCCCCAGTCATTGCTGACCAGTACCTCTTTATTTTTGTCAAGCTTGAGGAGGATAACATATGCTTGTTCTATAACCTGCCCTTCGGGCAAGCCCATCGCTATGTTTTAACGAGCTTAGCGATAGTGAAACTCGTTCTCGTCTAAAGACAAGTTTGTCGCTATTTAATAATTTTAACGAGTCTAACGACAAGGATAACTCGGTCCTTTTCATTTTGAGAGAGTCTGAAAAGGTACATAAAGTTAACTCCAAAATTCCTTTTTCTTCATCTAATCCCTTAAGTCCGAAAAAGTATAAAACAATACAAAAAGGGATGAGTTTTTCGATATCTTTAACGAGCCGAACAAAACAAGCGCTCGATCTTTTTGTGCAATAATCCCTCAGGTCCAAAAAGATTAAAATCTAGAGGAGGGATAGCTCTTCCTGTCCTTTAACGAGCTGGAAGGCCAAAACTCGGCAATCTTTTCATATTTTACGAGTCAGTTGAAAAGAGCTTAAAGAAGACTCGTCTTTTGAGGAACGAGTGATAAACAGGGATAGCAACTGATTCTAGGTACAGGTTGGAATTTTCCAATCACGGCAGTGTCACAAGGATGGCTAGGTGAAATCACTCTTCGCAGATGTTCCTCAAAATGGGTAAACAATCAAATGGAGGTGAACGATCGGCCAAATGAAAAGTGGAGGTGGCAGGTGCAAACACGACCAAGGCTTTTTATGGCTGATAAATTTATGATCACAACGGTTATTTACCGGGATAGGTTCATTTTTTAGTTAAAAATGAGCTTAAACTCTGGAGGAAACATTGCTCACTGCTTATATTTATTTTTTAACGAGCATGAAGACCGCGTTAAAACTGCTCGGATCTTGCGTTTATTTTTTAACGAGCATAAACTTTATGCTAAAACTGCTCGATTACCCAGTCATTTGATAAGAGTGTCTCATCAAGATTCTATTTTTTTATGGAGCTTCATCTCATTAAGCTTTGCTCTTGATCCTTTCTTTATACAAGTTTGGAAACGACTAATCCTACGAGTTTAAAGGGTTAGAGGTCCTAAAAATTTAAAAAATAATTAGTCACCCCTTGCTTGCACTCCAAAAGGTTTGCATGCCCCCAGGTATAAAACAGAGTTTCAAGGTTACCTCTACTTACCCTCCGCCAAAACATTTGTTTTAAACGAGAGAGGCTTACCTCTTTCAGGTTACCCAAAGATTGTCTCGTTACTCTTTCAAACAAGACACTTCCTCGGCAATGTCTACCGAAATAGACAAGGGTGAATGACTCTGGTGCCAAACACGTAACTTTGACAAAAGAATCCTATTCTAGAACAACCCCTCTTCCATCCACGGACGGGGTACGGACTAGTCATATTCTCCCGCGGAAACCTACCCTATACCCAAAGTTTCCCTGCCGAAGCAGGCCAGGATGCATGCCCCCTGGGTTCCAGTCATATCCTCCCGGATTACTCGCGCTCATCAGGAGGACGGTCCGTGGGTTGAGACACTTCTTGCATGAATAGACCATTTAGGGATGGTACATGACTATTTGCGATGTGTGATCCGGGAAACAAAAGTTGGTCCACGAGCTTGACCATTCTTCCTTCATGCGGAAAACACATTACTCTAAAGAGTGAGGAGACTACAGCTCCCATGCAATATATATAGTCTCGTCCAAGGAGTAGGTTATAATCCAAGGGTACTTGAACGACCATCACGTTCATTTGAACGGTCTTCCCTTTCAATGTTATAGGCACATTGGGGAGGATCCCTAAAGGTCGACTGGTTCCTTTATCAAAACCTGATAGACTTCTCATCTCAGGTAAAAGCGCTGGCGAACCAAGTGCTTTCCAAGCAATAGAGGAAAGGATACTCACAGATGCCCCCTCATCAATGATAGTGCCAGCCATTACCATTCTGTATATTTGACAAATAATTCTGAATGGCACATTGGCTGGCAACTGGGGTCTGCCTAGTTGGTTCCAATCAAAGGACACAACCAGGTTGCTTGGTGGTGGGACCAAATAGACGGCCGGATATTGCTCCGATGAACTTCCTTCCTGCGATAAAGGAATGGTGGCATTTCCCCCTTGATCATCAGAGTCAGTGCTGATGAAGAGAATCTGGACGGTGTCATCTTTATTCTCCTCTGTGATGGTGTCATTCGAAGATGGAGCCTCTGAAGGCAAAACCAGGTCAACTGCCGTATCAACCTTTTGACTTTCGTCAGGCATGGATCCAGACGGTTCTTCTTCAATGACAGGTGCTTCGGCTGACCATCTAAGTGGCTCAGCCGGATTCTCAACTAGTGAGGGACTTGGCAGGAGTCTTTGATATCCAGGAGGAAGATTCACTCGTAAAATCGGGTGATCTTCCAGAACTCTTTTTGCCTCGTCTAAGAAGGGACAACGGTGGATGGCGTGATCGCCTTCACATAGTCTGCAGGGAAATTTAACTCTCCCATTCTGTCCTAGAGCTTCACTCCCACTAGTTGACGGTGAGCAGTCGACATGGCTATCAGAGGTCGATGCTCCCGAATTGTGCAAACGGGGGGACCAGTCTCTTAGTATCCGTGGGATACAGGGACAATCTCTATGGAAGTGGTCTCCCCTGCATATGACGCATGGCGATTTAGGACTTACGAGTGTGGTGTGTGGATTCTTGTTAGATGACATTTGCTTGCCCCCAGTCGCCTTAGGCTCCTTCTTCTTCTTCTCTTTCTTCTTCTTCTTCTCCTTCTCCTTAGGAACTTGGTTTTTAATCCGACCAGTCCCTTCAAGCGAAGAGGAAGGAGGGGAGGAAGATGAAGTTGAAGGCTGGGAGGTAACTCTTGTCTGATCTAACTGTTGACTCGACTGTTCAGGGATGGTGGTATTCTGAACGACATTGGTTGAAAAGAGCCAAACTGGTAGGCCAATTGTCAGTCCTAGAAGCGACAATGTGGCCATGTGGGGCGCATCAACATCTCCCCAAGAGGAGAAGGGACTAGGATTTCCACCCAAGGGAACTCCTTGGTTGGTGTGCTCCATCTTTCCAACCTAAAGATCAACGCAGGAATTAAAGGGTGATTGTTCCGTTTAAAATAAATTGTTAACGACGCTTTAGACACAACTTGCTTTTTCACTTTTAAAGAGTCGAGAAAAAGCTAAAGATGACTCTAGTCTCCTTCGATGTTTTAACGAGCCCGAAGTGACAAATGCTCGGATGGAATTTTTCTGTTATAGAGTCTAAAAAAGGCCAAAAGAAACTGCTCTGGAGATCTAGGCAGAGGGTGTGCCAAACTTTTCGCAAAACCACAGAATACTTTTTACGGTACGGGTGGTCGATCTTCGTGAATGCTGTGTTCACTGCATTGCGATCAGTAGGGCAGCCAACACGGCTTCCTAAGGATAAAAGATATATGCCTATAGGGGTCTCCCAATATATACGCGACGGTACGTGGGAGCACAAATCCGTACTAGCGCTACCGTCTCTCAGGAGGAATCACCCACCTTCTTAGAGATCGACAGTCACTAGGCTTAACGATGCCGGAACATGTCTCTAGCCTAGACCTCTATGTTGTGCATTATGTTACAAAGCGTTGTTAGGTTCATTCAGTTTATTTTAGGTTGATCTTTTTAAAGTTTGCCTTTCAAGGTTCACCACGAGATGTATGATACAACTTCCTAAATGCAGTCTAAGATGATAAGCAAGCTTTATTATCTTTCAACTTTGAAAATCCTAGCTACTAAGGGAAAAGAGAGCGACTATCTTTTCTCAAATAGCAATCAGCACACTCTAATGCACTTTCCCTAAATCCAACATGCAAACTATCAAATGCAAAATGCACAATGCAGGTGTTTGTTTTCACCTTTCTTAGTATAAATGCCTACAAAGAAAGCTTTTTGCACAACTTTGAATTTGCTTTTAAGATGATCAATATAAACAAGTTCACTTTCTTCGAAATCAACAAGGGTAGAAGAGATTACAATCACTTTGCGATTTTCGAAATAAAGACTTGTTTTGACACTTTGAAAGAGACAAATTCAAACCAATAAGCAAAAGTAAAACTATAATCAATCTGAACAAACAACCAATGAACTCTCTTCTAAGATCACTATCAATCAGATCTGAATCAAAGGCTACAGGATGATCACTTTACTCATGCAAAGGAAGATTGTAAATGACGCCACAAACACATAAAAACATTCACAATCTTTTTGTACAAAAATGAGGCGGAATTCAAGCAAAGAAAAGGGTTATCAGACTGGCACCTATGCTTGGTTAAAGGCTGCAAAAACAAAGATCAAAACAGGGCAAAAGAGGACAAAGAACCCTAGCTGCACAAGGCCACACTAGTTCAGCGCAGGTCTAACACTGTCAGTTTGACATTCAGCGCAGGTAGCCCCTTCGGGACCTGCGTTGAAATGCAGACTGCCTTCACAGTGCCTGCGCTGAAGAGAGAAACTCTCGTTTCCCTTGGTTTCTGGGTCACAAAATGCTCAAAAATCAACTGTTTCAGGCCAAATCAGAAACACAAGCAAGGTATAAACAGAGGGATGCTTTGATAGGGTACTAAAGACTATCACAAGGATCATCAAATCATTTGTGGATCTAGTTTAGATCATAGACAAGTCCAACAAACTGGATCAAAGCAGCAACTTTTACTTTGCATCCGGGAAAGATGCAGTTCAATAGTAGCTGTCAAGTCTATGAAGTAAACAAATGACGGAAACACAAATGAAATGAATAAACAAGTTCTTCCCCAGCGGAGTCGCCAATTTGTTGTGGGGAAAAATGCCTATGCAGGACGATCCTATCCACCTAAGGTGTGACAGTGCCTTAGCAACAAACGAATACAGCTATTATGATTTCTTCCTTTATGAAATGTGAAAGAGGAGAGATCGGCAGACTTACCGTTGTCTTCCGGTTGTCCCTCGAACTAGATCCTCTTCTCTTTGTGTGTCCACAGCTACTTGCCTCCTCGCTTGCTCAAGAGAACATCTACTTGAATCCCACGAGATCACAAGAGAACAGCTACCTGTGACAAGAGAACATCTACTTGCGACAAGAGAAGAACACAATACAAAGGCAAATATACATATTCATAAATGATTCAGGATTAGAAGTAAATCAAATATACTAATGCAATCATACAACATACACCAGCATATATGAAAGAATCAAGATAGCTTTATTGAAAGTAACAGGGTTCAGGAAGAGATACAACCCATAGGGCTCCAATCCAGCATCTCCTTCCCAGCAGAATGGAATTCCTTCTTCAGCTCCCTTCAAAGCATAACACACCCAATGTTTCTAGCCACAAACCAACAACAATTCTTTGCAATTACCAAATTCCAGCCCCCTTGATCTCATGTAGGAGAGATCTATATATAGGGATATTGGAGAGAGGATGAGTCAGCTTGAGGCTGGTATGAAACTGACTAGTGTCCTCTCCCTCTCTCAGTTCTTGAGTCCACTTGGAGGTTCTTGCTTCCACTTGGAGATTTGGAACCTCTTACTCATCACCAGTCGAATTCCCTGATGCAAGTGTCATTTTGGAAGCTTCCTGGGCATTGACACCTTGAGGAATGAGCCTGCCACTTGTCCAGTTATGCTCAGCGCAGGTAGCCTTTGTTGCAGTTGACATTCAACGCAGGTAGACAGTGGAGCAGTTGACATTCAGCGCAGATGCTCAGTGGAGCAGTTGACATGATCCAGAATTGCCTTGTTTTTGAGTGTTTTCAGGTGGAGAACTTCTGTGAATTGCTGTGGTTTGCTGGCCTTGTTCCTCTAGGGGTAGGAACAACATGTTTAGGGACTTTGGATCCCTTGATTATTGACATTTCATGCTCAGTGATGCAAGGCACAAAAATGTCTATAACAAGGTAAGAAAGGAAAAAATAAATAACGCGATATTGTGATCTGCGATATTGCTTTGCAAATCGCACAATCACCATCATCGTAGTTCAAAGACTCACCACCCTAGAAGCTTTATTCCCGTTTTACGATGCAGAAATTTATGAACATTAAAGCTAAGGGATAAAGAAGCATTAGTGGGCATTTAGTAAGAGATAACTGCATTTATGTGTGAAAATCCATTTAGCGTGATATGATATCTTCTTACTCGCGTTCGAATAAAACTCCTTTTATCACCTTTATAAGTTATCTGCATTATTTCATTTTACATTCATTATCAACTTTGTGTATCCAATAGCTGTTGTTCTTCACTTTCAGGGAAATTCCACAAAGCAAATTGTTGAAAGCAATGGTGAAGAAAGGAAAGGTAGTCATCTCCGAGAAGTCAGAAATGACTCCTCTGTTTACGAATACTACATGCAACAGAGAGGGAGGAGCCTCTACATGGCAGGCCATGTATAATATACTGGAGGAAGAGAAACCAAGGATTTTGTAAATGAAGATTACAGTTGACGGATGTAATTCCTCAGATGCTTCCATGTTAGAGACAACGTGCTCATTTTTGCACCGCATAGCCACGCGCCCGAAGATAATCCCTTATACCGACATGGTTAAGTGGGTTATTGATGAAGCTGACATCTTAGATAGAGAATTCAAGACAAGAAGCCAAGAGGTTATGGGATCTTTTACCCTAGACAACCTATGGCTTATGTACCACCTACCAGAGCCACAAGTTGTCTATAACAGGTAGTTTGTCGAGAATTTTGCCAAAGAGAACGACAACCTAACAGAATGCACCTGGACCTGGTCGAATAATGAGGACAAAATCAAGAAAGACAAAAATGATATGTACACTACTTCGTCTATTTTTCCCCCTCATAGTTTTGCAACGACCATGCTATGTAGACTATTTGGTAAACCCGATAGTACTAAATTCTCCCCAGAGTGGTTATCATTAATAGATGCAGCCGTTAACACAATTGTAATGAATTGGGCACAAATTTTGTCTGACAATTTATCAAGAACAATATTCAAGTATAGAAGGAAAATAAATGTTGCTTCGAGGGTTTATCCTCCATTTTTTATGAGCGCCTATGTAATGGATGCAATTTGTTTTGGTTCGAAATTCCTTATCATGGGATGGAAGTGGACTGTTCAAAATCCACTTCCTATTCACATATACCATAAGGACATGTGGGAATCCAACTTTCAACCACATTTTTTCAAGATTCGTCATGGAGTTATGCTCCCTATTCACAAGCAACTTTATAACCGAGATGCCCCCAGGCTTTCCCAAGAAGCTGAAGTAGACATCCTCTCAGTGGCCAGATGGTTTGGGGAGGAGACACTTACATATATCAGGGTATTTGGCAGCATTACCTCCCCTCATGTCCTCCCATACTATGTTCCAGACAAATTGATGGTTAGAGAGATAGCCTATCAAACAGCTAGTGAGAGAGGGATGAAAATGACATTAAAGGAATCTAAAAATTCCATCTGGCCTACATTCCATTTACAGTGTGGAGAATTTGCATTACATGACCTAGGGCATGCATTTAAAGAAGTAGAGAATATGTTATCTATGCAATTACCTAAATTCCCTGGAAGGCAATATGACCCGTTCAACAATGTCAAAGATTTCACCACTTTGGTGAAAATAAAAGTATTCAGTAACGAGGAAGATGCCTTTGATGACATATTTTTGCAGAAAAACACCTTCATAGAGGTGAAGCATATGGCACAATTACTTTTTGACCGTGAAGATCTTGAAAACTTTTACAGCTATAAAGAAAGGAGGTTATCAAAGGTCCCATTGGACCAATTATTGATTGAACTAATAAGGGAGCCTACTCCTAGTGTAAGTATAGAATGTGACTCTAAAGAAAATTCTAAAACCGATTCTGGAGCAGAATCCCAAGAGAAATCTACTAGGGAATCAGAGAATTCATCTCAAAATGGGAAAAGCAGAAGCAGAGAGTTGGTAAAGGATACAACCCAATCTACACAGAGCATAGCTAAAGAAACTTCAGCCATCAAGCAGGTTGAAATCCATGCTGCCTCCACACATCCAATAAAGCCCATGGTAATTGATTTAAAGGAAGAATGGGACAATTTTAATAAAAGGCTCAACACAGAGGAACAAACGCCAAAGTTGCAAACTCCACAACAAAAAACAACTCAGGAAATTACAGGAGAGGAGACTGTAAACACTCAAGAGGTAGAACACATCCCTGTTACCCCCACCTCTGAAATTGTTTTGAAAATAGAGGAGATTCCCCCTATAGATGTGTTTTATAGCCCACAACATAAGGTCATTGTTAAAAGACAAAGGAAGAAAAGGATGTTGGACTCTACAGCTGCTACTACCCCTGAAAATGAACCGATGGATGTTCTTTGGAAAGATTCACTGGTCGACCCATCCGCCAATATTACTAGACTCTCACAGTCTGCATGTGCCTATGCTACAATGACCATGGAAAAAGCAACAGAGGTGAAAATGTTGCTTAAAGAAAAATAAGATCAAATTATGTTGCTTGAACAACAATTATAGCAAGCAAAATCTGACCAGCAGGCAGAGATACAATTAGCTAAGCTACATGGCAATTCGAGCATATGCAAATAGAACATCGAACCAGCTTAGTAGAGAAGGAATCACAAACATAGGCAATAATTGATCTACACAAAGATGATCCAAAAATTGATCAATTATTACCGAAGCGCTTGGTCTTAACTCCCAGCTGATGCATCAAAAATAATTATTGTGCTAGAAGATTTCACAATGGAACTCTTATTGTGAAAGAAGTGACAAATTGACAAGTCAAGTTGTGGAGATGAGACTTGAATATGATGATATCTTTAAAAGGGTCTCTGATTTCATCACCTGGTAGAATACAAAAGATGGTTGGAAAGCCGACTTAACTAAACTAGAAGAGTCGCATAAAGAGATTTTATTTGCGAACTGGGATTCTCGGCTTAAAGAGGCAGAAAAGGCAACAACAGATGCAACAGTAGCAACAAACTTTGTCATAGAAAATGTCAATGAAAATTTAAATAGTGCCAACCTTGTGGCAGAATCCATTCCAAGCTTTCTTCCTAATGCGAAATAGCTCGAGCTACAGTGGAAATGGGTAACAGAAGAAAAAGAAGAAGTAATAAGGAAAACAACCAGGTTAAATTGAAATATTGGCGACATATGGTGAAATCTCACAGCCAATGGATGACCTTGCGATGCCTAACCACTTCTATGGAGAAAATGGCACCAGCACTGATCGATGTCGTATTTGCTAGACAATTGAAAGCTGAAGTCGGCCAACCAACATAGCTCAAGCCCATGATGGACATTTGCGATTTGAAGTATCAAATGCAGGATAGCTAGTCACCATGTTCATTTCTATTTTGATTTTAATTTTGCATAATTTGAGGTAGGTCATTTAAAACTCATCAACTATTTTTGTAATAATCTCTTTTTAGTTTTATAGTTTAATTATTTAAACCCCTCTCATGCATTTAGAGAGGGGTCTAGAAATTTTATCAGAAATAATCTTCAAAGCATGCACTTCTGTCTCTTTGAGGAAGTTCTGGTGAAATTAATGGAACAAGATTTATTTTTATCTGATTTAGCATCTTCTTCTGAAATTTCACTTTTGTACTCTTAGATGGTGTTGAATGGACTGAAATTAGATCAATATCGTTGAAGCACATGAGTAGGACGTATTATAAATGGTACTTTTATCTCATAATCCTTTTTACTTATGTATCAAACAATTATTTCTTTTCAAGTTATTTATGTATGAAAATCTGAATCTTGATTGCCATTATTGCACTTCTGTATGATGATGATCTATATTTTATGTTGAATACATGAATAATTCCTTATGCGATATATCTTTCACAATCGTTTCGACTAACTTTTTATATGAAACGATTATTGTTAAAATGAATTCATTTCTCATTGCAATTGAATGATCTTTATTATCAATTTCTTTCGGACATGATTATAGATCACATATATCAATTTAATCCCAAGCATAGTTATAATTAGATAATGTTTAAATTAGGATAAAATGCATGTGATTATTAGTTTAGATTAGATTACTTCTAGCTTAGATATTACTCCAAAACATCACATATCACCCCATTAGCACAATCATTAAATAGATTGGGAAACTGGTCCCATTATCCCTAGTTGGAGCCACTACTCCAAACGGAAAAGGAGCTGCTAACCAAGGTCTGGACTGGGTAGTTTTCCCCCATGTTGAAGCAATGATTTTCGAGGCTTCAACACATCCACACATTATAGGGTTCTATAGGAACTTGGGGAAATCCGGACTTCAAATAAATCTTGCTGAAATATTTGGATCCCTTGAGTTGGTACAGAATGTCATCAATCCATGGGATTGGGTACCTATTCCGGATAGTGATCTTGTTCAACGCCCGATAGTCAATACAAAGTCTCTAGCTCTCGTCCTTATTCTATACCAATACAATTGATCTCCCACAGGGTGATGATCTTGGCCTGATGTGCCCTTTCTGCAACAGCTCCTGAATCTGCCTCTTGATCTCATTGTTCTTCATAACAGAGCATCAATAGATCAGTCCATTGGGTAGCAGTGCGCTCGGGATCATATCGATGGATTTATTGACCTGACAGTGCAGAGGTACCCCTGTAGGTGAGGCAAGTGTGACCAACTGCAAGAGAATATAAAGTGAATTAATATTTTTTCCCTCAATGCACAACTGTTTCTATTTCTTTTGTTTGTCTCAGTTTCTTATCATTTATTAATGAAGGCAAGGTTGTCCATCACTTCTTTAATATTATGAAAATTGTCTTGAGATCTTTTCACAAATGAAGTGCACCACTCAACTTTTTTGGGGTCCTTACATGTCATCTTAGTTGTCTCTACTTGCTCATTTTTTAATCACACCAATCAAATCTATTTGTGAATGTTAGAAATGACAACAATTATCATTAAATGTATTGATGTGATTAGTAAAACTGAGTTACATCTCAGTCATTTTTGTAACTATAGGAATTTACGTAACCAAATAGTCCATATTAAATTGGTGATTGCCTTAGATGCTTGATGTAACATTGGAGAGTCATTTTTGACCTGGAGTAATAAGAATTCAAATCCCTTACCCCGTGGAGGTTTGCATGACACACTATCACATACTATCAGGTTTTACCACGTAAATTCTTGTGTTCATTTATGTGATTCAGGTTCTATTTCTTCCGCATTTATTTCTTATTTAAATGTTAACGGACTCAAAATACCAACAGTGAAAAAAGATATTGTTTAGGTTTGCAATTGTATGTCATAAGTCAAAATGGGCTAGGATATAGCTTACATTATTCTTATCTCCTTACAAGGTGTGCTGAATATTAATAACATTGAAGTTTTTAATATATATCATAAATGATGCCTCACTTGTGAGATGCTAGTTTGACCCGAAGTAACCATTTAGAAAATGTTTTAGGTTTGGAGCATCTAATTTTTTCTCCACTAAATATGTGGATTTACTTATGTATTTTGGACATGATGCAATGCACCCTCCACATTTGTGAACAAAGTAACACATGGTGGGATTACAACACTTCACATGACTTCCCTTAATGTGAATATTGACTATGTACAATTTCTATTTGTTTTGAATATAATTTTTTATTTTTTATTTTTATAGTGGCGGACATGTGTTCTAGTCTTTATAGTCTCTAAGATGCTACGGAACATAGGAGGATAATTATCTCCAAGGTCCAGAATTTTTTTCTAAGGAAAATGCCTCTATTAGATTAATTAGTCAATTATTAAATATTTTCCTAAGTCTCACTTAGGAAAATTGGTTAATTAAATCAGATTAATTGAGGAAAATCGATTTTTCTCTGGAGGCTTCTAGAAAAGTCACTTGATGGGATCAATATGATCTTAGCCATTGATTGCTATCACAATGTATCTATTGGTTGTTCAATAAGATATTATAAGAGCAAGTTGATGGGGCATCAGAGATCACTCTGAGACAACAAATTGTAGTGATAGCAAGAGTGCATAGGGAGATACCAACAATGAGGTTTCAGTAGAGAGATCGGGAAGAGAATTTTCAAGAAATTCTCCACAGAGATTCCATCATTATAGGAGAGGAAGGGAGGTTGAATTATTTTGCAGAGAAGTTGTGTCAGGTCGTGCAAATTAGCTAGTTTGCATAATTGGGTAGCAGTTTGATTTCCAATTTCCGAAGACAGGTGCCAGAGGAGGTGCAAGTTGCTTAGTAGATTTACAGGAGGCAGAGATCATTACCAAAGGTGGTTTCCATAGGTAGTGTGAGTTCTAGTTGAGGCCATATGCATTTCCAATTCATTCGATGTATGTAGCAGACATGATGTGTGAATCGCACTAAGGAGGTCAATTTGTTTTTCGAAAAGGAAACTTGGGTTTCCAAATTTATTTTGGCCGTGGAAATACCATATGACAGAGCTTTTCTAGTGAGAGGAAAGTTGATTGTATTTCTCAATTTGGTTGAAGAATAATAATATAAACCCTCATCCACAGAACTGGTTGTCCCCACATTGGGTTTTTCCCAGGGAAAATTTGTCCAAATACGGATGTCAAATATTTATGTGTCCATTATTTCTCTGTTCTTGTTTTTATTTGTGAAAATGCAGTAGCGAATTAATCATTATTTTGCGTAATTAATTTTTGAGGACAAATAATCTCCATTAGATAGAAGATTATATTCCATTTGTTGCAATTAAGGAAATTCTGCATGGTATCAAAGAATATCTAAGTGTATGGGTTTTGTAGGAGTAAATCAACCCAGGGCATAGGAAGAGGAAAGTCGAGGGTTTTAACCTGGTTGGATTTCTTTAATTTATTTGAGTTTCACAGATTTACAAAGATGACCGAAACAGGTTTGAGACATCTGGATAGATTAGATGGAGCCTCAACTTTGGCGTGTGGGAATCTAAAATGTCATCTTTAGTGGATGAGTTTGGATTGAAGGAGTATACAAAGAACATTGTTTCCATTCTGACATATCCACAATAGTTGGCCACCTACAAAAGGGAGAATGCCAAAGCGAAGAGAATTAATATCCTTGATGGATTCAAGGACTATACTATTTTGCATATGGTTGAGAAGGACATAGCGAAGCAGATGTGGGACACTATAGTCAATCTATACCAAAATCCTACAGAAAATAGGAAGTTGATTCTCTAAGAGAAGTTGAGGACCATTAGGATGCATAAGGGTGAAGATGTTGTATCCTATCTCACCAGATTTAGATTTACTAGAGATGAATTGGCTATAGTTGGAGACAAACCAAGTGAGGACGAGCCAGTGTGAATATCACTGAATGGGTTTTCCAAGGAATGGAGTATATTCATCCAAGTGATTTTTGGGTGAGATACACTTCTAGGTTGAGATATCCTATGAAGTGACTTCACTTAGTAGGATCTTAGGCCCATCTTGGTCAATGGCACTAGTAATAACGATAAGACTTTGAAAGTGGAGAAGGAGCAAGAAAATGTAGCCCTTACAGGAAAAGGGAAGGCGAAGAAGGGTTTCAGTGAGGGACAAGGCTCAAAAGGAGATAATAAGAAGAAGGAATTGAGTAAGATCAAGTGTTTCTATTTTTGTAAGCTAGGACACTATGTTATCCAATGTCCTAACCGAAATAATGAAAAGAAGCGGAAGTAGACAACAACTTTAGCAAACATTGAGGATTTGTCTTCTAGGCTAGAAGATGAATTTTCTCTCATAGTTTACCTCTCTAGCTCTACGTCCAAAAGAGTCTAATATATAGACAGTGGATCATTAGCACACATGAT
This sequence comes from Pinus tabuliformis, assembly GCA_031772625.1. NCBI lineage: Eukaryota > Viridiplantae > Streptophyta > Pinopsida > Pinales > Pinaceae > Pinus > Pinus tabuliformis. Next base: position 764,643,690 of record CM062811.1, on the reverse strand, counting down.
GGGGGTTAGAGACTATTGCTCCAGTTTCAAGGAAGAGGATACAGAATTCTAGATACATATGGGAAATAAGACTAAATGTACTCCAGTTGGGAGAGGTGCCATCAACAATTATAGGGAGTCAGGTAAGAGAAACATGTGCTAGGTTTATGCATGAACCTAATTTTAGTTTAGGTGTATGATGTCTAATTCATGGTGCATAAGGTGTAGATCAAGCACCAAAGTTGGAAGAAGTCAAACATATTGGGGTTCAAAGCAACAAGTTGTACAAGTTGCAGTCTGATTCTGTAAAGGCACTGATTAGTGGCAACAATAGTAGTGGCAGAGACTTGGGAGAGATATGACATAGGAGGATGGGACACTTGCATCATGGATCACTCAGGTTTCTCAGGGAGACCACAATAAGAATTCCATAATTGAGTACAGAACATGATGATATGTGTAGAGGGTGTGTACTTGGGAAATTTGCAAAAGCAACATTCACAAGAAGTGATAGTAGAGTCAGTGGTGTGCTTCAGTTGATACAATCAAATACTTGTGGCATGTTGTTTACTAGATCTCTCAGGGGTTATGAGTATTTCATAACCTTCATCGATGACTTCTCTAGGAAAACCTAGATCTATTTTTTGAAGACGAAGGATGAATTCTTCAGACGCTTCCAAGAGTTTAAGGATATTGTGGAGAACATGACAAGAAAAAATATCAAGGTGATTTAGATGCATAATGGAGGCGAGTATACAAATAAGGCCTTCCCGGGGTTCTATACAAATAAGGGAATCAAGATATAATGGACAACTCCATATAGCCCACAGTAGAATGGGGTCACTATGCGGAAGAACAGGACCATAGTTGGGGCAACGAGGAAATGCTATATGGTTGGGATATGCCCAAGTTCCTACAGGAAGACTCATGTAGTACAATAATGTACATATATAACAGGGTCCCTCATAGAGGTTTGGGGAAGATAACACGAAGGAGGTATTCATAGGGAATAAGCCAAAGGTTGGCCACTTTAGGATCTTTGGTAGTATAACTTATTGTCACGTACTAGATAATAAACACACCAAATTGGATCAAAATGTAGAGAAGGGCTATTTTGTTGGCTACTGCATGTTGATTTGTATAGCTTGGGAGGTACTCCCACAACCACTAGGGTACTGGGTTTGTGAGGAGTTTACCCACAAAATGGACTTTGTGGGAAGTGTATGCAAGGAGTGGGTTTTGTACCAAAGTTTTGGGCACAAAACCAAGTGGATAAAATGATATTTTATTCATTGGGAGGATGTGGAGCACCCTAAAAGGGTGAAGGGACACCTAAGGCTTCAATGTGAAAGAAAAGGTCAAGTGAAATGAACTTTACTCCTTAAGAAATTAATGTTTAAGAAAAATTCTTAGGTTGGCTTGAGTGAAAAGACATGACCCTTAGTGAGATGTAAACCCACCATGAACACTATAAGGAGTCGAATAAAACTCCTTTGACATCCATCCAAGTGAATTCGATCAAGAGAAAAGGAAAGTTTGAGGTAGCAGCATGTTAAAGGAGCCACGTTGGAGTGTGAGGAAGGAAAATTTCAAGTTTTCTTTTTCTATTTCTAATCTAGGCCTTGTTTTGGAGCTACTGGATGGCTTCACTAGCATGGTTCTAGGCATATGTATGGGAAAAATAATCTCTGAGATAAGGAAAATCCATTTATGTGTCTTAAAGTAGGGTTGAGTCCTTGTAGGAGTCATGGACAAGGGTCAGACAACTTGTGTTGGAGCTGTGATACAAGACCAAGGGTTCTAGGAGATACAATAAGGAAGAAGGGAGCCTTAAGCTGAGATATCCATAGTTCATTAGGAGGTTTTGAGGCCAAGTTTAGGGCAGATGTGTAGCTGGTGTAGGTTCTCTAAAGAGGGTTGAAAATCTCAGTCCTCTTGTCATAGAAACAAGACCTTTTGAGGGTGGAGTAGACCTTTGTTCAATGAATGTTGACTTGTGTTTAAGTTGATGATTGTAAGGTGATGGTAGTGTTGTGTTAATATATGTTCATAGGTGTTCAATAACACCATTAGAAATCCCTAATATCATACTTTAATATTATGTTAAAAGATTGTTAGAAGGTTGGTTGGTGTGCCTTAGGATTGAGCTTTTGGAGAAATAAAATAGCAGTACAGAGGGTTATTTATGTGATTCCCTAGTTCAAATTTTTGGAGCATCAAATAGGTCCATAAGTGGGCCGCCTTGAAACCCTATTTCTTATCTTCTTTGGAGCAGCAAAGAGATAGGAAGAGGGAAGATTGGAAGACCCTAAGAGTTGGCTATCTTAGAGGAGTAGGAGAGCAGCTAGAGGGCATATTGTTGAGCCTATGTTTAGTCACTTTTGGAGAAGCAAGAGGATTGATTAATTTATATTGGTAGCTGGGGATGCAAACATTATGTTGTAGAAGTATTGTTAGTAGCAGAATAGGTGTAAAAGGACTTGCTAGCAGTGTTCAAGGAACATGGAACAAAAGTGTTGATTTGTGCACACCTTCAACAAGTAAGTCAACTGTATCTTGTTTAGGGATGGATTGAGTGTCATAAATTTTTGAGATCAAGCCCTAGTTTTTCTTGTATCAGGGATAATTATAAGGGTCATGATCTTTGGTATGGGAGCCTTATGTTTGTTGTATTAAGGATTGTAATATAACAAGCTTTGGGTTAAAAATTGTCTTGTGCCCTACATTGATTCACTGTTCTACATTTTCCAATATGAAAAGTTCTTACGTTGTGGAATTTTAGTGTGTTTGTGATCTTAATATTAGAAATAAAATTGATTTTGAAGTGCCTAGAAAAAATCAACAGAATGAAACATTCAAGGCATACAAGATCTATAATCTAGGCAGTAGGAGGATCATTGTGAGATGAGACGTGAAGTTCGAAGAGGAGAAAGCCTTCAGGAGATCTCACGAGTTTTCACCAGATGATCAAAGTGGGCTAATAGAAGCTCTAAGGGTTGAGCAACAATCTCAAGGATAGCCATAGGGATAGAAAAGCATGAGTACATTTACCAGTACAAGCACTAGCTTAAGTGCAGGTGTTCCAGTGAGTTCACAACAGATGGAGCAACAAGGGCAAGAGGAGGAGCATGACGCTCCAACCACCACTAGTGAAAGAAGAAGTGGAGAGGTGCTTCATACATTGAAGGAAGCATAGGAGTTCATGGGGGCTCCTCAGATGAGCACCAAAGAGTGCAGATAGAAAGACAAGTATAAGGCATTGGTGATAGAGGTTGTTGACAAAGAGCCTTCTGGTAATAGTATGTTTCACAACATCAAGCGTGGCCGGATGCCATAGTGGAGGAGTATAGCTCCATTATGTTCAACGATGTATGGAGGTCATGCCTAGACTAGTGGACAGGTCAGTTGTAGGCTCTCGACGGATGTATACGATGAAGTATGTTGCAGATGGTGGCGTGGAGAAATACAAGGCGGGGTTCGTGGCCAAAGGGTATGCATAGAAGGAAGTCATATATTCTAAGGAGACCTTCACACTAGTGGCTAGATACACTTCCATCAAGCTTGTGATATCTCTAGAAACATAGATAGGATCACAGATTCGCTAGATGGACGTCCATACAACTTTCTTGAATGGGGTGATAGAGGAGGAGGTGCATATTGGAAAACCAAAGGGATTTGAGACACATGAGAGAGATACACATGTATTCAGGTTAAATAGGGCACTATATAGACTCAAGTAAGGTCCTAGGGCATGGTATGGTTGGATTGAAAGCCACTTGCAATAAATGGGCTTCGTGAAGAGTGAAGCAAATTCCAACCTATACTATCTAATGGTAGGAGGTGAGCCACTCATACTGGTACTTTATGTGGATATCTCATTTTGACAGGGTCATCAAGGCTCATAGAGGACTGCAAGAGGGACTTGGCGGCTAAGTTTGAGATGAAGGACTTGGGACCGATGCATTACTACCTAGGACTAAAGGTATGGAAGAAAAATGGGGAAATATTCCTTAGGCAAGGGAGATCTACTATGAAGATATTGAAAAGGTTCAGGATGCAGGACTCTAGGCTCATGTCTACACCTAGGATTACCAATTGGAGGAATATAAATGGATTAGAGGATGCAGATGTGGACCCAAACCTTATATAGGTAGCTCATAGGATCTCTCATGTATCTAATCAACACAAGGCCATACATTTGTTTCACAATCAATACTCTTAGTCAGTTCATGGTGGAACTGAAGAGAGAACATTAGACAATAACAAGACATGTATTGAGGTATCTATATGGTATAGTGGAATATGGTTTGAGATATAACTAAGGTGATGGTCTTAGTTTGATGGGATATACAGATTCAGACTAGGTAGACAGTTCAATGTATCGGAAAAGAACCTTTGGGTGTTACTTCAATATTCGATTAAGGGTTGTATCTTGGTGCAACAAGAAGTAGAAGTTTGTGGCACTGAGTTCTGCAGAGGAAAAATACATGGAAGTGAGCATGACCACATGCAAAGCTATTTGGATTCAAAAGTGACTAATGGGACTATTTGGTTAGCAGTTAGATTCTACCAATATATTATGTGATAATCAGAGTTGTATCAAGCTCTTTGAGAATCCAGTCTTTCATGATAGGTTGAAGCATATCGACATCATATACCAATTCAACAGAGATTATGTATAGTGTGGATCAGTTCGACTACAGTATGTTTCCATAGACTAGCAGGTTGTAGATATTCTCATAAAGGCCTTGGGTAATGAAAAGTTTTTCTACTTAAATGATAAGTTGGGAGTAGTGGAGAACACCTTCCTTGCTAAGAGGGAGTGTTAGTTTTTTGTAGTAGCGGACAAGTGTTCTAGTCTCTATGGTGTCTGAGAGGTGAAGGAACATAGGAGGATTATTATCTCCAAGACACATAAAATTTTTCCAAGGAAAATGCCTATATTAGATTAATTAACCAATTATTAAATATTGTCCTAAGGCTAACATTGGAAAATTGGTTAATTAAATCAGATTAATTGAGGAAAATCAGTTTTACTCTAGATACTTCTAGAAAAGTCACTTGATGGGGTCAAATTGATCTTATCCATCGATTGTGATTAGATCATGGCCATTGGTTGCTCAATAAGAAATTATAAGAGAAATTCGACGAGGCATTGGAGATCACTCAAAGACAACAAATTGCAATGATAGAAAAGGCACAGAGGGAGACACCAGTAGTGATGTTTTAGCATAGATATTGGGAAGAGAATTATTAAATAAATTTTCCACATAGATTTCAGCATTTAAGGAGAGGAAGGGACACTTAATTATTCTGCAGAGAAGTCATACTAGGAAGTCTGAATTAGCTAGTAGGAGGTGAAAGTTGCTCAATATATTTGCAGGATGCAAAGATCATTGTCGAAGGTGGATTTCAGAGGCAGTGTGAGTTCTAGTTGAGGAAATATGCTTTTCCAATTCATCTAGTGTGTGTAGTAGAGAGAAAGTGAAAATTGCATTGAGAGGTCGATTTGTTTTTGCAGAAGGAAACTTAGGTTTCCATATCGATTTTGGTAGTGGAGATACTATATGCAGGAGCTTTTCCAGTGAGAGGCAAGTTGATTGTATTTATCAGTTTTGCTGAAGAATAATAATATAAACCCTCATCTGTAGAATTGGTTTTCCCCACATTGGGGTTTTTCCAGGGACAATTTGTCCAATAATACTGGTGTTAAATATTTTTTGTCTGTGAATTATTTCTCATTTCCTATATCTAGTTGTGAATATTGCAGTAGTGAATTAATCGTTATTTATTGTAATTCATTTCTAAAGACAAATAATCTCTAGTAGATAAGAGATTAAATTATCGTTGCTACAATTAAGGAAATTTCACATAAATGTGTTAGTGTCATCTCAATTATCTCTACTTGTTCATTGTTTAATCACTCCAGTCAAATCTATTTGTGAAAACTCATATTCTAGATTTGCAATTATATGCTAGTTGTTAAAGTTCGTTGTGATATAACTTATGTTGTTGTTAAATTCTTTCAAGTTCTATCGAATATTATTAATGTTAGAATTATTTAATGTATATCATCAATGATGCCTCACCTATGAGACACCAATTTGACCTAAAGTAGCATTTAGCATTGGCTGTCTCTATTGCTAGCTAGCAAATATTACAAAAACCTTTCATATATCCCATTTTTTTCTAATTTTCACAGGTTGGTGACGCTAGTTTGAAATGAAGTGGGAATTTAGAACTCGCTCCCTTCGTTGCTGGCTAGAAAATGTTGCAGAAAACTTTGATATCTCCCAATTTTTATTTTTTTTTACAGGTTTCCAAGTTTTACTGTTTTCCCAATTTTGCTAATGTGTCATGTTGATGACCCCTTTTACTTTTTTGACAATTCTCAGTTTTATAACGTTGTAATGTTAATAAACCCCATTGTCTAAAGAGGGTATAATACCTCACAATATATCTCCATTACAACCAAAAGGTCTATGGATACAAGGATGCAATCGAGGGGTATCTAATTCTGTTAAAGTTGCCTAGTAATTGCAACTTGTTTGATATTTGAAGAAAACCACATTAGCATAAAGGCCAACCTGGGGTGTATATCTTGTTAAAGTCACTAGTAATTGCAGTTGGTTCCATCCACAGAGAAAACCACATTGGCATAGGGGCCAACCAGGAGTATCTATTATATTAAAGTCGCCCAATAATTGAAGTTGGTTCCATCCCACAGAGAAAACCACGTTACCATAAGACACCTCCATTACCACAATAACTAGTGTTTTTCTATTGGCATGACCTGCAACTGGGAACAATCGGTTAATTGCTTTGTCATGGGGATTGTACTTGTTGGTTTTTAACTTGGGCTATCAATGTTGTGAGTGTTCCAGCTTGCTACTAGCCCACAAATGGATAGACATTTACCTATACTATGATGCCTAAGACATTTCTAGGAAATTTATTATGATTGTAGTTGGTAAGTATAGATACTATCTTATATAAGATGCTGATATTAGTTGTGCTACTTAATCAATGGAGTATGGATATGAAGTTATTGACAATCGTTAAACAAGGTAAACAATTTGAACTAAGTAAAATGGTTATCTCCTTGCCATTGATTTTGGCTCTACTATTGATGCGAGTAGTGGTTCAACTAGCTATATTGTTGGGTAATAGTTATTTTAATGATTTATTCAGCAAGTATCCTATCTACATTGAAACTTTGTCAAAATGAGCCCAAAATTCACTGGGTTTCACAATATTGTTAGCCTCATACTCACAATCAATAAGTCCAAAATAATAAAATTATGAAACTTGGAAAATATAATTCCTACATGTTTTTGATGTGCTTATCAATTCTAGAATGAGTTTGTTCCTAATACTTGGGAGTTTGTTGAGGTCTAGTTGGTTGAGAGATTATCTCCAACTAGTTAGCCTCCTAGATCAATGTGTGGTTGAGATATTCACTCAACCAAGAGATTGCATGTCCAAGATAGACTAACTATCTCGAGACAGCTTGATTTATATATATTGTATCATCATTATTCATGAATATACATTCAGACTTAAAAGCCTTTTCACCAAATTTTTTGTCTCTATCAGAGCTACGGTGAGATTTTTCAAGCCAAGCATGAGCTTAAGGGTTTGAGAGTCAAATATTTTTTGTACATAACTTATGAAAGTGCTGCACCCTGGAACACCAATGTTCATAGAACGTTGTAACAAGTGATTGAGAGTGTGGTTTGAATTGGTCGGAATAGGCCAAATTAATGCTTTCGATCTGAAGAAAGAGTTGCATGTGGATGATGCACCATGGGGCTCTATGTGTGCATAAGAATCATCAATACGCTGCTAGATTGAATCTTCATAAAGCATTAAAATCAGATATGAAGTATCTGTTCCAGATAGGTAGTGTTGAACCCTGTGAAGCCGTGTTGAAAAAAAAAATCGCCCTGCGTGAAGCTAGATCTGCAAGGAGTTGAGTCTGTGTAAGCAGAATTGTGTGAGATCTGTATGAAATTTAAATCTAAACTCGTGTAAAGTAGTTAGCCAATTGAAGAAGCATTGATACCTGTGCATTGAAGATATATGACTGTTGCATCATAGTGTGGTCATTATGTTGAAACGTGGTGTCATTATTGGTCGATGAGTATTGGAACCATATCCAGTGCATAAAGACATTTGGTTTTGGCTCTAGGACAACACCGGAAGCTCATCAAAGAGCGTGTACCTACAATGAGTGAGCTCAGCGAAAAAATACGTTTATGGCACAGATCATCGTTGAACGAAGCTCAGCGGAAGCATGGTGGATCTAGTCGTATTCATGAAACTATTATATAGTAAGAATCAAGAAGCATTTTTTCAAGGCTCTGTTGAGGTGTGGTAGAAACTACGATAATGGAGAATATACTAGAATAGGTAGACTTGGTTCACGTAGCCTCAGGATATGAATTAGTTTCTATTTCTTAGGATGCTGTTCTAACTTCCCTAAAAAAATGTATTCTATTTAATGTGTAATGTTGATGAACAATATAGAGCATTTTGCAAAGCCAAACTCTCCTGGTTCAGAATCTCTTTCGTAGAGCTGACCAGTAGGTTTTATTTTCATTAATACAAACATTTCCATTTTTATCATGGTATCAAAGCCTCAGGGCTGAGGAACCTGTACGCTGGCTGGTGGGTGGTTCTTTGAACCGAAATCGTCGTAGGTTTTGATTGAATAGTTGCGACGATACACTAACACACTCTTGAAAATTTCATTTTCCGATCGTCACATTTTTCCAGTGTACAGCTACGACGGTTGCGACTAGTCTCTGAAAATTGGTGTTTTTCTATGACTAGTCTCGAATATTGGGAAAATATCAGCGACGGTTGCGACTAGTCTCAGAAAATTGGTGTTTATCAGTGACTAGTCTCGGATATTGGGCAAATATCAGCGACGATCGTGTAAATCAAAGAAATTGCAAAGGGAGCCAAGAACAAGGCTGTAGCTGTCAGAGAAGCTGAGTGGGGAAGCCAAGAACAAGGCTGTAGTTGACAATAGGAGGTTGGCTGGAGGCTAAGAAGGAAGCCAAGGTGATATGCGCGTTGTTAGCGAGATCGAACAATAGTGATTTGTCTCTGTCACAGATCTAGGGTAAATTTAACATCTTTTACATGTCAATTTTTTTTTCTAAATCACCAAGATGAATAACAACATATTTGAAGCATGCATGAACAAGCATAACAAGCTTGATGGTTCCAATTATGCAAATTGGAAGTTTAAGATGTAGACTCTGCTAGAAGCGCAAAGTGCTTGGCAGATTGTGAATGAGGATGAGCTGAGGCCCGCGGCGGGATCAACATCGGTCCCAGATTGAGAGAAACAAGAAAGCAGAGTAAGGACAATGTTAAACATGTCAGTGAAAGATTGTATTATACTGCATATCAGAGAAGGTAAGTTAGTAATGAGATCTAGGGAACTCTGAAGGAATTGTACGAGATCAGAAATTCAAATTGTCTTCTGTTACTCAAGAGTAAGATTCTGTCCATGAAAATGGAGGAGAATGAAATGATTGCTTCATTCATAGCAAGGATCAAGGATCTGAAAACCAAATTATCAGATATTGGTCATACAATGGACGATACAGATCTTGTGACCATTACAATGAATGGTGTCACTGATGATTATCAGATGTTCATCACTGGGATCAATGCTAGAGAAAAGATCCCGCATTTTGAAGAGCTGACAGGTATACTGATGCAGGAAGAAGAGAGGAGATTGACTCTGAAGCCCCAGAGTGCCGATCTTGCATTGATGGCGAAGAAGAACTTCTACAAAGGGAAAGGAGGTCCACAACAGCAAAACGGAGCAAGTTCACATAAACGGCCAAATCTGACCCAAGGTATGCATCCGAATAAAAACTACTCTGAAACTAAATGTTTTTATTGCGGAAAATTGGGTCATATTGCCAGAGAATGTAGGAAAAAGAAGTATCATGAAGAACAACAAAAGTCAAAGAGACATGCAAGTCATCTCGTGAACAGTGATCAGGTGCAGAATTTGAGATTGTTCATGGCAGATCATGATGAAAGTGTTGATGCAGACATTTGGTATGTAGATTCAGGAGCGTCAAAACACATGACAGGAAACAAGCATTGGCTGGAGGATTTTAAAGAGATCAACGAAGGCGCACATATTTATCTAGGAGATCACAGAAGCCATCAAATCAAAGGATGTGGGAAGTTTCTGTCATTCTACCCGATGGTAATATTAAACAAATCTATAATTTAATGTATGTGCTTGGCATAACAAAGAACTTGATTTCTGTATCAATGATTACAGATCAAGATTTGAAAGTTGAATTTTTTAAATCTTACTGTTACATTAAGGATCTGGTAGATGGAATGAGGACAATTGATACAGGAATCCAAACAGGAGGACTGTACAAGTTGGATGTGAGACCTGCGCCGGTTCGAGCATTGACAGCAGCGAGCCTGACTACAGAAGAGCTTTCACTACAATAAAACAGGCAATTTACGCCAGATTTAGCACCAGATTTTAGTGTATTTTTCTCTCCATTGGGATGAGCAGCCTGGCGCTAAATCTGGCTCTATTGTACAATTTTTAAAGCATCCTTTTTTGCGCCAAATTTTGCATCTTTTTTCTACACCAAATTTTGCATCATTTTTTGCATCATATTTTGCACCAAGATTTGCATTTTGTTTTACAACAGTTTTTGCTTCTAGTTTTGTGCCATTTTTTGCATCTATTTTTGCATCATTTTTTGCTCCCTATTTTGTGCCATTCTTTGCTTCTATTTTTGTGTCGTAATTTGCATCGAGTTTTACACCATCTTTTGAATCTGATTTAGTGTCATTTTTTGCAACGAGTTTGTGCCATCTTTTGCATCTAGTCTTATGCCATTTTTTGCTTCTAATTTTGTACTTATTTTTACATCTGTTTTTGCATCAGTTTTTCTGCCTTTTTTTACACCATTTTTTGCATCTAATTTTACACCATCTGTTGAATCCGATTTAGTGCCAAAATTTTCATCCATTTTTGCACCATTTTTTTCATCCACTTTTTCGTTTCATTTGTCTCCCTTTTTTGCATCCTATTTTGCACCTAATTTTGCATCATTTGTTGCATCCAATTTAGCATCATTTTTAACAACATTTCTTGCATCCAATTTTTCATCCTTTTGAGCATCTAAATTTTTACCCTATGTTGGACCATGTGTTGTGTCCACCTCTGAATCCCATTTTGTGTCTAATGTTACGTTCAATTTTGAGCCATTTTTTTCATTATTTTTGCATTTGTTTTTGCACCAAGTTTTGAATCATTTTTTTCACCTCATTTTGCATCCAATGTTGCATTCAAATTTGAGCCATTTTTATGCCCATTTTTGCACCATTTTTCTACTTTTGTGTCTAAATTTTCACCATTTTTTATGTCCAATTTTGCATCCTTTTTGGTGTCTAATTTTGCATCCTTTTTGGCATCCAAATTTGCATCATTTTTTCTGCCACGTTTTCTGTCCACATTTGCATCTCATTTTGCACCTAGATTTTAGTTTGAATTTTCATCTAGTTATGCATCATTTTTGGCATCCTTAGTTTCACCCTTTTTTAGTCCCATTTTGCTTCTTGTTTTGTGTCTTTTCTTACATCCTTTTTGCACCCAATTTTGCATCCTAATTTTACACCATTCTATGCATCCTCATTTTGGTGTCCATTTTTACATCCTTGTTTGCACCCAATTTGGTATCTTTTTGTATGCCCTATTTTGTTCCCTTCTTTGTGTCTAGTTTTGCACCCTTTTTTAATTCTACTTTAAATCTCTTTTTGTCTCATTGTTTTCATCTTGTTTTGATGGCTAGTTTAACATCCAATTCTACTCCCAATTTTGCATCGATGGTTACATCCACTTCTGGCTTCTTGTTTAGAGTTTTACTTTTACTTCCATTTTACTAATTTTATTACATAGTGAAATATATTACAGTTTCTAAATATCATTTTGTTGTAGGATTTAATGCAAAGCTAGATGAACATAAAACCCTCTCAGTTTATCCCAAAAACCTAAGATAGATTGATTAAGAGAAAGGTTGTTCTAAGGCTCATGATTCTTAGTAGATCAATATTTAGAGTACAGATTAAGAAAAGAAGAATGATTTCATGTGAGTCCTCGCATGCAGGTCTTGTTGGAGTTTTTAGTGTAGCTGGGAATTGCTCCTAGATAGCTCCAAATCTTGGTCCTACACACAAGAGAGAGAACAAAGAAAACTTCACAACGTAATATCTTGATAATTGAAACTATCATAAACATATAAATATTACTGAATAAATAGATAAAAACCAAAATCCGATACATTCATTAGTTAAATAGGATAAGTAAAGAATGAATAGTAGCATATGGAAGGAAGAACAACTAATCTATATTAATAAAGGAGTTGGAGGAAAGTTACAACCATTAGATGCAGTTGCAACAATACCTCCCCCAATTCCTAGCTCCAAAACTCTCCCTCTCAGGATAAATCTCAACAACGTGACAATACATGAACTCCCATCATTTCCTTAATGGTCAAGCCTCCAATATATATGAAAGTGAAGGCTATGAAGATTTCCCAAATTCCTCATTAATTCAATTTTGGCAAAAGCTTTTGGATGAATAATGTTTCCTCACATAAAAATGGCATTTTCCACTTTTTAGAAGCTTTTGTGCTTAGGAAAAAGCTTCCCCATGCTTTATGGCTCTTTCCCACTTTTGTATGCTTTTATTTTTTAGGAAAAAACTAAAGATGAGGATAAAGAAATTACATTCCACCATATGAGTTTCCAAAAGTGAACAAGAGTGTCAAATTCTAGTTATCTCGAGCTTTTTTCCTTGCATTAGAGGAATTTTCATTTTAAAATGTTTAACTTTGAATTTCTATGTCATAATGTGTAATCCAATCAAAATCCTTTAAAATTTAAAAGACATACAAGTGTGACTAGGCAGTGGATTTTTTTTTAATAATATAACTTACCTAATTTAACTGTGAATAGTGCCCAAGTGACCCAAAACTATATTAAATATTAAAAATTAAATTAATATCTTAATCTATACAAATTAGAATATCGAGAATATTTTTAATGAAGAGTAAATCATGGCGTGTTAAATAAATAAATTTAAATATAAAATATAAACATATGGTTATTTTGAAAAAAGTGCATTTATTTGAGTAACTTAAATTTATATTTTAAATTTTCCTTTGAAATTTAAATTTTCTTAAATCTTGTGTTAATAAATTAATTTCAATATAAAATACATGTAGATGGTGATAAAAGTGACATTTATTTGGGTAATTTAAATTTAAATTTAAATTTCCTTTAAATTTTGAATTTGCTTTTTTAATTTAAATTTGTTTTTTTAATTTAAATTTTATTAAATCTTGTGCTAATATATTAATTTAAAAATAAAATACATATACAGTTATTTTGATAAATGTGACATTTATTTGGGTAATTTTGGTAAAAGAATAATAAAAATGATATATTAAAAAATTGTCTACATGGCATTATTTTATTAGTTTCTTAATTTTTTCTTAAGTGGTTATTTTTTGAGTTGAAAATTCCTCTAATGTGAGAATTTTGATAACAAAAGTTAGATGAAGGGGACAACTTGTTATAGACTAGGATATCGTGGTCCTCATCGTACATAACTTATATTATAGGCTTATATAGTTTAGGGGAAAGGGGTATTTCAACCAACAGCATAGTATTCTCCTCCAAGATGATGAGGAGGTATTTTCATGTATAACACATTTAAGAATATATCACAATTCAAATTCATAACTTATTATTTGTAAACAAATTTAAGGGTAATTGACAACATTCATAAAAAATATAGCAATATCCTCATATATAACAATTCTCCATCAAAAAATCATTGACAATTTTCAATATACATATATTACTACTAAATCAACATTTATCGTAGATATCATTATTCCAAGGTAAATTCACAACATTACATCCAAAAATAGTAATATCATCATACATAATCATTCTCCATAAAAAAGCATTGATAGGTTTCAACACATATATAAAGTAACAAGATAATACTAATAATATCCTCATCATCTTTAATCAAATCAACTAAGATTGAAATGTGTGATTATCATATCAAAATATTTCATGAACACCATTATTCTAAGGTAAATTCACAACATCCATCAAAAGATAGTAATATCATCATACATAATAATTCTCCATCAAAATAATGTTGATAATTTTCAATATATACATAAAATAACAAGATAAAAATGATAATATCATCATCATATTTAATCAATCAACTAAAAGTCAATGTAAGATTACCAACTAAAAATGTTTCATAGATATCATTATGCTAAGGTAAATTCACAACATCCATAAAAAAATAGGAATCTCGTCATACATGATAATTCTTCATAAAAAAAATTGTAAACAATTTTCAACATATTCATAAGGTAACAAGATAGTGCCGATAGTATCATCATCATTATTCAAATAAACTAAAATTCAAATGTACGATTACCATATTAAGACATCCAACTAAATATAAAAAATAACGCATGGCTAGCTAGCACCACGAAAATCATAGTCAAGCTCATCCTCATGATCATTTCCATGATCATCATCCTGACCATCCTGATAATATCATCCACATAATCATCACCAATGCCATCGCCATCCTAATCATCATCATATCTGATATATGATGTAATCTAAACATAGTCTATATCATCATCTTTGTGGTCATTACCTATAGCGTTTTGGAAAAAAAATCAATATTACATGTTAGTACTAATTCTACAGCAAAATGCATATTTTGATTACAATGCTAACAATAAAATGAGGTAGGACATAATAACCTTTAATAGTACTAAAAATGAAATGAATATATGGCTTAAGATATATTGGAGATCCAACTAAGATAACACTTGTAATTCACATTAAGTAGTAAAAGCATTTATTAATCCATATGAAGTAGGTACCCATTTGTTCTTCATATTATATTGTGAATGTTTCTTATGATTTCCATGCAGAATTGGTAAATTAATATTTATTGGAAGCTTTATTTCAAATTACAATTGTAATTCAGATTAGAAATAGAAGAAATTTTAACAAAAAAAGAATGTCACATGAAAAAGTAAATTGTTTTTAATGAAAAATAAGTCGCATACAATATGACTGTCACATGAAATATTGAGCTGTTTTTAATGCATGTAATTTTCTCTATAATAAGATGGATCCTAATGTTCATTCAAGAAAAAATGCTCACAAATAATTACTTCATTTTATCCATTATCACACTTAATCCATTATACCTAGTGACGACAATGATTCCTTTCAAATTGCTTTGAACTCCCTACATATAATGTAAAAGAGAAAACTCCATGACCAGAACCATGACCGCAACCCCCTCCCTTGCCTCGTCCACCATCAGAGACAATGAACTTGGAGTTATGACCACGATAGCAACCCCTCCCTTGCCTTGTGTCCACCATTAGAGGCATTGAACTTGGAATTAACAGTACTCATGTTTTCTTTGCTCTAATTAATCTCCAAGGAATCAAAACTTGATCAATATATCAAGGACTCCATCAAGGAATAGATATATCATAAGAGAAGCTCAATAGGCTTTGCCAAAAGAGTGTGAAATAACACTTATATCTGTTTTATGAAATAACTCAAGTGAGTGGAATGAATGGTGGGAAAAACTTACCAAGGAAAGGAATATTTTTGGTCTGTCCTTATTTCTATTATTATTTTTGCTTCTTAGAATGGAGGGAAGTGTTTCAAAAAATTCTAAAAATTATTTTAAATTAAAATATATATATATATATATATATATATATATATATATATATATATATATATATATATATATAGTTTCTTAATTTTAGGTTTTTTTTAATATATATTCAGTTTAGTATTTTTTTTTTTTTTTCTAAAAAAATATGTTTAGTTTTTGGTTTTTTTTTTATAACAAAAATTATATTTTCTTTTTATAAAAATGAATTTTAAACATCCATTCATGCTAAATTTGTGATTTTATGATATAGCTTTAAATTATATATATCAAAAAGTAACTTAATGCCATGCATTGTGTCACTAAGATGGGTATTATACATCTCTTCCTTGCTAAGTTATAGAATGTGCTTGGGTTTTCTCAATGCAACAAAATTAATTCTTCTCTTCATTATATATTGAGATGTTCAACTTGCACCTAATAAAACAATAAAGTTAAAATAGGTTTGTCTTTGTCCTTTGTAGATTTCTTTCCCCATTAATCCTTGTCTTAATAGATTAATTGTCTTATGGTGGCCTTGAGTGGTCATTCCAATTAGTTGCATGCTTTTTAGTTTTATGTTAGTGACATTTCTTAGGATTGATAACATGTTATTTAATTTATGAAAATGTGTTATTTTCCGTATTATTGTTAAATATTAATATTAAATATGTTGGTTTTGAACATGGTTTAGCAAAAAGTTCCCAAAAGGTTTATAGATTGTAACTTATAATGTAATGCTTCATTGCTTGATGAAATTGTTTTGGATATTTTTTTTAAAGATTCATTGATTGATGAAATTTTTATGGATATTTTTTTTAGTATATTAACTTATATGTGATAAAGTCAAAAGTCACCTCTTTTTGAGATTTTCATTAGTTAATTTCCCTTAAGGCTATCAAGTTCACCATTCAGTCCCAGGTTAAGGAAATATAGGAGTCATGAAGTGGCATTGTCCAATAACATAAATCTTGGAACATGTTTTTTTTGTCACATTATACTTCCTTTCGGTGTAAATTATCCATGAAAATAGTCTCATGGAACATGAGGGACCTCCATAGTAAAGCAAAACAAATACTCATAAAAGAAAAATGGTATGCAAAGCACCCATCAATAATGTTGATATAAGAAATAAAAATATTTAGTGAGGTTCATGGAAAATTTTAGGGGCTAATGTTCGCCCAGTGGGCTAATTTTCCATGATTTTTCTAGAAAAAAGATTCGCCAATTTCCAATTTTATAAAAGACGATTCGCCCAAATTTTAGAATATAAAATTATTTTACCTTAAAAATCGCCAACATTATATAGAGACTATATATAAAATAATTATAAATTTGATTAATTTTACAATTATATCAATAAACATTTATAATTTGCATATTAGGGATTAGTGAGATTCGCCAATGTTTTAAACTTCAAGAAAATTTTCCATCCTTAAAATTTTCCTTGGCACTGAGGTTCTACCTCATATAATTAGAAAATGGGGGAGGAATTTCCAAATAGTAGTGATTGATGATTAGATATACTTGGGTGGAATGGTTATTATTTGGAATGATCAAGACATCAAGGTTACCAATATGTTTACCTATTTTCGCATTATGACTCCAATAATATCCAATGTCTATGACTCCAATATCCAAATCATAGACTCCAATGTATCCAATGTCTATGACTCCAATATCGCAAATGGAAAACCTCTATTTCTCAATTCTATTTCCAGCACAAGTAATTTATACTCCCCATCTCCGTGGATTATTGGGAGTGACTTCAATATTATCAAGTGTCTCGAGGAAAAGAAAGGATGAATCACAATGTTTACCAAGCAATTTTGTAATATATACCATCAAGGCCCTAAAGCAGTATCCATTAAAGTTCTCAAGCAATGAGTCTCCAACCCACACATGTGGATCAATGACATGTAATACATGTGTGTGTGGTGACTAACTTAATACACTGTTCTAATAACTCCAAAAACTTAAGTATTTCACTCCGTCACATGATTGACCGTAGTGTGACATAAGTAAACCAAGAGTAGACATGAAACCCTTAGGCGAGAAAAATTCCCTAAATCCTCAATTAGGTGCTTAAATGATGAAGTGAAAATGAAAGGGGAAAAGAGGACTTCATGATTTAACCATCACAAACATGTGATCAAGTGTGACTAGGAGTGTATATATTCATATGTTTTCCAAAGAGGGTGTGAATACATGAGTTACCATTCATTGGGCATTATTTTTCTTTCTTTTGATTTTTCTTATATATAGGACTTAGGGAATTATATTTAGTGATTTTTTTGGTGCTAATACTAACATCACCATTACAAAAAGATATTTTTCTAGTGCTAATATTGCCATTACAACAAGATATAAGAGGGATATAATGCAAAAAGTTTAATAATAATATGTATGTAGAAGATGGTCTTCAGACTGGTGAATTCATGATAATCAATGGGACTACAGTCAAAATAATTGGATGTTATTTACTTTTTTACATAGATTGTCAAAATAATTGCATAAATCGGTTTTTTTAAACCAAAATTTAACAAAAACTTTGCTAGTGCTAACATTAGAACCACCATTACAACAAGATATCTTTCTAGTGTTGACAACACCATTATAGTAAGATACCTCAAGAGAGACAGAAAATCTAAAAAGTATGATAGTAATACGTATCCAGAAGATGGTATTGAAACTAGTAATTATTCACGAATCCATAAGATTGTAAGGTCATTCTCATTATCATAATCATTGTCATCATCATCACATCCTTTTCATTGTTATTGCCATCATTACATTATCATCATAATCACCATTCATGCCATCATCATCATCATTATGGACATTGTTTGCAATTTTTCATAATTGTAGATGTTGTAAGAAATATCATCAACCCAAAAAAAGTGATCAGTGCTAGAAAAGGGTTGTTTAGGACACATTGATATACGTAAGAGAAATAACAACTCTATTTTTGAGAGATTATCGATGATGATGATCATCACCACCATTATCATCGTCATTGTCATTTTTATCATCCCCATCATCATCATTAATGTAATTTCTATCGACATTGCTGTAATCATCATCATCATTCATGCCATTATAGTTTTTTATGATGACCTAGATGAAAATGATGATGATGACACCAAAGATAATGCTTATGATTATGACAACGAAAACATCTAAAATTGGGAATATTCGCCAACGTCATTATCATCGTCATGATCATAATCATTTCCATCATCATCATTGTCATTGTAACCACTATCGTCTTTATCATCATAATCACAATTCATGTCATCGCCATCATCTTCATTTTCATCATTGTCAATATTATTGACATTGTCATCAATTGTTCATAATTGTCAATGCCATAAGGAATATCATCAATGCAGAAAATATGATGAGTGTTGGAAAAGGGATGCAAAAGCGAACATAGAAATGGGGGCAACAATAGAAGTAAAATTGGATGAAAAGTGGATACAACATAAGTAGATGCACAACAACATGAAAAACCTGACACAAAAGTGGATGTAAAAGTAGATGCAGTTGTCAATGCAAACTTGGATGCAAACATGAAGGCAAAAGTGGAAGCAAACATGGGTCCAATGGTAGGTGTAAAACTTGGCACAAATTGTGGTGAAACAAATGTGGATGCAACAACGGACACAAAAGCAGATGCAAAAATGGATGAAACAAAAGTGGATGCAATAGGGGATGCAAACGTGGAAGCAAATGTGGTTGCAATGGTAGGCGCAAGATATGGTGCAACAAAAGTGGATGTAACAATAGACAAAAAAATATGCAAAATAAGATGCAAAAATGGATGTAAAAGTGGAAGCAAACATTGATGCAACAGGCAAAACAAAATTGGATGAAAAAAATGGATACAATGTAAGTAGATGCAAAAGTAGATACAAAACGAGATGCAAAACCCAATGCATAAACCTGACACAAAAGTGGATGCAAAAATAGATGCAATATTTGATGCAAAAGAGGATGCGAACATGGATGCAAAATTGGAAGCAAACGTGGATATAACAGTGAGTGCAAAACATGGTGCAAATTGTGGCATAACAAAAGTGGATGTAATGATAGATGCAAAAAAAGAATCAAAGTATGATGCAAATGAAGATGTAAAAAGGGATGCAAAAAGTGAAATTTAAAATGGGTGCAACAATGGATGCAAAATTGTGTGCAAAAGTGGATGCAATAGAAGTCGATGCAAAAGTAGATGCAAAACGAGACACAAAACCCGATGCAAATCCTGGTCCAAAATTGGATACAAAAAGGGATGCAAAAATAGATGTAGTAGTTGATGAAAACCTAGACGCAAATGAGGACGCAAACGTGGATGCAAAATTATAATCAAAAGTGGGTGCAAAAGGAGGTGCCAAACTAGGCGCTAATTGTGGCACAAAAATATTAGATGCAATAGTGGGTACAATAATAGATGCAAAAGAGGATGTAAATATGGATGCCAAACAAGATGGAAAAGTGGATGCAACAAAAGTAGATGCAAAATTATATGCAAAACTAGACACAAAACTCGATGTAAAACTTGGCACAAAAGGGATGCACAAATGGATGAAAAAATGGATGCAAAAAATGATTTAAAAAAGGATGCAAAAGTCGATGCAAAAGTTGATGCAAGTGTAGGTGAAAAAAGTGGATGCAAATGAGGATGCAAAAGTATGTCAAACAAAATTAGGTGCCAAACTTGATGCAAAACCTGGAACAAAACCTGGTGTAAAGGATGACGCAAAACTTGGCATAAAATTTGGTGCAAAACGTGGTGCAAAACCTATTGTAATACCTGGTGCTAAACTTGGTGTAAGATTTGGTGCAAAACTTGATGCAAATTTTGTGTCAAGTTTTGCACCATATTTGATAAATGGATGCAAATAGCACCAAAAATGGGCTCTAGATGCAAAAAAAGAAGTAAAAAGGGACGCTAATCGCTGGTTTTGTTGTAGTGTTTGGCACCAGAGATTCGGCCACATCAATTTCAATGATTTGTTGTTGCTACAAAGGAAAGAAATGGTAAGATATCTTCCTATGCTAAAGCAAGTACATAATGATTGTGATGCTTGTACTTTAGGAAAAATGCATAGAGAAGAATTCCCTGTTAGAGTAGAAAAGAAATAGAGGGATATATTGGAGTTAGTGCACACAGACCTTTGTGGTCCCATGCAGACAAAATCATTAGGAGGTGCAGTGTATTTCCTATTGTTTATTGATGATTGTACGAAGTTTTCTTGGGTGTATTTCTTAAGTAAGAAGAGTCATACATTCGAATACTTTAAGCAGTTTAAAAATATGATTGAAAGACAAACAGGGAAACAAATAAAAATTCTTCATTCTGATCAAGGGGGAGAATATAGGAAAGATGAGCTGATCAGATATTGTAAAGATCATGGAATTTTGCAGCAGTTTACAGTACCCCATACTCCACAGCAGAATGGAGTAACAAAAAGGAAGAACAAAACTCTGGTGGAATGTGCGAGAAGTATGCTAAAAGGTAAGAATCTTTCAAATGGTTTTTGGGCTGAAGCAGTGAGTACTGCGATTTATTTAAAATATAGGAGTCCTACAAGAAGTCTTGAGTTTAAAACTCCTTTTAAAGCTTTGTATGGATATAAGCCTGCAGTAAAACACTTAAGAATATTTGGATGTAAAGCATTTTCCCACATACCCAAGGAAGATAGAAAGAAATTAGACTCAAAAGCCATTAGATTCACTTTTATAGGGTATTGTTCGTCATATAAAGCATATAGATTATTTAATCCCTCTACTCACAAGATCTTTGTTAGTAGAGATGTTAAATTCCATGAGCAGGATAGTGAAGAAAATGATGAGCACTATGATGGCTGGGACATTCTGTACTTTGAAGAAGAGGATGCAGAGAACAACCATGATCAGTAGCAAACAAAGGCAGAGGATGAACATCAACAGTAGTAACAACTACAATAGCAACAACAGCAACAACAACAGCAGCAACAACAACAGCAGTAATATCAACAACAACAGCAACAACAAGAAGAAATAAGGTTTGAAACCACCACCCCACCACTCAGGAGATCAGGTAGGAAAGCTCAAATACCTGCAAGATATAGGGAAAAATCATTTATAACTAGTATGATGAATGTTGTTGAACCGTCTAGTTATAAAGAAGCAAATGAAAGTAATGAATGGAAAATATCCATGGAACAAGAATATGATTCAATAATCAGAAACAACACTTGGAATTGGTAGAACTTCCTAGAGGAAAATATGTCATAGGTTGAAAATGGTTATATAAACCGAAAATCAATGCAGATGGAAATATAGAAAAACTGAAAGCTAGGTTGGTTGCAAAGGGGTATACACAAAAAGAAGGGATAGATTATGAGAAACCTTCGCCCCTATAGCTAAATTGAACACCATCAGAATGTTAATTGCCTTAGATACTAAGAAACATTGGATGATGCACCAACTAGATGTAAAATCTGTATTTCTGAATGGGCAACTAAAAGAAGAGGTTTATGTAGAGCAACCGGAAGGGTTTGTCCAGAAGGGAAAAGAACATTTAGTTTGTAGGTTGAATAAATCACTCTATGGACTAAAACAAGCTCCCAGGTCATGGTATGAGAAAATCGATTCATTTTTTTTGCAAGCTGGCTATAATAGAAGCAAGAATGACCCTAATCTTTACACCATGAAAGATGAACAAGGGTGCGTAGTACTAATTTCATTATATTTAGATGATTTGATAATTACAAGTGATGTTATATATCTAATTGATGAAATCAAGCAGCAGATGTCACAGATGTTTGAGATGAAGCATCTTGGTGAACTCAGATACTGTTTAGGTCTCGAGATTTGGAGAGATTCAGGTCAAACATTTATGTCTCAAGTAAAGTATGTCAAAGGCCTGTTAGAGAAGTTTAGAATGGATCGGTGCAAGCCGGCACCGGTACCATTGCAACAAAACATCAAATTGCAGTGTGAGGATGGCTCAAAAGCGGAAGATGCAACACTTTATAGACAACTGGTTGGGAGTCTGATCTACCTAACCACTACTAGACCTGTTTTGGCTTATGTAGTCAGCATGTTAAGCCACGTCTAAGCCACTTGAAAGCCATTGGAATGCAGCGAAGAATGTTTTGAGGTATCTACAAGGTACTGTAGATTATGGAATTATTTACACTGACTCTTCTGATGTTAGATTGGCAGGATTTGCATATTCAGATTGGGCAGGAAATGTAGATGATCGCAGATCTATAACAAGTTATGCATTCAGTCTTGGATCCGGGGTGATCACTTGGAGCAGCAAGAAGCAGAACACAGTCTCCTTGTCCTCAGCAGAAGCAGAGTATCAAGCCATGTGTGCAGCAACGTGCGAGGCGGTTTGGTTGCGGAGACTTCTCCAGGATGTTGGGGAAGAACAGACAGTCGCAACAACAATCAGATGCGACAATCAAAGTTCAATCAAGCTGGCCAACAATCTGGTGTTTCACAAAAACACGAAACATATTGATACTCAATTCCATTTTGTAAGGGAAAAAGTGCAATCTAAAGAAATTCATTTGGAATATTGTAAAACATGTGATAATGTTGCATACATTTTCACTAAGCCCCTTGGAAAAGAAAATTTTCAAATGTTTAGGGAGATGTTAGGCATATATGTGAACCCATTCTCCATTAAGGGGGAGTGTTGAAGATAATGGAGAATATCCTAGAATAGGTAGAGTTGGTTCACGTAGCCTCAGGATAGGAATTAGTTTCTATTTCTTAGGATGTTGTTCTAACTTCCCTAAAACCATGTATTCTATTTAATGTGTAATGTTGATGAACAATGTAGAGCATTCTGCAGAGCCAGACTCTCCTGGTTCAGACTCTCTTTCATAGAGATGACCAATGGGTTTTATTTTCATTAATACAAACATTGCCATTTTTATCAATTACTCTCTTGTAATCATCGCATTCAATGACAGTGGAGCATATTCATCCATGCTTGTAATAGTGGAGCTCATTTTGCATGTGGGAGAGACAACGTGGAAATTTTTGGACAACGTGGAGATCGAACAACTTGTGTGAGTCTGATAGGAGATGAACCCTAAACCACGTCAACATGTGCATTGTATTGAGAATTTATTGCACATATATTTGAACCTATGTGCACCAGCATGGAGTTGGCCACTATATGAATTATGCATGAGGCTTCTGAGTGTTGTAGAACTCTGTTGAAGCATTGATCCAAACTTTGCATAGTAGGCAGGTAGGATTCTCCAAATTGATTAGCTTACTAGTGAAAGCCACTATGGAAGATCAATGACCAATGAAGGAGTTGCATTGCCCTGCAATTTGTAGCTCACCTCGGTGCGTAGTGGACATTTGCATTAAGCATGGAGTTGTTTGACTGATCCATGTCGAAAATAGAAAGGTATTATTTTTTAAGATTTGAATACTTTCATTGAAATATTGATGCAACGATTTAGATTTTAGTGCATGTTGTTCAAGTGGACACCCTCCAACTATTCGAGCTCTCTCGTCCATCACCTAGATCAAATATCCATAGTCAAAAATTTTAAAGCACTCTTCCATCCACTTTTAATGGAATATATTTCCTGCATTAAAAAGTGGCACCATTTTTTTTATAGAATACTTTTAAAGTTAAGCTTAAAAAGAGAAAGAAGTATTTGGAGGAGTATATTAAAAAATTGTGCTTTGAATAGTATTTTAAGGAGATTTGAAGCACAGTGGGAGTGATAAAGTTGATTTTTTTGTTATATTTGGAGTAATAAGTGTTTTTTGAAATTTTGGAGTGATAAGGTGTGAGTCAAAAATATACTGGAGTCTAGTCAAAGTTCCATAAAATCAAAGTTGAAACATTAATGTTTTGCTAATATAAATGTCTCTGAGGGTCATTAATGTCAGGAGTCAAAGGAAATTTTGTTTTATTTAATGAGTCAAAAGTCAAATTGAAGTCAAGTAAAATCTCATAATTATGAAGTTGTTATTGTCATCTTGTAAAAATAAGGGCACATTCTCGGTTGAACCTGACACCCAAGCCTTGATTGAATTATTAAGTCAAAATTGATAGGGGGTTGAGGTCTTTCAAATAAGACATTTGAACTTGTCATCTACTCATTGTAAAATCATTAACTTGGGTGCATTTTCAGTGGTATCTGACACCCAAAGATGATATAAAAATCAAGCGGGTGAGTTCAAGAAATCAAGCAAGTGTGAAAATCAAGCAATTGTTAAAAGCAAGCAAACGTAATTTCAAACAAGCGAGTACAAATGCAACAAAGTATTCAATTATTATAATTTCTGAACAATATAATACTATCCACTGTTGAAGACACAATGAAAATCAACAAAGCCACACTTGTTGATATTAAAAGACATCTACATTATGCACATGAGACCATTTAGTTTCTACAACTTGAGTCACAACTACAATGTGGTGAGTTGCAGCAAAAGAGTCATGTTTCTAAGCCATTCAACAACACAAATTCAAATGATGAAGAGGATTCCAAGCCACTCAATAATACAACTTCAAGTGTCGAAGTTGTACATGAACAACTTCAACCTTCTTTTTCCAAGCCAATCATCAAACCATGGGAAGAAATCCAATGTAACAAAAATTGACGTGGTTTAGGATATGACAAAGATAAAAATAATTTTCATATTCCCGATTATTCAAAACCAATCAAGTTCATCAGTGGAGGATTTCTTGATCAAGCAACATCAAAAGTCAATGGAAAAGTTGAATAAAAGCCAAAATTCCAACATTACCAAAGAACTGGTCATATGGAAGATCATTGTTTTGATCTCCATCCTTGTCACCATTGTGGCAAGAAGAATCACTCATCAGAGAGATGTTGGAAATGAAACCAACCAGCGAGATTGAAGAATAATTATGCATGGATTGATCCTTGGGAGTGGATGTCAATAGTAAAATGATTGTATATGTTTTACCGCAGAATTAAATCTCACATGAAGACAAATATTGCAACCAATAGTGAAAATATGGTACTCTCATGCACCTGAAAGGGGGAGTACAACAGTGAAACTCTCCTACATCTTAAGGGGGGGGAGTTCAAAACAAATGCAAATGGTTATGGTCTCTCCTTTCAGTTGAAAAAGGGGGGAATTGATGATGAAATTGAAATTGAATTGATGATGATGGTTTTCAGACTGAAAGTTTTGACAACAACACAATTTTCCAGGGGGAATCAAAATTTGTCAGTGGACAAGCGATTGGGATGTTGATTGAGAGCAAATGTGGGCATTTTTTTTCACTTGGATGGTCATTGGACCTAGCAAAGGATAGATAGATCCTTTTGCATTGCATTTTGGAATTTGATTGGGTTGTCAAGCATTTTCTGGGATGTATTAGTTTTGTAGTTGATTCACTTCTCTTGGTTCGCTCTCTTCATATTGGAGTTTTTAGCATCCAATTTTGACGATTTTTCAAGCAATTTTTCATTGAGGCTCAGCTCAACAGTTTCAACATGAAGACTTGGAGATGGTAATAGGTTCTTACTCTGGACTTATGATTGAGGGGGACAATGTTAGCCTCATACTCACAATCAATAAGTCCAAAATAATAAAATTATGAAACTTGAAAAATATAATTTCTACTTGTCTTTGATGTGCTCATCAATTCTAGAATGAGTTTGTTCCTTTAAATAATTGGGAGTTTGTTAAGGTCTAGTTGGTTGAGATATTCTCTCCAACTAGTTAGCCTCCTAGGTTAGTGTGTGGTTGAGATATTTACTCAACTAAAAGATTGCATGTCCAGGATAGACTAACTATATCAAGACATAAATTGTTGCATATATATTGTATCATCATTCTTTGTGAATATACATTCAGGCTTAAAGGCCTTTTTTGCCAAATTTTTGTCTCTCTGATATTATTTTGTTTTCATTTAATTGTTTTCAAATAATATATTGAAATCATGTTTTTCCATGACAATTACTTGCACTTAAATGACCAACTTGCAATTTCCCTTTTGGAAAATTTGAGGCAGTGGAAAAAATATATATAGAGGCCAGCTGCATTGGAATCTTCATCTGAGCGAAAGGCTACAAGGTCAGCAGATCACCTCGTATTTGCAGTTCATTCATGCTCCTAAATCGCCAGTGACATGCATAGAATTTTTAATAATTCCAAGAAGGATGAAGTCAATTCTATTGCTTAACTTTGAGAGTTTAATGTGATCATCTCATTTTCTAAATAAATGTACTTATATATTTTAGAAAAAATATAAAATTAAAAATATGTCTAAATATTTTTAGAATAATAAAAAATAAAAAATATAATATAAAACTTTCAAGAAAATATAAAATATTTTTTATTAAAAATATGGTAGTCATATAAATTAAATAGTTGTCAGATTCAATAGAAAATGAAACAAAAATATTATTATTTCATTATTAATAGTTTATTTAATTTATACTATTTTTAATTTTTAATTTTATTAATCAATGAAAATTAATATTCTATTATTATGTTGCATCCATTAAAAGGTGCATCCATTTATAAATACTCCATTTCGAATTTCAGTATATGTTTGTATAGCCTACAAGTCAATGACTTTGTAACCACAGGGGAGGTAAGTGCTTAGTAACCTAGAAACATTTTCAGCTTCACATATCTCTATAAATGATAGTTCATGTTAATCTTCGAATCAAATGCTATAAACACTAAAATATAATGATGATCATGATTAATGTCCATTAAGACCTATATAATCTCCTAGACTTTAAGAAAGTAAAATACTAATCGAAACTCTTTAACATTCTATTGTTATGCTCAAAAATAGGTGAGAGAAGTGTTCCAAGATCACCATAATTTTGTTGACTTAAAAGGTGAAAGATGGTTAGTTGTGGAACAAATATTTTGAAATTATATCAAATGTGAGTATAAGATGGTCAATCTAAGATAAAGTGTTTTTCATCTTTAACCCTCTTAATATTGCAAAAGTGATTGAGTCTTTCATCCCATACTGTTTTGAGAATGGATCAACAACTTGTTTCACTATGAAGCTTGTGAGAATTAGTTCTTATCTTATAAATGTTCATTTTCTTCTTAATAGTAGTCAAGAAAGATATATATTTTTTATTTTCAAGATCGGGATTGATTACTTATAATATCTATGTTTATTTTTTCCCTCTAACTCTTTATTGCAACACAATTCCTCAAATTTTGAAGTAATAATTTTTTTAATATTACCCTTATTCTACATAATGATCTCCCCGTTTACCCTCCTATGGTCTAACCAACACAGGACATCTTTATGCCATCCCCACTTTGAGCCAAAGGTGGGGCTTTTTGGCTAGAGTTAGAAGCAATTTTAGGAAACCTCTTGGTTTTCATGTTCTATAACTTCTTCTTATACATAAGATACCTAGTCATAGTCATGCTTTCAATGTGGGAAATTATTGCTTCAATAAGGAGGATATGTTAGGGATTATTTCCTTTAATATTGAGACTATAGGTTATAAATTTCTTTTAGATATGTTCAATCTTCCTCCATGTCTCTTTGATAATATTGAAACCTCTAACCTCACATCCATATAAAATAACAAGATTGATAAGAGTTTCAAAGAGGAGTGTTTTTTAATCTCATATCCAAAGATTTACTTAATTAAATTATTTTCAAGTCCATAGTAATTTTTCCATCCTCCATTTATCCTTTTCGTAATAATATAATTCAAATTGAGTTTGTGATGGATGTTGATTCCAAAATATTTGTATGAAGGAACTTCCTCCAAGTAGTTGTTGTCATATATGAAAGTATCATATGTGATCTTTTTGGATTTAATTATCATGACTTCAGTTTTGTTAGTATTAAAAATCATGCACATATTGAAGCAGAAATACTAGAGGATTATTAGTTGCTTACCAAGATTGTAATGGCTCATAACAATGTAAACTATGAAACAGGAACTGTAAATGTAAAACAATAATTCTAGCCAAAAAACCCCAAAAAATCATGAAAAATGTTGATGTTGGAGTAACATTTTATTTTTTATTTTTTATTTTTTATTTTTCTGGGTAAATTTTCAACATTTTAAAAAAATGACAATAAAAGCGAATAAAAACCAATTTTTTGTGTGCAAAAGACACCTTGAAAACAAAAATTGTTGATGTTGTAATAACGTCTTTTTTTCAAGTGATTTTTCAACATTGTTTAGCAATAGCGTTAGGGATAAAATATCATGACTTTGAAAAACCTTAAAATTCCAATGATTTCCAGGCATGACATTCAAGACAAAATATCATGCCTCTAAAAAGCGTTAAAATTCCAACAATTTTCAGCCATGGTGTTAAATATAAAATATCATGACTCAGAAAAATATCTTAGGGAAGCCTTGAATGCAGAGGCTTTAATGTTTTTAATTTTTTTGTTGGGAATTAGACAACTTGAAAAATGGTTAAATAATCGAAATTCAAAAAGAACATTATGCATACTTAGGACATAAGTAAATTTAAAGTGTCAAAAATATGCCTTAAAAAAATTGTTGATGTTTTTCAAAATCCACATGAAAATTTACCAAAATTTTAAAAAACTTATTCACACTTAATACATTAAAAGATTTGAAGTGTCAAAAATAAGGCCTCTAAAAAAAAGAGGTTGATTTATCATCAATACTTTTCAAAATTAACATGAAAATCATTAACATTTTAAAAACAAAAATTTTCATACTTGATACATAAGAAAATTTAAAGTGTCAAAAATATGCTAAAAAAATGGTATACTCTGAATCAACACTATTCAAAATCAGATGATTTTTTGCTACCTAAAAAAACGCGTAATCAGTAAAGCTCCCATTTCAAAGTTTACATTGTTTCATCACCAAAAGAACAATATCGTCAGCATAAAGAAAAGAGTTATGACTATACCAGTGGGAATAGGGACAACAAAACCTACATCTTCTAAACACTCTTCTAGCATATCAACACCAAAAAGAGTAGGGGATAAGGGACACTCTTGTTTGACTCTGATATTGCATTTAATTTCTTTCTACCAATTCTCAGTGGTCTTAAGCTTGGAAATAGCATTCTCATACAACCTTGCCACAACAAACCTCAACTAGAGAAGAAGCATTATCTCTTCTAGCCTCTTGCATATAATTGTATTAGGAATAATGTCAAAAAAAATTCTAAAGTTAACAAAACAACAGAAGAGATCATTTTTAGTATTGTGACATTCCTCTGCAATGATCCTGGGAGTAACAAGATGGTCCATAGTTGAATAATATCTCCTAAACACAAATTGGCCTTTAGCTTTTGTACCATGGCTTTCAAACCATAGGCTAATCTTCTTTTCAAAAATAATTCCATACATCTCAACTAAAATGTGACAAATCATAATGGTCGTATAACTATATGGAATGTTTTTAATCCCCACTTTAAAGATAGGCATAATGAGGCTCTACATTCAAGGCTTGGGGAAGCCTTTCTTCAGTGCCAAACTAAATATCTCGTGTATGTGAGGGATGGGGATATGCCCTCCCATTTTAAACATTTCTCTTGGTAGCCTTTAATATCCTTAACTTTCCTATTAGCGAGCCACTTAACCCAAAACTCAAAGTCTTCCAAAAATAAGTTATCATCCTCTATAGGGGCATTCAAAATGGTGTCCATGACATTAGGGGGTTCATAAAGTTTTTTAAGCTAGGATTTCTAGTTCTTCAAGGGAATCAAATTGTTTTCTTTAGTTTTATGAATTATAATTTTCCTCCAAAACTTTCTAGGATCAGATTTAGAGAG
This sequence comes from Pinus tabuliformis, assembly GCA_031772625.1. Lineage (NCBI taxonomy): Eukaryota > Viridiplantae > Streptophyta > Pinopsida > Pinales > Pinaceae > Pinus > Pinus tabuliformis. Next base: position 764,613,152 of record CM062811.1, on the reverse strand, counting down.
GTGTAATAAATTTTCTTACATTTATTTACATAGTATATTTTATCCCTTTTAATAAGATATTTATACATATTTATCATATCAAGTCTTAAAGTTTTGTTAGAAGCATCTCTAATCGCTCTTCTAGCAATGTTACAATCATTATCATACCAAGGGTTTGTAGTTCTATTTATATGACCCCTCAGTAGAGAACTTGCTAATGGAAGCAAAGAGGGTTGTATTAGAATTATCATAGAGGTTTTTGATAGTATCCTTATAATTTAAGAGGTGTAAATCCCTATTTAAATCCTTTAAGAATGGATCCATTTTACTTTTTTCAAAAAGTAGGTGCCTTTGACTCTCTCAATTCTCTTACATGTGACAATTGTGCATGTAAAAGTTTAGAGTTAAGGTTTAAGTTCTATGAATTGAGTCAGGTTCATGGTCATTTAAGAGGTCAAAATTTACAATTTGGTTCGAAATAAGGGTATTGGATATCACATAATCCATGATATTACTGCCAAGCCCATGAATACAAGTCGTCTACTTTAAGTTTGGCCACTTAATAATGCCATTGCAAATTATAAGGTCTTGAGAACTTAGAGATTGACTAACTCAGTACCAAATAAATTCTCGATTAGTTCTTCAAAGCTTCTTTTGTATTTACAAGCTAAATCAAAGTCCTGATATAACCAACTAGGATTGAGGTTGGAATCACTACTTAGAAGAATAGGTTGATTAGTTTTTGTTCTAACTTTAAAGTCTCATAACAAGAGTATATTACCTTCATTCCTTAGACTATGAATATCCTTTTCTAAGGTATTATTAGGGGAATTCTTATCTAGATTATTTTTGTTATAAAATGTAGAGTTGATAGGTGTGAAATAACAAATTACGAAATAACTTCTCTTAGGGTTAATGTTTGAGGTTTCAATCCAAATGTATTGATTGAGAAGAACTATCTTTTGAAGCCGACTGTATGTGTGTGTGTGTTGTGTGTGTGTGTGTGCACGAGTGCGTGTGCATGTGTGTGTTATTTCTCCAATTCCTTTACAATAGGATCTCTTGTTCCATGCTAACCACAAATGAATCCATTGATGTGAAGAACCATAGACTCACAATGGATCAAACTTAACATAGTACCTTTATGTTATGGAAAACCATGATAGTTCCCAAAAAGGATATGGAGTGTTCCAAATTAATATTTATTACTCTCGTTTTAGTCTCTATCCCTAATAATAGCTTTCATATTTATAATTTTTTCCCATTTTCCTTACTATCCAGCTTCCCTTACCTTTTGAACCTCCTTCCTTAATTCAAATTGGCTTTTTGGATTGAGGCCTTCATTTGTAAATATCCCTGCCCTTTTTAATCTTGGAAACTTACTAAGTAAGCAAAATTTATGGTCACTACAACTTAGGTTAACATATATTAGTCTATCTTTATGCTTAAGTATCTTTCCCAACCTTCTTACTTCTATGAAAAAAGTTGTTTCAATTTATGAATTATTTTTTAGTTCTTTTACTATTGCTACTGTGTCATCGTCTTTATTCTCTTTTATACCATAAATTATAAGTTTCAAGGCTATTTTATTGTGCTTATGATCCAACTCAATTATTTTTTTCATTTCTTGTTTGATGGGTTTGATGTCTAACTTATTTTCCATACTACTTAGTGTCAAATTGTTATCTAGTTTTTCTTTTAACTATTTAGTCTCGTATCTCAAGGTGTAATTTTCTTTAACCATTGATTGTTTTTTATTTTCCGTTTATTGTAGCCTCTCTTCCACTTTTTGCTTCAAATCCAAATATTTTATTCTCTAACAATCTGAATTATATTTCAAACATTGTAGCTAATTCTATTTTATGTTCCACTTCTCTTTCTTCTCTTCTTTTTTATAATGAATCAATATGGTCAAAATGACACTCTAGGATGACTTTTCTTGGCCTCCACTTGCTAAGTTGAGGTTTTGAGAAATATGGTAAAGTGATCATAAATTAAAAACAAACAAAAAAGGTAAAAGGAAAGAAAATAAATAGAAGGAACTTATGTGCTTGGCCTATGAGAAGTGGAGTATATTGCTACAAAGTTCTGGTAAGTATATTGTTGTGAAGTAATTTCCAATGTAATGTTGTGAACTATAAAGTATCTACCTAACTAGGTAAATGTTCATGGCACCCCAAGTATTCATTGTATATATAATAATAATAAAAAATTGATGCACACAATTCACTTCAAAAAATTATCAACAATGTATGGTATCATGGAAAAAATCTCCCAAAAAACATAAATGTGTAGATTATAATTATCATTTCATAATGGGATGATCTGTTGTTATGTATTTATATTTAATATTTATTGAATAAAATATTTTCTTTATTTAAAATTTGAAATATAACAAATACATTTAATACAATATTTTATTTTATTTTAAAGAAAAAATGTCATATATATTCATAAGGAATATATACTATTCAGACAGTCCTTCAACTTATAAAAAAAAATGCAAGATTATATTATATCATCTTTTTTGTAAGTTAATATTTCATTACCTAAAAATTTTACATTACATCATTCCAAACATCTGAGACTAACATATTCCATATCATTATTGGTCTCAATTTTCCACGAGGGAAACCAAATATGTTGACCAATGAAGTAATAACATGAGTCAAAATATAGAGTCTAAAATAAGTAATCAATAAGAGCTCATAGATAATGAGTACCACGAAAAAAAAAAAACAAAACAAAACAAAACAAAACAAAACAAAACAAAACAAAACAAAAAACAAAAAACAAAAAACAAAACAAAACAAAAAAAAAAAACCAAAAAAAAAAAAAAAAAACAAACAAACAAACAAACAAACAAACAAAAACAAACAAACAAACAAACAAAAACAAACAAACAAACAAACAAAAACAAACATACAAAAAAAAAAAAAAACAAACAAACAAAAAAAACAAAACACACAAAAAAAAGGAAAAAAAAAAAGAAAAAAATAAAAAAAAATAAATAAAAAAAAACAAACAAAAAAACAAACAAACAAACAAACGAAAAAACAAACAAAAGAAAAGAAAAGTGATCAATAATCCGATAAAGTCATTGAAGAATGAGCTTGTGCACTGGCACTGACAGGGGAATAAGGCTTGAGTTCACATTGAATATGTCTTTCCACATGAGCTAGTCAATCATCCAAGCTAGTCAAACAAGAGCGTTGATGATGATGCACCCTCTTTATCTCATTCAAGGAAGAAATAATGCCATTTTGATCTTTGTGTTTCTTTTTCAGGACTCTGCCCAAAATATTTTTCAGTATCCAATGGAGGGTGATAGAATTCCAATATTATTTTTGTCTTCCCTTGGTGTGAATAGGGTTAGAAAGTAAATCAGTTAGTTACTCCGTGATCTCAAAGTCAGAATAATATTGGTGGTTATTAATAGTGTACGTTTCGAGCTGGAAAATTTCTTCACATATATTCATAGTGGTAGAGTGGAAAATGACAGTTGCTTCCTAGGCCTAGGCCTGGGCATGCAATTGGCCTTGCCAGCCTCTACCCAAATACCCTTGAAACTATGCATGTTTTTTTTAGGCATTTTATCCCAAGATAAAAGGAATCGATTTAGACAATTGACCCACACCAAACCCAAGTGAAGTAGGAGTTTAAATAGATGGAACCGGAGACAAGTCATACACAATGGTTTAGGTTCTATAATCAATGTTATGAAAAAGGACATAATGTTAAAATTAAAAATCCAACATTCACTAAGGTAAACCACTACTATACTTCATCTCACTCATTTGTTACTACCTCAACCAAAAACCAAAATTGAATAGTTATTTACTCATTCTCGGAAGGCCTTGCCTAGAAATAATGGATGGTAACATCAATTGTTGAGTAGGCAACATGACCATCACAAACAATCAATATAAAAAAAAATTATGTCCTTTATCCTCCTATTTAGTCATTATTTGAATTAAAATTCCCAACATGGGTGCAAGAAGAATAAGAAGATAACATCCATACTTCCACCTACCCCATTTGCATAATTGACAAGGATTTTGGTAGCAAGAAAGTTGATGAGGATACTTTTATTTTCAATTCTCTACAAAATAAATACCTTATGTTATACAAATTAGTGGCTTACATGGTGGATAACTGTCTATATTTTTTTATAACCAAGAGAGAGATGTGTGGGTCAAATTTTTCATAACAAGATCCAATAATCCTATTACTAGAACCATAGAGATATTCCCCTTTAAAACTTAGAAAATCAACAAAAAACTTATTGTTGATCAAGATAAAAAAAATTACTAGTTGTTTTTAAAAATCATGTTACAAAAGTTTCACGAGATCATAAGGAGATGAATGGAATCCATCCCTCCATATGTACCCAACACATTTATATAAAGAAGATTACAAACCTGTCAGAAAAACTTGAAGGATGATGGACCCTATAGTTAAAGACATTGTAAAAGAGGAAATGAAAAAACTCTTAGATGTTTGGTTCATCTACCCAATCTATGATAATGAGTGGGTCTCACCCTTAGTCATTGTCCCTATGAATAATGGTTACTGGAGAGTATGTGTAGACTATAAGGATATTAACAAAGCCACTAGGAAATATCATTTTCCTTTTCCATTTATTGACCAAATCCTAGATGTCTTAGTAGGAAAGGAATAATTCTTTTTCTTGGATGGATTTAGTGGATACAATAAAATGAAATATATCCAAAAGACTAAGACAAAACCACCTTTAACTACCCCCATGGTACATTTTCCTGCAATCATTCTTCTTCTTCTTTTTTTTCTATGCAGTGCTCCTATCACCCTCCAAAGATTTATAGTGTGTATCTTTTCAAATGTCAACCTTGACATTGTATAAATATATATGGGTGATTTCACACCTTATGGTAACTCCTTCTAGTAGGCCTTATTCAATCTTGATAAGGTTCTTCAAAGGTGTGAAGAGATGAATCTCTCCCTTAGTGATGAAAATTGCTACTTTCTTATGAATGAAGGGGTTGTCATGGGGCATCGATTATCTTCTAAGGGAATCATGGTAGGCACAAACAAGGTGAATATCACAAAATATCTTCCCATTCATAAAAAGTAAAAATATCTTAGAGTCTTCCTACGCAGTCATGCAGTTTACTTCTTGTTGTTGCTACAACACCCTCCTAAATTTTCTCTATATTCTAATTTTGGAGCCTACTTTCCATCATGTGAACTGTTACTTTTGGTCATCAAGTGTAGTTTTATGTTTCCACACACATTTCAAGTGTAAATAGCCCTTACTAAGTGTCATCAAATCACTAAGAATAATTATAGCACACTTTTGAGTCATAAGCACCTTCTAGTCACAAAACGACACTTATGTGTCGCAATTGCACATGCTTTGTTTTCTGTACGTGGAGATTGTTTGTGAATTGGAATTTTGATTTATATTTATTAGTCTCAGGTCCTGTTATAGTTTTATTGATGCATTGAGATGTGTAAATCTTGATCATACCTCTAACTCATTGTGTTTTTCCATGTTTCACACCTTCCATACTTAGTCATTTTTCTGACCTCGCAACCTCTCTTCTAGGCTAGGAGGAACGCATTGCGCACTTCTTGAGCCTAGTACTAAAACCCCTTGTTAGATCGGAATGCACCCTATGCCACCCTAAGTCTTTCATCTCTCTCCAGTGCACTTTGCAATCCTAGTCAAAAGGACCCTTCTCCGTGTTGCTTACTCTTCCTCTCTATGCTAGCCCTACCTCTTGTTTCCAAGTGTTTCACACTACGCACTTCTAGTGGGTAGTGATGCCCCTCCTTGTGCATTGGAACTGCACCTTTCACCCTCCTTATGGCACTGACCTTCCTCCCTAGCACATGGTGAAGTCCTAGTGAACATTCCTTGCAGCCTTGCCTCTTGGAACTACACCATGTATTCGCATTACCTTCTCTTCTAGAGTTGTGCATGGCATAGTATCAATGAGTATTCCTTGCCTCCCTATTTCTTACAAGTTCACTTAGAACCCAAAAGGCCCATCTCTCTCCCTTGTGCATTGTTGATCCACAATTGGTACGTTGCATGAATCATCGTAGAGTAAGAGATTTATGGGCTAATGTTTGCTTGCCATGAGTGATCCATACCTGCAAGTGTTCTCAGTAAGCATGTAAAATATGTTTGAGGAGATCTGATAAGAGAAAATTTCTAAAGAGGAATTTTGAAGACAAAGGCACCATGTTGCAATATTTGAAGGAATGTTGGATTGTGATGATCAAAGTGACCCATGAAGACTCCATAATCTCTCTAGACCCTTTGGAGGGTATAAATCAACTACAATGAAAGATCTATTACAAGTATTGAACACATAATGGTGGTGTCATCACTTAAAGAAATTCATGTCACAAGTCCCTCGGTTCTAAGTCATTGATGGAAATGACTTGTCTTGTTGTCGTCATATGATGATATGGAAAATGATGATGTAATTTTGGAAAATATTGTAAATGTAAATATGTGGAAGTCCAAGAGTCACATATGGATAAAAGAGTCACTAGGAAAGGTCCAAAAGTCTTGTAGAAGTTCAAAGGTCATATTAGAAGTCCAAGAGTCATGAGGGTAGTTCAAGAGTTATGGGGATATGAAAGGTCATCCCTCTTGTTATAAAATAAGCCTCGTTACTCAAGTAAATTAATTTTCACCTTGGCTTCTCAAACTAGGAATTAGTGAGAATATTGTTCTTTTGGGGAGAAAGTAGTAGCTTAATGCTCCACTATTGAAGCTAGTGGTGTCTCATTGTAACAATGTATCTTGAAACTTTCACTTAATAATAGAAGCTCATTGATCTAAAACACTTTCATGGATATATCATGAATGTTGTAAGACTACTCTTTAAATGTTTTCGTTATGTGTTTATGCTCTCATGTACTAAAGAAATTGAACTACTTCACTGGATTTGGTGCTCATCTTGTTGAATGTGTGTTGTATTTGATTTAATGATTGTTATGTCTATGTGAACTATTTTGTTAGATGGTTAATGACTCTTTCATATGTATATGTGTATTTATTAGAATAGTACTATTACTTTTATTCTAAATACTCTCTTTCGCTCCCCTTCTAGTGAAAGAACCTTGATACATATTACAATTGAACATTTCAGAAGGCATATTTAATTTCTCATTTGAAAGTACATGTGTGTTGCTCCCTTATGCTAATTATTGTAGTCAAGGAAAATATTTAAGATAATGATAGTCAAACCATATTTTGAATGGGGATCCTACACCAAATGGTATGAGGTCTAATTGGGACTTCATATCGGGGAGAGCCCCCATATGTTGGTGGTTTCTAGCACTGTCAACATTCTGTTGTTAGAAAGAGGGAAACCCTTTTATGGATAACAACTAACCACATTCTAACAAATAATCTTCCGTGCAAGGCAGTAATGATCCGATTTCAACAACAAATAATTGTCCCAAGAGAGTGGAGTCCTCTCATCTAGGTCCAGAACGTGATTTTGAGTTCACTTACAATAAACTCCAAACAATCTAACCTACTCGTCAGTTTACAAGAGCTCTTGGATTACTTTATGTCGTTGTGTTCCTTCCTCATAAGCCAACAAAGAAAGAAAAAACTTTTTTGTGTGTATTGGTTTCTTTAGTGGAATATTTGGTTATTGAAACCCTTGAAGAGTTATTTGATTCTACTGAAATAATACAACAACAATGGGCCTTCCACCTAATGAGGAAAATATAGACAAAGACGGGGATGATTTTTCACTTTTTTATGAAGAATAACCAAGAGAAAAAGAACATATTGGTTACAACAAGGATTTGAACAGTGAAGGAGAAGACTCTTTAAAATCAGAGAGTGAGGAAGAGAAAGAAGGAGAAGACATGGATAATGAACAATTGGATTGGATGGCCAAACGGTCACTTTCTGTTCCAGGAAATCTGCATCACATGCTTAAGAACCTATAAAATATGCTCTCTATGTTTGATCCTGACAAGAAGACAAAAGTTGAGGACCACATTGATGACTTCTACATGCATCTACGAATGCTAGAGATATGTTATGATGATGTCACTTGTAGACTTTTCCCATACACTTATTGTAGCGGTTGCAAAACCCTACAAACTTTTGGCTTGCATCCAAATTTCATAGACTTCCTTGGTTTTTCCTTTGATGGTTGCAAACACTCAAGCTCACCTCATGAGCTCTTGTGAAGCCTTTTCACCCATTTGCTTGTTTGACCAATGATCATCTTTTGGCATATTGATTGCTTTGTGATGCTTGTGATCTTGTTCTGGTGATTTTGAAGGTTTGTATTTGTGTGCTTGGGTTGTCTTCACTATGTAAAAATCCATTGTACTCACACACAAAGTTGTAAGCACTAATGCACAAGTGTTGCCACTGTCATCCGAAGGTCTATCTCAAGTGTCGCACTTATCACTCTCAGCTCTAAGATAGTCTCACTGAGGGCATTTTTTTTCTTATTGTATTGGTGGTCTGTGTTGTCTCGTCATCGAAGTATGCTAAGTGTGTGATCACAATGTCGATTCTGGACAAGTTCACTTGCTTTCAACATAACCATTTTCCTAAAAATCTGTCTGACCGGACAACCCTCTTCCACCGGACCCCGACTTAGCTGCATTGTGCAGTCTTAAACCTCAATGACCTAGCTCTGCTACCTGAAACTACGTAGTGCTTGAGGTTGTCCTCCAAGTCAGCTTCACTGTGCAATCCCAGAGGTGAGCAGTCTGTCTTCCTCCTAGAACTGTGCAAAATATTTCCTCCATGTCCCAACTAAACTGCACATTTCTCAAGCAGAGTCATCAAGCCTCCTTCCTGTCTATCAATAGCCTGCACTTCTCTGATACCTGGGTCTGCACTGTCCTCCAAAACTGTACATACATGCCTAGCTAGTCCTCTGCTTCCTTGCTCTGCACTGCCTTAAGAAATTATGCAAACATGTCAAACAGGCCCTCTATTTCCTATCTGACAATGATCTCCAAAATTACTCAGTCATGACCAGCAGGTCCCTTGCAGCCATGTCATGCCTTGCTCTTAAAAAATGCACAATCATGCCTATCAGGTCCTCTGCTTCCTTTCTATGCACTATTCTCCAAAACTGCGCAGACATGCCTAGCTGACCCTCTGCTGCCTATCTTGCACTGCTCTAAGAAATTTTGTAGAACTGTGCAGCAGGTCCCTTGCATCCCAGTCATGTTTTGCTCTCAGACATTGTGCAGAATTGCACGACAGACCCCCTGCAACCCTATCTTATCTTCCCTACAAGAACTGCGCAGAAGTAACCCCCTAGGGTCCCACCTTGTGGCTACCACTGGTGAACTTCACTGCACAATTCTACTTCCCACTGGTCACTGCGTAGATTTTCTCAACAATGAAGGATGTCCTCCCAAAGTTGCTCATTCCAGCCTGAGTTGTGCTCTGCACTGTCTCAGTGAGTTTCCCTCCCTCCCTATCACCCAGAACATGAGAACAATGCATCATGCTAGACTAGGAGGTTTTGGATTTGATGTCATCCCGTCATGAGTGAATTGCAGGAACAGGTACACTGATAGATCATGGTGAGACGACGAACAGAATGAAGAAGGAGCACACATGCTAGAAGACTTGCTTGCAGCTAGACAGGTGTACCAAGCATATCAAGAAACAAGTGAAAGGAAAACATGCATTGAACCATCATGCAAGACCAAGACCATTGAAGACTCCGCAACACTATGCCATGTAGAGGAGAAGACAAAGCACACTGAGAGTGCATCCATCACTCAAAAACGCAACAACTTGACATGGACACCAAATTCAACCAGTACATGTCAAAAATGTCATGTCAAGCTATGTCATGAGTTGTCTTGGCCACATCACTAATATAATGTAAATTGAAGTCCAATGGACGCACACAAAAGTCGAAGAGTCATGTCAATTGAAAATTCATGGGAATTTAAATAGTCACGAGGGTAGTCCAAGAGTCAAAAGCATCAAGCATCAACCTTGGCTGTATATACCCCTCCCATTGTATGAGCAAGGACTTTTGACCTTGGCTCCTCCCACATAGCCTTGCGATTATGTAGTCTGTTCTTTGAGGAGCGAGGAGTGCCTCCAATGTCCCACTACTGGGACTAGTGATGTATGGTGTATAGATGTGTCTTGGCACTTTCCCTTAATTTAGAAGCCTGTTAAGGCCAGCATGTTTTCACACATGTTTTATGTATGTTTGTAAGACTACTGTTTAAACATTTGTAATACTTGTTTACTTAACCTGTACTAAGATAGTTGAACTACTTTGGTTGTTTTAGCACTGTTGACGGTACTGGACCCACAATTAGACCTCAAACTGTTTGGTGTAGGAGTCCCAGCAGTGGGGCATACAATTATGCCTTGACCGCGATTTCATACAGAGACAAGTAAGATGACCATGTTGGTAACAAGGGTGTGACAACTGTAGTAAGTCAAGGAAGGTGCATGAGAGGTTCTAACACAAAGAGGGTGAGGTGAGAACGCCCCCTGGAACACACGAGAACACACGAGAAAAGATGCATCACCGGATGGAAAGAAAGATAGCTAGCAATCCAAAGTGATGTTCAAACCAACAACACATCTGCAACAAGATTCATACAATTCCATAGAAAATAGTTCATACACAAATGTGTAAATTAAATAACATACATTTCTACAGCAACCAGAATAGTCCAAATACAATAACAACATATGCATGAAAACATGTTGGCTCTGTTATATTAAGAAACGTAAGTTCCAGTCATACAATACATCCATGTATCCCCGCTAGTGCCAATAATGGAACATTACAGCCACAACCACCTGCTCCTCCAAAGAGATATATTAGCTCTGCGCAATGAAGAAGCCAAAGCTCATTATAATATTGTCCAAGCTTTCTCGAAGATACTCCTATCGGAAGATTGGTTGACCAAAATCCTTTACAATGAGTTATGAGGATCTATTTATAGAAAAGGGTGGGGTGACCCTTGATATTCCCCTTTGTGACAGTTCATCTACCCTCATGACTCTTCATCTACTCTATGATTGTTACATCCAACTATCGACACTTGAACTTCCACTTGACAAGACGTTACATTGCAATGCACTTGTGCTCATGTGAGACAAAACAACTTGAGCAAGCCATGTAAGACATCACTGAAACTCGGCCCGTTGTGGTTAGACAACTCTTTGACATGTTTGTGATGGTGAAGGTGGTGAGCTGATGCCAAGCTTGGTCATCTGTGATGGTGTGCATGCACTCCATGGTGACATCTTGCTGAAGCAAACTCTTGCCTTTGTTGCATCTAGGTGCATTGGTATGGATCCTACATCCAAATCATTTGCTCGCATGCACATGGTCTTCTTAGTTGTGGCCGAACTAACAACACACTGATGAATAGTGTCCATTATGATCTTCTAGTGTGTGTTGGTGGTCATGTGCATCAACCATCAATTGCATGTTCAGCTCCAGTCGGACTTTCTTCTTGTCTTTGTCTCGGTGAGTGTGCCAAATCGGTTAGATCCCATGTGTGCGCACAATGACATGCATGTTGCTGAATTCCCTTGCATGCGATCAACAAAACCACTCACCATGTTTTCTCTATGCCAACTATTGGGATGACTCTATAAATTGTATGGGTGTAGTGTCATTCGTCTATGCATGTTGCGCCCCCTGTTGTACCTGCTGCTATTGTAACTCATTCTCTTGTTTATGCAGCTCTTGTTCTTCCTTAAGTTGCTGCTTGAGCACATGCAACTCCTTCTATATTCCATTCTCCACCTTCGCGCGATATTCATGTCATGTCATCACCTCATAGCCTGAGTATCCAAAGTTGCTTTCATCACAAGTGGATTTGCTTGAGCTTGCAACTTTGTTCTGCCTCTATGTTGTCAAAAACCTTCCTCTTGCATTCGTTGCATCTGGTATGTTTCCTTCAACTGCTATTAATGGTGCTTCTTGCTATGATGTTACTGCCATCATATCTTGATGTCTTTTTATACGAACATCTTGATGTCTTCGTGGGTAGGCAAGTTCATAGATACTTGATCGACTCCATACCCAAGCATACTCTGAATGGTGTCTTCGACTCTGCTCTCCCGGAAACCATTGTACCTGTGCTTTTGAGAGGCAGATGAACACCTACGATACCTAGAGACATGGAAACACTCATGGCAAACAATATGTCAGTTGAAAACCAAAATGAACATGAGAACTTACTTGCAACATACCTGTGTGACTGGTCATGAAGGTTGCACAATTTCTACCGAGAGGTCGGGAGACTGACTGCCAAGATTGCGCAAGACATAGTCCAGGATGTCAAGAGGTTGACTCACTGTTGTAACTGCGCAATTCATAGTCTAGCTTGGCTTTCTGGGGACTGAAACTGTGCAATGCACAATTTCAGTTAGTAGTGACATGCAACCACCAAAATGCATTGCGCAGTTTCTGGGGCCAACAGGACACTGCCTCCAAGAATCGCGTAATGCAAGCCTTGAGCTCAGTGCTTGGCCAGACTTGTGAAATTTCTGGAGGGAAGGCAGATACTTCACTTCCGAAAATGCACAGTGCTAGTCAGGAAAGGCACAGTCCAGGCCAAGGTAGCCTAGTCCGGTCGACGGGCGATTGAAAATATGAGAAGTGTGAATGCATGAGGATATGAGTCCAAACACAAGCGAATGATCATTCATGCAAACAACAAGCACAATATTTAGGAAATGGGAAAGCATGCAAGTGTGTGAAGTGAGTCGTCATAACAGTGACCATCCATGCAAAAACAGTTCCATGCAAGCGACAACAGTGAGATGCAAATGAAAATTGAAATGGTGCTAGTACAAGCTAGTATGCATGTAAACGACAACAAGCACTCACTGAAATCGAGAAGACAACACTCAAACAAAAAGTGACAAAAATGCAACCCAAGTCATGAACAACAAGCTTACCCCAAGAAAACTGAGCTGAATGTGTCAACGATTCATAAATGTAATGTGGGATGCCAGAGCTGCAAGGTTGATCTGATGAATGAACTCTGCAGCATCCAGTTTATGATTTTGATAAGATCGAGGTTGTGATGTGCATGCCACAAATCTAGGAAAAGCGACACTTGGTGGGAGGTTTATGAGATGATCCTTGCATGTAACCTCCAACTGCTAAAAATAAATCCCTAAATCAAGGGATGCTTTTGCATGTTTCCTTGGGAGGAGCAACCCATGCATGCAAATCAGTTTTGCTCGGTCCCGGAGGGAACCGGTCAACTCAACTGCACATGCAAGAGCCTTCTTAACTACTGGGAGAAAATGCACATTTCTGGGAGGGAGATGGGCTAGATGCCCAGGAGATTTGTAGAATTTCTAGGCAAAGGAGCTGATTGTTGCCCGGGATTGTGTAATTCTTGGGTTGAGCAACCTTGCTGGGAATAATTGTACAATTTTCTTAGTGAAGCTTGTCTGGAAGATTTGTGCAATTCTCGAGCCCAACAAGCTACCAAATAGAATTACATAAATTCTGGAGGGAAGGCTGATTTCCCTCCAGAATTGTGCAATTTCTTGAGGGAGTTGCTCAGCCTGCAGCTGGACCAAGTCCAGAAGAACAGCCTGTGAGGGGAATGCAACAAGCTCTGATGGACAGGCTATCATTTTGCAAGAAAATCATTGAAGCTTGTGTACTTGACGAAGCAAGACATGTTGCTGTGAAAGATTGGTAAGGAGGCTCCAAAACGAAGCTAAGGAAAAATTTTGGAGGTTGGTTGTAGCCACTACAACACTTGGCGACACACTGGTAGAGCTCCAGCTCTTTGAATGGACCTTGTTCGTGAAAAGAAAGTCTAACACCTCCCGAAGTATTGTTCAGTTCTCAGTTCTTCTTGGTTTCACACTAGCTCAATTGTAAGATGTAGCATCTACCAAGCTCTTGGTCGATTGACACACATTCTAAGCCAAGGCAACACATTTGTTTCAATTGGTACTAAGGGGTATATTGGTGCACAAGCAGTATAGTTGTCAGAGTCTTAGTTTCATCTTTGGTGTTTCTCTGCTGCCAACAGGCCTAGACAGTACCCCAGCAAAGCCGCATAGGAACAAAAGCATGGCTCTGCTTCCAGTGAGCCTGGTCAATACCCCAACAGAGTTACTTGCATCACCTCTCTGCGCAGGAAGCCTTTCTCTTCTTTTGCCTTATTCATTTTCTTTTTTCATTTTTCATTTTTTTATTTTTTCCTTTTTTCCATAACTATGAATAGCACTTATTCATTTCAGAGGCAGAAGAGGGATCCCAACTTATTGAGAGAAGAAGAGGTTGTTCCTATAAAGAGGTATTTTATTATACCTTTGACGTACATGTTAAGGTTTTCCCCCTCACCTTACTCTATTTGAACCAACCAAAAGTAGGTGACACTAGTTAGTGCACAAGCGTTGTGTTTTCACCAAGGTTCACTTCACATAGTATGTATTTCCCATCGACGTGTCATGGAATAAAAGTAACAAGTTCTTCATATAGAGGTGAGATGACAGATAACCAAGTAGTGATAGCTGTACAAGGCCTCTTGTATTTCACCTATCTTGTTTCAAGATTCATACATGGTTTCATGCGAAACTAACCTACGAACAAAACAAGCAAACAAACAACAAAGAAAAGCAGAAGCAGAAGCAAAAGCAAAAGCAAAGCAAGTGAGAAAACAAGCAAGTATACCAACAAACAAACAAAGCAAGTAAGCAAATAAGCATGCAATAAAATGAACTGAAAGCAAACACTACTCCTACTCCTAAGCTAATAGTGCATGGGCTTGATCATGTGAAGTGATATTTCCAATGCAGCGATTGGCGCATTGGTTGACCCATGTTGGTGAAGGCTTAGTCTGTAAGCAACCCAATTGTGCGAACCTACAATCAAGAAAGATATAACAATGAAGAAAAACACACTTCATGTTCAAAAGTCTCCCAGGACATAAGTGAATGTAAGTACATGACAAGCAGTCCATGGACTTATCATGGTGTTGTGCGACACTGCCTGCAGGTTTGAAGCATACGCATACTCTTGACTGTGACATGCAAGCAATGAAAGAAACAAAGACAAATTGCGTCGCACACATGTGATTGCAATGTAAAGATTCCTCCAATGCATGAGCGATGGCATCGTGCAGTTCAAGTGGAGGAAGCATGATCTATGTGTGAGATTGATCTTCAATGCATATAGATGAGTGATGAGGAGCCTCGGGTGATTGAACAATTTCCTGATTAGAAGTGAAACCAAACTTACGAAAGCGAGGGCCTGACATAACCATCAGCTTGGGCTGAAGTGCCTCGACAGTCTGGGGGGTTTTGACTTCATCGTTAGCTAGATCATCATAAATCGGTGGCTTTGAAAAATCAACTGTAATAGAATCATGATCATGATCGAATATGGGAGTAAATGGATCACAACAACCACAGTCATAAAAATCAATGATTTCATTGGCATCCTCATGATCTGATCAATCAAACAGAGGGGTAGATGAGAAGCGAACAAATTCATCCTCTGTGTTTCCAAAAAAGGAAGATGAAAAATCAAGTGTATTTTCAATGACTAATTCATCCTCTCCATTATTGGATGATGGACTGACATCTGTGTGTGTCCTGCGAGTGATCAAGAATGGGTGCATCCGTAGATGAAGATATACATGCAGAATCATGGATGGTAGGTTCACCAAAAATGTCAGGAAAGAACAGAGGGGGTTCAGATGGAAGGGAGTCATCCCTCATCGAGTGTTGATGCTCAAGCTCCCAATCATACTCTTCATGAATGACAGTGCATGTTGGTTGTGAAACACCAACTCTGTCGATGGCTTGATCCTCGCTCACAACAAGTGTAGATTCGGGAGTGGAAGAACACAAGGCAATATCATCCGAAGGATTATCTGAGTACGAAGACAGAGGTTGTGGTATGAAATGCATGAGACGACTCGATGGACTCACAAAAAAATCTGCGTGAAAATTAAGCGAAGTGATGTTGGGAGGATGTGACAACTGAACTGATGTGTGAGCATGATCTCCCACATCACTCTATAGTGGTGGAGCTGTTTGATGAGGGGACGACTAACAGTCACTTGTGACAGTGACCATATCCCTCTGTGACTGCATAGATCCATCACTAAAGAATACTGAGTGAGGCTTGATTTCAAACTTCTTTCAATTGGCGACTCCGCTAGGGACAACAGTATTGTTGTTCCTAGTTTGGGTTAATTTAATCCGATCAGGGCTCAGCTATTTGTTTTCTTGCTGTAACTGATTTGTCTATTCCTGTAGGAACTCAAACTTTAAGTCTGAGTAGTTTCTTCAGACCTCTTTTTTGTTTTTTCTTGTGAACTGTTATATACGCAGTTTTGTCAGGTTACAGAGGCGTATGTACGCAAGTTTCCCCATATGAACCTGTGTATACGCAGGTTTCTTTGGGCTGAATCGCATATACACGCAATTGTGTATTGACACAGTCGCGTATACCCTAATTTTCCAAGATTTTTTCAAGTCTTTCTGTCTCAGAAGATTTGTTTGCTGGTCTGAGTATTCCCTAAGCAGTCAGTTTTTGTTGTCAGTCTTTTGTTTTGCAGCAAGTTTACGGTTTCGAATTCTCTCCTGTTGTGGAAAGTTTTGGTCTTGTTTTGTTTTGTTGCAAGTGTCATCATTTGTGTTTGAGCACACGAGATTTCTTTCTGAGAATCTTGGTTGTTCTAGTCTTCCAGAGCAGAAATATTGGTTTCAATCTTTGTGACAAACTTTATCTTTGTGATCTTCTTTCTTTGTGTCAAAACTGCATCTTGTGGCCATGTGCTTTTCTTTCTTTTCGAAAGTTGTTGATTGACGATTTTGAAAGTTGTATTTCTTGATCCTTTGATCATTGTCACCAAGCTATTTTTGCTGCTTTTTGGTTGTTTAGGGCATCTTGAAACACCTATTTTGTTGAGTTTTCGCCCATATTGAGTTGATAACTTGCAAAGTGTTTTTGTTGCCTATTTTTCGGTCTTAAAGTCTTCAATAGTATTTGGAGCGCTTTTGAAAAGTTATGTTTTTTTTTTTTTTTTTGGCTTTTGTGAAAAATAAAACTTCTTAAAAACTTGGTTTTTGCTTTCTTTTGCCTTGTTTTGATTTGGTTTCTTTTTGTGAGTGAGAGTGCATTTTGTTTGTCTTAAGATTTGCTTTTAGTGTTTGGACGAAAATTAGCATTAGGAACTTATATTCTATCTAAACATCTAAGGTGGCTAATTAGAAGCGATAAACAATTTGCTTTCATTCTTTGCTTTAGAGTAATCTTAAATTCTTGCATCTTCATTACACCTTGCATTAGGATAGTTTGCATGGTTAAAGCATTAGTAATCTTTTTGTGAGTGTGAAGTGTGTTGCAAGAAAAGAAAAGAAAAAAGTATTTTGTTTTTTAGGAGTTTCATAGAACCCACATAGAATTCTCTTTTCATCGAAGGAAAAATGATTGCATTCATGTAGTTACTTTTTCATTGATTCCGATTGAGTCATACACACATCATTAGTTTCACTTCCGTTTTGTCCCTTTGACTTAAAAAGAACAACCTTTAAAATCAAGCGCTAAATAAAATATACTAGAACTTTTTTTATATTGTCAATTTAGACACACCAACAAGTTTTAGGATATTTAGGGCCTTGGATTAGGCGAGTGGAGAGAAAACTCTCCAAGGCAACTTTAAACTGTCAAACATAAAAGTCTGAATAAAGAGTGCAAATCCAATAGCGTTAGGGAGACCAGGGAAGCTACGGATCTAGGAGTTAAGCACAAGGGTTTTTGAAGATAAGGAAGAGAGATACCCCCTCTCCTACTTGTCGGATCTTACCTCAAGACTGTTCCGCCTGGCTTTTGACACGAGTTGGTAACCTTAGTTCCTTATCCTAGGGATCTACACAGGTGGCTGCAGAGGGGAATCTCGTAGCACCTGAGGTCAACGTTGTATCACTCTCAGCAGTACTTCTGGAGGGCACCCTTGCGAAGCTTGAGGGCTTGCACCGGCACAGGCTGTTGTTTGGAAGTTAGTGTAAATTCCTCTGATACCTTCGCTGGTAGGCCTGGGCTGTCATTATCCCAGACTATCTTTAGAAGGCCCCTACTTCACTTTCTTGTATTTTGGTGTCTAGTCCTCATCACTCGGAGCGGAAATACTTGAAAGTTGTTTGACTGGCTGACTTCTTTTAGGGACTTTATAGTTGAGTGCTCTTTGCTCCTTATATATAGTTGGCTTTAGGTATTTTTGTCTAGTCACTTTTGGATTTTCGATTCTGAGTGACTAACCTACCACTCCGCCGATTTTGAAAGGCTTTTGATCTTTTTTTCAAAAGTTGTGGAGTTGCCTCCTCAAGGGCAAAGGTTTTGATTGTGTGTCTATCTTCCTTGAAAAGTCATTTCTACATTCCCGTAAGGGAAGGGTCTGCAAATACGTTAGATATGGCCAATATTCCTGTGGAAACCAACCAAGGTACCCTCCCAAAAGGGGATCCTTGTGCTTTTCCTTTATTTGGAAACGTTGGTACTCCCTTGATGACCACTTTGAATATTCCTGGATTGAATGTTGGACTACTAGTTTGGTTGTGGTCCACTTCGAATATTCCAGATGTTCTTGAAGCTTCTCAGATGAATACTTTATTTTAGGGGCATCACATGGATGTTAATTGTTCATCTTCTTTCAAAGAGAAATCTAGGATTCCTCTCTCTCCTCCTTCTTGTAATAAGAAATCTAAAAAGAGGAGAAAGAGGAAGACGAAGAAGAAGAATAATTTTATCCATTCATCATCAACCTCTACAAGTCATGTTGAAGATGAGCCTTCAACCGCTGCAAGGCATGTTAGGGGCACAAGCCTAGTCACTGCGAGTCATACTAGCACCTCATCATCAACCTCTGCTAGTCATGTTGAAGATGAGCCTTCAGCCACTGCAAGTCATGCTGGGGGCACAAGTCTAGTCACTGCGAGTCATACTAGCACCTCATCATCAACCTCTGCTAGTCATGTTGAAGATGAGCCTTCAGCCATTGCAAGTCATACTGGGGGCACAAGTCTAGTCACTGCCAATCATACTAGCACCTCATCATCAACCTCTGCTAGTCATGTTGAAGATGAGCCTTTAGCCGCTGCAAGTCATGTTGGGGGAATAAGTCTAGTCACTTCAAGTCATACTAGCAAAGAGTCACTGACCTCTGCAAGTCATGTTTTGGACTCTCCTCAAACCACTGCTAGTCGTGTTGGTGGAATGGATGTTGATAAGAAACCTAGACGTAGAAGTTTTAAACCTAAGTTCCCTTGTAAGATATGCAAAGGAGACCATCTTACTCATTTGTGCCCTGGTATTCCAGATGTACAAAGGATATGGTCCAAGTTTAAAATTTCTTCTACTTCCTCGATCTGATATGGTTCCCCAACAGTCCCATCAACGATTGGTTGATAATGTGGTTGAGCCAGTGCAATATATGGCTCATTACACTCCTCTTTTGGGGGGTGAAATGCCTAACAAAAGAGTCTATTTGATTTCTAGTACAGAGTCTTCTGATATAGGGGGCATTCCAGTTGCTTCGAATGTTCCCCCTCCAAGTTCTAGGAGTGTCTCCTTTGATTGCGTTAGTCTTATCTAGCCTCGTCTTCCTTCTGCTGCACCTTTCCAAATAAAGGTCAGAGTTAATTCCATAAATGTCTATCGATGTATAGTGGATGAAGGATCCTCTGCAAGTATTATATCCTCTTTGACTTGGAAAGCTTTGGGTTCCCCAAAGTTGTTGACAGCTCAGAGTCAGTTATTAGCCTATGATAGAAGACCTGGTGAATCTATGGGTGTTCTTCCTCAATTGCCTATCACTTTAGGTGGGAAGACTGTCTTAATCGATATGATGGTGCTTGATAGCCCTTTAGACTTTAATATGCTACTTGGGTGTGATTATGTCTTTGCTGTGAATGCTGTGGTGTCTTCGCTCTTTCGAGTGATGTGTTTTCCTCATAAAGGGAATATTGTCACTATTGATAAGCTTGCATCTGATAATTACCACCCTAAGTTGAATTTATTGCAGAATACCCCTTGGTTTGTTCCAAGTGTTCAAATAGACTCTACCCCACCATGAGTGAATTATGTGGCATTGAATCCTCAATGTTCAATTGCTTCTAAGAAGGATCCTTTGACCTATTATTCTCCTTCTTGGGACTTGTTCCTGGCAGTTGACCGAGAGATTCTTCCTATAGGGACATGGGACCCTTTAATTCCCTCTTTTGATCCTTGTAGTTCTCATGATTTCTCGGAATTTGATTTTCCGTCACAGGAGGAACTCTTTGAAGCCATGAGTTTTGACTACCAAAGGAGTCCTTGGCCTGAGCCCTGCAAGGGGTTTGTCCAGAAGAACTATTATGCATAAGCCGCAAGGTTGCGTGGTTCCCTGTACCATATTGTATATATAAGGTATGCATTTTCAAGTTTTGTATTCTATAACACAAGATTTTATATGAAGTTTATGTATGGGATGTATTAACTTCTTGTCTAGTGTTCCTATTTATGTTTACAAAACTTTGAAGATTTCTTCTTTGGAAATGTTTATGGTTGATCCGTTCTGACAGGTATTGGTTCTCGAAACTAGCATATAGGTTAGGTTTTTTTCCACCTGCACTGTGCACTTATCAATTTCCTTTCCCATTTTAGCCTTAGGATCGATTCCACCAAGTTATGGTGCAAAACCTTCTCATTGATTAGAAGTATCATGACTTGTGTGGTAGAGCCTACCTTATCATGAGTGCCCTAGATAGTACCTCGTTGTCACTTGGAACCCATGCTGATTCATTGTCCTTAGGCTCGGGAGTCCTCTTTAATCCTGCCATGACTTATGCGCTAAAGACTCATTCCTCTTTGCTTCTTTGCTTTGTTCTAGCCTTATACCCTAGAGGCTGCTTCGTGTTGAGTTGTACTACTGCATTTCATATTGACTATTTGCACCTTTTGGCCTTTAGCTGGCTTCACTTGGACTCGTGTTTAAGCCAAGTTTTGACCAAGTCATCTGCAAAATCAAACTTGCACTCCCTTAACATCTGCAACTTGACACACTATGACCCGTGGAAGGAACATACCTTTGAGTGTCTTTGACCAGTTTCCGCCTCCCTGCATTGAGCATAGGACTGTTCCAATCCTAGGAACTAGATCATCTGCTTCACCGAAACTCGTTCGTTCCACTGTATTATAGCATTATTTTATTATTTTTCAAGCTTAATGAAAAAGACAAATATATATATATATATTCCAAAAAGAGCAGGAACGGGACAATATTTCCATTTATTGTTGGCAGCTAGAGTCGTGTCGCCCTTGAACAAAGCACTCAAACAAAGTGTCTCCTCCGTTTGGGTGGGATTTAGCTTGACTTAGGTATGCCTTAACCTTGTTATTGAGTCAGTCCTCCTCCGATTGGTTATCTCTTCCAATCATATGGAGAGTTCGTTCATGCCTCCTATGTGACGAGCTTATACAAAGTTATCATATGCTGCCACAAAGTCATCATTTGAGTCGTGCTTTTGTTCAAGGGAAGTAAGCCTGAGTCGGCCTCTCTGCGGTGTCTCTTGACTCATTTTTCAGTCGGCCATTCCTGGTTGTCAGTACATTATTTCGTATCACATCAGTTATATTGGTCCTTTACTCATGCGGTTTGAGAAGGTCCCCATTGACTTCTTGCTGGTGGGTCTTGTCCTTATCGACGATGACACCTTGCTCTGAGGACAGGCCTAGAGCCACACCCTGGCCCTATTTTCATTATTGATAGGTCACCTTGTGCTCAACATCGATCAGTATCATGGGCCTTTGACTGAGTGGTTTCCCCTGTGTTCGACGTCAGCTTACATTATCACACATTGGGATTCGTGCAATACCTTGGTTTCCATTTAACCCTATTGGTGGATACCTCACCTATATGTCATATTTCATTATTGGTTGGTTCATAGGGTTTCTGTCGTGCACTAGCTACATCTTGTGTACGCTGGAAACGTGCTTCAGTTGGGTTACTACATCTTTTTCGTCCGATTCCTTCCACATTATTAGCTTATGGGTTACACTCGCACTAAATTGATGAAGTATGCCTTAATGCCTTCCTTCTAGCAGATCTTTCCCTATTGACTACGACTCATTGCTCTGGGGCAAAGGTCTAGAGTCCATTTGGAAGTACCTTGGGGTTTGCAGTCATTAGTGGCAGATCCTTTGCTATCGACAGTGGGAAACCATCATTGTCTCCTGATCGATAGATTCTTCTAGGTGTTCGACTTCAGATCATTTATTCGCACTTGTTAGATTGTACTGGGGTACCTTGACTCTCATTATCATTATCGGTGAGTAGTCTCGCGTTTGTTAACGGTATACATCAATGACCGGTAATCAAACGATTTCTCACATGGTCGACTTCAGCTCATTCATTCCCATTGTGTAGAAATGTACCACGGTGGTTGGTGAAGACCTCGGGTTGCATCAGCATTCATTTGTTCACTTGACAGTTGCTCCTGTTGCTGCTAGTTGATACCATTCCACCTTATATGTTGCAGTCATTCATGGCGACATTTTATATGCTGACACCCAAGTTTGCAGTGTAGTATCATCTTATTCCATCATGTTCATTTGGTACTATTGGGATCAGTTTTTGACATCAGTGATCAGCTTCATCTTTCAACTTCATTGATCTTCTTATATGTGATATTCAGACATGTACTTGTTCGATCGTGATCAGATGATCCATTATGTATTTCCAGTCTCCTATACTTATATACTTAGTGGATCCACTTGTGCTTGATATGCGGACATGCTTTACTTTCTTTGAGCATGGGTATGCCCACCTCAGACAGTGTTTCTTTTTGATCTCCTTTTGTGGCTTGGTAGGCTAAAATCTGGTGAAGCCCTTCTCAGTTTTCGACAGGTTTCCTTTCCATGTACTTAATACATTTCGGCCATCATGTACCCCTTCTGACCTCATATATTAGGGGGCATTTGTTATAGCTCCAAATCTCACCCTTGATATTTGTGATGCTGCATTTATGGCCTAGGGCAACCCCTCCTTCCAGAATTGGTCCAAATACTAAAAAAATAGTGTTTTATTCCCTGTACGAGACATTTCCCTGAGCTAAATGCGTGTGTACGCAAGTCAGTGTATACCCAACCCGCTTATATGTCTTAAAACACTTTAAAAAAATTAAATCTCCTTAATTTTGGGTGGAAATCATGGGTTTTACTTGTTGATTACCTATTAGTGCCCGTGGCCCCAACTATTCCCAATGAATTCCCAACTAAAAAACTACTTTGGGAGAAGTATAAAAAGGCTTCAATGGGAAGGCCTTAGGGAGGAGAGAAGAGAGAGAATTACTCTGCTGAGATTATCCCTGATCAAGTCTGAAGATCCCTGTGCTTCCAGCACTTCCCCCATCACAGGAAACCCTTGTTTCCTTGAGTTTTGATGTCATTTCACTAGTTGAGATATCCTTGTGTGAGTCATGGAAGGAGCCTTTTGAAGACTTGGGATTGGATGGACCTGGAGGACAGTTCCGCTTGGAGCCAGCAAGAGGAAGATTTAGGTGATATCATTCCTTGCTTTGTTTTAGTTATCTGCAATAAAGAAACATTTTTCTTGTTCCCGAAATCAATCTTCTTTATGCATATGATGTTATTGTTATGGTTTACATATGAATAATTGTTTCAATGTATAATTAACCATCTTTCAATAAGTTATGAAGTTGATTTCTATATGATACTTTGTCCATATATTGCTATGCTTCTTTGAATTGGTTGTTTTGCAGGTTCAAGGATCGAGAGGAACTCCAAGAGGGTTTGGACCCTGGCTGGATCTACTCGAACGAAGGACCCCCAGGTGCACCTATTTTTTCATAGTTTGCTTATTTAAGTATCATGTCTGCGTGGAATGCTTGTCTTTTAATGTAGATAACCCCTCGCGCTGCTAAGGTGTTGACCCAAAGCCCTAGGGGACTAAGTCCCCTAGGGCTTTGGGTCAACACCCTAGCAGAGCGAGGGGTTATCTACAGTAAAATACAAGCATTCCACGCAGACATGATACTTAAATAAGCAAACTATGCAAAGAGAGGTGCACCTGGGGGTCCTTCGTTCGGGTAGATCCAGCCAGGGTCCAAACCCTCTTGGAGTTCCTCTCGATCCTTGAACCTGCAAAACAACCAATTCAAAGAAGCATAGCAATATATGGACAAAGTATCATATAGAAATCAACTTCATAACCTATTGAAATATGGTTAATTATACATTGAAACAATTATTCATATGTAAACCATAACAATAACATCATATGCATAAAGAAGATTGATTTCGGGAACAAGACAAATGTTTCTTTATTTTAGATAACTAAAACAAAGCAAGGAATAATATCACCTGAATCTTCCTCTTGCTGGCTCCAAGTGGAACCGTCCTCCGAGTCTGTCCAATCCCAAGTCTTTAAAAGGCTCCTTCCATGACTCACACAAGGATATCTCAACTAGTGAAATGACATCAAAACTCAAGGAAACAAGGGTTTCCTGTGATGGGGGAAGTGCTGGAAGCACAGGGATCTTCAAACTTGATCAGGGATAATCTCAACAGAGTAATTCTCTCTCTTCTCTCCTCCCTAAGGCCTTCCCATTGAAGCCCTTTTATACTTCTCCCAAAGTAGTTTTTTAGTTGGGAATTCGTTGGGAACAGTTGGGGCCACAGGCACTAATAGTTAATCAACAGGTAAAACCCGTGATCTCCGCTCGAAATTAAGGAGATTTAATATTTTTTTAATTGTTTTAAGACATATACATGGGTTGGGTATACACTGACCAGTGTACACACGTGTTTAGCTCAGGGAAATGTCACGTACAGGGAATAAAACATTGTTTTTTAAGTATTTGGACCAAGTCTGGAAGGAGGGGTTGCCCTAGGCCATAAATGAAGCATCACAAATATCAAGGGTGATATTTGGAGCTATAACACTTGGGAAGATCATATTTCTTAAGAAAGTACTCGAATTAGTCCCAAAGATAGAAAAATTTCATTTGGTTCTTCGTAACTTGAAACTGCAAATCATGGAAGCATTGCCAAAAATCCATAGGCGATTCATACAGAGCCTTCAGTTGTTGTACAAATTTTTGGTCAAGATGTTCTAGATCAAAATGATAGAAAGTGTCTTCAATGAGATCACATAAGTGCTCAAGTGAGTGCACGCTGTCAGTCGGTAGGCTGCACAACCACGTATGTGGAGATTCACGAAGTGTGTATGCAAGCAGCAAGCTGGCCTGTTCGTCAAAACATCCATCTTCCTCATGAAGCATGGAAATAAAGTCATGTAAGAACTCAAGCCATGCCACTTCACCTTCACCATCATACATGTATGTGGACAAGTGATCAAAAAACTCCCTCTTGATGGTAACAGATTCGAGATTTGAGAAACATCATGGAGGGAGGAGAGTGCAAGACTCCATGATAGATATATAAAGGTTCAAAATAGGATGAGAGGACACAACTTGTCATCTAGCCCTCCTTCTAGCACAAGAAATTTTGACAGTGCTAGACCTGCCAACATGTCAGGGTATCTCCCTTTTTCTGGGAAAACTAGTGTCTTTTCGATCGACTAGCCCTCTAGGTTTGGAAACTACCCTAGAAACAACAGTTCAAAGTAATTCAATGATTTCTTCTATGTACAATAGATAAGAGAAAG
Source organism: Pinus tabuliformis (assembly GCA_031772625.1). Classification (NCBI taxonomy): domain Eukaryota; kingdom Viridiplantae; phylum Streptophyta; class Pinopsida; order Pinales; family Pinaceae; genus Pinus; species Pinus tabuliformis. The sequence continues at coordinate 764,587,481 of CM062811.1, read as the reverse complement.
ATGAGTGGACCAACCTGTAACTTTCGCTTAATCCTTTGCTTGATCCTTCTCCCCCTTGACAGAGCTTGCAACTCCTCTCCATAATTATCCTGCTTGAAGAGTGCTTGTAGAAACACAGTAGCAAAGAACCATCAAAGCATATTGATCTATTGTAACATAAACACTACAGAATTAGATGTATAATGAACATACAATGGCATTCACAAATAATAGCATTCACAAGTGCACAATTATATGGAAGAAAACTTGAAGAACTTTATTAAATAGAAGGGAGAATTACAACCCAGTTGTCTGATCTAGCATCATCCTCCCAACATCAATCCCTCTTCACTTCATGAAATAGCAAGATCACACCAACAATACAATTCTCTTATCTCAAACACAAACTATTAGCACTTCCTTGCAATTCACAATATTCTAGCCTCTGGATCTCTTAAATGAGGGATTCATTTATAGATGTGTGCAAGGGTGTGAGTCATCTCTGGGGTTTTGATTAGTTCCATTCCACTTGTTACAATTGATTCCACTTGTTACAATTGGTTCCACTTGGAGATTTCTTGGATCTCTTACCCATTCCTAGGCGAATTTAGAGAGGCAAGTGTCATAAGAGAAGTTTCTAGAAGATTCCATGAGCATCCACTTAGAAAACTGTCTCGGACATTTGTCCATCCTTGACCATCACACCCTATAGAAGGCCTAATCAGTATGCATTGCACTTGGCTAGTGTAGAAATCAGTATGCATTGCACCCTGATAGTGGGGCAGTCAGTGTGGTCCAGTTTAGGCCAATTCTGGATGGTTTCTTAGGTGAAACTTTTGGGGAATGATGTAATTAGATGATCATGTTCTTTTAGGGTATGAAGCAACTCTTTTAGGGGTTGAAGAGCCCTAGTTTATTGACATATAAGATTTGGGTTGAAGTGCCCAAATATGTCTATAACAGTTGCCCCCTAAAAAATGAAGTCGTTAATATTGACGCCGGGTGAAATGCTTTATCATGAGGATCCGAGGTTTCGAATTGGAAGGTGACCTATATAAGATACAATACAATATATCATCATAATATAATTTTCATGATCTAGCTGAGGTGGGCATTCCCATGCTCATCTTTATAAATTCATTTCATGTACATAGAACAGATAGTCGTCTGTAGTCGTAGACTGGTGATTCTTCAAATGTAGAGTTATCATCCTTGGCTCGGATGACCATCTGTGCAGCTTCTTGTGTACATTTGATGTCTTTATATCCCTGAATATATCCCAGCCCAGATGCATGAAACTAGATCCGGGGTCTTCAAACTCATTCAATCTTCGCCCAATGTACAAGTTAATCCATGTGAAGAGATGTTTTGAAGTCGAACATGGAAAAACATCACCTGATTACCAGCCAATAATGTGAGCTGTTAACAGGTGTGAGAGGAATCAATAACAATGATAATGACCCTCAAGGTACTACAGTACAATTCACGTGGTGTGAATTTATGATCCGATGTCGAACACCACAGAAAATCTTTCAGTCGAAGGCCATTGATGTCAACCTGTCACTGGAAGTGAGAAACTAGCCATTGAGGCATGCAAGCTTCAAAGCACTGAAAGGGGTGTTTCTAAATCAACTTCTTGGATAAAGAGCTGATGTCGACAAGAAGTGACTCGTCGTAGGAGGGCCTTGATGTATCCCACATCTACGACATGAAATGAAGAAAATGATTTTTGGAGGTGAAAACGTTTTGATGACACAAGGTTTAGGAATGGCAGTCATGAAAAGATGAAGGTTGGAGGTATTGCAGTGGATGAGGCATTAACTAGATTGTGGTTTCTCAACTGAATGACTTCTCTTGAACATGTCGGCGACACTGAGATGGACTGGTAGCGTTAACCCCAAAAAATGGATGGTGTGGAAGACCAATGGTTAAATGACCGGTGAATGAAATAACCCAACCCGATTCAATAATGGTGGAGTGAAAGTGTCATGTTCAAGAGCGACCTGCTACCATAAGTTTCTCCAAGTTTCTTCCCTTTCTCCCCAATCATTTCTGACCAATACCTATTTATTTTTGTCAAGCTTGAGGAGGATAACATATGCTTGTTCTATAATTTGCCCTTCAGGCAAACCTGTCGGTCTTGTCTAGAATGGACAAGTTTGTCGCTATTGTTTTAACGAGTTTAACGACAAGGATAACTCGGTACTTTTCATGATTAGAGAGTCTGAAAAGGGGACGAAAAGAAGACTCCAGAAGTTCTTTTTCGTAGAATAATCCCTTAAATCTGAAAAAGGATAAAATAATACAAAAGGGATGACTTTTCTGATCACTTTAAGGAGCCGAAAAAGACAAGCGCTCGCACTTTTTCATAGAATAATCCCTCGAGTCCGTAAAAGTATAAAATTATACAGGAGGGATGATTTCCAAGCACTTTAACAAGCTGGAAAGGCCAATTTCTCGACAATATTTTCATATTTAACAAGTCTAAAAAGGGTTTAAAGGACACTCGATTTTGAGGAACAAGTGGTGTCTGGGGTAGCAACTGGTTCTGGGTGATCTTGAAACTTCTCGAAACATGGTGAATTCTGTGAAGAGGCTGGCTAAAAAAACCACTCATCGCAACTGTTCCTCAAAAAGCGTAAACAACCAATTGGAGGTGTATGATCGGCAAAAAGAATGGAGGTGATAGGAGGTACACAACCAAGGCTCAAAAGGCTGATAGCATGGCAATCACAAAGGTTAATTACTTCAGGTGCGTTCATTTTTTAACGATCTTGAACCATGGGGGAACTATGCTTGGTGGTGGGTTTAGTTTTCTTTAACGAGCTTAAACCATGGGGGAACTATGCTCGGTGGTGGGTTTATTTTTTAACGAGCTTAAACCATGGGGGAACTATGCTCAGTGGTGGGTTTATTTTTTAACGAGCTTAAACCATGGGGGAACTATGCTCGGTGGTGGGTTTATTTTTTAACGAGCTTAAACCATGGGGGAACTATGCTCGGTTTTAGTTTTCTTTTTATGCAAGCTCTAAACTAAAAATCGAAAAAGAAATCGGAAAAAAGAAAAAACTAAAGCTTGAAACGAAAAACTAAAAGGCTAGAAAACAACAAAGCTAAAAAGCTAGAAAATGAAATTGAAAAAAGTTTGCATGCCCCCAGCATGATGAAAAGGAGAGTCTCCAGTAGCCATATGGAAACTTCTGAGGTTAGGTAGGATGGTTTCGTCCACAGAATAGACAAAACACTTCCTTAGCTTCGTCCGCAGAATAGACAAAGGTGAATGGTGTGTCAGACCAATCACATAACCTACAGGGAAACCATGTTAGGCAGGATTGTTTCGTCTGCAGAATAGACAAAACACTTCCTTGGCTTCATCCGCAGAATAGACAAAGGTGAATGGTGTGTCAGACCAATCACATAACCTACAGGGAAACTTATCTTTTCAATTAGGTTCGTCCGTAGAATAGACAAGAGTGCATGCCCCCTAAGCTTCGTTACATTCACCGGACTACTCCTGGCAATCAAGTGGATGGAATGAAGGTTGGAGAGACAATTTCGATGCAAAAGGACCATTTAGGGATGATGTTTGACTTGGAGCTATGCTTGAACCGGGAAATGAAAGCTGGTCAATAGTGACAATTTTGCCTTCATGTGGGAAACACATCACTCGAAAGAGTGTTGAAACAATAGCCTCCATGTTATAAACATAGTCACGCCCAAGGAGTAGATTGTAATCTAACAGTCCTGGGACTACCATCATGTTCAAATGAACGGTTTTCTTTCTTAAAGTGATCGGTAACTTAGGAAGAATCCCTAACGGCCGACTAGTTCCTTTGTTAAAGCCTAACAGATTTTGTGTAATAGGCGTAAGCGATGGTGAAACAAGTGCTTTCCAAGCAGTTGAGGAAAGGATACTCACTGATGCACCTTCATCTATGATAGTGCCAGACACGATCATTTTGTAAACTTGTACTATGATCTGGAAAGGTACATAAGAAGGAAGGCAAGATCTTGCTAGTCGATTCCAATCAAAGGAAGTGACTAGACTACTTGGAGGGGGTACCGAATAAACAGAAAAATTAACCCCTTGATTTACGAGAACTGGGGGATTTTCCTCCTGTTGTGAAGGAACGAGCGGATTGCCCCCAAATTCATCGGACTCTGAAGTAACAAAAAGAATTTGAATGGTATCGTTCTCACTCTCTTCGGGAAGGGTATGGTCTTCTGAAGGTAAAATTTCTTCAACCATCACCTCGACCTGTTGGCTTTGGTCGGGTATGGAATCATGAGATTCACTTTCAAAGAGATTGGTTTCAACCGTTGGTTGATTTAAGTCAGTCGGTTTTTCAACTAGTAAAGGACTTGGTGAGAGTTTTTTGTAGCCAAATGGAAGTCATTGGTGAAGCAGGACGGTTATCCAACACTCTTTTGGCTTCATGAGAAAAGGGACAACGGTGAAGGTTATGGTTCCCTTCACATAACCTACATGGAACTTTGACCTTTCCTTTCTGTCCATGAACTTCACTATTACTAGTTGATGGTGTGCTGTCAACATGATCACCAGAGGTTGATGACACTTGGTGGTGTGAACGGGGGGACCATTCTCTCAAGATCTGAGGAAAGCACGGACAATCTCGATGAAAATGGTCTCCTCTACAAATTATGCATGGAAATTTGGGTTTGGAAAGCTTAATGTGCAGATTTTCACCAGATGAAGCATGGTTGCCCCCTTGTTGAATTGGCTTCTTCTTCTTCTCCTTCCCTTTCTTCTTCTTCTCAGTCACATGGTTACTAGCATCGCTACTTTCACCAAGCGAAGAGGAAGAAGGGGAGGGAGAAACAAGCAAAGAAGAAGGCAAAGGGTCAACTTCAGTATCAACCGAACGCTGATTCAATTGTGGAGGAATTATGGTATTTTGAACCACAGAGGTTGAGAATAGCCATACTGGCAGGCCAATTGTAATTCCCAGAAGGGACAATGTAGCCATATACGGAGCACCAATATTTCCCCAAGAAGAAAAAGGACTAGGATTCCCTTCAAAAGGGATTCCTAGATTGGTGGATCCTGGATTTGTCTCCATATATCTCAACCTAAGATCGACTCAGGAACAAGGGATGTTATTTTGAATTCAATTAATTTTAATGATGCTTTGACACAACTTTGCTTTTTCAATTTTTAAGAGTTGAGAAAAAGCTAAAGATGACTCTAGTCCCCTTCGATTTTTAATGAGCCTGAAGTGACAAGTGCTCAGATGTACCTTTTCTTTAAAGAGTCGAAAAGGAACGAAAGTGACTACTCTAGAAAATCTAGACAGAGAAATTACCAAACCAATTGAAAAACTGCAATATACACCTCTATGATAAATTAAAGAGAAATTACCAAGGACTTATGTACGGCAGTCAATCTTCCCGAATGCTGTGTTCAGTGCAGTGTGATCAATAGGGCAGTAGACACAACTTCCTATGGATAAAGGATATAAACCTATTGTGGTCTCCCAATATATACGCAATGGTACAGGGAGCACAAGTCCATGCTAGCACTTGTCGTATCAAGGAGGATGAATCACCCAACCTTCAATGAAAACGACAGTTACTAGTTTTTACGATGCCAGAGCACATCTCTAGCCTAGACCTCTAGATGTGTTGTGTTAAGTTCCAGAGCGTTGTTAGGTTCATTGAGATTTATTTTAGAGTTGATCTTGTTCAAAGTTTGCCTTTCAATGGTTCACTGTGTGATGTTGATTTAAAATTCCTAAAATGCAATCTACAATGATAAACAATCGTTGGCTATCTTGAGCAATGAAAATCCTAGCTACTAGGGAAAGAAAATTACGATTCTTTCAAAAAAAGAGCAAAGAGCACACACTAATGCACTTTCCTAAATCATTTTTCGCACACAAACTAAATGAAAATGCAAATGCATGTATTTGTTTTTCTTTCCCCTTAATGTGAAAAAATGCCAAAAAGGAAAACTAAATGTAGTAAAGATTTGAAATATTTCTTTCAAAGCGACATTTTCGACAACTTCTTTTTCAAAATAGATAGGGAGACTAAATGACACTTTTCAATTTTGAATAGAAAATGCTTTTGACTCTTTGAATATCAACAAATCAAATAAAATACATGACAAAAAGTTCAATCGACTATCCAGGGAAGGAAGAATCCATGACACTTCTCTTTTTGACACAAAACGACAGTTACGACACTTTTTCTACCAAAACGATAGTTCGATTTAAGCAACTTTTCGACAAAGGATTGTAAATGATGAACAAATACATAAAAGGTTTTACTAATCCTAATCAATGGAGGTTGATCTATGTGATGCAAGCAGGTTTCAGTAATGAAGCATTGTTCATAAGCAACAAAAACAACTAAACAAAACTGAAAACAAGGACAAAAAACCCCAAATTTCAATGATAGAAATAGGTTCAGTTAGTCATCGCACCTGGGCTTCACAGAAACAGGGATGCATCGCACTTTACAAACTCAGGAGATGAGATGCATACTGGGTTATAGTGACAGACAATGCGATGGTCCATGGAGCGCAACTGAAGTGGGTTTTGGCTCAAATTTGCAGCTGATTTCAGTGAGTTAAGCTGAGCTATGATGGACAGTAAAGAGAAAAGTACAGAGGAATGATCTTGAGAGGTTACTGAGCTACCAAAAGGGCATCTAGAATGTTTGTAATTCAAATGTTTAATTCATAAACTAAACCAGAGATTGACTGAAGCAACATTCATCTACTACGAAATTGCAGAGCAAGAGTAGTTCGAAGGCTACCTGACTGACTTCAGGCTTTGTCTATAGTTTATAAAACAAACAATAACAACAAACAAACATCTATTTAATCCCCAGTGGAGTTGCCATTTTGTTTCTGGGAAAACTAGTGTCTTTTCGATCGACTAGCCCTCTAGGTTTGGCAGCTACCCTAGAAACAACAGTTCAAAGTAATTCAATGATTTCTTCTATGCACAATAGATAAGAGAAAGATGAGTGGACCAACTTGGAACTTCCGCTTAATCCTTTGCTTGATCCTTCTCCCCCTTGACAGAGCTTGCAACTCCTCTCCGTACTTATCCCACTTGAAGAGTACCTGTAGAAACATAGTAGCAAAGAACCATCAAAGCATCTTGATCTATTGTAACATAAACACTACAGAATTAGATGTATAATGAACATACAATGGCATTCACAAATAACAACATTCACAAGTGCACAATTATATGGAAGAAAACTTGAAGAACTTTATTAAATAGAAGGGAGAACTACAAACCAGTTGTCTGATCCAGCATCATCCTCCCAGCATCAATCCCTCTTCACCTCATGAAATAGAAAGATCACACCAACAATACAATGCTTTTATCTCAAACACAAACTATCAGCACTTCCTTGCAATTCACAATATTCCAGCCTCTGGATCTCTTAAATGAGGGATCCATTTATAGATGTGTGCAACGGTGTAAGTCATCTCTGGGGTTTTGATTAGTGTCATTCCACTTGTTACAATTGATTCCACTTGTTACAATTGGTTCCACTTGGAGATTTCTTAGATCTCTTACTCATCCCTAGGCGAATTCAAAGAGGCAAGTGTCATAAGAGAAGTTTCTAGAAGATTCCATGAGCATCCACTTAGCAAACTGTCTCGAACATTTGTACATCCTTGATGATCACACCCTATAGAAGGCCTAATTAGTATGCATCACACTTAGCTAGTGTAGAAGTCAGTATGCATCGCACCCTGACAGTGGACCAGTCAGTATGGTCCAGTTTAGGCCAATTTTGGATGGTTTCTCAGGTGGAACTTTTGGGGAATGATGTAATCAGATGACCATGTTATTTTAGGGTATAAAGCAACTCTTTTAGGGGTTTAAGAGCCCTAGTTTATTGACATATAATATTGGGGTTGAAGTGCCCAAATATGTCTATAACACTCCCCGGTAAGAAGTCCCAATTAGACCTCAGACCGTTTGGTGTAGGAATCCTAGTAGTGGGTCATACAGTAATGCCTTGACTATGATTTCACATAGAGACAAGTAATATGACCCTGTTGGTAGTAAGGTTGTGACAACTGCAGTAATTCAAGGAAGGTGCATGAGAGGTTCTAACACAAATACGGTGAGGTGAGTGTGCCCCTTGGAAACCTGTAATAGTAATCGGCTTGGAAGGGAACACGCAAGAAAAGATGCATCACCGGCTGGAAAGAAAGATAGCCAGAAATCCAAAGTGATGTTCAAACCAATAGCATATCTGCAACAAGATTCATAAAATTTAAAACAAAATAGTTCATACACAAATGCATAAATTAAATAACATACATTGCTACAACAACCAGAATAGTCCAACTACAATAACAACATATGCATGAAAATGTGTTGGCTCTGTTATATTAAGAAGCGTAAGTTCCAGTGATACAATACATCCATGTACCCCTGCTAGTCCTAATAGTGGAATGTTACAGCCACAACTGCCTGCTCCTGCAAAGAGATATACTAGCTCTGCGTAGTGGAGAAGCCAATGCTCGTTACAATACTGTCCAAGCTTTCTCTAAGATACTCTTATAAGAAGCTTGGCTGAACAAAAGCCTTTAAAATGAGTTATGAGGTTCTATTTATAAAAAATGATGGGGTGACCCTTGACATTCCCCTTTATGACAGTTAATCTACCCTCGTGACTCTTCATCTACTTTATGACGGTTACATCCAACTATCCACACTTGAACTTCCACTTGACAAGAAGTTACATTACAATGCACATGTGCTCAAGTGAGACAAAATGGCTTGAGCAAGCCATGCAAGTCATCACTAACACTCGGCCCATTGTGGCAAGACCAAATCTTTGACATGCTTGTGATAGTGAAGGTGTTGAGCTTATGCCAAGCTTGGTCGACCATTATGGTGTGCATGCGCTCCATGGTGTCATCTTGTTGAAGCAAACTCTTGCCTCCATTGCATCTAGGTGCACTGGTATCACTCCTACATCCAACTCATCTACTAGCATGTGCATGGTCTTCTTGGGTGCAGTCGAACTAGCAACACACTGATGCATAGTGTCCATTCTGATCTTCCAATGTGTGTTGGTGGTCATGCACATCAACCGTCAACTACATGTTCAACTCCAGTCATACTTTCTTCTTGTCTTTGCCTCGATGAGTGTGCCAAATGGGTTAGATTGCATGTGTGCACACAATGACATGCATGTTGCTGAATTCCCTTGCATGCGATCAACAACACCACTCACCATGTCTGCTCTGTGCCAGCTGCTGGGATGAATCTATAACTTGTATGGGTGTAGTTTCATCTATTTGTGCATGTTGCATGCCTTGTTGTACCTGTTCCTTCTGCAACTCATTCTCTTTTCTATGCAGCTCTTGTTCTTCCTTGAGTTGTTTCCTGAGCACATGCAACTCCTTCTCTGTTCCATTCTCCACCTTTGCACGATCTTCATGTCATGTTGTCACCTCATAGCCCGAGTCTCCAAAGTTGTTTTCATCCAAGTGGATCTGCTTGAGCTTACAACTTTGTTCTGCCTCTGTGTTGTCAACAACATTCCTCTTGTGTTCGTTGCATCCGGTATGCTGCCTTCAGCTGTTGTTGATGGTGCTTCTTGCTATGATGTTGCTTCCATCATATCTTGATGTCCTTGTCTATGAATAAATTGATGTCTTCATGCGTAGGCAAGTTCATAGATACTTGATCGACTCCATCCCCAAGTGTACTCTGAATGGTGCCTTTGACTCTGATCTCCTGGAAACCATTGTACATGTGATGCTTAGAGGCAGATGAATGCCTACGATACTTGGAGACATGGCAACACTCATGGAAAGAAATCTTTCAGTTGAAAACCAAAATGAACTTGAGAACTTACTTGCAACATATCTATGTGACTCATCATGAAGGTTACGCAATTTCTGCGGGAGGTTGGGAGACTGACTACCAAGACTGCGCAAGGCACAGTGCAGGCTGTCAGGAGGCTGACTGATTGCTAGAAATACGCAATTCACAGTCCAACCTGCCCTGCTGGGGACTAAAATGCGATGCAAAATTTCAGTCAGCAGTGACATGCAACTAGCAAACTGCATTGCACAGTTTTTGGGGCCAACAGGACACTGTAGCCAAGAATTGTGCAATGCAAGCCTGGAGGTCAATGGCTGGCCAGACTTGCACAATTTCTGGAGGGAAGGAAGAGCATTCACTTCCGAAAATATGCAGTGCTATCCAGGCAAGGCACGATTTGGGCCAAGGCAGCCCAATCCAGCCGACAAGGGACTGAAAATATGAGAAGTGTGAATGCATGAGGAGATGAGTGCAAACAAGAGTGAATGATCATTCATGCAAACAACAAGTGCAGGATTCAGGAAACTGGAAAGCATGCAAGTGCGTGAAGCAAGTCTCCACAACGGCGACAATCCGTGCAAAAGCAGTTCCATGCATGTGACAACAGTGAGATGCAAATGAAAACTGAAATGGTACTAGTAAAAGCTAAAATGCATGTAAACAACAGAAGGCACTCACTGAAATCGAGCAGACAACACTCACACAAAGAGAAACACAAAAAGAGACAGAAACACAACACAAGTCATGAACAATGATCTTACCCCAAGACAATTGCGTTGAATGTGCCGACGACTCCTAGATGCAATGTGGGATGCCATAGATGCAAAGTCGGTGTGAGGAATGAGCTCTGTAGCATCCAGTTGATGAGTTTTGATAAGATTGAGGTTGTGACGCGCATGCCACAAATCTAGGAAAAGTGACACTTGGCGGGAGGTTTCTAAGATGATCCTTACATGTAACCTCCAATTGCTAAAAATAGATCCCTGAATCAAGGGATGCCTTTGCATGTTGCCTTGGGAGGAGCAGCCCATGCATGCAAATCAGTTTTGCTCGGTCCCGGAGGGAACTAGTCAACTCAACTGCACATGCAAGAGCCTTCTCAACTGCTGGGAGAAAATGCACATTTCTAGGAGGGAGTTGGGTTGGCTGCCCAGGATATTTGCGCAATTTTTTGGCAGAGTAGCTGACTGCCACCCAAGATTACTCAATTCCTCGGTTGAGTAGCTCTGCTTGGAAGAATTGCACAATTTTCTCAGTGAAGCTTGACTCGCAAATTTGTGCAATTCTGGAGCCCAGCAGGCTGCCAGACAGAATTGTGTAATTTCTTGAGGGAGTTGCTCAACCTGCATCTGGACCAAGTGCCGAAGAACAACCTATGAGGGGAATGTAACAAGCTCTGATGGATAGGCTGTCATTCTGCAATAAAATCACTGAAGCTTGTGTACTTGACGAAGCAAGACGTGCTGATTTGAAAGGTTGGTAAGGAGGCTCCAAAATGAAGCTAAGCAAAAATTTTGGAGGGTGGTTGTATCCGCTACAAGTAATTACATTGTTGAAGATGTGTTGCATTGCTTATCACCGTTGTCTCATCCCTGTGGACTACTCTACGGGATACTAGACTAACCACCTTTGTGTATTGGCTATTAGCGCTGTCACATCCTTGTGGACTACTCTGTGGGATACTTGACATGCCATATTTTTTCTCTGATTATAACGACTGTCACATCTGTGTGGACTACTCCACTGGGTGGTGTACGTATTGTCCCCTTCACCTCAAGTTTAACAATTGCCACATCCGCTGTGGACTATTCCACTGGGTACTAAAGAGACCTTTCTACTTCACGTGTGTCTATTTCTAGGTGGTACTACTACCACTCACTTAGAGGCTCACTTTACTCTCCCCCTTTGCAGTAAGAGAACTTTGACACAGTTATATTATGCACTCACCAAGCACATGTACCTTATTTTTCGGAGATACTAGTGTAACACTCTCATGTGCTAACAGCTAGAGCCAAGGCAGATCTCTAAGTAAATGGTAATTGGGCCATCATAACAGATTGGAATCCTACACCAAATAATGTGAGGTCTAATTGGGACTTCATATCAGGGATATCCCCTTTGTTGGCAGGTCTAATACCATCAACAAAACGGTGCTAGAAGGAGAGCCAGACGACAAGTTGTGCGCATAGAGTTTGGTTTGAATCTCTTATTTAAAATGACTCTTCCTTAAATCATAATCCCGAGATGTATTTCTACAAAGTTTGAATGTACCATCCCCACGAAAGTTATCCATGACCTGTCCAAGTTAAAGTTCAGTGGTGAGGGTGAACCATCTTTTCATGTGCATGTGTGCCAAGTTATAAACTTTTGCCTACACCACAAGATAGAGTACAAATATGTCTGGACTGTATTACTCACCCTCACATTTGAAGTTCATTCTTAACATTGGTGTTACACATTACCCTTTATCTCTATCAATTCATTTGGTCAGCTTACTGAAATGATGATTAAAACGTTCGATGAGTATAGCCATCGGGATTTCTATGAAAAAATATACCGTTTAAGTATGGAGCCTGACGAATTAGTTGAGGACTTTGTTGATCACTTCCTTCACCTCTGTTACAAAATTCCTGAACAACTTGTGAACTTTGACTTCTTGAGAGAAGAGTTTAAATGCTTGGTTCATAGTTCTCAATACAGTGAACCTCCTGATTTCCCTTCCTCCCCAACTCTTGCGGATCATGAGGCACCTCAGATTGCAGAGGAGGAGCCCAACACCCCATTTTTTCCTTGTCCTCCTCCTTTTCTGGTCCTGATGTGGGTGTGCCCTTGCAGTGATTACAAAGTTGGGAAATTTGTGTAGCGTCTCCCCAAACCATGTTCTCATATGTCTCCCACTTCTATGGAGGAAGTTCTAGAATGGCTCAGGAAGCCTATAACGAAGACTCACTCCTCCATTCTGCAAGAGGATGTCACCATTCATAACTCAAGTCTCAAATATAATCTGCATCTCTGCCATCCTCCATCATCTACAAGTCATGACTCCTTGTACCATGACTTGCTTGATCAATCCACTTCACCAACCAGTTGTTCGCATTCTCTTGATTCTCAAGCTATTGGCTCAAATTGCGATCAGGCACAAGGCAGTCACATTACATAGGAAGAGGAGAAGAAAGGTGAGGAATCTATCAATCTTCCCTCTCTGTTTCAAAATTTTTCATATCAAAACAATGAGCTACCATTCTTGAATGATTCTCAATCTCCTAATATCGGTGGAACATCTTGTACAATCAATTCTTTCGATCACTCCCATGCTTCCATATGTCGTGACGAATGCCTAAACACATCATGTGATCTTTTGTTTTCTCATGAAGATTCTAACTCAGATCTAGAATGTGCTCCGGTCAAAGAATACATTCATATCGAAACTTCCTCTTCACCTCACTTGCTCGTGTGTCCTACCATTCACAATGCATCCACATGTGTTGTAGATACTCCATGTTGTCTTGTTTCTTTATCTGATGAGTTATCTCCTCAATTGACACAAGGCAGTGAGGTTGTCCATGATGAAATTGAAAACAGTCTAATCACAAAGCGTACTTCCCATTCCCCGTCATCACTTCTCTTGCATGAAGAAAACTCTTCAAGTCAGCTTGTTGAAGCTAAAAAACTAGTGCAACATGTGACAGAGATGGCTGCCATCTTGAAATCAACAATAATAACAACCACCTTCAAGCTGTGTGTGATTCGGTTCATGCTTCAAAATATGATTCTGTAATTCTGGAAAGTTTTAGGACCTGACGTGGAGTCGAGGAACTTCAACGTCTATTGATGGTTATGTCAGGACCTCGTGGCTCTAGTAAGCCCCAAGAACCCAATAAAATATGGGTTCTCACACACAATCTGTCTATCTACATGGTTTCATTAAGTGTGGATCCCTGTGTAAAAAGTGTTTGGCATTCTGGGTATGATCTTCCAAATTTTCAGAATTTACTTATGACCAAATCCATGAATCTGTTACAACGCATCTGTCTTCATGCATATCTCTCATGTCGAACTCGGGTTGGGAATGTTCATCTATCATGAAATCATGGGATTGTGAAGTTGATCATCTCAAAGACTCTCTTTGCTTGCTATCATACTTATCAAATTTCCCTCTTCATGATTATCTCCTCGGACTTCTTGTGAACCTTGCAATGTAAATTTGTCTGTCATATCTAGCTCATAGCGAACTTGGTTCCATTATTCAGAGCATTCGCAAGATTTTTCACATGGATTTTTCTTTGTTCATTGCAAACTGGGAATCTGATGTCTCAATTAATTCATCTGATCATTACTCTGTCTTAGGTGACTGTTATTTGGCTTATCATTTTCCCATAATCACACCCAACGATAGTTGCTTCATGCATTCCAATCTTCATTGTTTAGCATCTTTCTCCTTAGATTTCTGTCAAGCAGGTGAGGCACTTCAGCCTGCGCTGATGGCAGGTCCTCACTGTCTTGGCATGACTGTTGAGAATGATCAGATTTATTTTTCCTTACAATATTCCCATCGTGATCCCATCTGTCAAATCGTGAATTCACCCTTTCACAAATCACGAGGCTATCCAAACAACCATTATGAATTTCATGAACCAATTGCTGAATGGATGGAAAAATCTTACTTGGAAATCCATGTTGCAGGTAACAAGATTCAATCCTTCCTCGCACTTGCTAAGAAGCTCGATGTAGATAAGGACAAAATCGCAAGAAGCTTATGAGGTTTGTTGAGAAAAGATATCCATCATAGAGGTAAGCATGTGGATTGGGTGGTTGTTACACATCTTTCTTCCCACAGGAAATACCTTCCTTTCTGTGTGCAGCTTGTTCAAGTTTTTGCATTTTCTATTGCACACTACTTTTTATCTGTTTTAATCATTTGTATCTTTGTGGATGTAGGTTGAGGGCGACTACGGTGGCTTCACTGGAAATTTCATTTCATGCAACCCTGACCGTTTAGCTATTAGGATAGGAGTAGGATTAGTTGCATCTTAGCTTTCCCTTCCTTGCATTCATCTTTCACTCGTAGTCTGTCATGGTTTTGTTATTATGGTTTTACGTCTTGTTTTCTTTAGCCATTTTGCTTTCTTGTCTTCTAGTTTTGTTTCCTTGTTGTGTGCTCCTTTCCTCTCATCTTGTTTTCCCTTTCATGTTGATTTTTCCTTTCATCTTCGCTACATGAATAAGCGTTGTGCCTGGACCTATGTTCTAGCTTCTGAATGGTATGTGGCTAAAGTTCAAAGAGTCTTGTGACAATGCAGTGCTTGGACAGTCATGTGTCCATCTTCTTTGTGCTTGGTTGTAACTTTTGGTCGATGAAGTCTTGACAAAAAATATAATCCGTCTGTAAGGAAAGTTTTGGCAAAACCATGAACCCATGTCGAATCTAGGCAACCTCATGCCTATACTTGGTTTTTTGCTCTGTGTTTTCAAGCTTATCCAACTAGTAGAAACGGAGAGAGGGAAAATCTAAATGAGAAACCCTGAATCAGAGGTATTTACACACTTCTCTAAAGGAACAACCTCTCCTGCTCTCAATAAGTCAGGATCCCTCTTCTGCCCCAAAAATAAATAAGTGCCTATGCACAATTCTCTTTCAAAAAATAACAAAGGTGAAAGAAGAAAAAGGCTTCCTACGTAAAGAGGTGGAGTAGACAACTCCTTTGGGGTACTGTCCAGGTTCATTGGCAGTGGAGCAATGCTTGTGTTCTTGCATGACTCCGTCAGGGTACTATCTAGGCCTGCTAGTAGCAGATCAACACCAGAGATAAAAAAATATACTCTAAAAATCTTAAGCTCGCAAGCCAAATTACCCTTCCCGATTTGAAACACTCAGATCTGGCTAAATTTTGTCTTATGTACAACTAAGTCGGTACAAGGTGAATTGTGTCTGTCCACATGGTAAGTGGGGAAGCCGAAGTGATCCACATAACGAATCAATACTCCCTGAAAGGCCAAGGCCCTACACTATAAATGAACTAAAACATAGAAGATGGTATTCAACCAGTGTGTCACCAAGTGTTGTAGTGGCTGCAACACCCTCCAAAATTTTGGCTTACATCTAAATTTTGGAGCCTTCCTTAGTTTTTCCTTTGATGGTTGCAAACACTCGAGCTCACCCCATGAGCTCTTGTGAAGTCTTTTCACCCATTTTCTTGTTTGACCAACGGTCGTCTTTTGGCATATTGATTGCTTTGTCATGCTTGCGATCTTGTTTTGGTGAGTTTGAAGGTTTTCTTTGTGTGCTTGGATTGTCTTCACTATGTAAACTTCCATCATGCTCACACAAAAATTTGTAAGTACTGACGCGCAAGTGTTGTCACAGTTGTCCAGAGGTCTATCTCAAGTGTCTTGCTTGTTGCTCTAAGCTCTAAGATAGTCTCATCGAGGGCATGTTTTGTATTTTTATACTGGTGGTCTGTGTTGTCTCGTTTTCGAAGTATGCTAAGTGTGTGATCACAATGTCGAGTCTACAAAAGTTCACTTGCTATCAACATAGCCATTTTCCTAAAACAATGACCTTGCTCTACTGCCTGTAACTACGTAGTGCTTGAGGCTATCCTCCAGGTCAGCTGCACTGTGTAATCCCGAAGGTGAGCAGCATGTCTGCCTCCTAGAACTATGCAGAATATTGCCTCCATGTCCCAACTGAACTACCCATTTCTTAAGCATAGTCATCAAGCCTCCTTCCTGTCTGCTGGAAGCCTGCATTGCTCTTATACCTAGGTCTGTATTGTCCTCCAAAACTGGGCAGACATGCCCAGCTAGTCCTCTGCTACCTTGATCTGCACTACCTTCAGAAACTGTGCAGACATTTCCATCACGCCCTCTACTTCCTGTCCTGCACTATTCTCCAAAATTGCGCAGTCATGCCTAGCAGGTCCCTTGCAGCCATGTCATGCCTTGCTCTTGAAAACTGCGTAGTCATGTCTAGTAGGTCCTCTGCTACCTTGCTCTGCACTATTATCCAAAACTGCACAGACATGCCCAGCTGACCCTATGCTTCCTATCATGTGTTACTCTCAGAAATTGCGCAAAACTGCCCAGCAGGTCCCTTGTAGCCCAATCATGCTTTGGTCTCGGAAATGAGTAGAACTTACTAGCAGGCCCCCTGCAGCCCTTTCATGTCTTCCCTATAGGAAATCCACATAAGTGCCCCACTCGGGGTCCCACCTTGCAATTTCCATTGGTGAACTTCACTACACAATTATGTCTCCTAGTGGTCACTCCGCAGTTTTTCCCGACAGTGCACGTTGTCCTCCCAGAGTTCCTCATTCCATCTTGAGTTGCGCTTTGCACTGCCTCAGTGAGTTGTCCTCCCTCCTTGTCACTCGGAACATGAGAACAATGCATTATGATAGGCTAGGAGGTTTTGGATATGATGTCATCCTGACATGAGTGAATTTCAAGAACAAGTACACCGATATATCATGGTGAGACGACGAACGAGATGAAGAAGGTGCGCACATGCTAGAAGATTTTCTTGCAGTTGGACAAACGTACCAAGAATATCAAGCAAAAAATGAAAGGAACACATGCATTGAACCATAATGAAAGACCAATACTATCGAAGACCCCGCATCATTATGCCATGCAGAGGAGAAGACAAAGCACACCAAGAGTACATACATCACTCAACAATGCAACAACTTGACATGGACATCAAAATCAGCCAATACATTTTAGCAGTGTCGTGTCGAGCTGTGTCATAAGTTTTCTTAGAAACATCACCATTATGGTCCATATCTATTGTAACTGAATGTAATTTAAAGTGAAGTCCAACGGATGCACATAGAATTCGAAGAGTCATGGGAAGTTGAAAAGTCGCGAGGGTAGTCCAAGAGTCAAAAGGGTCAAGCATCATCCATGGCTATATATACCCCTCCCATTGTATGAGAAAGGACTTTTGACCTTGGGTCATCCCACATAGCCTTAAGATTCTATAGTATGTTCTTTGAGGAGCGAGGAGTGGCTCCACTCTCCCACTACTGGGACTAGTGATGTATGGTGTACAGATGTGCCTTGGGACTTTTCCTTAATTCAGAAGCATGTTAAGGCTAACACATTTTCATGCATGTTTTATGGATGTTTGTAAGACTGCTCTTTAAACATTTGTAATGCATGCTTACTTAACCTATACTAATATAGTTGAACTAATTTGATTGCTTTAGTACTTACATTGTTGAAGATATGTTGTATTGCTTATCATTGTTGTCTCATCCCTGTTGACTACTCTGCAGGATACTAGACAAACCACCTTTCTGTATTGGCTATCACCGTTGTCACGTCCTTGTGGACTATACTCGATAGACCATCTTTTTTTTTCTGGTTATAAAAATTGTCACATTCATGTGGACTACTCCACTGGGTGGTGTATGTGTTGTCCCCTTCACCTCGGTTTTAACAAATGTTGCATCCGTTGTGGACTATTCCACTGGGTGCTAGACAAACCTTTCTGGTTTACATGTGTCTCTTCTTGGGTGGTACTACTACCTCTCACTTGGAGGCTCAATTTACTCCCCCCCTTTGTAGTAAGAGAAACTTAACACAATTACATTACACACTCACTAGGCACACATAACTTGTTGCTCAGAGATACTAGCATAACACTCTCATGTGCTGACAAAAAGAGCCAAGGTAGATCTCTACGTAAATGGAAACCAGGCCATCATATCAGATGGGACTCCTACACTAAACGGTGTGAGGTCTAGTTGGGACTTCATATCGGGGAGATCTCCTTTGTTGGCAGGTCCAACACTATCAACAATACTCTATAGGGTAGAGCATCAATTTGGTATCACAACCTTCTGCCTAATTCAATCCATAGTTGGAGGGAGTTCGAAAAGTCATTCTTGGACAAATTTGTCAATAATAAAACTCCCGCCATGTTACTTAAATAACTCGGAAATATTAAGATGGGGGACGAGGAAAAAGTGAAGGATTTTAATAATATATTTACACGTTTGTTTAATAAATTCCTCGCCAACGTTCAACTGCATGATTCTATTACCAAATATTATTACACAAGTGCCTTGCCTACTAACATTTATGTGTTTGTTAAAAGAGATGCAAAGGGAACATTGACCTTGAACTTTGCAGAAGTGATCATTGTTGAGAAGGAATTGTGTTCTATTGGAGCTATTGATGATCAGGAAGATTCTAAAGACTCCAGGGACACTGGTAAGAAATCTCAAGCCTCTTCCACTAAAATCTATTAGAAAATAAGAAAGGAAAAAATATTTTCTTATATTGATAATTAATTGTGATGTTCTTGTAGCCTTATTATCTTCTCTTTATGTTGTTATTTTATCTTTTTTTCATCAAATCAAAACATGAATATCAACGACAGTAGATGTAGGCACTTAGTAAGGGCTAAAACCCCTCTATAGGGGAAAACCTATTCAAACTCTTCCACTAGTAATTCAAATTGAGATAGAGCAATTCCTTGGACCCAAAATACCTTCCTCCTCCACCAAGTCAACCTTCCAAGATGATTCAGTAAAATTTGGTAGTCTCTTCTTGTCCACTGGCTTCAGGGCAACAATAATTCAAAATTTCGACCCCCAACTACTTTAGATTTTGGCCCAACTACAATATTGGAATTTAGACCCTTCCAACAACCCAACAACTTCACATGTGTGAGACAAGGAGAGAGAAAATTTGACTTCTTATGCTTGACAAATACTTGCTTCTCCTTTGTCAGGTTTTCCTTCCTCTTCCTTGAATTTCACACATTTTTTCTCTCTCCAATAATTGCAGTGAAAACTTGTTGATGTTGTGCTTCAAATGAGTCGATTTGTTGTGCTTTTATAGTGGATTCTGTGAGGTTGAATTCCCTCTTATGAGGCTGACTTGTCCTATTTTGAGGCTGACTTGGTGGAGGAGGCCTAAATGACCTATTTTACATAAAAAGTAAATTTATTTGTTAATTGACAAATCCCAATAAGGGTATTTTACATATTGACATGGAGAAGGACACTTGAAAGATACCCTAGAAGCCTACAATGGAGGCTTTTAACTAAGAACCATTGACCCAAGCATGAAACTTGTGCTTTAATAAGTCAATTTATTTTATAATAAAATTTATTTTCTTTCTTTTGACAAATACATTACATCATGACAAGAAAACAATTATGAAGACTGATACTAGTTACATTTTTCAACACTCCCTATTAACTAGGGAGCTATTCATAATTACATATATACAGAGGTACATGGAAGATCTTAAAGTGATATACTCTATGAAGAGTCACAACACATGCAGTGCTACATATTAGATACCTGACTAGGTTACTCTAATCGTGTGGGACTAAGATGTACTCAAGATTTAGCGACTTTAGGTACCATTAGGCTTTTAAGATCTAACACCAACCCATGGATCTAGGTGTGTATCCAAGGTCACAGCTCCATGAACAACGCCACCCTCCCTACTTTGGGATCTTGACATCAACACATAGGTCGACCAACCATCCTCCCAAGCATTAGGCACTCAACCCCACATGTTTACATCTCTCCTTATAAACTAAATCATATATATCCACTAGTCCAAGCATGCTTCCAAAATGTTCAACCTTTTTATGGAGATATCATGCACAATCACAACCCTAATGAGTGATAAACCTTCAAATATACATACAAGTAAACAGTTGGTTCCTCAATCATTATGATGCTACTTATATCATCATCAAGTTATCCAAATAAAACTTGTCAGAACCTTTCTTCATTCACTTCCTTAGTAACATCAAATATGTTGGAAATAATATTAAGAGGGGGGTCAATCAATACTATCAGATCAATAATTTTATTTCCCAAACAGATTTATATATGCTACTTCAGTGAAGTGAAATAGTGTGTACATGCAACTGTGATTAAAGAAACCAGCGTATATCCAGAGAACTTGTGATTTAGACCATTTATCATGTGTTGAGCTTAAACCAGTACATCGGTAACTTATTAGACAGTGCAGTAAAAGCATAATAAAGCATCACACATAAGCAACACACATGAACACCAAGATTTAAGGTGGAAACCCAATGTGGGTGAAAACCACTTGCTTTTGTCATCTCTGTCTTCTTTTAATAATAAGAAAATTTGTTTATAACATTGTACTCGTGCAGACTCATACCAGTACGCAGGCTTCTACCTGTAGAAGCTTACAACCTTCTCTCGTTCTCTAGCTTCTACTAGAAGGGAGCTACAACCCCCTAGCTCTTGTACTAGCCAATATGTTTACTAGTACGTAGGTTCCAGCCTATAGAAAACTCCACTCTTCCACCAGGGACCACGTTTCATGAATTTTCAGACTGGATACTCTTGGATCACAACACCACAATCTGAAGGCCACGTTTCATCAAATTTTCACACTGGACCCATAAAAAATTTTAAACTTAAACTGCATCAACCAATATTCAGTTAATCTGAACAATTAGATCACTGACACCAGAACACTGTGCTGAACCTAGAACCCTGCATCATCATTCAGAACCAGCTGTAACCTCAAAAATCATGCATTAGAGTGTATACGCTACTTGGCTGAACCCAAACTGCGTGTATACGCTACTTCCGTTAATTAAACTTGTGTATACCTTCAAAACTACTGCAAACATAAATTTTTGAATCAAGTCTGTACCAACCATCAATATACTGAATATCTACTGTCAACTTACAGAGCTTTACACAGGCAGCGACAGAGATCACTTCTTCTCACTTATACAATCAATCAATCAAATGCCAACCTCCTTATGCATTCAATTTTACATTCAGATCTAAGAATACTGCGTAGAGATTTGCAAATATTGACTTAGAACTTTGGTGCAATTCCAGACTTCAAACAAACCCAAATCATGATAAATAACAAATAAAACAGGCACAAAACATCAGATCTAGTCTCAACCAATATCAAATCATTCAAGAATAAGCCATTTCAGGTCTCATGATCCTGATCCAATATTGAACTCAAGGTGCTCATAAATATTTCAGATCTAGTCCCAAACATAACCCTGCAACATAAAATATACTTCAGATAGAAATATTCTTTAGAATCTTATTGCTTGCATGCTTGGCTTTATGATCTTCTCCTCCTTATATAGCTTTAGGCCCTTTGTCAATACCTTGGACCAAAAACACTTAGGACCAATACCTTGGACCAAAACCACTTAGGACCAATACCTTGGATCAGATACCTAGGGTCAATACCACAGACCAAATACCTTGGACCAAAAACTTGATTTTCCATCTGATACGCACTTTTCCTTCTATGAAAGTGCGTGTATACGTATACGCTCTTTTTGTTTTGTGTTCCTACGTGTATATGCTACTTTGACAAAGTGAACCAGCGTATACCTCTCTTTCTTCAATCTCTGGAGTTTGATCTGTAATCCTTTATTGTTAAATTGTTGCACTGTGAACTGTCATCTGTGTGAGTTGCCATCAAGGACAACACCTATATCATAATGCCAACAATCTCCCCCTTTGGACTTGATGGCAATAACAACACCAAGACACTCTCCCCCTTTGACATCAAGGGCAAAGGGAAAACCAAGATATTCTCCCCTTTTGATATACATTATGTTGTCCATGCTCCCCCTGAGTACGTGTTGAATTCTCTGATTAGGCTTCCCTTATGCTGAGATGCACTAAACCATCCATGCAAGCTCCATGCTCCCCCTGAGCACATGCAAAAACTGCAAAAAATATTTTTCAAAAGAATGACATGACTCTATAACTCAACTAAGTGAGTATGGCCTTCCTATCACCAATGACTCATACATACATCAATCTCCCAACCAAGTGGGGATACACTAGATTTGACTCATCCACCCAACCAAGTGGGGATATACCAATTGTTTATACATGACAGAAATACAATAAATATTACATCATCCATCCCATGAAAAGTGGGGGTACAAATTACATCATTTATCCAATAGGAGTCATTCAAATGTATGAGAGGACATATCACACCCTAGACTTTTACATGACTTAAGTAACAAATGGTATAAATATCTGAAGCCATAGCTAGAGTTAGCAACCATAATGGCAACAATGCAGAATGCGTGTGAAGGCTAATGCTCCCCATGAACCTTTGCTACCTATGCATTGTTAACAAGTCAATGATCAAGGAATCTTTGTTAATCAAATAAAAAATTAATGAACAAAGCATATCAATAGACTGTAATCATCAACATTAGATAGAGCACCCATATCAGAGTTTGCCCCACTGTTTTTCCTGTCAGGAAAACATATATGCTTCTTCACCCACAGAAACCCACGTGTATACGCAACTATACTTCATGAAACATGCGTATAATAACCTTCTTCTGAAAAACTAGATTTAACAATAGGATGATGCAACAACTACTCCTAGCTTTTGTCTAAGATATTCAAATGTTTCTCTGGGTAGTGGTTTAGTGAATATATTAGCAACCTGTTCTTTGGAGGGAGCATACTCCAATTTGACCTTTTGTTCAAGCACTTGTTCATGTAGAAAATGGTACTTAATGGGTATGTGCTTGGCCTTAGAGTGCATAACTCGATTCTTTGAAATACTGATGGCACTTGTATTATCACATAGAATGGAGATGGGTGGAATACATGTGATCTGAATGTCTTGCAAAGTTTGCATCATCCAAAGTAGTTGTGTGCAGCAAGATGCAGCAGCCACATATTCTGCTTCAGCTGTAGATAAAGCAATTGAACTTTGTTTCTTACTAAACCAAGATACTAACCAGGAACCCATATAGCATGCACCACCACTAGTGCATTTTCTATCATCAACACTTCCTGCCCAATCTGCATCTGTATATGCATGAAGAGTAAGATCTGCATCACTAGGATACCATAATCCAAAGTCCTAAGTTCCTTGAAAGATATT
Organism: Pinus tabuliformis; assembly: GCA_031772625.1. NCBI lineage: Eukaryota > Viridiplantae > Streptophyta > Pinopsida > Pinales > Pinaceae > Pinus > Pinus tabuliformis. Next base: position 764,563,757 of record CM062811.1, on the reverse strand, counting down.
TGAAAATTATTTTGACTGCCTAAAGGTATGATTCCTTTGGATTTGCTTGGAATCTTCCAACTATTCCTACTGCATGCATGATGTCAGGTCGAGTACCTGTTAGATAACGCAGACTGCCAATCATGGATCTATAAGTTGGTTGATGTACTGCTGTTGATTCATCATTTGAGCTGAGACTGCATCTTGTTACCATTGGGGTACATACAGGTTTAGAATCTTCCATTCTGTACCTTTTCAAGATCTATTTGAGATTTTGTTTGTGAAAGAAAAATACCATCTTTAGTTTGTTGAACTTGTAGACCAAGAAAATAGGTAAGTTCACCAAGCAAGGACATTTCAAATTCTTGCTGCATTACTGAAGCGAAATTCTGACTCATGGATTCTTCATTGCTACCAAAAATCATATCATCAACATAAACAATAATAATTAGCAATTTATTAGTTTCAATCTTTGTATATATATTTCTATCTGTAGAACCTTTGGTAAAACCTTGTTGGTGTAGATATTTGTCAAGGCGGGAATACTAGGCCCTTGGAGCCTGTTTTAGACCATAGTGAGCCTTTTTTATTCTGCATACAAGTTTTGCATCATTTCCAAGAATGAATCCTTCTAGCTGATCAATATAAACTTCTTCTTCTAAATCTCCATTAAGGAAGGTTGATTTTACATCCATTTGCTATACTTTGAATTTCTAAAAGCTGGAAAGAGCAAGAAACATGCTTATGGCTTCAAGTCTGGAAACGGGTGCAAAAGTTTCTTCAAAATCCATACCTTCTTGTTGAGCATACCCTTTACAAACAATTATGGCCTTGTTTCTAATGACTTCTCCATTTTCATTCAGATTGTTCTTGAATATCCATTTAGTTCCTATAATATTTTTATCATGAGGTCTAGGAACTAATTCCCAAGTATCATTCTTTTCAATTTGCTCAAGTTCTTCATCCATGGACTTGACCCAACATTCATCTTTGAATGCTTCATTTACATTTTGAGTTTCAGTGGAGGATAGTAATGCTAGATAGCTTGAGGTCCCTGTAATAGTTCTTCTTGTCTGTACACCTGCCTCCTTTTCCCCTAAAATTTGAGTTTCTGGATGATTTTTTTGAACATACCTGGATGGAGTCTTTTTTTCTACCATTATATCTTCTTCTGGTGCTTCATTGTTTTCTTCTTCAATATAATTTTGATTTGATGTGGGAAAGTAATCCCCATCTTCCTCATTGTCATAATATTCTATTGATTTTATCTGTTTTGGATTTTTGCGTGTTTCATCAACTACAACATCAATGCTTTCAACAATTTTCCCAAGTCTTTTATTATAAAATTTATATCCTTTACTCCTCGAAGAATAACTAAGAAGAATACCTTCATCTACTCTGGGTTCAAACTTACCAAGTTTTTCATCAGTCCTTTTGATAAAACATTTGCTTCCAAAAACTTTAAAGTATTTTACAGTAGGATTCTTACCATACCAAAGTTCATGTGGAGTTTGAGTGCCATTTACCCGAACATTTTCTTTGTTGAGAATAGTCATGGAAGCGAATGCAGCTTCACCCCAGAAGGTTGTAGGAGTTCCAGATTCATCTAGCATAGCTCGAGCCATTTGTTGAACTGTTTTGTTCATTATTTCTACCACACCATTTTACTGAGGAGTTCTTGTGGTGGATAATTGCCTTTTTATTCCATGTTGTTCACAAAAGTCAAAGAAATGATCCGATATAAATTCCCCTCCTCGATTAGATCTGAGGCATTTGATTTTTCGATCTGATTCCTTTTCAACCAAAGCTTTGAAAGCTTGGGACTTTTTAAATGCTTCATATTTATGCTTTATAATACCTATCCAACACATTCTGGAAAAATAATCAATGAACAAAATAAAGTATTCTTCTTCACGACGTGACTTTTTCCTTGTTGGTCTGCATAAATCAATATGGACAAGTTCAAGAGGCTTACTAGCTGACCCTTCTTTTTCACTGAAGTGAACTCTGGTTTGCTTACCGATTTGACATGGTTTGCATATTGTATTTTCTGGGATGCTGATATCTGGAAGATCACGAAAATCCTTGAGTCTACATGCTTTTCTTATTTGAGAAAAGCTTAGATGTCCCAATCTTCTATGCCACAACCAGTTTTCATCATGTTTGCTTAGATAGCATTGTTGTTGTCCTCCTTTGAGTACGTATAAGTTGTTAGGAGTTCTTTTACCTTTGATCACAGTCTCTCCTATATCAAGCTCATGAACAACACATATGTTTGATTGAAACACCACTTCATTTCCTTGATCACACATTTGACTGACACTCAACAGGTTATGCTTTAAACCATCTACATACATAACATTTCCAGATTCAAACTTTTCTTTCAATAAAACAAAACCTTCACCTTTTATGACAGTTGTCCAAATGAGATATTCTTTTCCTTTTCTAAGGCATTATATGAATGAAGTTTCTCTTTGTCACATGTCATGTGTTTAGAGCATCCACTGTCGATGTACCACTGATTTTCTTGTCCTTCTACATACAAGGATATACCACATCTTTCTGTTTGAGATTCTTTCCTTCTCCATATCTTGGGATTTAATGGTGTTTTCTCCTTTTGAGATGTTTGCCGAAATTTGCTCCTGCATTGAGATTCTTCATGACCAAAGTTGTTACAAATTGAGCATTCTATTTCATTTTCAAGAGGAGAAAAGTTATTATAGGAACTTCTCTTGATCCCTGTTACATTCCTTTGATTTCATGCTTCTCTAGTCATGATGGTTTTGTAAGAAATGCATTGAGTAGCTTTGTGCCCAAAATTATGACATGAAAAACATTGCCCATTAAAGAAGTTTCTGCAACTATCGAATCTATTTACCTGTTGATTGTAGTTTCTATTGATATCCATCTTTGGAGCAAATTGAGTTTGATTTGCCTAAGGTTGGTTGTGGCTTCTATTCATCCTTGGAGTAAATTGAGTATGATTTACCTGGTGATCAACTTTATGCCTTTGCTGACGATTTTCATACTGTTGATTAGTCTTTGCTACATCAAGATAGCTTTTGGTGGAGGTTGATAGCCTCTGTGATTGAGATGCTTCTTCAGTATATCCAAGACTTGTCTTTATCAGAGGAGAACGTTGAACTTTGATAATTGCAATTAAAATTTCTGATCCTTTAGAAAATCTAAGATTGAGAGATTTTTTTTTCTCAAGATCTTTTCTTAGACCCACAATTTCACATTCTAGTTTTTCATTGTGTTTTTCTTTTTCAACAAGTTGGTATATCAAGGTATCTATAATCATATTCTTTTCTTCTAAACATATTTTGAGTTTAAAGATTTCTTCATGAAAGTTTTCCTCTTCTAAAGCATACCAAAAATTATCATCATCATAAGCCATGAGAAGTCTATAATCATCACTATTAGATAAACCATCTCTATCTTCATGAGTTTAGTAACTCCTTTCATTCACAACTTGTTTCCTATTCCCTTTTGCATATTCCTTTCCTTTTTCATATTTATCTTTATGAGGACATCTGGCAACATAATGACCGACTCTACCGCAAGAAAAGCATTTGAAAGGTATCTTACCTCTAAACCTTCCAGAACCCCATTGAAGCTTCTTGACAAAATTTACCTCATCTTCTTCTTCTGAAATGTGTCCTGATTCACTGTGTTCTTCCTTTCCTTTTATTGAAGATATAAATGTGGCTTCTCTCATATCTAATGGACCTCCTCTTCTCATCTCAAAATCAATTAGGATTCTGTGAAGCTGTGTCATAGTGATATTCTGCAGATCCTATTTTTCTTCTATGTTAGACGCTTTTGATTCAAATTTAGCAGACAAGGATCTCAAAATTTTCTCAACTAAGGTAACTTTCTTTATTTCTTCACCCAGATTCTTCATACAATTAACAACCTCATATATACATAAGAAGTAACTAGCTATACTTTCATCACTGTGCATCTTAAGAGTTTCATACTGAATTCTTAGAGTTTGAAGCTTAGTACGTTTTACCGGAGAGTCTCCTTCGTAGCTCGGAAGGATTTTGTCCCATATCTCTTTGGCTAATTTGAGCTGCATGAATTTGACAAACTCTGATTGTGACAAACTTCCCAATAAAGTATTGCCAGCTTTGGCATTGGTTTCATATTGCTTTTTACCTGTTGCATCTGTAGGAATTGTTGTTGGAAATGTATATCCTCCTTCCACAATTTCCCAGACATCCATTCCAAGAGATTGTAGATAGGTTGTGGTTCTTATTTTCCAATAAAAAAAGTTTCTCCCATCGAATATTGGTGGTCTAATGGATCCCTTTCTTTCATGATTATTCATGTTGATGGATCTCCCTTCAAGCGATCAAGCTTCTTCTGAAGGACTTGCTCTAATACCAATTATTGGAAATAATACTGAGAGGTGGGTGAATCAGTGTTATTAGATCAATAATTTTATTTCCCGAACAGATTTATATACGCTACTTCAATGAAGTGAACTAGCGTGTACACGCAACTATGATTAAAGAAACCAACATATCTCCAGAGAACTTGTGATTTAGACAATTTATCATGTGTTGAGCTTAAACCAGTACATTAGTAACTTATTAGACAGTGTAGTAAAAGCAGAATAAAGCATCACACATAAGAAACACACATGAACACCAAGATTTAAGGTGGAAACCCAATGTGGGTGAAAACCACTTGTTGTTGTCATCTCTATCTTCTTTTAATAATAAGAAAATATGTTTACAATCTTGTACTGGTGCAGACTCATACCAGTACGCAAGCTTCTACCTGCAGAAGGTTACAACCTTCTCTCATTCTCCAGCTTCTACTGGAAGGGAGCTACAACCCCCTAGCTCTTGTACTAGCCAATATGTTTACTAGTACATAGGTGGCAGCCTACAGAAAACTCCACTCTTCGACCAGGGACCACGTTTCATGAATTTTCAGACTAGATACTCTTGGATCACAACACCACAATCTAAAGGCCACGTTTCATCAAATTTTCACACTAAACCCATCAAAACTTTTAAACTTAAACTGCATCAACCAATATTCAGTTAATCTAAACAATCAGATCACTGACACCAGAACACTGTGCTGAACCCAGAACCCTGCATCATCATTCAAAACCAGTTGTAACCTCGAAAATCATGCATTAGAGTGTATACGGTACTTGGCGGAACCCAAACTGTGTTTATACGCTACTTCCATTAATTAAACCTGTCTGTACCAACCATCTATATATTGAATATCTACTATCAACTTACAGGGCTTTACATAGGCAGGGACAAAGATCACTTCTTCTCACTTATACAATCAATCAATAAAATGCCAACCTCCTTATGCATTCAGTTTTACATTCAGATCTAAGAAGACTATGTACAGATCTGCAAATATTGACTCAAAACTTTGCTGCAATTCCAAACTTCAGACAAACCCAGATCATGATAAATAACGAATAAAACAGGCACAAAACATCAGATCTAGTCTCAACCAATATCAGATCATTCAAGAATAAGTCATTTCAGGTCTCATGATCCTAATCCAATATTGAACTCAAGGTGCACATAAATATTTCAAATCTAGTCCCAAACATAACCTTGCAACATAAAATATACTTCAGATAGAAATATTCTTTAGAATATTATTCCTTGCACACTTGGCCTTATGATCTTCTCCACCTTATATAGCTTTAGGCCCTTTGTCAATACCTTGGACCAAAAACACTTAGGACCAATACCTTGGACCAAAACCACTTAGGACCAAAACCACTTAGGACCAATACCTTGGATTAGATTCCTAGGGTCAATACCACAGACCAAATACCTTTGACCAAAAACTTGATTTTCCATCCCATGCATGCTTTTCCTTCTGTGAAAGTGTGTGTATACGTATACACTCTTTTTGTTTTGTGTTCCCCTGTGTACATGCTACTTTAACAAAGTGAACCAGTGTATACCTCTCCTTCTTTAATCTCTAGAGTCTGATATGTAATCTTTTGTTGTTAACTTGTTGCATTGTGCACTGTCATCCATGTGAGTTGCCATCAAGGACAACACCTGTATTATAATGCCAATAAAATATAGCCTCAATACTTCTCAAATCATTTGTTTGCAAATTTATCTATAGTACTTTCATTCATTTTCTGATTTCATTCTTTCTTCAAGGTATTCATTATGGCTACCATAATACTCCCTCCCTCTCAATTGGGGAGATATATATTTTCTTCTATCCAAGCTCCTTCTTAGCTTAGGGAGATCAACAGCTACCTTCTTTTATAACAACGGAGAAACTTCAACCTTCCAAGGTTTCATTCTTCCTCAATGCATCGAGGTCATATTGATCATCATCATTCTTATAGCTTCCTTCATCATGCTCATCATTATTATCATCTTAAATTACGAACATCTTAAACATATTGAAGATTATGTGCCTACAAAAACTTTTAATATTAAGTACAACCAAATACAAATAGAAGCATGAAGTTAACTATCTCAAAATCATGTCATTTCAATGGAAGCATCAAAACATTCATCAAATACCTAAACCTAGTTAGGTTCATCATTAACAAGGGTCACATATTTTATATACTAGAATTCAACAACTTGCTATGGTTTTATCACAAACCCTAGACTCCATCTTCGAGACATAAAGCCTTAAATAACAATCCAATCATATTACTATACATCTACGGTTTCCACCAATATGATTTTTGTTAATTTGGCAATTTTTTATGGTGTTGAACCCACCAACATTCAGGGGATCTCCCCGAGATGAAGTCGTAACTAGACCTCACATCGTTTGGAGTAGGAGTCCCAACAGCGGGGTGTTAAGGATATGTCTTAATTGTGAGTACGCATAGAGTGGTGCATGGTGTCTTTGGTGAGAACAAGTGTGTGACCCTACGGAAGGTCAAGTGCGATGCATGAAGGTTCCAACACACGAAGGGAGAAGGAAGTGAGCCCCTTAGAATCTTGTAATAGTACGCATCTTGAAAAGAACAAATGAGTATGATGACAACACAAGATAATAGAAGGAATAGTCTGCAAGTTAACAGTGACGAATTAATACAACAACATGCATTTAACAAGATTCATACAAATGCAAACGAAATAGTTCATAAGCATAAGTGTAAGTTAAATAACATACATTGAAAATAGAAGAATAATAGTCCCACTATACTCACAACATATGCATGAAAGTGTGTCGGCTCTAAGATTTTATTAAAAGTGAACGTCCCAATCATACATACACCATTCATGAACCACTAGCCCCAATAGTGGAATGTGAAGTCAACAACACCTACTCCTCCAAAGAAGTATACTCCCTCCCTCTATGCTAGAAAGAATCCAAGACTCTCATAAAACTCCCAAACTCTTTCTAAGCCTAAGCCTAGCCAAGAGCTTGGCTCCTAAAATCCCTTTACATGAGTTATGAGGTTCTATTTATAACAAGAGAAGGTGACCCTTCAACTCCCCTTTGTGACTTTTGGACTACCCTCATGACCCTTCAAATTATTTACAAAATAAATCATTACATTACATCATGACTCTTCACATTCCAATATTGACACTTGGAATTCGAATTACAAATTAATTACAAATAATATTACAATTTACACTCATACCCATATAAGACAAAATAGGGTAGACACAACTTGAAAATATAACAAGACAAAACATTGTGATGCTTGAGTTTGGGGAAACTCTAGCTCAACAACTTCCACTTGGTTTTTTTGGTCATGTAGCGGTGCCAAGCCTGATATTGTGTGATGAAATCCCCAAACTGTGTGCTGGTGTTTGGATGGAAGCAGACTCTAGCCTCCATGGAACCTAAGTACAATGATTTCGAACCAATTTATACTTCCTTCTGAAACCAGATCAACATTTTTCTCACTTGGACAGGGACACCAATGTAGTTTTGCATGTTCTATCTATTCACCTCCAAGTCATCCTTGGTGGAAATTTGTCTTAGACGCTCCAAGTATTCCTCTATCTCCTTTCTAACCTGGTTCTTGGGTTTGGCTTCAATGAGTGATCCAAATAATGGGATCTTGTGGGTCTTCACCAAGGAATCCAGACTATAGTATATCTGTGCATACGAGACTTTAATGTTACCAATGAATGAGGAGAGTTGTTTGTTGTTATGGATCAACATCCACACTCTTTCTATCGAGGGTGTCTATCAAAATTTTGATGGGTGTCTATCGAAATTTTGATGGTTCCTTCACCTAGCTATTAACAACATCCCTCGTGAAAACATAGGTTGTTGTTGATGTCATAGAAGAGTGAATCCATGCGTGTTTCTGGCTCAGGAAAATGGTACATACATTGACAATCTGTTGCCAGAAAAGTAGCAAGCCTCTATCCACTAGCACTGGTCAAAGCCATGGTATTCACATCAATATGTGAGATAACCCAATTGATGACATATGCACATGGGAAGGATGGATATCTACATGAAACGTTGTGTAGCCCTGATCTTTGGACACTAATGTATACCTGTCAGTCCTCTAGATCTGTTGCGAAGTACTTTGTTGAAAAAAGCTTCATTAACATTCTTCCATGTAAGATCTGAGTCCTTTTCTACATACAATTGAGTGTCTGAGGATACTAGCAAGTTTACTAGAATTTTCATAACTACTTTCCGAGTACTGCTCTTAGTGGTATCTTTTGAAGCAGTTCTCTTAGGTGTCATGGTTACAGTGACTGCTAGAGAGAAGTGATAAAAAATTGTGGTACTTGTGGGACAAAAAGGAACTCATGGCAAGCAAACATTAGCTTTTTGTAAATCTATCTTCACAGCAAGATCATGCAACAAACTGGCGCACTCGTGAGAAAAATTGTGTAGTTTTCTTGGGAAAGTGAGGGGGTTTAACTGTGGGAACTACGTATTTTGTAGTCCCAGCAGCCAAGGTGTAACCTAAGGCTTGAGACTGTGCAATGCACAAACTAGCCTGGGCAGTGACTAGGAAAGACTACACATTGCGCAGTCTCAGTAGCCAAGAGGCATATTGAGCCCTGGAACTACACAATGAACAGATGGTGAGCTTGTACTGCACACTACGTAGTCTCAGAGGCCAAGCCTCAGCTTGAGCTTCTAGATTACACAATGCCTAGCTAGGCAATGTCAAAACTGGTCAAGGAAAGTGTGGATCTGTCAGGTGGAAGTGTGGGAAACAAGAAGATCTAAGCGATGATGTGAGTTTGAGTGCAGATCTGACTAAGTATATATGAATCAATGTGAATCAAGTGCAAAAACTTAAAAATGGGAGGAAAAACAAATGTGTGAGGAGAGTCGTCAAAACGACGATTGTCGGTGTACAAAAATAAGATAATCAATGTGACACTTATGAAAGGAAAACAAAAAAACTGAGGGGGTTTAGCTATGGGAACTACATATTGTGTAGTCCTAGCAGCCAAGGTGCAGCCTGAGGCTTGAGACTGTGCAATGCACAAACCAACCTGGGCAGTGACTGGGAGAGACTACGCATTGCGCAGTCTTAGTGGCCAAGAGGCATATTGAGCCCTGGAACTACACAATGAATTAAGTTGGGCCAGCCTGTACTGCGCACTACGCAGTATCAGAGGCCAAGCCTCGGCTTGAGCTTCTACATTACTCAATGCCTAGCTAGGCAATGTCAAAACTTGCAAAGGAAAGTGTGGATCTGCCCGATGGAAGTGTGGGAAACAAGAAGATCTAAGTGATGATGTGAGTTTGAGTGTAGATCTGACTAATTATAGATGAATCAATGTGAATCAAGTGCAGAAACTTAAAAAACGGGAGGAAAAACAAATATGTGAGGAGAGACGTTGAAATGATGATCATCGATGTACAAAAACAAGAAAATAAATGCGAAACTTATGAAAGGAAAACAAAAAAATTGAATCAACACTTATACAAGCTAATGCAAGTTAAAATTCCATCAACCATGAATAGTATCAAGAAAAACAACACATGTAGAAGCGAAATGAAAAATAGCGACAAAAAAAGTGGCAAAGACAACAAAAGAAAAACTCACCTTTTTCAACTATTTTTTTCATTTTTTCATAGAACTGTTCATAGGAACTTATTTATTTAAGAAGGCGTAAGAGGGATCTCGACTTATTAAGAGCAAAAGAGGTTGTCCCTTCAAAGAAATATATTTATATATACCTCTGACATACTTGTTAAGGTTTTCCTCCCCTCCTTACTCTACTCGACTTAGCTAACAAGGATTAACCGAAAATAAAAGACCAATTAGAGTAGGCAGTACTAGTTATAAGTTCAAGCATCGTGATTCCACTATGGTTTTATCTTAAAGGAATGTATTTTCCATCAAATTATCATCAACTAAAAGAATGAAAGACTCACGCAAAGAGAGGGAATAAACATATAACCAAGTGTTGACAATAGCACAACTTCCTCATGGACTTCACCATGCTTGCTTCGGAAACCAAACATGGTTTCATGTGGAAGCTATCCTACAACTGAAAGAAAATAAACAAAAGAAAAGAGTGGAGCAGAAAGTAAGTCAAACCAAACAAAACAATTCAAAACAACAAATAAAAACAAATAATTATTCCTACTCCTAACCTAATCAAAGAATAGGCCAGAATCACGTAAAATGAAACTTCCAGTGTAGCCACCAACACATTGGCTGGCCTATGTAAGCGAGGGAATTAATATCAAGAAAGATATTCAACAATAAAAATAAACAATAAATATAAGACAATACATACCAAAACGTTTGAAGTTTTAAAACGCATGCAGAAAAGTATGAAATAAATGTGCATGAAAGACAGTCTGCGGATGCATTACTATTTTTAGACACACTGCGACTTGACGATACGCAACAACAAACTTTCGAACTACGGAAACAGGTGAACATGAAGAAAGAAGAAAACTTGCATCATTGAAACCATGCTCATTAGGCATGACTCCTCCAATGACTGAGCGATAGAATCATGTAATGTAGATGGAGGATGTGAAAATTGTGAGAGAGAATGATTTTCAATTTGTGTGGAAGAGTGATGAGGAGCCTTGAAAGATACATCCCTCTTCTAATAGGAATTGGAATTTATCTCAAGACTGCGAGAGCCTAACCTAACCATCAACTCAGGCTAAAGTGCCTCGATAGCTTTCAGAAGTTCTAAATCATCAGAAGGTAGATCATCGAAGACCGGTGGCTTAGAAAAATGAAAAGTGGAAAAAGTAGAATCGTGATCCAATGAACGAATGAAAATATCATGACAGCCATGATCAGAAAGTTCCAGATCAAAAGTAGAGGCATCCTCATAATATAACAAATCATAAAGAGGGGAATATGGAAAAAATGAAATTTCACCCTCTAATATTTTAGAATAATGAGATGATAGATTGGGAAGATTTAAAAGAGAATATTTTTCCTCTCCGCATTCGAATGAAAAACTGACATTCCACCAGTTCTGAAAATGATCAAATTTATCAAATTACTATAGGATATTTATCAAATATGTCAACAAATTGGTCCCTCCCTTGTTTTCCTTACTAACCAAAGACAAAAAAAAGGCTTGACCCCACAATGTCCAAAATTTTTTGATAGTAGAAAAGAAAAACTCACATCAACACTTGTTCTACAAGGCATTAATTGAAATTTCCTTTCCATATCCATATTGATGCCTCAAATAGAGAAGTTGTTGTATTGTTAGGATAATAGGAGAATAAAAGTCCTTATTCTATTTACTTCCTTAGTAATAATTTTACTAATGCATAATTAAACTACATAGTAACTGAAAAATAATTCCTTATAGTGGTTTATGCTCTTAACAAGTTTAGGCATTGTGTTAGTACTTACCAAGTATTTGCGCACACAAATCATGCTACCTTTAAATTCCTCATGAACAAACCCAATATTATTGGTAGAATTATTATATGGGTTTTGTTACTACAACAATTTGATCTCACTATAGTAGACAATATAGAAAGCTAAAATGTTGTTGCATAACTTTTGTCAAAGATAATAAATATTGTATATAGAGAGGTGACAAATGATTAATTCTCAAATGAAGGCCTCTTTCCAATGTCACTTTATGCTCGTTGGTTTTTTGACATAGCCAACTATATAACAATTAGGAGGTTTCATTCAATTTTTCCCTACAAGGAAAGGCACAAACTTGTCAGGCAAAGTGCACCCTACACATGGATTACATAATGGTTTTCCAATATTGGACTAGATCAGATCTTGAGAATATTTGTGGGAGAGGATGAAATGCATGATATCCTCCATGCATGTCATGATAAGCCATGTGGAGGACACTATGCTAGAAAATGGACAACTTAAAAAATCTTGCAGGTTGGCTACTTTTGGCCTACCTTACAATAAGGATTCTGACAGATGTACTTCTCACTATGATGAATGTCAATGGATGGGGATACCCACTAGAAAAGGTGAGATGCCACATCAACTACAAGTTTCCTTAAAGCCTTTCGATAAATGTGATATGATCTTTATGGGACCTATAAATCTTCCTTCAAATAAAAATAGATACATATTAGCATGAATTGATTACTTAAACAAATAAGATAAAGTCAAGGCAGTTAAAACTACTACAAAATAAAAAGTAACTGAATAATTGAGAGAGAGAATATTCTACAAGTGTTTATTTCCAATGGAAATAGTTATTGACTAAGCTATTCAATTAACTTTTAACATCATTCAACAAAACATGAAGTAGCATCACATTCTGTAGGAATTCCATGTTGAAATTGGCAGCTTCGGTCAAAATTTTCATTAGGAAATGATGGAGAAAATTCATATTTTTGTTTTCACCAAGTTAGACCTAAGATGTTCAAACAAATAAGATAAAGTCAAGGTAGTTAAAACTACTACCGAATAAAAAGTAACTAAATAATTGAGAGAGAGAATATTCTACAAGTGTTTATTTCCAATGGAAATAATTATTGACTAAGCTATTCAATAAAATTTTAACATCATTCAACAAAACATGAAGTAGCATCACATTCTGTAGGAAGTCCATGTTGAAATTGGCAGCTTTGGTCAAAATTTTCATTAGGAAATAATGGAGAAAATTCATACTTTTGTTTTCACCAAGTGAGACCTAAGATGTTCAAGTTAGCCCCACAATGTGAAAAAACACATCTTCCATCACATATAAATAGAACATCATTGACCCTCATTTGGAATCCATCATCCACACATAAGTTCAATATGAAAATTGTAGAGAGACATCACACGTGTGAAGTAGGACTTTTATCTTTGATTGAGAGTTGAATTTCTGTTATGTTTTGAATTGTGTTGACCTGGGTTGTTTAACTTCTATTGGCCGAGATTTTCACTATGCTTGGAGGTTGAAAATTACAAGGATACGTTGACCTAGTTTGACTGAAGTTTTGTCTTGTTTTCTAGCTCATTGATTGAGGTTGACCGCAAGTCAAATTTGTGATTTTGACTGAGACTTTTTGTTGTTGTTTTGACCGATATTTTAACTGGGAATGTTCTCTGCATTGAAAAAATATTTGACTTTGAGTTAACCAAATTTTAGTTTGTTCTTCTTGGGTTGACTACAGGGTTTGACTAAGGCATTTGATCAATTTTTTTGTGGAAGTCGCAGGCCAAAATTTGACCCTTTGACCAGGACTTTGACTATAAGAAGATTGTTTTTGTTTCTCTCTCATTTGAATGGATTTGAATTTCAGATTGGATGCTTCTGTGATTCATGATTTAAGCCAAGATCTTTCGAAGAAATCACATACAAAACTTAGGGCCGACGCGTTTCGAACCTCTATGTACAAATTTGAGTATGTATCTCAAGTTGAACATTGATTGAATATCTAAGAAGAAGAAGACTTGATTCTAGATTTCCCCCTTGTGGGGTTTTTCCCTGATCTTTGACTAAAAATGTTTGTCTCATTGTGCTTGGCTATCTTCTATTATGCATTATTGTTCTATCTATAATTGCTTAACTTTTATTGGAGTGAATGAAATTGAATGCTACATTGTTTTAAGTGATTATAACAACATAGAACTTGAGAAAAATTAACATGGTATCAAAGTTAAGGTGAAGTTAACCATTGGAGAATAGAGAATACACCCCTTGAAGACACTTCTCTTGTTGATTAGTGATCAACTCTCTTGGACAAGATGACTTCCTCCTACTTCAATATTGAAGAGAAGTTGAATGATGCCTCCAACTTTGCAGCATGGAGGACTAGATTGGTGCATACTCTTGAAGAGAATGAAGTGATGGAGTATGTGGAGGGCAAGGTAGTCGATCCTCTTGAGAATTCCAATGCCAATGTCAAATCCAAGTACAGGAAGGGTGAAATGGAGGCTAAGAAAATCATCATTGATTCTCTTAAATATCATCTCATCACTCATGTGTCCAAGTTGAAGAAGTCAAAGGAGACGTATGAAAAAACTATTGGAATGTATGAGGTTAACAATATCAACCATATTATTACCTTAAATAGTCAAATCAGTGACATCATGATGTATATTCATAATATATAATATCCTACTTCATGAGAATCTTTCAAGTAAGAGATAAACCTATTTCCATTGGATAAATCATACCTGATAAAGAGCTAGTGCAGATGACCCTTCCCAGATTTGAAACAAACTCTGAAAATCTTCAACTCGCGAGCTAAACTGCCCTTCCTAGATTTGAAACATTCTGATCAAGCTGAACTTATGTTTTTGTTTGGTTGAGTTGACAAAGGGTGAACCATGTATGTCCATGGGGTAAGTGGGGAAGCCGAAGTAACCCACACAATGATTCAATACTCCTCGAAATACAAAGGCCCTGTGCTAGTAATGAACCAAAATAGAGAAGCCAGAGTTCTACCAGTGTGTCACCAAGTGTTGTAGCAACTACAACCACCCTCCAAAATTTTGGTCTGCACCCAATTTCGGAGCCTCCCTTGAGAGTTTCCCTTGATGACTGCACACCCTCAGGTTCACTCCGTGAGCCCGTGGGAGTCTTTGCATCTACCTTTCTTGTTTATTTCATCTAATTTTTTGCATGTTGGTATCTAAGTCATGCTTGTGACCATGTTCTAGTTATGCTCAAAGTCTTCGCTTCATGTGTACTTGTTATGTTCACTAGAAAGCATCTGTCGCACTCACACATGGAGTCACATTCACTATCGCTCAGGCGTCGTCATGGTCAATCAACGATCAATCATGAGTGTCGTGCTTGTCACTTGCATTGTCGATCATTCATGTTGAACATGTGTGTCTGGATGGTTTGAGTCATCTCATTGTCAAGTCATGTGAGTGTGTGTTTGCATGATCACCTATGCATCTTTCGATTGTTCACACACTTAGTCATTTTTCTGAAGTTCTGATGACCGGACTCCCCTCTGATAGCTAGATCATCACCCTGCCATCGACTCGATCGACTGACTCCCAGAACAGTGCAGAAGCACCAAGCAAGTCTTTCAAAGCTGCGTTGATCACAAGCGATCCAATCAACTTTCATTCTAGCCACCGCAAGACTGACTCCCCTAAGAAATTGCGCAGAGGCTATTGACCTTGCCCACTCTGCTGACTGAGGAAATTGCGCAGACAACCTGGACATACACCAAGTTTCGTCCCTATCTCCCTCAGAAAATTACAGAGTTTTCCTAGTCAGTCCTCCCGACAGTCGACTAGCTGCTCATCCAGGAAATTGCGCAGTGTTCATGAACAGGCTTTCTACTACCCAGCAGTCCGCTCAGCTCAAAAATTGCTCAGAGATGATCAGCGGGCTGACCTCCCAACCTTAGTGTAGTTTCCCTCGCCAGCAACTCCTATTAGCAAACTGCCAGTTCCCTCTAGGAATTGCACAGTTTCTACTGCGAAGCTCCCAGCAGCTGACTACCTGTTCCCCTTAGGATTTGCGTAGTTTCTGCTGCCAATGACCCAACATCCAACTACCAGTTACCTCTGGGAATTGCACAGTTTTGGCTGTCAGGCTCCTGACCAGTCCCTGCCAAAAAATACTCAATTTTTGCCTGTTGATCCTTCATGCAACCCTGTCTGTTCCCCCAGAAAATTGCACAAAGTTTGCCTTCTAGCCCCTGCTACCTGCTCCTTCCAGAAAATGCACAGATTCTATCTTCCTTGCCTTCCTGCAGCGCCGACTGTCCCTCCCAAAATTTGGCAGTTTTTCCTTCCATCCGAGCCAGACCTCGCGGACAGTCATTGTCGACTTGGATTGCCCATCTTCATCACCTAGTGACTCTTGTGCAGTTTTCTTTAGCAGTGCCCAGAGCCAGCATCCCGCCTCGCAACATTGATGCCTCTCCTAGTCACCTGCATCCACAATGATCACATGTCATGGTAGACTACGAGGTTTTTAGATTTGATGTTGTCTCATCATGAATGACTGGAGGCACAGGTACACTAACAAACATGGCGCAACCACGAATGGGATGAATGAAGGGAGCACATGCAGAAGGACAGGTTCACCAATGAGCGAACGAATGATGCATGTGAAGAGATGTGCTGGTGAACAGATGATCATGCAAAGATGTGTTCGCAGACAGATGGACGAACAAACATGCAAGATGTGCTCACGGAAGGATAAACGGACAAACATTCACCTTTCACGAACAGATGAACCTCTCAAGCCTTCCAACATTAAAGCAAGGAGGAACATGCCAAAGAAACACCAAGCGAACCAACGACCATTGAAGACTCCACGAACTTTGACATGCGGAGGTGAAGTTGTGATACACCATGAAGATATCCATCACCCAGCAGCACTGCAGCTCAACATGCACTCCAGTAGTAGCACGAATGTACTAGCACTGTCATGTCGAGTCATGTCATGCTGTCCACATCTCCACTGTGGTCCATGTTATCAAATCAATGTAATGTAACGTGGAAGTCCAAGAGACCCACTTGTTGTCCAAGAGTCATGTAAAGTCAAAAAGTCATGGAAGTCAAATAGTCATGAGAGTAGTCGAACAACCACGAGGGTCAGTTTCACCCTTGGCTATAAATACCCCCTCATTTGTACATGGAAAGGACTTTTCACCTTAGCTCCTTCCACATAGCCAAGAGAGTCTATAATCTTTTCTTTGAGGATTAAGTAGTGGCTCCAACACCCTGCACTTGGGGTTAGTGATGTATGGTGTAACAATGTGTCTTGGAACTTTCGCTTAATTCAGAAGCCTGCTAACAAGCCAGCACATTTTCTCACATGTATTTTAATTGTTGTAAGACTAATCTTGAACACTTGTAATGCATGTTTCTTTAACCTGTGTTGAACACTTGAACTTATTTCACTTGTTGTAATACATAATCTGTTAATGAAAATGTGTTGTATATGTTGTTAATGTTGTCTCTCTCGTGGTGGCTACCCTCCCGAACAGCAGACAAACCTTTCACATAAAACTATTGTAACAACTGTTATATACTCGTGCAGACTCATCTGCTGAGTTTTGTACGTGTTATCTTACCTTATGTGTTGTGACTGCCATATCCGTGTGGACTTTTCCTCCAGAAGTTGTGCACGTACTATTTTGTTGTGTGTTCCCAGCCGAATTAGGACTTCATCCCAACCAACTTGGGACTCACTCCCACCCTCTCCCTTTACAATGAAAGAACCATTAACACAAGTACACTAGCATTCACCAGGCACATGAACATCACTTCTTGAAGACAAAGCAGACCACTCTCATGTGCTGACAAGTAAGAGTTGAGGAAAATCCTTAAGACAATGGCAACTGGGCCATCATACCGGATGGGACTCCCAAAACCAACCAGTGTGAGGTCTAGTTGGGACTTCATACCGGGGTGATCCCCTAAATGTTGGTGAATCCAGCACCGTCAACAGGTTTCTGAAATTCTTGAGATTTAGGTGGATTGTGAAGGTGTATGTCAAGGATGTGCTAGTGGAAAGAATTTCAAGTGACCATTCCCTTCTAGTAGCAACATATCTAATGCAATTCTTCAATTTATTCATTTTGACCTTTGTGGGCCCATGCTAGTGACATCTCTTGGAGGATATCTACAATATGTGGTCTTTGTTGATGACCTCTCCTGTAAGACTTGGATATTCTTCTTGAATACCAAGGATAAGTTTTAAGAATGTTCAGGAACTTCAAATTTCTAGTGGAAAATCATACTCGAAAGGAGATCAAGATCCTGAGGACGGATAATGGAGAAGAATACACTTTAAATGACTTCAAAGATTTTTGTAAGGAATCTAGGATTAAGAGGGAGGTGACTATTCCATACAACCCTCAATAAAATGGAGTTGTTGAGATGAAGAACATGACTATCTTGGAAGCATCCAAAGCCATGATTAATGATTAGAGACTTCCTATGTTTTTGTGGGGAGAAGCAAAAATACCACAATATATGTTCAAAATAGAAGTCCTCATCAAGACTTGAAGGAAAATACCCTTGAAGAAGTTTTTACAAGTGTGAAACCGAAATTTGGACATTTGATAATATTTGGCTGCCCTTTCTACATTCATGTATCGAAAGAGAAGAGGTCAAATCTAGAGGCTTTACGAAAGAAATTTACGTTTGTTGGTTATTATGAAAATTCTAAATCTTATAGGATATATGTGCAAGGACAAAGGAACATTTAGTTTAACCAGGATGTAAACTCTTATGTAGATGTTTCCCTTGGAAAAGAAAGGGACTCTCCAGTCACTGCCTGCATTGAGAGAAGAGATGATACTATAGATGTAGATGCATAGCCATCCATGCTAGAGCCTGACCTTCCAGATGAACCTATGGGACCCTTGGATCATTTAGATCCCCCTCCTTGTGATCCTTATTCTTCGAGAAAGATACCTTTATGGCTTCTTGATAAATTATAGATGCAGAGAAACATCCAGCCCCTAGAGGCACCTTCAGTGAAAGAAAGAAACCTTGTAGATATCAAGGATATCCTGCATTGATGAGAAACATCATATAATATGAACCAACCAGTTATGAAGAAGCAGTGAAGGAATAATTTTGGAGAGATGCCAAGATAGAGTAATATCAATTCATCATGAAAAATGATGTGTGGGAGGTTGTTCCTTGACCTGAGGGGAAGTATGTAGTGACTTCCAAATGGATATACAAAATTAAACATGCAACTGATGGTAGCATTGAGAAGTTCAATGTGAGTCTTGTGGCTAGAGGATTCTCCCAAAAAAAGGGAGAATATTATACTACCATCTGGTCTATCAATTCTCTAATTTCTAATCAAGGTTGGAGTCTCGATCAGATGGATGTGAAGACAAATTTTCTTCATGGCATACTTAAGGAAGAATTGTACCTGGAGTAATCGAAGGTCTTTGAGGAACATGACAAGGAAACCCATGTTCGTAGATTTAAGAAAGCCTTATATGGACTAAATCAAGCCCCTAGGGTTTTGTATGCTCAAATTTATGGATACCTAATAAAGTTGAGATTCAACAGAAGTAATTCCAACCCCAAACTTTACTTCAAGGTTTTCCAAGGTATGCCTTTGATTTTGGTCTTATATCTTGATGATTTGTTCATGACAGGAGCATAGCCTCTGATCATTCAGTGTAAGAGGGAGCTTGACTCCAAATTTGAGATGAAAAATCTTGGGTTGATGCAATATTTCTTGGGCTTAGAGGTGTGGCAAAAACCTGGAGAGATTCTCCTCAGCTCAGGAAAAAATGTTGTAAAACTTTTGGAGATATTTGGGATGGTGGATTGCAAATCCATGCTCACACTGATGGAGGAAAACTTCAAGACGTTATGTGGTGAAGCTACGAGACCAGATCTAGAAGATCCTTCTATGTACCAGCAGTTGATTGGGGCTTTGATTTTTCTGGTAACCTTTAGAATAGATATATGTTTTTTCTATCAACAAATTGAGTCAGTTCATGGTGGAACCTTTGCATGCTCATTGGGTGGTTGCAAAACATGTGTTGAGATATTTACATGGGACGATCAATTAGGTACTAAGATATGCCTCCAGTGATGATTTGAAACTGCATGGATATACATATACAGATTGGTTTGGGAGTGTTGCTTACAAGAAGAGCACATCAAGATGTTGTTTTAGCTTGGGATTTTCCATGATTTCTAGGATGATCAGGACACAGAAATCTATCGCTCTCAGTATAGTCGAGGCAGAGTATATTGCAACTAGTATGGCTAGCTATGAGTCAGTGTGGCTACAGAATCTCTTTGCATAATTGTTTGATCATGTGCCAAATACGAACATGATATATTATGATAATCAAAGCGGGATCAAAATTTCAGAGAATCCAATATTCCATGACAAATCAAAGCACATCGAGATAAAGTACCACTATATTAGACACAAGGTAAAGAGACGAGCAGTGAGGCTCCAACACATCTCAACAAATGAACAGGTTGTAGACATTCTCACCAAGCATTTGGCAAAAGAAAAGTTATTTTTCTTCATAGAGTAGCTTGGAGTGTAGGAGAATGTATCCCTCCTTAGGAGAGAACATTGTTGATTAAGAACATTGAGCATATGCTCTTCCCCCATTCTTTCGACTAGCCATGGGCTTGGTGGTGGGGGGGGGGGGGGGGGGTGGGGTTGGGGGGTTGCGGGGGGGGTGGGGCGAGGGGGGGCGGCACCAGTGAGGCTCCTGGATGTGAGGGTACTCCTTGGAGCCATGGATTTGGTTGAGTACATGCCCCATCATGCATCCTACCTGCAAGCTTCCTTCTTGTCTTTATATACCAAGGGCCATATTGAGATGGTTAAGCTTGTTGAGATTTCCACCTATCTAGCCAGTGGGTGAGGAGACTAAGGTGTGTGTGTTCTTTACCAAGTTGAACATGGTTTCCATGGACTTGGTTGTGGTAAATTGATCTCCCTAAGTGTTGGATGCAGATTTTCTACCACTTTATCACTAAGGATCAAGTTGGGTGAGGATTAGTCAGTGGACATAGGTTGTGTGATATTTACCAAGGTCCTTTATGGCTTCCGTGGACTTGGTTGTGGTAAATTGATCTCCCCTATTGTAAGTGTGGATCATTCTTCTTCTTTTATAATCAAGTTCATCATTATTCAGCTGAGATGAGATGATGGTGAAACTATTAGTTTCCCTTATGTTGATGCAACTGAAAATTCCTCCCTAACTGAGAGGGAGTGTTGAAATTGGTAGCTTCAGTCAAAATTTTCATTAGCAAATGATGGAGAAAATTCATATTTTTGGGTTTGACCAAGTTGGCCATAGGATGTTCAAGTTTGGCCCACAATGTGAAAATCCACCTCCTACATCACACATAAATAGAACATCGTTGACCCTCATTTGGTATCCATCATCCACACACAAGGTCGATCTAAAAATTGTAGAGAGAGATCACTACTAAATTGTAGCAAGAAAAGGCTTCATTTGACTTGTGCCTTAGTCAAATGGATAAATTCGAATTTCCACCTCAGCATGATGACTTGAGTTGTAGTTATCAGGAGTGACATGGACAAGTCACTTAGTTAAGTCAATTGATTCGAATTTTTGGGCAAGAAGTAGAGTTTTGCATGAGTTGATTAGTAAGATCTAGCAATCTAGTGGATTTATAGTTAGTGAAAATTAGTTATCTGAGCTCTAGTCATGAATCGAGTCAGTATGAGTTTAGCTGAGTAGTTTTTATTGTTGTTAACTCATTGATCTCTTAGTTAACTATTCAATTTCCTAAGAAATTCCCTAATCATGCATGGAATTTGAATTGCCTAGTTGAGTGGAGGGAAAATGCATAATTGTATTTATTGTTGTATACTAGAGAGTGTACAGAGTTTGCATATAGCAGGTGAGGAATTCTCTTGGGATTGCATAAGAAAATATGAGCTCTTCCTATTCTTTAGGAGCAAAAATTGCACAAGGAAATAGGAGGAAGCATGAGGCCTATTTTGGCTAAGTATTGGCGAGAGAAGACTCGGGAGGAGATCAATATTGTAGTGCAGATTTGAGTTTCAAGGATTGATGCAATCATTGTAATAGATCTATATTTCTCACCTGATATAATACAAACAAAGAAGGGATTTTTCTCAGTTGGATTCCCCAGTAAAAATATTGTGTTCATTGTGATTGAATGATTGCATGTGTTTCTATTGTATGTTTTCCCTTTTGCAGATTGAGTAGAAGAAATTTGTTTCTATTTTTTTTAGTCTAAATTCATTAGTAGTTTCAAATTTTGAGTTATTTCTACATGGTATCAAAGCTATTGAAAACTACATAGAAATCAACTTCCTGATCTTCTCTCAGAAAAATTTCAAACAGCATATTTTGTGGTGTAGGAACAATGTCTTTCTATGCATTGGAGGGCACTTCAAATTTCATATTTTGGAAATATGGAATAAAAGTTGTGTTGGATGACAATGGAGTATTGGAGTACACACAAACTGATATTCCAAAACTAGGAGCAGCAGATGCACAACAACTATCTCATTGGAAGAAAGATATTGCAAAATCCAGGAGGATTATCCTAGAGGGATTAAGAGAACATGTGGTTTTGAGTTTGCATGGCAAGCAGACTACTTATGCAATGTGGAAAACCCTCACAAATTTATTCGAAAGCAATAGTGATGCAAGGAAATTGGCATTGAAATATAAGCTCAAGAACATTTAAATGCAAAAAAATGAAACCATTGTTCAGTACCTATGTAGATTCACTTAGGTTAGAGATGAACTTGGAGGAGTTGGAGAGACTGCTCCACCATCTGAGCTTGTGATCTTAGCACTCCTTGGTCTTTCAAAGTCTTGGCACAACTATCAGGATTCAGCTAATGGAAGAGACAAGCTCCCAAATTGGGAGAGACTTTGGTCCAACTTGGTATAGGAGGAGATTAGAAGAAACATTAGAGATGGAGTCTCATCCAGATCTAATGAGGAAGAATATTGTGCTCTAGTTGGAAAAGGAAAGAATTCCAAATTAAAGAAGGCCTAAGGTGAGGAAGAATCTAGATAGAACCATGGCAAGAAGAAAGGCCTCAGTAAAATTAAATGCTTTCACTGCCATGAGTATGGACACTATGCAACCAAGTGTCCACATAAGAAATCCAATAAGGAGCCTAAAGTAGGAGGAGAAGGAGATTCTCTCACATCCTAATTCAAGTTGGATTTCACCATCATTGCTTGCATGGCAAGCACAATAAAAGGGAGTGATTGGTACCTAGACTTAGGTACTTCATATCATATGACAGGAAATAAGGAGTTCTTCAACAATCTAGAGGAGAAGTGTTGGGTGTGGAGCCTGATTATCTTCTGTATTCAAAGGTTTCAGCCGGATGTATACCCCATGAAGATTGTACACCCCTCCATGCGGGGGGGACTTGTCCCCCCCGCAAGGGTGGTGGGGGGGGGGGGGGCATCCCCCCCGGCTGGGGGGTCCAGGGGCCAGCGGTCCCCCAGCAAGGGTTTCGGGGGCAAAGCCCCCGAATATAAAAATAGATGTAAAATTGCATTGTAAAAGTATAGTAATTTCTAGTCAATCTGGGCCGTTCATTAGGCGGATAATCTGATGGTAGAATTTATGTTTAGTTTAGGGTTTTTTGCCCTAGAAGGCAACCCCTCGCTATATATGAGGGAATTGTATTGCATCTATGTATATCTGTATTCTGAGTGAGGAAAAGAGAGGATATTGAGAGAGAAGAGGGAGTTACAGTGGATCTGTTGTAGGTTGTATCTCTTCAGTTTGCTGGATAACATAATAAAAGAAGGACTGGATATTTCTCCGTGGACGTAGCCCAAACTGGGTGAACCACGTATATCTTTGTCTCTCTTGTTTTATGCATTTTCTATGTTTATATTTCTACAATATTTTATGTGTTCCATTGCTCTGTAATATATAATTTTCTAACAAGAAGGACCTACAATTACCCATAGAAATTGGAGATGATGGGAGATATAGTACCTAAGGGATTGGAACTATCACCTTTAAGAGGGAGTCAGTCTCTCACCTTCACCTAAATAATGTAATGTATGTTCCTAGTCTAATGAAAAAATTAGTTTATGTAGTTGTACTTGAAGACCGTGGATATGGTGTGGTGTTTAGTAACGTGAAAGCTTATTTTAAGCATCTCGTTACTGGAAAGTAAAATAAATTGATGTTCAAGTTAAAAATCTCTACAAGCTAGAGGTATATTTCACCATGCATGCAGCTATACCTCTAGGAGTGAGGTGGAGTGATGCAGAGCCTTAGTCTCAAAGTTGTAAATGTTTGAGAAGGATCCATAGGAGAGAAATAGCAGTTGCAGTATACTCTTCTCATGGATCATCACCATTTCTATAGGGGCCCACAGTATTCAATAGCAGAAGGATCAGTGTGATTTGATGCAGTCAGATCTTGAGCGACAGTGCAAAGGCTAGTAACAGTCATAGACTCAGGAGACAGTTGCAGCTCAAAGACACATTTGATTTAGTATTTTGGATGCTTCTCAGTTGCAGTTGTTGCAGTAGTAACAAAAACAGTGAGAGGGAGTGTTAGTTGTGTTACAGTACATTCCTATAGAGGAGCAGGATTGGGGTTGTGCAAAACCCTTTTATTGCTAAGAGGGAGCGTTAAATTGTAGCAAGAAAAGGATTCATTTGAATTGTGCCTTAGTCAAATGGAGAAATTTGAATTTCCACATCAGTAAGATGACTTGAGTTGCAGTTAGCAGGAGTGACATGGCCAAGTCACTTAGTTAAGTCATTCAATTCAAGTGTGTGGGAAATAAGTAGAGTTGTGCATGAGTTGATTAGTAAGATCTAGCAATCTAGTGGAGTTATAGATAGTGAAACTTAGTTATCTAAGCTCTAGTAATGAATGGAGTCAGTAGGATTTCAGTTGAGTAGTTGTTACTGTTGTTAATTCATTGACCTCTCAGTTAACTAGTCAATTTACTAAAAATATCCCTAGTCATGCATGGAATTCAGATTGCCTAGTTGAGTAGAGGGAAAATGCATAATTTTATTTATTGTTGTATACTAGAGAGTGTAAAAACTTTGCATGTAGCAAGTGAGGAATTCTCTTGGGATTGCAAGCACAAATAGGATCTCTTCCTATTTTTTAGGAGAAAGAATTGTGCAAGGAATTAGGAGGAAGTAGAAGGCCTGTTTTGGATAAGTATTGGCCAGAGAAGACTTAGGAGGAGATCAATATTGCAGTGCAGATTGAACTTCAAAGATTGAAGTAGTCATTGTAATAGACCTATATTCTCATATGATATAATACAAACAGAGGAGGGGTTTTTTCCATTTGGTTTCCCCAATAAAAATATTGTGTTCATTGTGATTAAATGATTGCATGTGTTTCTATTATATGTTTTCCCTTCTGTAGATTGAGTAGAAGAAATTTGTGTTTATTTTTTTTCAGTCTGAATTCATTAGCAGCTGCAAATTTTGAGTTATTTCAAGAAATTCATATTTTTGGGTTTGACCAAGTTGGCCCTAAGATGTTCAAGTCAGCCCCACAATGTGAAAATCCACCTCCTCCATCACATATAAATAGAGCATCGTTGATCCTCATTTGGCATCCATCATCCACACACAAGTTCGATCTAAAAATTGTAGAGAGTCATCACACATGTGAAGGAGAAGGAGGACATTTTTGTTTGATATAGACTTGACTTCCTGATCTGTTTTGACTTGTTTTGACCTCCTCTATTTGAATTCTATTGACTAAGATTTTGACTATGCATGGAGGATGAAAATTACAGGGATACATTGACCCAGTTAAACTGAATTTTTGTTTTATTTTCTGGCTCGTTGACTAAGGTTGAACAAAGGTCAAACCTATGATTTTGACCAAGAGCTTAAAATGTTGTTTCTACTTGGAATATTCTTTGTTTTGATCGAATCTTTGAATCTGAGTTGACCAAATTTTAGATTGTTCTGCTTGGGTTGACCGTAGGGTTTGAATAGAATTTGACCACAAGTTTGATTGAGGCCTTTGACTAAATTTTCTATGTGATTTGCAGGCCAAAATTTTTCCTTTTAACCAAGACTTTGACGATAAGGAGATTGATTTTGTTTCTCTCTCATTTGACTAGATTTGAGTTGGAGAGTCAAAGGGTTGACTTTGACTGGTTTATGGATGTACAAATTGGATTATGTATCTCAAGCTAAACATTGACTAAATATCTAAGAAGAAGAATAATTGATTCTTGATTCCCCCCTTGTGGGGTTTTTCCATGGTCTTTGACCAAAATCCTTTGTCTCATTTTGCTTGACTATCTTCTATTTTGCATTAATTTTCTATCTATAATTGCTTAATTGTTATTAGGGTGAATGAAATTGAATGTTACATTTTTTTAAGTGATTATAACAACACTGAACTTGAGAAAAATTAACAATGCACTCTTTACCCCCCACAGGAAAATGGAAAAGTTGAAGTGACTAACAGAGAGCTAGAGAACATCCTCAAAAAGGCATGTAGTTTAAGCAAGAAGGATTGGGCTAACATATTAATAGAAGTAGCATATGAATATAACACCACATAGAATACCACCACAGATTTTTCCATGTATGAGTTGGTTCATGGTAATGAATCCATGTTGCCCATTAAGTTTGATTTTGCTACCTTTAGGATAGCTTCCAAGATGGACATGAATTTGTTACATGCACAGGGGGGAAGGAGGAAATTACTTAATGTGTTAAATGAAAATAAAATGCAAGCTCTCTTCCACACCTAAATAATCTAGCTTCAAGGAAAAATTTTGCATGACAAATGCATCAAACTTAGAATTTTCAAGGAAGGAAACTCGACACTGCTATATGATTCCAAATTCAATGATTTCAATGGGAAACTTATGATAAGATATATTGGAGCATACATAGTTGAAAAATGTTAGAATAATGACTTTTTAAAAATTAGGACCATAAATGAGGAGTAAATCTCATTATTAGTGAATGGTTTTGAGATCAAAATTTACATGAAGTCCTTGACAAAGGAAGAATCATTTTGGATGTTATTGATTGCAAGAATGTTTTCAATCTATATGAATCTTGATAGAAAAAGAAAAATAAAAACATGATGAAATTCCCAAGTGAAAACCCCAATGTGGCATCTGAGATAGGCTTCTAGTTGAAAACTTCCTTGGAGGTAGCTTTAAGTTTGCAATTAAAAGGGTTTTTTCTTTTTCAAGAAAACCTTTTGTAGGCTTTCCAAAGCAAGATATTGGTGAAAAAATAGAAATGGCACCATTACCCTAAGAAAAAAAAAAGTAAAAATGAAAAAGAGAATAGAGAAAAAAATCATGTCCATTTTTTGTGTGTGTGTGCACATTTATGTTTATTTAAGTTAGCATCTACACAATAAAAGGACCTTTAGTGATCAGATAGGAACAATGAAAAATTCATAAAAAAATGCTCAACTCAACTCCAACATAAGAAGCCAGAAACATACATCTTTTCCTTAACACGCACAACTTTTTCTAAGGACCACCAATACCCTCTACTTCTCTCCATTGTCAGCATTAACTTTACCTTCATCTCCACATGCATTTCTTTCATTCACTTATTTGAAAATGGACTGAATCCCACTCAATGGGTTACTTCTAATAAGTGCACCATGCCCTTGTCACATCCATTACTATGCATTGTTATTTATATTCTTGTCACATCCACCACTCTACATTTACAACCAGATAATCACCATGCATCAATGATACCATATCTAGTACCACTCCATACCCCTTTGTTCTCTATTAGGCCCTTGTGTACCATTCGAGGATCTCTTATTTATTTGAGTTTGGACTCTTTGATGATTTTGAAGTCAAATATAACATTGAAATAAGACTCGAAGGCATTTTACATTGGGATCAGGGTCTTAGAGGAAAAATCGATGCCCTGCTTTCCTTTTTATTTTCAAAGTTGGTTAGAACTTCAAAAAGGCACAATGGTATTATATCTTGTTTTTATTTACTTTGAATTGTATCTTTTGAAGTAGATTGATGGCCCTTTTTTCTTGCATTTTGGTTAGTACTTTGAAGAAGGTTGAACAGTTCCTTCGAAGTTGGGGTGAATCTTCAAATTATGTTGAAGGCCTTTTTCCAAGATCAAGGGTTATGCTTGAAAGTGGCTTAATGAAATTTTGGTTAAGTTTTTGAAGAGGTCAATGGCCTTCATATTTCAAGGTTGGTTAACTTCTTTAAAACATGTTTGGTGGAATATCTTTTAGAGATATAGTATATAATCGAAATAGGCTCAATAGACCATCTTTGGAGAATGATCGATGAATTTTTTACTTTGAATTGAACACATCATTTATATCTGATCAATGGCCAATTTTAAACAACACCCTATTGAACACTTTTTGTCAAAGTTCTAAGGAAGCAGATGTACTTATTTTTTCTTCAAAAGATCAAATCATCAACCATCAACATTATGTGCCATTGTAAAACCATTATGCAATTTTGTAATGTAAATAATGCTAGTAAGACCTTATATGTATGTAACAACCTAGCTAAGCATATTATTTTGGCAAAAATTTCATCCTTGGAGAATTTTCATCTCACTGTCTCATATGTGTTTCTAAACACAGATGGTTGGCAAAGTTTTTTCCTCCAACCTCACCCCAAAGCTAGGGTGGAATTCTTTGTCAGAATCTTAGGTGAGTCCTAACGTTCTAGTCAAGGCTTATGTAAAAGTGATTTGGGAATAATTTAAGCTAGTTAGATAAATTATTTTATTACAAATCACTTGGTCTACTAGATCATATTGTGCCACAGAATTGGGTATGTAATTTGAGGGTCTAAGCCAAACAAGTATTCCCCTTTTAAGGGTTTAATTTGTAAAAATCTTATGTCAAATTTATTTTAGTGCATAACCCCTCATACTTAGATACCATGGCTAAAATATTAGAGGGTGGGGAAAATATTAAATCCCCTCAAGTGTCAATTGAAGAATTTTTCTGACAAAAACAAAACTAATCTTAAGCCATAAAATTAGTTGATTTAGAGTCAAAATTAAATTGATAGAGAAATTAAATTCTCCAAGTGGAAAAATTTGTGTGTCTTGAAGGAATTAATTTTTAGAGGTCCCCCACTAAGTAAATATTGATATTTCAAGAAAAATTGGACCCTTGGACCCTTGGACCTTGGCGGTTAAGTCAAAGTCAAATTTTTGAGGAAATTAGCTCAAAATAATCAATCTTGAGCTAGTACAAAAGGGATTTAATGAAAAATTTGAAAATTCCTCAAAATAAATTTTTTCAATGTCTAAGATTAAAATACCATTAAATATTTACCAACGACCATGGTTATTTTGATAAGGATCAAGCCAACTGGCTATTATTTTTTCACTTGGAGGATTTATCTATAAATAGAAAGTCATTTGAGTCTCAAGCCATCTGATTTGTTTGCTAAGAAATTTCTATAGAAAAGCTGGTGTAACACTATTGTCCTGTCGGGAACATTTTTTTTAATCATAATAAAGACTTTGGGGTGGAATTCATGGTGTTCAATGTTCATTGATTTGTGGTATGTGTTGGGTACATGCTTTCCTATATTGAACTAAATATTTTAAAAGTTTGTTTTTCATGATGGGGATAAGATCATTCTATTGATAGATTCTCGGTTTATCTTAGGTGATCTGATTCGTCATATGTCTAACAACCTTGCTTAAGAAAATATATAGTGTTTGCAGGTTCCCGAGTTCTTGGGCTCCAAGTTCATAAATTGTGGGCATGAACTGACCTTGTTTGGACTTCAAATGTTTATTGTGGTTCATCTAACTTTGTTAAGGTTGTAGTTTGCAACTAATTTCAAAAATTTTATTAGCCATTTATCAAAGAAAAACTCCATAAAAAATTATTTCTCAAAATTTCTTTTAAAAACATTGTATATTTGTAAATTTTGTAAATATATTTGTATAATAAATTTGTAAATTATTTTTTCTAATTGGGATTTTTATATTTTTTGTATATATTGGGGTTTTGGGAGTTTGTAAATTTATTTTTGCTGGTGAGATCAAGTGGATAAAATTGGAATAGAGATAGATCTAGGTCCTTGAGGGTAAGATCTAGTCTCCAAAAATTTTTCAGGGCCAACCATTAAGGAAATTGAGCAAAATTGTAGACCTAAAGGAGATTGATTTTTCTAAAGCAAGGGTTTCATTTTTCAGCCCTCGTGGGCCCAGATTTAGCCTCCCCAAGGGCAGCGTCTCCCTCTCTAGCCCCTTGTGTCAGCCTAAGAAGGCCTTGTGTCACCCTTTTCAGCCCTTTGAGGGCTGGTTGTACCCTCTAGGGGCCTCAACCTTCCCTCTAAGGCCTTGCGTCAAGGGTTTTAGGCCTTTTAAGGCCTGACCGTGGGCCTGGGAGGCCTCATCCCCCCCTGCTTTTCCCTAGACGACAACCCTAGAGGGCTTGTCATGTGTTCCTAAGGCCCTGAGAGCCTAGTTGTAACCCTTTTAGGGATTTTTCCTACCCTTTCTCCCTTCTTCTGCCATTCAGACTTCCTTTTGAGCCCTCTTCTCCTCTCTCCAGCCTCAACATTGACCCCTTTGGCCTTTTCTATTACCTTTGTCGCTCTTCTAGCCCTAGTTTGACCTCTGTCCATTTCGGGATTATTTTGGGGCTGAAGTTTGGTGTGTTTTGCAGAAAGTTTGGCTCAAAAAACTTGAATTTTCAGGTGGCAACTTCATTACAAAATTTTGACAGATTTGGAAAAAGTGATCTACAAGGCCTTAAGCCTAGGGTTTGCTCTCTAAACCCTCTTTTCTCATAGTTTTTCTATAGCTGTAGTAGATAACTTATAGTAGTAAATTAACAGCCCTAAAAACACATCTAATTGGTCAAAAAGACCTCAAAATTTGCATGATAAAATGTTTCTAAATTTTTGGTCACTTGGGCATTAATCATCTAGCCTAGATATAGTTTTTAGTTTGTTGAAATTTCTCTGCATAACTGAATAATAAAATATGATATGTTCTAAATAACACATCTAAAAGGGCTCAAAAATCAATTTTTATAGTTTGGCAAGCTTATTCTAAATTTTGGGCATAATTTGGCACTTGTTGTAGCATTGATAGCTGAATGTTTACATATTTTCTTACTACTGTAATAAATATTTCCAGATCTGATATATCACTGAATATTACATCTTAAAGTGGGCTAAAAATCATAAGTTTACATTGGAAAAGTGTTAGGCATCTCATTGATCATCGCTGGTCACCATATGCTTGTTTATTGGATCTACATTGATTTACTTATTGCTGCCCTAAAAGACAAGTAGAAGCAGATTTTTGGATTTGTGCTCATGGTTAAGTGTGCTAACATATTTGTTGTTGTGAGTTGACCATTAAGTTTCAAAGTTTCATATATAATAAACACTCACTAAAGGACTTTAATCATAACTTTCCTTGGTATTGAGTATCTTTTGGCATATCTGTATCTTGTGAATTTAGTTGAACATCTCTTGATAAGTTCCATTGAGTAATAAGATCATTAATAATCGATTTGTGGAATCATCATTGGCATTTATCTTGTTGAAGTATCTTGGAAGATCTTCAAGTATCTCAAGTAGTGGTTATTGGCATCTCATTGGCTAATTGTTGAATAGAGGATCTCTTGTTTATTGTTGGCACTTGTATCATTGAGCACATGGTCTTGTTAAAGATTGTCTTTCAATAAAATGTTAATTACTCTCGTTTTGAATCATATAAACAATCTTAACTTTAAGACTCACTCAATCCATCTTGCATTTCATTCTAAGTATAGTTTCATTAATAACTTACCTCCAAGCTTAAGCTTGGTTGATAGACTCCTAGGACAACCCTTTCTCATTTAGCTTGAGGGATTCAACTCTTTCTAGTGGTTAAAACAGTGACCTTGTAGTCTCCAAAGCCACAGTCTCTGCAGTGCCAGAGGCACTGGGTGGTTGGAACACAGGGGGAGGTATCGTAAATCAAGCCTCTGCTTGCTTCCCATTGGCTTTCATCCCATAACCTACTCCAAAGATTGATCTCAAAATAGTTAAGGGGAAGGTTCAACTTAGACTAGGCATAGAACTTATAAGTAACCAAGATCCTTGCATTTCACCTAGATCTTAGGACTTGCATTTCATATAGCTTAGTTAATCATCTAAGTAGCAGTTGTATATCTGGTTACTTGGCTTTAATTTCTAATAAGCAAGAAATTTTGACTCCATAAGGCATTGGTCTCAATTCTAAATCTAATCGAATCCTTAATCTTGCTAAATTTTACCAAGTAGCTAGGTCATTCAACTGTGTCTCCCAGACAAGTTGGTTCCCAACTTGTTTTCCATCACCTCATTTCCATAGGGACTACTCCCCATAGCATGTTGTTGGGAGACAACTAAAACGGAGTGGACGGGGATCAAAGTGATAACCCCTGCCCTGAGCGGTTGTCGCGGTGCTTGTACAATATGAGTGACAACATACCCGAAGGCCTTTCCCTGTAAATTGAGCACAACTTCAAAATGTGTTTAATGGCCAATTATGAAGAAGGCCTAATGGCCTTTGTCGTTGATTTATCATGTTCACATAATATGTGTCAAATACAATCAATTGGTTGTGAAAAATGTTGTTACTTTCCTTGCATAGGCTCAAAACACAATTTGTGACATGTTTGTTCTTAGTAAGTTGATTGTTGATGAATTATATATGATATATTGAAGAGTTGTTGATGTAGCGTTATGCCCTTAAGAATATAGGGTTTACCTTGAGTACCATTCTTAGAATTAAAGGAAGTATTTGGTAAGTTTTGTTTGTAATATCTTAGTGGGAAAAAAAAGGTTGTTGAATAATAAAGCCCCAACATAAAATTTTACATATAAAAGTTTTGAGTTGTTTAAAGTCATGACTAATGATGTTTGTTCAAATTGACTTTCATTTTTGTCATAAGCGATATTTTGTTGATGTAATAGAGGGAAAATGAAAAAGGTGTTGAATAAGAAAACTACAAGTAGAATTCGACTCATGAAAATATTCACTTGTGTATACCCATGAGTATTAATATTTCTACAAAATGTATTCATTTATTGTTATATGCCATATTTTGTTTATGTAATGTGGAAAAAAAAATATGTGTTGAATAGCAAAACCTCAACATAAAATTCCACTCATGAAAACATTGACTTGTGTATACCCATGAGTATTAATATTTCTATGAAATGTATTCATTTATTGTTATACACCATATTTTATTTATGTAATGTGGAAAAAAAAATGTGTTGAATAGCAAAACCCCAACATAAAATTTCACTCACCAAAAATTGATTTGTGTAAAGTTATGACCAATAATGTTTTCCCAAATTGAATTTCATTTATTGTCATGTGTCATGTGGTAAAAAAACAAGTATTGAATAACAAAACTCCAACATAAAATTTTGCTTATGAAAATATTGATTTGTTTAAAGCCATGACTATTGATATTTCTTCAAAATGAATTTCATTTATTGCTATATACCATGTTTTGTTTATGTACCATGGAAAAAAATAAGTGTTAGTAGTTAAACTCACAACATAAAAATTCAGCTCATGAAAAGTTTGACTTTTATGGAGTCTTGGCTAATAATGTTTCATCAAATTGAATTTCATTTATTTTATTAATATAAAATGGAAAAAAAAGAAAGTATCAAATAACAAAACTCCAACATATAATTCCTCAAATATAGTTTATATAAACTCATCACTGATAATATTTATTTAAATTAAATTTCATTTACTATCATATGTTATATTTTATTTTATGGAAAAGAAAAACTATATATTTCAATAAAAACACTCTAACATAAAATTTAGCCCATAAAAATATGGAACTCTATAAAATCATAATTAATAATATTTCTTCAAATATTATATGTCATATTTTATTTATAATAAAACATTAATTTAAAAAAACTAATAATTTTTTTATTTGTTTACATTTTATTAATTAATTTTAAATAAGTAAATAAATTCTATTTAATTATATATATTATTTCATTTTTACTTATAATTTAAAAATTATAAAACTTAGACAAATAACTCAATACTGGTGTAATATTAATATTAATAATATTGATGTCATAAACAACTTTTTAATATAGTATTTAACTTAATTAATCTAATTGTTAATTTTATTTATATCATAATCAACTCATTAACCTACAGGTTAATGTAATAGTACTTGATACCAGGAAAAAAATAATGAAATCCCTGTCTATTTGGAAAATACAAATTTGATTGGATAAAATATGAATTTTTTTTTATTTAAATATTAAAAAAGATAAATTATTAATTTATTTTATTATTTCTACATATGTTTGAAGTGAATTTTATCTGCAGTGTAAGGAAAATTTAATGCCTGTGATACAATGTTCAGTTCTTAAATTGAAAAATGAATAACAACATTGAGTCACACGTGTCGGTTGAATGCTAGCCTGGAAGGCGATTAAATTACATAAAGTGGGTGGGTATTATTGACATATAAGAAAATAAGAAGGGAAGAATAAAATAAAGGGAAGCTTTGAAATGTCTAAAAACTTTGACTTAGATGCTACTCACACTTTACATTTTGTAATCTGATTTCGTAGATGGGCGGATACCCATTTTGCGCGTAGCGTCGGACAGACTCCCTCCACCCGCGAACCTTCACTTTCTTCTTACCGTCATCATATGATTTCAATGAACCTGAACGGTTCCTTGCTAAGCACTCAACGAATGTGCACATCTTCATAAACTCCTCCCGATTCTTACAATCCACCATTACCACAGCGACTTCACCATTAGAGTACCTCACATCCACTCCGCATTTATTAATATCTTCAAAATACTGACACTCGAGATCAATGGGTTCACAATGAAAGGTCTTTCGTCTTTCTCTTTCTCCGACGTGAATTAAGGGCACCGGCGTTGCATTTGGGTTATTGGCTTTTGCGCCTCCAGCTATGGGTGCGCATATATCACCCTTCACGACTTTCAATTGTATATCATTGGACGGCTTCAGATTTTCAACCCACTCACCCAATGAATACACGTGCCTCCTCATTGAGTACCGCAGCTTGTCACACACCAGATGCATTGAGCAGCAGAAGAGGCGATTGATGTTGCTATAAACCCATTCCCTCAATTTTGTGTTGAACTCCAATACTGCCGACGCTAAGCTCAACAGTGTTGGAATCAACCAAAAGACTTTCTTGGTTTGGAGGAAGAAGCCTACCAAATTTAACATCTTTACTACTTTCTCCTCCGACAATGACAAATTCACGGGGAGAAGCCAATCAGCGTCTGAATACATGATAGTGTACTGGTTTTCAAGTATGATGCAATCCAGCGCTTCTGAGAACTTCATGACACCCCCTGTGACCACTAATTCCCAAAACCCCTTATAACCTTTCAAATACACGATTTCTCTGGAGGCTCGGGCAGAGACTTCTCGCATTT
Organism: Pinus tabuliformis; assembly: GCA_031772625.1. NCBI lineage: Eukaryota > Viridiplantae > Streptophyta > Pinopsida > Pinales > Pinaceae > Pinus > Pinus tabuliformis. Next base: position 764,528,489 of record CM062811.1, on the reverse strand, counting down.
GTTCCATGATCAGCAGGGTCTGCCACATTGCATGAGTAATGTAGTAGCACATTTTGTCATTCACCAACAACTTGTTTCCATCCCTCCTCTCTAGACGGAAATTCTCCCCCAAGTACGACATATTGAGTACAGTCTCAGAACTCTCTCCACTTGGCTGGCTTGGCACTGGGGTCAACTCATCATGTGACCCTGGAGCCTTGGTCAGTACAACGCAATCCACTCTCTTGAACACCCGGCCCTCATAACGCCGCAGTAATGCGTAATCTGAAGACTGGCAAAAGGGCAGCAGCGAAATGATCCATTGGAACCCCCCTTGTAGAAGCCCCCCCACAGGGGTGAGCTTCAGGAATTGCCATGTGGCAAGAGATATTTGAAAGACAAGCAAGAATTCGCTCATAATTTCCTGGACTTTCTCCATGATCAGACTTGAGACCTCCTCTACAGAAACAATAAACTGCAACCTACTGATCAGCGAGTGGGTGTGCTCATCATCTGTCTCCTCATCCCCTGCTTCTTATCCTTCATCCTCTGCTTCTTTACTTCCGAGCCACGCATTTTCTTTTTTTCGACCCTCTCCTCTTTCGATTATTCCTCCTCCTCTTTCGACAATCGTGCATTTTTTCTTTTTCGAGCATCATCTTCTTTTCTGCAAATCTTAACCCTTCACAGGCTACGCAGAGTATCGTAAAGCCATCTATGTGGTTAGAGTGAGAAAAATATGAAGGCATTTTCTCTTTACTTGGATATTCGTGATTGAGTTCAAAAATTTATACCTTACTTCTGTCTATGTTGTTCATAAAGAGTGGGCAGCAGTCAGCAAAACTTGTTGTTCATGCCCATCCTGTCCTCACTTTGAATGGATTTATTTCATTTCACATTTCCGGTCTCTCTCGTTGTTATCTCCTTTCAGATTTCCAGTCTCTCTCGTTGTTATCTTTTTCTTCCAGGAAGGCACGTATTTTTTTTTCTCTTTTCTGGCATCTTCATTTTGGATTATTCTTCTCCGTGCATTCCTTCTCCCAGCAATCATGCCTCTTCCTTTTTTGGGCTCCATCTTCTTTGATTGCCATCAGTCTTCAAAGTGTTGCCGCATCATTATAAGGCCCTCCATGTCCCAAAAAATCACGCCAACAAGAACATGAAGGTTAAGACTTGCATAATTCTGGTTGAATACTTTACTTCTCTCTTTTCTTTACCTTCAAATTAAAACAATAAGTTTAATTAAAACAATAAAAACAAAATTCATACATTCTTTGTTAACAAAATACAAAAGTCGTTCCTTTTTATTAACCAAATACATTTCAGATAAATTTAATTTACAATTAAATAATAAAAAATTATTATAAAACTTATATTTAAATATTTTTTTTAAATTAATAATAATAATTTTTTTATAAAACTTACATTTAAAAAAAATCATAATAATAATAAAATCAACTGCTATTGATAAATATATTCTAAAATACTTTTTAAACTTCAAAAATTCACATATATTTTTATATAATTTAAAAATATATATATTAATATTTTAATTAAAAAAAATCAGATATATTTAAAAAATATATTAATACTTTAATTTATAAAAAAATATATATTAAAATTTATAAAAATATAGATCTGTAATTAAAAAACAATAATCATTAAACTCAAATTATTTTATAAATTTATATTATTTAATATTAAATAATATAAATATAATTTATTTATTATTAAAAATAAATTTAAATTTTCATTTATATAATTGAATAATTACTATTAAACTCAAATTATTTTATAAATTTATATTAAATAATACAAATATCTTTTATTTATTATTAAAAATAAATTTAAATTTTATTTAAATAATTATTTTTCAATCAAGGGAAAGAAAATATTTTTTTTTTTTTTTAATTTCTTAATAACATAGCTATTTAGTGAATATTCTAAGCCACAATGATGGTTACTAAATAATAAAAAACTTAAACACCACTTTAATGTTTGTCTTGATTGTTACTCTGAAATTAAATTATTATTATTGCATTATCCATAAATATAATAATAACCTAATATATTATGAAAAATAATAGAATAAAAATATTCAAATTACATTGTAAGAATGTATACCATGGAAAAAAATTATTAGAAAATGTATATGTGTAGGGTATTATATACACATGTTTTAGATTTAATGAAGTTCTCGTAATTAAAACATCATTATAATGTAATGTTATTATATATTTACATTTAATTATTCATGTATAGTCAATTATTACATCGTAATATTTAATGATTTATCCATAATTAATTGGTAAGAACTTCTTTCCCACCCACCTATCATCATTATGCTCCTTTGGACTATATGTTAAACGATTGGAGGATGTTTAACCATTAGATCATCCCATGTGAAAGTATTTGGAAGGAACGGTCTCAGAGATGTAGGCATATAGTTTATTAAAACTTTCCTTTTCATTTTCGTTATTTGTTGGATGAATGGAGAGTTGAGGTTCTTGAAGCAATAATTTTCTTTCAAAAAGTCAGGTCTTTATAGGCATAGTTTTAATGTATTGTTCCTTGTCTTCATTGAACAATAAACATGTCAGAGGCACAAGCAAATTTTTTCTCCTCTCTCTTGTAAATTTGTTTCTTGAAATTCAAATTTGTTGTCTTTTTCTTTTTGAAAACGACATACTTGTACTATTTTTTTTAAAAGAAGGAAAATTGTGCAATCAATTTTGTTGAATGTAACATATTGTTGTCCATCTTGAACGAATGGAGAGTCGGGGTTCTTAGAGTGTAAATTGATGGGATAGAAGTGATTGGATCTACGTGTAATTTTAGAGGTTGGGTAGGCATGACACCTACAACCAAGGAAGACAGGAAGGAAACCCTTGATGTGGTAGCATGGATCTTCAATGTCAACACATCTTTTGGGATTATTATGGTAAAAAAAGGTCTCATGGCTTGATTTCGCTTCACTTTTGGTCAGTCTCTCATCCTGTAAATCCCCTATTATTAAATCATTTCTAATTTCAGAGTTTATTGATATTTATTCTCTAGTTAGATGATTCTATTTGATTTTTTACTTGTTTATGTACAAAGCATTAAGCTCGAAACCTTTTATTTGATGCAAAATTATGATACATATACATTTTTGTGAGAGAGAGAGAGAGAGAGAGTTTGAGTGATTTGCATTTATTTCTATTCTAGGTCACAACACTACTCATAATTTGGGGGAATGGGAAGAATATGTGTTAGATGGGTGAATTCTCTGATCTATGAAGTGGAGTTCTTGTTTTCTTTCTATGCAGCTACTACATTTACAGACTTACATTTTGGAATGACCACAATGAAGCCAATTATTTTCATTGTATGGGATATATCTAACCTTCCCATTTACCTTTCTCTGAGCTTGCAAAATTTATGATATGTGCCAATTTCTCCATTGTTGGCATGAATGTCAGTCTCATGTGGAATTTTGTTGGTTTTTACCAGGTGAGATTGATACACTTGTTTTCTCTGTTTTGCAAATAAGTATCCCACTCCTTTGTAGGATTTAAATCAATACACTCACTTTCTCACCTTTTTTGTTCATTTGTATGTAAATAAACAATTTAGCTGTTGTCAGAGTTACTAAGAATTGTTGGAATTTTTTTATATGGAACCTAATACATACTAAAAATATTGCATCCAATAAAAGTGCTGAAAGTATGGAAATTGCAGGAAAATATAAAATTTCAAAAGTGAAAAATGTGATGCAAATTCTTGAAATTTGTTATTCAACATACATTAAATGAGGAACCAAATGAAGAAATGACAAAGAAAATCAAGAAGCAAAGGAAGATACCAATGCTAGAGACCCAATCATTATTATCATCCTATAATCCTTCTTAAAATTCATAATATTGGAAAATCAATATCTCCCAACTTCCTATCTGTAAATGCCATAAGTTGAACTATTAGATTTTTTGGAGTATTTTAATGCAATGTTCTTCCAATCCCACATCCTTGTGGCTTCTTGCCAATTGGCATGTATCATATTTTAGTAAACAATTAGGGCCCTTAGATAAGCATGCTTCTTGTTGGCGGAGTTTATTGAATGGCTTAGCACTCGTTTGTACAATCTCTTGCTCAAATTGGATTTTATTCTATAAATATCTAAACTTTTTTATGAGGTTCTTTTTGCATTGCAATTTTGAGCATGATAGCTATATTTTGTAGTTTTAATGTGACGTCTATTTTTTGTTAAGATTTAGTTTCTTATATGAGCTTCTATTTGTTTTGCAAATAGAAAAGTTGAGTATGATACATATATCTTGATTTTTTTAAGTTCTCTTTGAAAAGATTCGTTATTCAAGACACACCAAGTTAAGTATAATAGTAGTGCTAGTTACGCCGTAAGGCATCACTTTGTGCCTTTGGATTATATGTTAGACGATTGGAGGATGTTCAACCATTTGATCATCCCAAGTGAAGGTAGTTGGAAGGAATGGTCTCAAGATGTAGGCATATGGTTTAATAAACTTTCCTTTTCGTTTTTGTTATTTGTTGGATGAAGGCAAAGTTGAGGTTCTTAAAGTAGAAGTTTTCTTTCAAAAGGTCGGGACTTTATAGGCATTTTGATCATAGTTTTAATGTATTTTGGTTGCCTTCATTGAACAATAAACCTACCGGAGGAACAACTAGAGTTTTTCTCTTCTCTGCTACAAATTTGTTTCTTGAAATTCAAATTTGTTGTCTTTTGTTTCTGAAAACAACATACTTATACTGTTTTTTAAAAACAAGGCAAAATGTACAATCAGTTTTGTTGAATGTAACATATTTTGGTCCATCTTGGATGAATGGAGAGTCAAGGTTCTTGAAGCAAAAGTTTTCTTTCAGAAAGTCAAGCCTTTATAGGCATTTTTCTCATAGTTTTAATGTATTGTTGGTTGTCTTCATTGAACAATAAACCTATCAGAGGCACAAGCAGAGTTTTTCTCTTCTCTGATGTAAATTTGTTTCTTGAAATTCATATGTGATGTCTTTTTGTTGCTAAAAATAGCATACTTATACTATTTTTTTAAAATAAGGCAAAATGTGCAGAAAATTTTGTTAAATGCAACATATTATGGTCCATCTGCAATAAAACTAGCATTTCCTTTTCTTTATAAAAGTTTGTTGATTCTTTTGGTGCCTCCAATTTCAGAGCAAAACTTACAGTAGATTTTCATGGAAAATGGCCTTGGTTTTGCCATTTTTTGGACGAATGGAGAGGCTCCACTCATATTCTATATTTTTGAAACTCATGGCTCGAGCAATTGCATTTATGACCACCAGCAAGCCTCTGCAATCCGAGGCAATTTCTCTAGTTCTATCCTTCATAATATAATTATCAGGTACAATTCTATTTTCAAACGCTCGTTTTCTAAATAACTCCTAGCCTTCATTTGAGGATAAATTGTCATTTACTCCTCTGTAAAATGTTTCACATATATTGCTAAGAACTTGACACATGATTTGAGAATTTTGGTATTGTACAGGTGGTCTATCATTGTGGCCCAGTTGCCAGGGAGAATTGATAATGATATCAAAATCTACTCGAATACAAGACTAAAGAAGAAACTAGTGTGGAAAGGTAAGCGCCATCAAACCAGTTGTCTTGCCTCAACAAAACAACAAAGTCAAGACTTGCAAAGCTATGGTACATCAGAGGAAAATACAAGGCCGGACATCTATGAGTCACAACAACAATTAGTCGTGGTAGATTACCATATGAATAAGAGTGATATGAATAGCCTCCACTGTAATTTCGACCATGGAATAATGTGTTAGCTATTAGAACAAAATTGTTGCTTGGAAATTACTAAATCCAGATCAAGTTCATAGCCAACTACATTTCACCTAAATCGTTAAGAAGTCATCGATGAGGTAGTGTCTAGTCGTAATTCTGTCTCAAGAAGCTATTGCTAGGGTTTAAAGGAACTTCGGTAGATAATCACTCAAACCTCTTCATGACTATCATCAGTACTAGCCCACCAGTGTGCACATCTGGTTGTATGAACACCTTAGAAATGATGTTGTCCTTTGCTCCTAATCAATATAACTCATATGCTACTAGCCAAATTTTCTATGAGAAAGCAACCTCTCTAGTATTCATGGATGCAAGTCAAATGGAGAATCATATGAAACTAGAATATATTTTTCACACTCATGATACATGGTGTATGTGTCCTACCTTAAGATATTTTACATTTTGAATAAAAATGGAAAGGAAACAAATTTCTTATCCCCAACAAATAAGACCGAAAGGTGAATATTTTTGCATTACAAATTTCTCTCAGATCTTTTGGGAGACCTCTTTTCCAAGTTACTCTCCTCGCCTAGTGTTTGAAAATCTATAAGATAAAAATATAAGGATGTCACTGAAGTCATGCTTTCTAAAATTTTACCGCTTTCTAAAATACCTACTTAGTTTCCTCTTGTGAAAAGATGATAGTGAGACATGTCACATGGAAATTAAAGAGACAAAAACAAAGATTTTAAGACCTCAGTCAAGAAGTTTGGCACTTAAGCTGAGGAATAGAAAAAATAAAGGAACATAAAGGATTAAGCTCAAATGAAAATGTTTGTTGTAGCTCTAGACTCCCCATGGATAAACACTATAATGGTTACAGTGGAAGCTTCTTTGATGATGCTATTAGTGATGACCATGGCAGTCAATATTATTTTATAAATTTATATTATTTAATATTAAATAATATAAATATATTTATTTATTATTAAAATAAATTTAAATTTATTTCAAATAATTATTTTTAAATCAAGAAAAAATTTAAATATTTGTTCTTTTATTTGTTAATAACATAGCTATTTAGCGAATATTCTAAGCGGTGAGAATGATTGTTATTAAATAATAATAAAAACTTAAACACCAATTTAATGTGTCTTGATTGTTACTCTCAAATTAAATTATTATTATTATATTATCCATAAATATAATAATAACTTAATATATTATGAGAAATAATAAAATAAAAATATTCAAATTACATTCTAAGAATTTATATCATGGAAAAAAATTATTAGAAAATGTATATGTGTAGGGTATTATATACACATCTTTTAGATTTGATGAAGTCCTCCTAGTTAAAACACATTTATAATGTAATGTTGTTATTTATTTACATTTAATGATTTATGTATAATCAATTATTACGTTGTAACATTTAATGATTTTTGTATAATTAATTACACCATAAGGTGTTCCCTTTGAGAAGAACTTCTCTCCCACCCACCTATCATCATTATGCCCCTTTGGACTATTTGTTAAATGATTGGAGGATGTTCAACCATTAGATCATCCCATGTGAAAGTATTTGGAAGGAACGGTCTCGAGATGTAGGCATATGGTTTATTAAAACTTTCCTTTTCATTTTCATTATTTGTTGGATGAATGGAGAGTTGAGGTTCTTGAAGCAAGAGTTTTCTTTCAAAAATTTAGGTCTTTATAGGTATTTTTCCCATAGTTTTAATGTATTGATGGTTGTCTTCATTGAACAATAAACCTGTTGGAGGGATAGGCAAAGTTTTTCTCTTCTCCACTAAAAATTTGTTTCTTGAAATTCAAATATGTTGTCTTTTTGTACAAATTTTTATTTGTTTCTTGAAATTCAAATTTGTTTTCAACAGGATGATCGTACACATTCTGCACATGTACAACTCAAAGCATCCATGCACATGGGACAAGAGCCTCCCCTATGTTCAACACAGCTACAATCAGGCTCTCCACAGCTCAACTGGCCGCATCCCTTTTGAGGTGGGTTTGGGATTCCATCCACTATGTCCCATTGATGTGGCCATGCCATTTGCAGCTACTCACGCAGATTCGGCTCATGTCAAATCCGAAAAAAATAAGGTAAACAGCTTCATTGAGCAAATCCAACATATTTGCCAGTAGGTCCATGACATTCTGGAGAAATCAAATGCCAAGTACAAGCAGCGACATGATCAACATCAGGTGTCACACAAGTTTCAGGTGGGCGACAAAGTCTGGTTGCATTTGCAAAAGGAACGCCTTACCGGAGCCTATCAGAAACTTAGACCACTCCAATATGGTCCTCACACCATAACCAAGGCTGTGGGAGACAATGCATTTGAGCTCAACATTCCCCCATTCCTTGGCCTAAAAGTTTAAGACCCAAAAAACTGCTAAAAATAGTAAAATGTGCTACAATTAAGGAAACTGAAAAACTGAAAGAAGCAATGGTGGGGGTCCAAGTGGAATTGGTGGGTGGCCACCAATATCAACCTGGATCAAATTACCAAGTGAAAACCCCAATGTGGTATCTGAGATAGGCTTCTAGTTGAAAACTTCCTTGGAGGTAGCTTTAAGTTTGCAATTAAAAGGGTTTTTTCTTTTTCAAGAAAACATTTTGTAGGCTTTCCAAAGCAAGATATTGGTGAAAAAATATAAATGGCACCATTACCCTAAGAAAAAAATAAAATAAAATAAAAAGAAGAAAAAAGTAAAAATGAAAAAGAGAAAAGAGAAAAAAATCATGTCCATTTTTTGTGTGTGTGTGAATTTATGTTGATTTAAGTTAGCACCTACACAATAAAAGGATCTTCAGTGATCAGATAGGAACAATGAAAAAATCATAAAAAAATGCTCAACTCAACTCTAACATAAGAAGCCAGAAACATACATCTTTTCCTTAACACGCACAACTTTTTCTAAGGACCACCAATACCCTCTACTTCTCTCTATTGGCAGCAATAACTTTACCTTCATCTACACATCCATTTCTTTCATTCACTTATTTGAAAATGGAATACATCCCACTCAATGGGTTACTTTTGATAAGTGCACAATGCCCTTGTCACATCCATTACTATGCCTTATTTATACTCTTGTCACATCCACCACTCTGCATTTCCAACCATATACTCACCATGCATCACTGATACCATATCTAGTACCACTCCATACCCCTTTGTTCTCTATTAGGCCCTTGTGTACCATTCGAGGATCTCTTATCTATTTGAGTTTGGACTCTTTGATGATTTTTGAAGTCAAATATAACATTAAAATAGGACTCGAAGGCGTTTTACATTGGGATCAAGGTCTTAGAGGAAAAATCGATGCCCTACTTTCCTTTTTATTTTCAAAGTTGGGTAGAACTTCAAAAAGGCACAATGGTCTTATATCTTGTTTTTATTTACTTTGAATTGTATCTTTTGAAGTAGATTGATGGCCCTTTTTGCTTGCATTTTGGTTAGTACTTTGAAGAAGGTTGAACACGTCCTTCGAAGTTGGGGTGAATCTTCAAATTATGTCGAAGGCCTTTTTTCCAAGATCAAGGGTTATGCTTGAAAGTGGCTTAATGAATTTTTGGTTAAGTTTTTGAAGAGGTCAATGGCCTTCATCTTTCAAGGTTGGGTAACTTCTTTAAAACATGCCTGGTGGAATATCTTTTAGAGATATAGTATATAATCGAAATAGGCTCAATAAACCATCTTTGGAGAATGATCGATGACTCTTTTACGCTGAATTGAACACATCATTTATATCTAATCAATGGCCAATTTTAAAGAACACCCTATTGCACACTTTTTGTCAAAGTTCTAAGGAAGCAGATGTACTTATTTTTTATTCAAAAGATCAAATCATTAGCCTTCAACATTATGTGCCATTGTAAAACCATTATGCAATTTTATAATGTAAATGATGCTAGTAAGACCTTATATGTATGTAACAACCTAACTAAGCCTATTATTTTGGCGAAAATTTCATCCTTGGAGGATTTTCATCCCACTGACTCATATGTGTTTCTAAACACAGATGGGTGGCAAATTTTTTCCCTCCGACCTCACCCCAAAGCTAAAATCGAATTCTTTGTCAGAGTCTTAGGTGAGTCCTAACATTCTAGTCGAGGCTTATGTAAAAGTAATTTGGGAATAATTTAAGCTAGTTATATAAATTATTTTATTACAAATCACTTGGTCTACTAGATCATACTGTGTCACAGAATTGGATATGTAATTTGAGGGTCTAAGCCAAACGAGCATTCCCCCTTTAAGAGTTTAATTTGTAAAAATCTTATGCCAAATTTATTTTAGTGCATAGTCCCTCATAATTAGATACCATGGCTAAAATATTAGAGGGTGGGGAAATATTAAATCCCCTCAAGTGTCAATTGATTAATTTTTCTGGCAAAAACAAAACTAATCCTAAGCCATAAAATTAATTAATTTAGAGTCAAAATTAAATTGATAGAGAAATTAAATTCTCCAAGTGGAAAAATTTATGTGTCTTGAAGGAATTAATTTTTAGAGGTCCCCCACTAAGTAAATATTGATATTTCAATAAAAATTGAACCCTTGGACCTTGGTGGTTAAGTCAAAGTCAAATTTTTGAGGAAATTACCTCAAAATAATTAATCTTGAGCCAATAAAAAAGGGATTTAATGAGAAATTTGAAAATTCCTCAAAATAAATATTTTCAACAGCTAAGATTAAAAAACCATCAAAGATTTATAGATGACCGTGATTATTTTGATAAGGATCAAGCCAAATAGCCATTGCTTTTCTACTTGGATGATTTATCTATAAATAGAGAGTCATTTGAGTCTCAAGCCATCTGATTTTTTGCTAAGAAATTTCTGCAGAAAAACTGATGTAACACTATTGTGCTGTTAGGAACGTTTTTTAAATCATAATAAACACTTTGGGGTGGAATTCATGGTGTTCAATGTTCATTGATTTGTGGTATGTGTTGGGTACAAGATTTCCTATATTGAGCTTAATATTTTAAAAGTTTGTTTTTCATTAGATGGGGATAAAATCATTCTATTGATAGATTATTGGTTTATCTTAAGTGGTCTGATTCGCCATATGTCTAACAACCTTTCTTAAGAAAATATATAGTGTTTTCAAGTTCCTCAGTTCTTCGGCTCCGAGTTCACAAACTGTGGACATGAGCTGACCTTGTTTGGACTTCAGATATTTATTGTGGTTCATCTAACTTTGCTAAGGTTGTAGTTTGCATATAATATAAAAAACTTTGTTAGCCATTTATCAAAGAAAAACTCCATAAAAAAAAAAAAATTTCTTAAAATTTCTTTTAAAAGCATTATATATTTGTAAATAGATTTGTATAATAAATTTGTAAATTATTTTTTCTAATTGGGGTTTTGATATTTTTTGTATATATTGGGGTTTTGGGAATTTGTAAATTTATTTTTGCAGGTGAGATAAAGTGGAGAAAATTGGAATAGAGCTAGATCTAGGCCCTTGAGGGTAATCTAGTCTCCAAAACTTTTACAGGGCCAGCCATTGAGGAAATTGAGCAAAATTGCAGACCTAAAGGAGATTGATTTTTATGATTCATTTTTCAGCCCTCATGGGCCTAGATCTAGCCTCCCCAAGTGCAACGTCTCCCTCTCTAGCCCCTGTGTCAGCTTAAGGCCTTGTGTCATCCTTTCAGCCCTTTGAGGGTTTTTTGTACCCTCTAGCAGCCTTGACCTTCCCTCTAAGGCCATGTGTCAAGGGTTTTAGGCCTTTTAAGGCTTGGCCGTGGGCCTAGGAGGCCTCATCCCCCCCTCCTTTTCCCTAGACGGTAGCCCTAGAGGCCTTGTCATAGGTTCCCAAGACCCTCAGAGCATAGCCATAGCCCTTTTAGGGATTTTCCCTACCCTTTCTCCCTTCTTCTGCCTTTCAGCCTTCCTTTTGAGCCCTCTTCTCCTCTCTTCAGCCTCAACATTGACCCCTTTGGCCTTTTCCCTTATCTTTATCCTTCTTTTAGCCCTAGTTTGACCTTTGTCCATTTTGGGATTATTTTGGGGCTAAAGCTTGGTGTGTTTTACAGAAAGTTTGGCTCAAAAAACTTGAATTTTCAGGTGGCAACTTCATTGTAAAATTTTGACAGATTTGAGAAAGGTGATCTACAAGGCCTTAGGCATAGGATTTTCTCTCTAAACCCTCTTTTCTCATTGTTTTGATATAATTGTAGTAGATAACTTATAATAGTAAATTAAATGCCCTAAAAACACATATAATTGGTCAAAAGACATCAAAATTTGCATGATAAAATGTTTCTAAATTTTTTTTCACTTGGGCATTAATCATCTAGCCTAGATCTAGTTTTTATCTTGCTGAAATTTCTCTGCATAACTGAATAATCAAATATGATATGTTCTGAATAACGCATCTAAAAGGGCTCAAAAATCATTTTTTTTCAGTTTGGCAAGCTTATTCTAAATTTTGGGCATAATTTAGCACTTGTTGTGGCATTGGTAACTCAATGTTTACATATTTTCTTACTACTGTAATAAATATTTCTAGATCTGATATATCACTGAATATTACATCTCAAAGTGGGCTAAAAATCATAAGTTTACATTGGCAAAGTGTTAGGCATCTCATTGATCATCGCTAGTCACCATATGCTTGTTTATTGGATCTACATTGATTTATTTGTTGCTGCCCTAAAAGAAAAGTAGAAGCATATTTTTGGATTTGTGCTCATGGTTAAGTGTGCTAACATATTTGTTGTTGTGAGTTGACCATTAAGTTTCAAAGTTTCATATATGATAAACACTCACTAAAGCACTTTAATCATAACATTCCTTGGTACTGAGTATCTTTTGGCATATCAGTATCTTGTGAATTTAGTTGAACATCTCTTGGTAAGTGCCATTGAGTAATATGATCATTAGTAATTTGTTTGTGGAATCATCATTGACATTTATCTTGTTGAAGTATCTTGGAAGATCTTCAATTATCTCAGGTAGTGGTTATTGGCATCTCATTGGCTAATTGTTGAATAAAGGACCTCTTGTTTATTGTTGGCACTTGTATCATTAAGCACTTGGTCTTGTTTAAGATTGTCTTTCAATAAATTGTTAATTACTCTTGCTTTGAATCATATAAACAATCCTAACTTTAAGACTCACTCAATCCATCTTGCATTTTATTGTAAGTATAGTTGCATTAATAACTTACCTTCAAGATTAAGCTTGGTTGATAGACTCCCAGGACAACCCTTTCTCATTTAGCTTGAGGGATTCAACTCTTTCTAGTGGTTAAAACAATGACATTGCAGTTTCCAAAGCCACAGTGTCTATAGTGCCAGAGGCACTGGGTGGTTGGAACACAGGGGGAGGTATTGTAAATCAAGCCTTTGCTTGTTTCCCTTTGGCTTTCATCCCATAACCTACTCCAAAGACTGATATCAAAATAGTTAAGGGGAAGGTTCAACTTAGCCTAGGCATAGAACTTATAAGTAACCAAGATCCATGCATTTCACCTAGATCTTAGGACTTACATTTCATATAGGTTAGTTAATCATCTAAGTAGCAGTTGTATATCTAGTTATTTAGCTTTAATTTATAACAAGAAAGAAATTTTGACTCCATAAGGCACTGATCTCAATTCTAAATCTAATCGAATCCTTAATCTTGCTAAATTTTACCAAGTAGCTAGGTCATTCAATTGTGTCTCCTGGACAAGTTGGTTCCCAACTTGTTTTCCATCACCTCATTTCCATAGGGACTATTCCCCATAGCTTGTTGTTGGGAGACAACTAAAACAAAGTGGACAAGGATCAAAGTGACATCCCCTGGCTTGAGAAGTTGTCGTAGTGCCCATACAATCCAAGCGACAACATACCCAAAGGCCTTTCCCTATAAATTGAGCACAACTTCCACTTGTAATATCTTAGTAGGAAAAAAAGGGTGTTGAATAACAAAGCCCCAACATAAAATTTTACATATAAAACTATTGAGTTGTTTAAAGCCATGACTAATGATGTTTATTCAAATTGACTTTCTTTTTTGTCATAAGCGATATTTTGTTGATGTAATAGAGGGAAAACGAAAAAGGTATTGAATAAGAAAATTGCAACTAGAATTGCACTCATGAAAACATTGACTTGTGTTTACCCATGAGTATTAATGTTTCTACAAAATGCATTCATTTATTGTTATATGCCATATTTTGTTTATATAATATGGAGAAAAAAAATACGTGTTGAATAGGAAAACCCCAACATAAAATTCCACTCATGAAAGCATTGGCTTGTGTATACTTCCAAGCCACGCATTTTCATTTTTTCGACCCTCTCCTCTTTCCATTATTCCTCCTCCTCTTTCGACAATCGTGCATTTTTTCTTTTTTGAGCATCGTCTTCTTTTCTGCACATCTTAACCCTTCACAGGTTACGCAGAGTATCGTAAAGCCATCTATGTCGTTAGAGTGAGAAAAATATGAAGGCATTTTCTCTTTACTTGGATATTCGTGATTGAGTTCAAGAAATTATACCTTACTTCTGTCTATCTTGTTGATAAAGAGTGGGCAACAGTCAGCAAAACTTGTTGTTCATGCCCATCCTCGTCACTTTGAATGGATTTATTTCATTATCACATTTCTAGTCTCTCTCGTTGTTATCTTTTTCTTCCAAGAAGGCACGCATTTTTTTTTTCTCTTAGCAATCATGCCTCTTCTTTTTTTGGGCTCTACAGATCTTTCATGGGTTACTCACATTCACTTTTATTCATTTTTTGGGCTCCATCTTCTTTGATTTACACATCTTTCACTGGTTACTTGTATTAGCTTTTATTCACATCAGCCTTCAAAGTGTTACCACATCATTGTAAGGCCCTCCATGTCCCAAAAAATCATGCCAACAAGAATATGAAGGTTAAAACTTACATATTTCTGATTGAGTCCAAGTTGTTGGATACTTTACTTCTCTCTTTTCTTTCGCTTCAAATAAAACAATAGAGACTTAAGGGAAAATTCATACATTCTTTGTTAATAAACTACGAAAGTCATCCCTTTTTATTAACCAAATACATTTCAAATAAAATTAATTTACAATCCAATAAAAAAATACTATTATAAAACTTACATTTAAAATTAAAAAAAAAAATCATCATAATGATAAAATCAACTGCCATTGATAAACATATTCTAAGATCATTTTTAAACTTCAAAACTTCAGATATATTTTTACATAATTTAAAAAATATATATTAATATTTTAATGTTTAAAAAAAAATTATTATTAATATATATAGCTTTATTATTATTTAATAAACATTATTTTTTTATTAATAATTATTTTTAACCTCATTGATTAGTTTTCTTATCAACATATTTATTACTATTATTAGTACTCTTAACATCTATTTTTCAACCATTTAGATTATTTAATAAAAAAAATTAACTAAATTAAATCTAATAAAAAACCCCGATCGGGATGCGAGTCGTTGTCAATCAGGCCAAGCTAGGTGCAGATATTCGTAGTACCCGGGCACTAATTACCATAGCCCCCACATGCTCAAGGCAGGGGTGCGGTGTCCTTCGACATGAATGCCTGTTGGGAAAGTGGGCAAGGTGGTGGGGAAGGAAATAAGGCAGGGTGGTGGAGTAGGCGAGGCCATTCGACGTGAAGTGCAAGAGGGAAAGGCTGTGGAGAAGGGTGGCGATACAGAGCAGTGGAAGGTTGACGGTGTGGGAAGAACCTTGGTCGTGGACAGATGCTTGCAAAATCCAGGTATGTAATTCGGCTTTACCTCAGCGTTAAATCTATGTTTTGGTTCAGGTTCTGCTAGGGGAAAGGAGGGGTAAGAGTCCAAAGCAATGGGGAATTGAATGTTGCTGGAGGCAATGGGGGAGGCAATTGCTTGCCATGGCCTTGTTTTGCATATATACTTTCTCCCAAATGGGTTAGAACCATGGTTGCAGGGGGGGAAAAAGTGGGTCGTGGGGCTATGAGGGTCTGTGTTTTGTAATTAAGGCCAAGGGGAAACTAGATAGAGGCACTACAATTCAAGAGGGGCTGGGGGTTGTAGAGAGAGGCAGGGAAAAGCTGAGGGCAGGGGGAAGGGGCTGCAACCATGGCAGTAGTTTGCAGAGAAACCATTGGGATAGCTGGAACATGTATGGCATTGAAGGCAAAGCCAAGAACCCTGAGTGGAAAACTTGCCGAAGGGACTCGAGAGGCAAAACCATTTCTCTTTGGGCCAAGGGAGCAGGAATATGGAACCACTGCAGGCGTCCTGCCAGATTCAAGAAGGGCATGTGGGCTCAGCTTGAGACCGAGCAGGATGACCAGCATATAATCCATAGTAAGGGGGAAGGGAACAATGATGGGCCTCGGGGTAAGAGTCAGAGACCCCCCCTCTAGGATCTGCAAGCTTTGGGCCACCCCTGTACATACGCGGTGAGGTATGGAGGAGAGGAAAATCATGCTTGGGCAAGGTGGTGTGTTAAGAAAAGTTTGAATTTGAATCTAACTTCTTCTGGATGTCAACAGTGTTCTGCCAAACAGGTCATGGCCCAAGTAGTGAGAGGACGCAGGCGCAGCAAGAGAGGCTCAGCCCCCCGAACAGACAAGGGGTCGAGCATGTCAGAAACTTGTAGGGGTCATAAATCAATAGAGCATCTCATCACTGAAGTAGCAATGACATACCGTGAAGGGATGGATGTTGGCATTCAGAAGTTGATGGAAGAATGGGAAGAGGAGGTAAAGCAAGAAAGTGAGACAAAGGAAGAGATGGACAATTGGAGGAATCTTGTTCCAGATCCAGGGAATACTCGAGGGAGAATCACACAGTTTAAGAAAATGCTTTACCTGTACTGGTTAATGAAGAGTCTACTCGGTAAGGTGATGGAGCAGATTTCTGTGGGGATGACGGTGACAGTCCAGGGACTGCCGAATTACAAGAAAGACATGGAGAAAATTCTCTTCCAGCTACACAAACAGGATGTCAGGATGGACAAAATCGACCGCCACATCCCTTGCATTTTGGAGTTGTATGGTATGTCAGGGGCTACTGCTGAAGATTTTGCTCCCGTCACATCTGCCTCGGAGGAACAAAAGGACTAGATTCCTCCCATGCATAATTTTTGTTTATGCGGTTAGCTTTAAATTTTTATGTTGAAAATGTTAGTTTTTATAGTTATGTAGTGTCTGGACATGAGATAAAGAGCATATCTAGCCTGGCTAGAAAGGCTGAAACAATTTTGTTTTTAGATGGCTTATAATGTTGACCGGTGGCCAACAGATTTGGTTTCCCCTAGGGGCAAGTTGAGGCCACCTAGTTAATCTGTGTGGTGTAAACTTGTTTATTATATAATAGAAAATGGAATGGACCTACCAAGCTTAACATATATATATATATATATATATATATATATATATATATATATATATATTACTTGTCTAACTAGTTTCCAACTTCTAGCTTTCTTCAACTGACCTTCAACCATGATGCATCCTCGCTAGTTATACATGAAGATTGTATGATTTTTCACCTTGTCCTGAGGATCAACCACATTATTTGGTTCGAAACGTCGACCAAATTCAAATGATGTGATTAATCCGAAAGACATTTATCTATTAATACTTTAATTTTTTTTAAAGTATTAAAATTTACGTAATTAAAAATAATAATCATTAAACTCGAATTATTTTATAAATTTATATTATTTAATATTAAATAATACAAATATATTTGATTTATTATTAAAATAAATTTGAATTTTATTTGAATAATTATTTTTAAATCGAGGGAAAAAATTCAAATATTTATTCCTTTATTTGTTAATTACATAGTCATTTAGTGAATATTCTAAGCCGAGAATGACTCTTATTAAATAAAAAAAACTTAAACACCAATTTAATGTTTGTCTTCATTGTTACCTTGAAATTAAATTATTATTATTATAAAAACTATTTAAAAAATATAAAATTATTTTAATAAAAAATAAATTAATAAAAATAAAATAGCAAATCAATTTCCAGGTACACTATCCATAAATATAATAATAACCTAATATATTATGAAAAATAATAAAATAAAAATATATTCAAATAACATTCTAAGGATGTAATTTATTAGAAGATGTATATGTGTAGGGTATTATATACACATGTTTTAGATCTGAGTCCTCGTAGTTAAAACACCTTTACAATGTAATGTTGTTATCTATTTATATTTAATGATTTATGTATAATCAATTATTATATCGTAACATTTAATGATTTATGTATAATTAATTATTACGTCATAAGGCGTTCCCTTTGAGAAGAACTTCCCTCCCACCCACCTATCATCATCCTACCCCTTTGGATCACTCTTCCCCTTTGGACTATATGTTAAACGATTGGAGGATGTTCAGCCATTAGATCATCCCACATGAAGGTAGTTGGAAGGAAGGTTCTCGAGATGTAGGCATATGGTTTATTAAAACTTTCTTTTTCGTTTTCGTTATTTGTTGGATGAATGGAGAGTTGAGGTTCTTGAAGTAGGAGTTTTCTTTTAAAAAGTCAGGTCTTTATAAGAATTTTTCTCATAGTTTTAATGTATTGTTGGTTGTCTTCAATTAACAATAAACTTGTCGAAGGTACAAGCAAAGTTTTTCTCTTCTTTGTTGCATATTTGTTTCTTGAAATTCAAATATGTTGTCTTTTTGTTTGTGAAAACGACATACTTATGCAATCAATTTTGTTCAATGTAACATATTTTGCTCCATATTGGACGAATGAAGAGTCGAGGTTCTTGAAGCGTAAATTGATGGGCTCGAAGTGATTGGATCTAAGTGTAATTTTAGAGGTTGGGTAGGAATGGTAACTGCAAGCAAGGAAGACAGGAAGGCGACCCTTGACGTGTCATCATGGATGTTCAATGTCATCATATATGTTGGGATTATTATGGTAAACAAAGGTCTCATGGCTTGATATGGCTTCACTTTTGGTGAGTATCTCATCCTGTAAATATCATGCTATTTAATTTTACCAGATTAAAGCATTTCTAATTTCAGAGTTTATTGATATTTATTCTCTAGTTAGATTATTCTATTTGATTTCTCACTTGTTTTATGTAAAAAGCATTAAGCTCAAAACCTTTTTTTTGATGCAGATTTATGATACATATACAATACTGTGAGAGAGAGAGGGAGGGAGTTTGAGTGATTTTCATTTATTTCTATTCTAGGTCACAACACTGCTCATAATTTGGGGGAATGGGAAGAATATGTGTTAGATGGGTGAATTCCTTAATCTCTGAAGTGGATTTCTTCTTTTCTTTCTATGAAGCTACGATTTTTGCTTTAATGTGGCAATGATACTTAGATTCCTCTTATTGCTTGGATGTATCAGTAAAGGGATAAAGCATATTGACAACCTTGTTTTGTATATAATTGCCCTATGAGTATGGATGAGGACCTTGTAATTTTGTACATAGCAGATATGGAATTTTAATTTTCTTGTTTAGTTGTTTATGAGTCACAAGTGCCATCCTTTGGATTCTGGAACATTATTCCATGTTGGCTACCTTAGTTCTCATCTCTTCTCTTTGTTATTTTCCTTTTCTCTTTAATCTTGGGCATTTCATCTTTATGTCCTCCTCTTATCTTGGTTTTATGAAGGCAATTAGATTGTAATGCAGTCATAGTTTCATGGCATTCGTCATATTAAGGAATACTTATGCATTTACTGCATTTCCATGTGTTGCTATTTTGTGCCCTGTATTGACATATGGTGCTATTTTATTCTAATTTGAGTTATTAAGATTGCCACTGGTATTTATTTGAAAATATATTCATTCATTAGGGGTTATGCCAAAAGAAGCAATCTTATAGTACAATACAAACACATGGCTAGGCTTAGCAGAAATGTGCAGTTGGTATGTTAAAACAATAGAGATATCCATGATTGGTTCTTTTCAAGTTGATTTTTACGTGGTATTGATAACTGAATAAATATGAAAAATCAGTATAGAAAATATCCTCAGTAAATGATTTTACAAGGATTTTATCTTTGAAAAATGTAAGAATTCCACATGTAACTATGAAGTATAATTGCTTTTTACGTACTCCTATTGTAAAAGATCATACATGCTCATGCTAGATTTGGACAACTATGCCAAATAGTTGTTGGCCTTATCATAAGTAACCAAGCCTACACATTAAAGCCAAATTACACAAAAATCACAAGAGAAATATTATGTGCCTTAGCAATCAATCAACATTCACTGTCACAAGAACAAGTTTCACATTTGATTAACTAAGTGAAAGTGTAATCACATCACACAAAATAGAATAAGATTTTTCATTTTTTCCTTTTAATTAAAATGAAATAGAAAATTGATAGTTCTCTGGTTGGTTTTGCACTATAGCAGGAGGCAATAGAAATGAAGTTGAAAAAAAACCTAGTTTAACTGAACTCAACAAGATATATATTTGGAATAACTCTCAGTCTCATTCCTTTTAGAACGAGGATGATGGACACAGAACTTCAGATTGTTTTTTTTTGTGCATTTATGCATAGAGAAGAGTAACTAGTACACTCGGGACAACCTACAAGCTAGGCACAATGTTGTCTCACGGGCTTGACTCAGAGGATCTAGCATATATACTAACTATTAGGATATACAACTCATATTATCACTGGTGACTAGATTTTTTATACTAAATCACACAAAATTGGAACAAGTAAGCATGATTTCATTCTTTTCAGAACGGGTTAGATGTGCCTCCAAAAGAAACCATACTCTTATTTCCACCTACATGGGAAGTGAGGGTCTTTCATATTTTCCATTGAAGCTCCCAAAGGTTCTTTAATATTAATCCTCAATAAAATTTCAGGTAACTTCTTGTTAGAGTTAACACAAGTTATCTTGAGTACTTCTATGTCCATCTTGATGGTTGATCGCTATTGAAGATGGTGAAGCATTATACTGTTTAGATTTGTCCCCAACCTAAGTTGGGATGCTTGCCTTATCTCATATTGTCATAGTTTGGGGCTTGATGTTGAAATTGGAATAGAAAGCATGGGTTTGTTAGCAAATCAAGAATGAAATCACATTTTATGCATGGTATTGATTTTTACCTGTTGGCCTTTCACCCATGTCACATGTGATATTCTATTGTATTATTTTTAGATGGATAGGTGGCCCCATTCAAATCAAGGTCTTGTCTAAGGATCTATCCATATGCATGAAGTGTTTGAATCAATCCATCAATCTTGTCTCCATGGATCTAGAAATTGTGCTCTCTTATTATTTCCCTCTTGTCTCCATGAATCTAGAAATTGTGCTCTCTTAATATTTCCCACAAATAGATCTCAAATGGTCCACCCATTTGTAAATTGTGCTCTGTAATTGCAGCATGGAAAAAAATTTATTTGCCATTGGTTGTTTAGGGATCTACAGGGACAAGGAAGAGGGAATCATATGGTTCCAGGCCACTTGAATTGTCTCTTTCTTCTTTTCCCAATGACCCCAATTTGAGAGACAAAATTATGAATCTCGGGACACTGTTGCTCAGCAGATGTTTTAGTCAATTTTTATATTCTACCATAGTATTGTAAACCTCCAGAGTCGGAATTCTGAGTAAATGAACACTTACTTTTGAGTCTAGGGTTATGCCAATAGTAGTTTTTTTTTTAGGGAAGAATAGGTGTTTCTCTTCTTTACACATGTGGAAGGCATGTGACAAGCATCAGGATGATCATTATCAGGGTCATTGGAGTTCTCTAATTTTATAGATACCATAGTTTTGTTTTTAGGCTGAATATATATGATGAATGAATATTGAACAAGAAATGAGAGGATGGCCAAGTATATACAAATCCTCATAGCTTTTGCACTTCTCGGCCTAAAAGTGGACTTAATTTAGAAGAGAAAACAAACTACTATGCTAGAACCTCCAAAGTGAATGCTTAGGAAATCCTCACAACACACTTATGAGTTAATTTTCCCAATTAAACAAGGGAGGTTTAATAACAACCCAGTTCTCACATGGTAAGTGTCGTTATGAATGGGTGAGCCCCAATGGTATAATCTCCTCTCCAAAACAAAATAACTAGGGGGTGAAGAAGAAAAAAAGTGTTTGAGACCAATTCCCAATATGAAGACATTGTCTGTGTTTCAAATTAACAATTGAAGTAAAATTTTGAAATAAACAAAGGCCACTGACACAACCCTAATTTTTGCAGAGTATAAGTACTTGGAGACCCAAGGGAATGAAAAATGAAAATATTTTTTATGAAACATAATTTCTTATTACTATAGAATCTAATGTGTATAGTCTAGAGAGTTATAAGTATAGTGACAAGAAACTCATTTTGCATGTAATGCTTACAAATCAAGTTTTCTAATATTAATGACAACTATATTTTTGGCTCTATTTCCAAATTCATGAATGGCATTCCAAAAATTTTCTCCCCGTTTTGCATGCACACACACATTTCTCTATATAAATTGGTTGTGTCCTACCCATATTGTATCCAAGTTGGTCCAAAAAAATTCCATATTTGTACTAGGAATCACATGTATCTATACCTACATGTCCATATCATACATGTCCTCAGTACAAGGATTTTATCTTTGAAAAATGCAAGTAAGATTTCATTGTAGCATGGTCCTTGTCTTTCGTTGATATTTTTTTGTCTTCCCACATTTGTAAAAGTAGCATTAATTAGTGCTATAATCTAAAATATTAATTAGTGTTATATGTTATTGCCTTACGACGTTTCCTTTGCAACATCTAGTACAATTTCTAGTATATATTTTTTACATGGAAAATATTTTTATATTTAACATGACGAAGTGATCATTCGTTTTCAACATCAAGATTCAAAGTCATTAGATCAAAGTTAATCATATCATTTACGGTAATTGAAACCCGAGTGGTGAGGATTCAAATCATTCCTTTAAACCATCCAAAATGAATGCAATTGACAAATAAATTATTTTATTTATTACAAGATGTTTAATTTTTATAAATAAGAATTTTAATTATGTTAAATAATATTTTTAATAAAAATGTCCATTATTAAGTTGGATATTTTTAATATTGTTTATTTTGCGATTTTTTTAATTATATAAATACTTCTCTTTCTCTTTACTTATTATTTTGAATTTTGAAAGATAATTTAGATTTAAAATTTATTAACACATTATTGCACTATTTATTAGAAGGAAAAAAAAAATTAAAATACAACTGTTTCATTGGCAATGTATTTCCATAATTTGTAATGGTATTATCAAATTTACAACTTTTATTTTTGGATTACATGTTTATGGGCAAAATGACCAATATATATGTACAACTTGAGTGGGTTTAATGGTTAGGAGCATGTGTTTCCTGTTAAAAGGTTATGTGTTCGAATCCACAAGGGGGTAGAGTATATATATGTGTGCAAACTTTAAAAAGAAAATTGCTATTGGGAAGTAAGTCTCTTATCTCTTGACCCACAAACAAGGGGGTCTCATACACCGATCTCGTATAACGTCTAGCTTGTCTATAGCCTTAAAATTACATTATTATATTTTTTTATAGAATTTCATCTTTCACTCATTATAAACGGTATGAATCTTGTCATTGAAAACTTATTCCATGAACAATTTCACTTATATTTAACATACATGTAGAATCCTAGATAATAGATTTTAAAGATTTCAAATTTCAATACCTTATATCCTATTAGGCCATGAGGTAACTCCTCAAAATGAATTGTGTTCATTCATTAAGATTTCTCACGGATATATACAAGGAGAGAGAGAATCTTGGACTTCACCTCACAGTGTCCCTTCATATTCTTATTCTCCATTATTTACTATTTACAATATTTACAAATATTCACCCAATCCCAATTATTAGGTGTCAACATTCCCACCCTTAATCTGAAGTGATGTTGGTGAGTCCAAGCATCATTCTGAACCTTTCAAACTTTTCTCTTCCAAGCACTTTGATGAATATGTCTGCAATCTTCTCATTAGTGGAACAATGGCGTAGATGGATTGGCTTGGCCTCAACATGATATCGAATCAGACAGTATTTTGTATTTATGTGCTTTGTTCGATCATGGAACTTTGGGTTCTTGGCCAACTTTATTGCAGAGGTGTTATCAATCATGAGTGGAGTTGAATGCATTTGTTTCACCTACAAATCTTCCAGAATTTTCCTGAGCCACACAATTTCTTTTATGCCTCAGTTGTTACCACATATTTTGCCTTTGTTGTGGAATCTGTTGGAACTGATTGTTTGTGTGATCTCTGGGAGACAACTCCTGATCCTAGACTCATAGCATAACCTGAAGTAGATACCCCAGTTTATTTGTCTCCATCGAAGTCTGAATTAGAGTATCCACTCAAGCTGAAGTCGCCCACCTGTGTATACTTGAGTCTAAAGTATTAGGTTCCCTTCAAGTACTTTATAACTCTTTTTGCAGTAGTCCAATGTCCCTCACAAGGCTTTTGAATAAACCTGGAGAAGATTCCAACATCAAATGAAATGTTCAGTCTAGTAGTACTCAGGTAGTTGAGACTTCCTACAAGTTGTCTATACTTTGTTGCATCCTCAAATTCTTTTCCTTCAATGGATGTGAGCTTCAAGTCTTGTTCCATTGGAGTATTCAAAGGATTGCACTCGGCCATGCCAAACTTGTACAATAAATCTTCAATTTACTTCTTTTGAGAGAGGAATATAGACTTCAGATGTTGAGTTCCTTCAATACTAAGATACTGGTGAACATAGCCCAAGTCATTTATTTCAAAACCTTTCCTCAATTCCTTATTATGGATGCAATGTAGCTCTCACTGTTCTCTATCATTAAAAGATCATCTACATATACCACAAGATATACAATTGTTTTGCCAACTTTCTTGACAAACAAAGTTGCATCATCAAGATCATAATGGTTGAAGTTGATTTTTAGAAGATGCTCAGTTAGCTTTTCATACCAGGCTCGCGATGCTTGCTTGAGGCCATACAAGGATTTCGTAAGTTTTCATACTTTATGTTCATGGCCCTTCACAACAAATCCTTCTGGATGGGATATAAAAACATTCTCTTTCAGATCTACATTCAAGAAAATTGGTTTTACATCTATTTGACGGACTTTACAACCATTCTAAGCTGCCAAGGCAAAGAGTGTCAGGATGGTAGCCCATTTTGTTGTGGGGGAAAATGTCTCCTCATAATAGACCCCTTCCTTATGTGCGAAACCTTTTTCTACAAGCCTGACTTTGTGCTTGTCAAGTGAGCCATCAGCTTTATACTTGTTCTTGTAGACCCACTTGCAGCCAATTGGTTTGGCTCCCAATGGAGGATCAACCAACTTCCAAGTGTCATTATTTATTAAGGCATCATACTCCTTTTGCATCGCTTCTTTCCATTCATCACAAGAAGTAGCTTCTTTGAAGGAAGTTGGTTCAAAATCTATAGACAAATTCAATTCACAATCATAAGAAACATCCTTATCAACAGGTGAATCAAAATTGTCTACATTGCCTCCATTTTGCCTGATTGAATTTCTTGTTCCTGTCTTTCCAACCTCATCAGGATGAACACTTTCAAGTGTCGTTTCCATCTAGTTTGGAGGACCTTTCTGAGATGGTCAAGGTTGCTTAGTTGACTGAGTTGGCACTGAATCAAGATTGAATCTCTCAATTTTGTCAATCACATCACTCAAAGTATCATCAGTGGCTAGAGCTTCATGTGGGGGAGAGAGTGATTCAAAAGAAGATTTCACAGATTGATCTAATATAGGAATCCCCCCTTCAAGATGTGGAATTTGATTATCAAATTATTGAAACAATTTTACATGTCTAAATCTATCCAAGCAATCAAGTTGTCGCTCAACAACATTATCAACTTTGGAAGATTCAAGAAAGATTACATCTCGAGATATAACAAACTTCTTATTAACTTCATCATAGAGATGGTATGCTTTGGAGGTATTTGAATACCCCAAGAAGATACACTTACGACTCCTTGCACCAAGTTTGTTTCTTTGTTCCTTTGGTATCAAGGCATAACAGGTGGAACCAAAGACCCTGAGATGCGTTATCGAAGGAATTTGGCCAGACCACATTTCATAAAGAGTCTTGTTTCTAATAGCATTAGATGGAAATATATTCTTTACATACACAACACATAGAATTGCATCAACCCAAAACATCAATTTTACATTCTTGAAAAACATCATGGAACATACCATATTTAAGATTGTCCTGTTAATTCTTTCAGCTACTCCATTCTGTTGGGGATTATAAGGAAAATTTGTTTGATGTTTGATCCCGTGTTGGCAAAGATAGTTTTCAAATTCATTTGAAGTGTATTATTTTCCATTATCAGTGTGAATAGAGCCAATATGAGATTGTGCATCATTTTCAATGTTCTTCAATAAATAAACCCAAGACATTATGGTGTAGTCATCAATAAATGTCATCATATATTTATTTCCATTTTTAGGAGGAATAGGCATTGGACCACATAAATCTAAATGAATGAGTTCAAGTTTTCTATGTGCTCAGGAATGTGAATCATGAAAATATTGTTTTCTATGCTTTTCTAGAATACAAGCATCACATTGTTTAAGTTTCCTAGGAATTGTAGGCAAACCAGTGACACCATTTTTCTTCAACAAGTGAAGGTTGTCATATTTCAAGTGTCCAAATCTAGCATGCCATAAAAGACTTGATGGAAATGTACCTTCATCGTAATGAGAACTATATGATAAATTTTGTGCACGAGCAGAGGTACCTTGTAGCTTCATAAGTATTTCATATTTCAAGTGTCCAAATCTAGCATGCCATAAAAGACTTGATGGAAATGTACCTTCATCATAATGAGAACTATATGAGAAATTTTGTGCACGAGAAGAGGTACCTTGTAGCTTCATAAGTATTTCTTCTTCCACCCCCGTCATGACAAGTGAATGATCCAATGCTTTTCTGACCTCAACCTTGCCATCAAACATATGAATGGAGTGTCCTTGCTGGCGGATGTGGACCAAGGACAACAAGTTTATCCTCAATTGTGGGAGATATAAAACATCATGCAGAAGAAAGTTTGGAAGGCCAGCCAATTTGAGACTCATTGTGCCAAGCCCTGATGGCTTGAGTTTTGATTTGTCTACAAAGTATACAGCTCCATCAACATTGTTAGTAAATTCTTCAAAAAATATCTTCTAAAAGTCATGTGGCAAGTTGCTCCTGAATCAAGCAATCAATCATTTTTCGAAGAAGCAAGTGAAGCATTAGGCAAGTCTTCAGTTACTCCAATATTACAATGTGCCACAACATAGTGAGCGGATTCAGGTGCTTCACCTTTCTATTTGTCATTGGTTTTACCTTTGATTTGATTTCTTTCTTGCTCAATTCTGTCCCAAGTCAACTTACATGTAGATGCATCATGTCCATCTCTATTGTAATGTATGCAATGAAGATCAGACTTTTCTCCTTGAGAGTGGATGCCTCCCCTACCTCTGAAATTTCTTCTTCCTCTTCCTCTTCCTCTTTGACCACCTCTTCCTCTAGAATAATCTTGAGCATGATTATTCTCTCTATGTGCAAGACACACAGCTGCTTCAGAAGACTGAGGAGTTGTCTTCTTCCCAAAATCTTTCTCTCTCTCAGTAAATTTCTTCACAAGGGAGTCAAAGGTAATCTCTTTGAGGTTTCCATTTTCTTGCAATGATTTAAGATAATTTGAATAAGTGGAATAAAGTGCCTTCAAAAAACCTATAAGAGGAATGTCTAGTTGAACATCGGTGATTTTGACATCATTCATAATATATCTTACTTCTGATGCTAAAGCAAACGGGTCATCATTTTTCAATTCAAGACTGAATAATTTAATCATCAATTGGACAATTTCAAGTTCAGAGTGTGAGTCATAGAGTTCCTTCAACTTCTGTAAGGCTTCAAAAGCATTTGAAAATGGTGAAATATGGCGACTCACCTCTTCATTTACAGATGTTTCAATCAAGGCATAGGCCTTGTTGTTCTTGATTTCCCAAATGGTGATCTTCTTATCTAAGGTGGGCTTTGCAGGTTCATTATCTCCTTTTCGTGCACAAACTCCTTTCCACAAGTCATTGAAAATGAGAGTGTGCTTTATCTTCCGTGACCATTCTAGATAGTTCTCTTTACCAAAGAGAACTACTCCAACTATAGAAATCAATGAATGCATTTAAAAATGTGTACTGCGTAAAAAAATCTTTTGCTGGCAAAAAAAATGCACTTGTGGTAGTAATATGTGTAAAAAAATGCACTCTAATATATCAAAACAGAGGTATTATGCGGGGGAGGTATTAATATGACAATGGAGGTGGTATGACATGCCAACATTACATATTAAAATTGCATGTATTAAGACCAACGTATGGTGGATTGACAACAGGAACATCATTCATATAACGTATATGGACAACGTTCATAAAACTAGAGTGATGAGGTATTAACAGGCGGGGACGTAATAACAGCACGGGGAGGTATTAATGACGTAGTATGTAATATGGAGGGAGGGAGGTATGGTAGTGTTTGAGAATCAGGCAGTATATATACTAATCTGACGCAACACAACCACAGTGGTATACCACGAGCTCATGATAAACACAGTCATGGTTTACACACTAACACAGTCATAGTGTACATCATAAACACAGTTACGTGTACACGCCAACAAAGTCATGATAAACGTGAGATATACTACAAGCTCGACCGAGAGACACCGGTGGTAAAAACTCGGGGTTTTTTTCTAAAAAAAATAAATTAACACAGTCACAATTCCATTCGATCAATCTTAACTAGAATCTAAATTTTATTTTTTTACATATAACACCAGGATCACATCCATACTAGTCAATGCTTTCCAGGGATGCACACTATCTTTCATGCAGATATTACTCATGGTAGGACAAACTTTCTATCAAAGGAGAGGGGCAAAGGATAGACTGCAAAAAAAATGGCAGAAGGGAGTTACAAGGGCAGAAAGAGATGCCAAAAATGGAGTTGGCTCTAATACCATTGTCAGGCCAAGAGGTAACTCCTCAAAATGAATTGTGTTTCTTCATTAAGATTTCTCATGGATATATACAAGGAGGGAGAAACTCTTGGGCTTCACCTCCGAGTGTCTCTTCATATTCCTATTCTCCATTATTTACTATTTAGATTATTTACAAATATTCACCCAATCCCAATGATTAGGTGTCAACATATCCACTTATGGTGATTTTAAAAGAATGTTATTCTCTTAATAGTATATGATACAATATCAATAATGCTATATATTATTGTGCAAGTTGCTATTGTTGGATCATATTTGGTCACATTATAATTTTTAACATTTTATCTCTCATTCAATCTTTATGTTATATTGTTGGAAAATCATTCTACATCATAGTACATATAAATTTTCTTTCACATTCCTAAATTTTCTTTAAATCCATATATCTAACATTACATTGGTCTATTTACAATTATATATCACATTACAGATAATTTAACATGACATTTACCTACTACAAAATTATAACATCCAAAAAGTTATCTATACGAAACGTTATATGGCCATATAATACGTAAACTTGAAAATATTATTGAGTCAAGCTTCTTAATATCTCTATTCCAACATACTCTTAAATATCTCCCTCCCTCACACACACATATATTCAAAATATTTCACATATGGAAAAAAAAACTTGCATGTCATGAAAAACACTAGCCTTTATTCTTTTACTAATCTCTTTGTTTTATTTTTCTATTTCATGGCATCAAGAAGCATTATTTGTATTTTACTATTTCATGGCATCAAGAAGCATGATTAAATCTTGTGTAATTCTATGGTTTGTCTTGGAATTAACAAGTAATATCTCTAAGTATTCAAGTGTCAAAAGGATTAAGATTTTTGTTTTTTTGTCTTCTTTTTTTGTAAGCACACACAAACAACACATTTAGCACCATAAACTAGAGAAGCATGCTAATTCTTCCACTTTCTTACAAACTCACATGCAAGTAACATTCTTGTTGTAATATATTTAAGAATCGGGCTGATTTTCATGGATCTACATAGAAACACACACAATTAAGGGTGGGCACACAAATATGGTTGTCTTTTTCATGGAAACAAGAATGTTTAATCAGTTTTTTTAGACCCTCAAATGTGGTCTTCACATCCGATGTGATATACAACAATAAAAAATTGTTTCAACAAATTCCATCATATTAATACTAAACCAACATATTAACATGAACATATGCATTGTATTTTAAATAAAGAGGAACATATCAAAGTTAAAAGAACACATTTTTTTCTAAGTTAAACAAATTTTACATAAATACAAGTTATATTTTCTAAAATATTTTTCAATTTCCTACATTTCATGTTTTTACACCATACTATAATAAGTTGTACATGTACCTCTAATAATTCCTCCCCATCAACATATTGGTGTTTTTTCAAATTTCCATTGCAACAAACATCTCATGAGAAGGAATCATTAATTTCATGATCATTACCCTACACACACTTCCACACCCTAAATAAAATTCTCAAAATTGCAATGAACAAGTTCCCCTATGACACCTCATTAGTACCATCATGTTTATAACAACACTTATTGGTACATATAGAATGATATTAAGCATTGCAATAAAAAAGTACTTGATTCATTTTCATTGGTACCACAATGTTTGTACCAACTCTTTGGTAGATAGAGAATACAGAAACCAATATATATTGTGCCATTGGTCCATTAATACATGGGGGTTGTATATTCCCACCGTTGGATTTATGTAGGTACATTATCCAACAATGGGAATGTACACCCCTCGCGCATTAATGGATCAATGACTGTTATAAATCCATTTGGGCACATCACTCCCATCATTCAGATCAGTACCATTAGGGATCATAAAACCCTAATTCAGTTTCTACATGCGCTAGACAAGTCGCCACTTTGAATTCATCCTTCCCTGAGAGTTTCTTGGCCTGAAGCCCTCCAGAATTGCCTCCTTGAGGGACCAGCACAACCTTGGTTAGGGGTAAGTGTGCTTCAAGGTAGGTAGGCCCATGTCAGGGTGCTTTCCAGAGCACTTAGACCCACTTTAACCTGCACTGGGCGAGTTTGAGCGAAATCATCATAGGGTTCTGGGAATATTCTTATCTTCTGGACCCATCTAGAAGATTCCCACACTTATCATCTCCTATGAGCGAAATTGGATAGGGAATGAGTTGAGTAACCTCCTATCCTCTCACCCCTTCCTCCATGGAAACTAACTCTAAGTTTGGAAGGCCATTCAATACCCTCATTTATGACCAAACCTCCTCCATTTTCCTATAAATTGAGCACTCATCTAAGTGATCAGGGGCTGGATTTTGAGAATTTTTAAGGAGATACTATTGGTGTGAGGATTGAGATTATAAGCAAGTATTATTATGCTGTCGGAGTGTTGTGCTATTGATGTGATGGTGGTTGGAACCCACACTGGAAGAGTGACAATGGATCAGACTTCATGGTTGTAATTCCTCTATCTACTTAATAAAGTTGCTTACACATTTTTGCATATGATTATCTTGATATATGATGTTTACATGTGTGAATGTATCTAATTCCATTTACTTATAGTCGATATATCTCTTGCTTTGATTGGTTCTTTGTCTTCTATTTATGCTTGCAGGTATTTTTTGAGCGAGTTAAGTTTGAGAAGGAGTGACGGGAGCCATACAAAGGAGAAAAAAGGAAAGTGAAAGAACAAGTAGGTCCTTTGATTCCATTGTCTTATTTATCATCTATAGAAAAAGGATAAGCGCTTTAAATCTGTTGTTCTAGGTATAGCTACCTACCTAGGGAATTAGTATTTATCCGTAGATGAAAAATTCCTCATAACAATGACACATTATATATTGGTTTCCATAGAAAATACTCTTTGACACATACATATTGATTACAAGTCCCAACTCCCTCTTAGGTACCACAAAGTATTTTTTTCCCTTCAATTCCCTACCTTCATAAAATACACTTGAGAGATAAACACACAATAATTTTCACAAACTTCATAAATTAGGTTTTTTACTCAAACTCTTCACTTTAGCACTTTCTTTTTGTAATTTTTGCATATCCATTTCTTAAATATGTTAATGCTCCACTCTTTCCTAATTCTATGTGTACACCACCTAGGGTAGTGAGGGTAGAGGGGATAATTTTTTTGTGAATTAAGATTCGTATTACCACGGGAGGACATAATATCAAGATACATCTTCTGCCGACGATAGTCCAAATAGTGTTAGAAAATTATATATTATAGAGCAATGGAACACATAGAATATATTACATAAATATAAACACAGAAATCACATAAAACAAGAGAGACACAGATATGCGTGGTTCACCCAATTTGGGCTACATCCACGGAGAAATATTCAGCCCTTCCTTTATATTATCCAGAAAAATGAAGAGATACAACCTATAGCAGATCCGTTGTAATTCCCTCTTCGTTCTCGCAAAATCTCCTCTCTCTTTCTTGCTCAGAATATAGATCTACATAGATGTAATAAAATTCCCTCATATATAGCAAGGGGTTGCCTTCTAGGGAAAAAAACCCTAAATTAAACATAACTTCTACCGTCATATTTCCACCTAATGAACAACCCAGATTGACTACGAAATTATAACATTTTACCAGGAAATTTTAAATCTATTTTTGGCTTCGGGGGCACTGGCCCCGATCCCCTACCAGGGGTGGGGCTCCAAATAATCATTGTCGCCCCCCTTGGACCCCACTGACATCGCACATAAATGGGTGGTGTTGCCACCAAATTATGAAATGGGGTCCAATGTGGCAATACCTCTGAATAAAGAAGATATTCAGGCTCCACACTCAACAAATAGAGTTTAGTGTAGGGAGTTTAAGTCTCCCTCATGGGAAACTATATAATTTTAACCGCCTACAATATAAGAAAACTATCCAAAATATAGATGTCTTCATCAAAACATAGTATGTTCTACCATACTACATAACAAAAAGTTGTTGTCCAACATTATAAACATTCAGGAATTAGAGGAAGTAACAGGTGCAGGATCTTTGTCGTTGGATCCTGGAGGCACTGGGAAATTTGCATCACACTGGAATTCACTCTCTAAATGAGCAATATTGGCCTTCATTCTTTCTAAAAAGACTCATTGATAGCACTAAGAATGTTTAATGACATTCAATGCAACAAAGATATCATATATTTCTTTTGGTTTTCCTTTTAAGACCGTTCCCAAGAGGGTCTTCATCTACCAGTGTAAATAAATGGAATTGAGGTACCAATTCCTTCTTCCCTTGGCATGACCAAGGTAAGGAACCCATTTTGAAACCTCCTCCAATATATCTAAGTCTCAAAAAACTTATTTTTCCATGACAATACGAGATTTAAGGTGAAAATTTTCATTTTGAATTTCGATGGGAACAATGGAGTTACAAGTTTCAGTAGCTTCCTACACCTGATGATGGGATCGAAAATGGCCTTGAGGGCTAGAGCTTCTGCCTCCTCATCAGTTTCTCATACATTTTCTAGGAATGTTTCCTGAATGGAAAAGGTACCCAAGATTTAAACATAGATTATTAGGAGAGTAAGAAGAAAGCAACCTGTAGGAATTGTATAGAGCCAGGAAAGACAAAGCCATATACCAAACCACAAAGGCTAGAAAAAGGTGTGGGATTTAAACATTAAAGAACCAATAAATTTAGAGGATTGATTCAAATGTTGCCACACATCCTCCAACCATATAACCTAAACCTAGCACAAGCTAAAATACCAATAATACAAGAGCCAGTTAATTCTATGCAGGAGGAAACAACAATACAGACTAAGGAATGAAGTAATACCATTAACTAGAAGCTTGAATACAAGCTAGAGATGGAGTTATTAGGTTGGAATTGATCCCCAACGCCTCAAGCGCTCAAGGAAAACTTTCTACCATGTGAATTTCCCTATCTTGACTACCAGCATACCTCTATAACTTGTTTATCCATCCATAATGCAAGTTGTCAACCATCCATCTCCACAAAGCCAAGCCTTTACCTAGACACAAAGAGTTCACCATTGTTTTGGTAAGAAGTGTAGATGGAGCCATTCTAGGAGGGGACAAAACATAGAATTCCAAAGATGTTGCAAGTTGAGCATGGACTAGCCCCTCAACGCTAGTGGAACTCCAAAAAGATCCCTCCTACAGCTGGGGTGTGGGTAGTTTACTGTTTATAATGCCTTGCAACCTTATCTATAAGTCGTAACATCATAGCATGATCCCACTTTTCATTTACGCTCACATGTTTGTGCATGCAGGGCATTGTCCATGCACCCCCTTCATAAATGACTTGCTCAACAGTGGGGTGGAGGGCTCACCCCCTCCCTCCTGATTCACTATGTTTTCCACCTCAATTGGGGAGTAGAGGGGATCATTTTTATCCTAAGGGAATCTATAAAAATTATTTCACCTAGGGTTTAGGCAAGGCAACCAAAAATCAAACAGAGATCATGGCTATATATCAATGACTAACAATTTTAAAAGTGTTAGGGTTCAAACAAATCATTTTCATAGGAGATTATCCAATAATAATAAGGAACATCTATCACAAGACAATCCCAAAGGATCCCCATCTCAGTAGACCTATTCTTAAGCTAAATTTTTGGTGCAAAACTATGAAAATATAACTTATCAATGAGTCTTCAGAAAACTTAATGCACTAGTTGATAAATACGCCAATGAAATAACATCCTTAAGCATAGGGAATTTGAGGATAATTGAAGGGGAACTAGACCTATGCTACCTTACATGAATTATAGTAAACCAAGGGTAATTAGTTATGAAAATAAGCCCTCAATCCAGCAAGAAACATCAAATTGTCAGTAGAGATGGAGCTTTTAAGATCCCCTGCAAACATTTCATCTCACTACACCACCATTCCTAAATGCTCAATTATGACTTTTACTACAATAGGACAATAAGTATATGTGGAATATTTACATAATTAAATGGACTTTGGAAACAAATTCTTGGAATTTTTATTCTTTTTTGTATTGGAGCAGTGTAATTGGTCGAGAGTTAGATACCTAATTTGTTGCTTGGAGTTAATGAAGATTAGAAGCCATTGATTGATACATGTATTTGGTATTTGGGATATTGAAAGGAAAATTGGGTCTTTTCTAGAATAATGGAATCCTCATGTCCACTCCAATAAGTGTGCTCTCAACAATATAATGAAATTGAGAAGATGAATCCAATATTGTGGAATACACTTATAGGAATTCCAAGAATGCCATGAATTGTATGTGAGAAAATGGGGAAATTGGACAAGAAAATATCAACGAAATTATGAGTTATGCATGAAGGCCTAGGAAAATAATAGAGATGAATTCACAATTCAAGTCCTTAAGAATATGCAATTGTAATTAGAAATTTATGGAGGTCATAATAGCATAAGAACCACAGGAGGAAATAGAGGAAAATCTAAAGGAAATATAAAAGAAAATTTAACCACTAAAAATATTAAACATGGTAGTAGGGGATGGAATAGATTCAAAATCACCATCCTTTCTATAAATGGGTTCATATGGAACATATCAGAAGCCAAAAGGGAAGAAGAGATAGTTTAGTAGTGTA
This sequence comes from Pinus tabuliformis, assembly GCA_031772625.1. Classification (NCBI taxonomy): domain Eukaryota; kingdom Viridiplantae; phylum Streptophyta; class Pinopsida; order Pinales; family Pinaceae; genus Pinus; species Pinus tabuliformis. The sequence continues at coordinate 764,493,088 of CM062811.1, read as the reverse complement.
ACACTCCCTCCCACCCTCCCTAAGATATAATAGGGTCTGTGGAAAGTGTTACTTTTGACTAACCTAGCATTCATGGTCTCATTATGAATATGGGGTTATAAAAATCATTCTTTCACAAAGTTAGCATAATTAACTTTGGATAACACCATTGCATTCAACTCGTCAAGAGATTTCCGATAATATAAATTTATCATGATTTGATGCCCAGATCTAAAGTTATCTGCATTTAAAGTTTAGCTAATCAAATAGTGCCATGTGTAAACCACCAATAGTCCTCATGGTCAAGGTTAAACTTCTTGCTATTTTCCTACCCAATACAAGATGGGAAGGGTACATCAATGGTCCATGTGCATTGTGGGGGCATTTTGTTGTTTCAATAATTAACAAAGGGTGGGGGGGTTTGTTATTTGTCACATATGTGACTAAACATCTTATAGTTCCCCCTACTCATATTTGTTCCACGTGGCCTCCATGAAATCTAATGATCAGTGGGTTATTGCGAGCCCCCTCTACATATATGTCGGTTATCAATGGGATCTATTATATGCCAATTGTTGCCACGTTATTTAACATATGAGTTCCCGTTGTGCTTTTTCTCAATCTCACCCATGTCTAGAAAGGGCACAATCGAGCCTAGCGATAAACAAAAGGAATGAACATGTTAGTTAGCTGAGAAGTTTTCACTGCACCTCATGTCATTCATGCCAAAATAAAATAGAAAAATCTTATAAATATTTCGACAAGCGCAGACCAAGATGATGTCGTGTGTTATGTGGCACTACTTAGACATCCATGTTGCTACATAGAGTCCACATCACCCTACCTCCACAACATATTGTTGATGTCAATTTGATGTCAGGCTAACATTATCTTGCCACATATCAAAAATCTTGCCACACTATCTGAAAGTACCATATTCCTTCCACATAACTCTTTCCACATTGACATGCCCATGGACCCCAGCAAGTCTAAATCTTGCGTGTTATTTCTTTTTTTACGTTATATTTGGTTCACTAGGAAACCTAGTGTTCCAAATATTCATCACATGAAAACAATTTAGATTCCAAAATGCATCTGAACCACCTACAAGCATCTAATGATGTGATGCATCAAGTGCCCTTAATGCTCAAGATATTTTCTCCACCCCAAATATTCGGCTTTGTTTACTCATCCAAGCCTTGTGAGGTTTACCCAAATGGGGCCCCACCCTAGATATATTGATTTTGTCCCTCATATGAGGCTCGACATAACCCTTTTGCGGATGTATCTAGACTCATTTGGATCTGGTTCGACCACGATATTTCACCTCACCATTTCTCCTAGATGTATAGATTCTTAGATATGTTTAGATCACCTGAATATAGCCTAGATACAAAGGTTAATTCCTACCTTTTTAGACTTGGTATAATCAATGTTTTTCGTAAGCATTTCTGGGAACTGGGCAAGGTTCTCCTAGAAGCTTGTTTTTTTTTAAGAT